>PYHX02000467.1:45076217-46276217 GCA_004302925.2 Cochliomyia hominivorax | reverse complement strand
TTTAACATTTTCACATATATTTTCACATCGATATTCTATTAAATGAATGATTTTGTATAAAAATGATAAATGTTTGCACAGTTCGTTTAGTTCTTTTATTATTTTAATATTCATTCTCATTTTTTATTTTTATTATTATTTTTTTGTTAATGAAATCTAAGCAATTTTCTCATTTAAATTTTTGTTATATGACACAATGTTTTCATCATATTTTGATGAACATGTTCGTAATGTACATGTTTTTACATTAATTTTTGTGTTTTTTTAATCGGTTATATAATACCCTACACTATGGTGCAAGCATGAACAAATATGGTTGGACAGTCGGTTAATTTGATTTTATAATTTGTACTGGTATAATACCAATATAATTATCATATTACTCACACTTAAATCATATTTAAGTTATTTGAGGTGCTTTTAAGAAGTGTGAATTATTTGAGGGCTATACGAAATTATGTAACGACCTATAAATCATATATAGACCAACGTCTGTATAAGGGCTTTGAAATTAACATTATGGAGTTATCACTAAACTTCACATCGCATAGTCCTAAATCGTTTTTTAATAATTTTGTAACTTCGGAACTATTGAATACTTTTTAACAAAATTTCACATTCTTGAGGTGTTTTCCAATTTATTGGAGAATTAAATGTTCCTTGTGGGTCCTGGGTTAGGTAGGTGGATATCCAAAGTTGGTCACCACAAGTAAAAATAAAAAAGTTAAAGTGTTTAATTCGGCGGTGCCGATTTTTTTACCATTCACTTTTGCTTATATTTCTATGTATTTATATACATATTTTTTTAAGCAACGGACTTAACATTTAACAAAAAAATTAAAAAAAAAAGAATTGCGAGCGTGAAAGTATTTTCTGTAATATTTTTGAAGTGTTTTGAAAGAGCATAAGTTTCTAGTTCCTCTCTGGAGCCAGGAGAGTACAAAGTATATGGTATACCTTCTGAAGTATGTTACATCATAAAATTATGGAAGACATGTCTGTCAGCTCTTTTAGAATTTTAATGTTTCCATCAAAACTTAGCTTTCAAATGATATACTTCGAAGCTTAGATTATAAATACAGTATTGTTTGAAACTTAGGCAAGGTTTTCTCATTAGGTACTCAGGTTCTTATATATTATATGTTTTTTTATATAAAAATGATAACAAAAATTTATTAGGTGAAAACTAATCCTCGATCATTAGTGATCAATGCTTTTGATTATAGTGCTGTGAAACCAATTGAGGTGATATTTTTTACTCAAAATACTTTAACAAATAAGGGGCCAAAATATCCCTGAACAATGGCACAACCCCATAGTTGAAAAACAGATTTAAACCAAAATACTGCTGAAAAGGTACTTAAGAAAAAATTTGAAGCTGAGAAACCTAAAGCCGAACTTTAGTGTGGAATGCGATGCCAACACTTTATCTGTAGTTCCTTTTATAATTTATGTCAAAATATAACAGAGAGGAAATAATAACGCAGAACAATAGTTATCTTATCGCTACAAAAAATATATACTTATATGTATTTGAATATCTAAATATTCAGACTTATTTTAAATTAATTATGTTAAAATGAAACATTTATTTAATTCCTTTTTTTCCATTTTACTTTATTTTATTTTTTCTTTATAATTTTATTTTTTTCAAAATAAAATATTTATTTCAATCCGTCAATACTTATTGTTGCCAGTAAATTAGAAATAATATTTGGTCCTACGGGTATTTAATAACAATGAAATTGTAACCAAAATAGTTTTTTTTTTCTTAATTAAAAATAATTTTATTACAACAAAACTGATGTTAGAATATATTTGATTCAATAATTAGCAACAAATTTTTAATTAAATATTGTTTTTGTTTTATTATAATTTCCACGGAAATGGAAAATAATTTTTGAAAATTATTTTGTAAATAATATTTATATTTGAATTGTTCTATCCTCCACCACTACAAGTGGTGAAGAGGGTATATTAAATTTGTCATTACGTGTGTAACACTAAGAAGGAATCATCTCAGACCCCATAATGTATACATATATTGTTGCATCAAATCAAAATCTGAGTGGATTGAGCTATGTCCACGAATTGTGATGGAGGATATTAAAGATTCGCCATAGCCGAATATAGTATTCTTAATTGTTTTTTATTAATCTATTTAAAGAAAACATTTAACAAAATCCTTATTACAAGGATGAAATCCTAATCATGCTTTATAGATATTTAACTTTAATAGGGTCGTTTCAACTAAGAAAAATTTTCTGCTTCTAGGAATTAAAAAGATATATTATTGGGAGCCACTGATAAAACTTGTTTGAGTATAACGAATGCAAATTCAAACACTTAATACCTTAAACACCAATTATAGTGTACAGGAAAATGTATTGTTGCGAAACAACACACAAAGTGTCTATAGAATGTATTTTTAGTAAAATATCGTGGACAAAGTTGCATAAATAAATAAAGTTTTAAACACACAAAACACAATTTTCCAATTTGTTTTTTCTTTTTGTGAAAATATTATTATTAAATTGAAACTGAATCTAATAAGACTAAAATAGTGAAATATAAAAAGTAACAAACAACTTTTAATATTTTGTATGATATTCTTTAGCGTAATATTTAACTCTGGTTTTAGGCAGTACATCAGCTCCTGCTGATTTGTAAAGCGATATATTCAATTTCAACCTTTTAAAATGTCAAAGAGATTCTCAAAAGGGTTCAAATCTGTTAGCGATATAGTCAATCAAAGACTCGAAGGCCATAAGCTGATGACTAACATTTAAAAAATATTGATGTATGCCTCGGATTAAACACCCAACGAAGTTGTATTTCTTATTCATTGTAGTATTATGTCAATGGAAGGTTTTGTAGATTCGACATAACCGAATATAACACTATTATATAATATGACCATCTTCACCTTTGTATATATTCGAAATAAGGTTTTATCCTTATTACAACTTCCATACTAGTAAATCTATAAAATTTTTGAAGCAAAATATCTCTTAAACAGTAAAATGCGTTTATTTTTTATCAAAATCCACTCATATAAAAATCTTTCAAATCGGTTCTGACACAAATTATATGAATCGCTTAAACATTTTTACAACACGAGGTGCCCAAAACTGTTGAGCATCCCCTGTTTGGTTCACAAAATTTAATCTTGTCTAGAGCTGTGCTACCGTTGTGTGAAATTTCATTGAATTCGATTAGCTGTTCGGAAGTTACAGATTTACTTCCATTTCATTCATCATATGAAACTCTGCAATCGGCTCAATATAACTTTTTACTTCAATTCCACTCCAAAATCCAAAAAAATTAAAATATTTTTCTTTGTGGAGTATTAAACGATCGAATATAACTTTCTCCATTATGTTTATTTTTTTTTTTTTTTGTAACTGTAGTACAATTTTCACACAAAATTATTTGATTTAAACACTAAACTTCACCATTTCGTATTCACTTTACACTCAACAAATTAAATGAAAACTTCCAAATGAGATTTTATCGTCCTACAATTAAAATGAAGATTAAATTAGAAATTTTCTAGAGGATTAAATTCGATTTTGCTAACACTTCATTTGTATTCACTCCCTGTGATAATACAAATCGTTATCTGAAATTTAAAAGAGTAAACATATTTCTAAAATTTATCTCCAGTCGAACGAATAATTATTTTTTGAAATAACTTTCATAATTCATAGTTTTTCATTGTTGGAATCAATAGTAATAAGTAATAAATATACTCAATATTTATTTATTATTACATTTTTCGACCATTTGCATTTCAAATAACGATATGAAATAATAGATGCGAATATAACAACTGTATTGTCACTACTCTAAATATTTAATACACATTGATGATGGAACTCCTTGTCAAGGATCCATTATATAGTTTATACACACATACATATATGCACATACACACATACATGTATATATGAAATAAATTGTTATAGTTCCAATGATTGACATTTTCAAAATTCTCCTCTCACCCACAGCTAATTGTTATTGTCATATAGGAATACTTTTATGTGTTTTCAGTCATACAATTCTTTCACATATTTACACAAAAGTATCGAAATCAAATTATTGACAATTAATATCAATAAAAAAATTTGTATCAATTAAATGTCATCTCTTTCAAACTGTTCAAATTCACAATGATTAAGAATAAATAAAGTGGATTATAATTTCAATTATGATATTTTCATTTAATAATTCTTTTAATAAAAAATAAATTAAATAATAATAATAATAATTCTAGAGAATTTAAAACTTACCGTTTTAATCCATTGATTCCAACAAAATTTAAACTCTTCTCTATCTATGTAACCATCTTCGTTGGTATCAAATACAGAGAAAATTTGTTCTAAACGATCTTCAGGTACATCGTATATGTGACCTCTGTCATTACGAAATAAGGCACGACATATTAAAGAAAATTCTGATAGACTAAGACGATCATCTCTGGAAAACAAAAAAGTAAATAAATTATTAAAAATAAAAATTATAAATTAGAAAAATGTTAATTAAATTTTGCGTTTGTGTAGATGTTTGTGACAGACAATAAAAATAGTCCAAAATTATTTTTTGTCCGTCAGCCAGCATATCCATATAATCGATGTGAACACTCTACAGATTGCAGTTTTAGAGATATCTTATTGAAATTTGGTATGTATGATTTTTTGGACCAATGCCGGTTGGTCAACGACACTATTGAAAGCTCTAACTGAACGAATTTGAAGTTTTACGCTAAAAAACTCTCAGACAAGCACATATTTTAATTAAATGTGGTATAAATAAATAGAATATTAGTCAAAATCACATGCCGAAATTCAAATGTTTCGTTCTACGGATATTTAGCTCTCATAAAACTCTAACAAATATCGATGCTGTTCTAATATATATAAGATGTATACAAGCATAAATTTCAGTACCAATTCTACAACGATCGATCCATAATTTCTTATAGCTCTCATGGACTGAGACTTTCCTTTTTGTAAAAATGTATGTTTCTAAGAAAAAAATGTTTTAGATGTGAATGAGTCTTGATACTTTTCGACCAAAAAAAAAAACACTAAAATTCGTAACTATTTGGATTTTCAAATTTAAAATCGTTAATTTTTGGACTGAATAGAGATATTGACCTCATTTTGTATTTGATAAATAATTGCATTTTTTTACTTATTGAAGAAGTTTTTACAAAACTGGGTCAATACATTTAACATAAAATAAAACTGAATCAATTAAAATTTTTAAAGGTGAAAATTCAGATAAAAATAAATCGAAAATTATATAAAGATAAGTTACACATTAATAATATATTTTAAAGGTCTCACCAAGGACTAAAAGATGATGGAAAATGTTTTAACATTAAATTGGAAACTCAAATTTCGTACTAAGTTAAAAAAATTAATATCTGACGTACAAGTTTATAAAGCCGATCAAAAGTTATACGTTTATTCATAATAAAGTGGATTTTGCCCCACTATGCAATGTATAAATAAAATAAAAATTTAAAACATGATTTTAAAACGATTAGTTCCCAGACTCGAGTATAAAAAAATAATAGTTTCGAGACATATTGAAATTATAAAGGCACTGGGAAAATAGTAGAAGTCAATGAGCGTAAACTTCAGACTGGTTCTTTCCCACAAAGAAAACGTTTATTGGTACAAAACATTTTTCAAACTTGTACTTCCAATAGGGCCTTTAAACTATAGTTGATTCCTTTATTTTTTTTGGTTTCTTTAAATTGGATTTTATAAAAGTTCATGTTGTTTGGACTAAACCAAAATGGAGTACTGTTCTATTTAGTGGTGAATGTAAATTAAACTTCATATAATCTAGAGGGAGTGTACCATGTAAAAGGCCAAATGAAAAGTGCCGACATCCGAGGTGCACCAATGACATGGGTTTGGAAATGTTTTGATTTAAACATTTTCTCTACCAAAACAAAATAAGTCATTTTTTCGCAAGGAAATCTTAGCTACCTTATGTTACACTTTATATTACACCTTATCTTATGCTTAGAGATAAATATTTTAGCACGACTATAGCTCGAAATATTCATCCAAAGTTTGCAGAAATTTGAACACTATTTTCTTAATTACCATCAGATTTGAAAGGTTGTGTTGATTAAAAAATTTCGAAGAGAACAATAGGCCGTTTTCATAAAAAGCTTCGGCAGGTGTAGTAAGCACCATATATAAAACACTCCATGTTTATTTTTATGAAAATATTGTTCTAACATATTTGAAAGCTGTTCAAAGAATAACCGGATTGAAAATGTCAATTTTTTTCATGAAGAAC
Organism: Cochliomyia hominivorax; assembly: GCA_004302925.2. Taxonomy (NCBI): domain Eukaryota; kingdom Metazoa; phylum Arthropoda; class Insecta; order Diptera; family Calliphoridae; genus Cochliomyia; species Cochliomyia hominivorax. Next base: position 46,269,893 of record PYHX02000467.1, on the reverse strand, counting down.
GCATATTTTGTTTTTTTATGATCGCTTATTCCGAAAAAGGCTCAAAAATTTTATTACTAATCATTTTTTATATTTAAAATTTATTAACGTCAGTTTTCAGTTTTTGTTAAATATTTATTTACTATTAACAAACTGCGTTCACACTATTTAACATGAAATTAAAAAAACACTTTATTAGAAATTTTATTAATACAAAATTCCATCCACATTTCTATTACTTTACACGTTTTTTTCACTTTTTAAATAAAAAACACTATAAATTAAATAAGTTAACTGATAAAATTGTTTATATTCTTATCAGCAATTGTAATAAAATAATTATAATTATTTAATAAAAACTAATAATAAAAATAATTGAAATAAAGAAAAAATTAAATCGTAAATATTAAATGCAATAAGACTTTAATAAAACTTACCCGTCTTTATCGAATGCGGTGAAACAGGCATCCATTGCTGAACCGTTGGGATCCTCAATAACAATTGGCGGTGTTGGTGAGTCCATGCTTTAATTTAAAATAATTCAAAGGTGCAGCACTAAATTTTATACACGAATACAATTCGTCAAACTAATATGTAAAATATTATGTTTTTGTTGTTATGATTTTGTTTGTCCTTTTGGTAGAAAGTGAAGTTTAACTAAAGTTTAGTTGTAAGAGCTAAAAAGGAAATGAAATATTCAAAATAAACAAAAATTGTTTTATAAGTAGTCAAGGATAATCAAACACACAAACACATATGCACACACTCTCACACTTGCTAGAAAATATTTAATGCAACTTTAAAACAAATATTACATAAACATCACACACACATACACACCTGTCAAAAAATAAAACTCCGTAAGTCTGTTATTTTCTCTATTAAATTATTTATATGAAAAAATATTTATTCGCTGTTTATTCTTCTCTTTACTTTTCGAATAAAAAGACTCTCTAAATAATAAACGTTAACAACCAAAATCGGTGGGTGGTTCTAAAGTTGTACTTTTATTTAAGAGGAACGAGTTTTATTTTTGTTTTTGCCAAGTTTTCTTTTCGTAACAAAATTGGAAATATTGTGAAAACCACAAAGTTAAAATTATTTCGCAAAAAAGAAAATTTTAAATCTCTCAAAAATTGTGCCAAAAAAAGAAGTTAACAAGAGATTTGTATCTTGAGCGACTGATAGACAATGTGATTTCCAAGGCTTATTTACAATGACTGATAGATGATTCCGGGAACTGTTTTTTCAATGACTTTAAATGTTACTAAAAACAACATCAGCAAATAGAAAAAGTACCGCTTTTAGATTTTTATACCGCGATTTTTCTCTATTCACAACGTATAGAGTTACATACACAGATAATTATATACTTTTTTATATTTACTAAATAAACAGTTGTGTTTGAAAAATGAGTAATTAATTAATTTCTATTACGTTACAAATACTCGCAAGTTGCAGAGAATGCTTGAAATTAAAAACTGTTCAATAGAACAGGGGTTCTTAAAAGGTTTTGTTTCGCAGTCTATTCTTGACATCGAAATAAGGACTCATCGTACTTTTTTCCTATTAAAATTCTCAACATTTTCAATATCTCCTAGGATGTTCACACGGTTCACGATTTAAGAACCGTCGGATTCATGTATTAGCAGAAAAAGAAATGAAAAGAGGAACATTAACACAGTTTAGAAAACATGTAGATTACTGTATTCTGATAGGTTGAACATATAACATATTATATAAATAACTAGGAAACATCTATTGCAATTTTCTGCCCCTAAAGCAGCGGATTTATTAAAAATTAAATTGGAATGAAAATGAATTATGCTTGTGGAGTACCATTTTTGTCTGACCGTATCACCCGTAGATGTATTGTTTAACGCTTTCTAAGGAAAATGGAACACCAACAAACGTGAAAACTATCGCCACAATCATCGATTTGGCGATGATTGTGGCGACAAGTTGTAAGTCGCATTTTAAATGAAATCTTATTATTTTTATTTATTTTATTATTTTTATTTATTTATTTTTATTATTTTTATTATTATTTTTTTTTTTTTTGACTCAAGGACAATGTTCATTTAAGTTAGTGAATATAGGTGAATTATTTCACTTATCTTCCTTAAAAATGTTCCCCCGAAACGTCATTTTAAGTCCATAAAATTCCTAAATAAAAACTAATTTAACGAAGTTTGTCACAAATAAATCTTTTAATCGATGTGACAAATACAGATATCAGTTCTTTATTTATCATAGATTCCATATAACGCCCTTATAAATATCCCTTTTAAGAGCATAAATTTTACATATTAATTTTAATTTAATTTGTAGCTCTCATATACAACAATGAATTTTTTCTTTGTTTAGGGAGTGTGTTTTCTCATGTTTTTTTCAGCCTCAAATTTTACACACTAAATCAGTTTAATTGGAGAACGATTGGAACTAAATTTTAAAACCGTTTAATTGAATTATAGTTGTAAGCTCAATATTATTCAATTTAACTAAATTTAAAGACTCTAGATGTGTTAGATATTCGGAAATTGATATTTGAGGTACCTCCCCAAAGATCAAATAAATTAGTTTAATACAAAATGATTTGAGACAGAAGACTTTAGCTGAATTAGATTTCTCAATAATCTATAATTATTATTTTCTTAATACAAGCACCACCTCCCTTCTGAACTCCACCTGTCCCACTTTTTTTAATAATTAATGACTATAAAGTCTATCCGTAAAAGTAATTCAAATAATGGAAAAAGACATATTTTGTTTGTATAAGGGGGACCTTTCCCTTGTCTTCAAAAACAGAGTCTATAATGTATAAATTGCAGAATTACATTGAATTTTCAGCTTAGAATTTCATCATGATACCAAAAATGACAAATCGGTCCAGCTGAAAAATTGTTGATATCAAAAACATGCAAAATTTGAAAACTCCCAAACTATGAGATTCATAATTTTTTATATAATTTGATAAAATTTAGCACAAACATTTGATATAAGTAAAAATTAAAAAAGTGGATTTTGCTGGAATCATTATTTAACTTCCGTAAGATATAAACACTGTTCCCGGACGATTAAGACCTAATCATATGAAACTCCAAAACCAAATCTATTGAAATCTATCACACCTATTTTTGTAATTGTCATTAATATATAAAAATAATTTCATGAATATCGGCAGATATTTAAGCCAATAAAAAGTTAAATTATGTTTGTTTAAAACAACAAATCTTCAATTTGTGCAAATTTATTATAAAAATATCAAAGAATTTACTGCTATAAAACTACTCACAATTGTAATTCTATTAATCTAACCTAACTATGGGTTCAAATGAAACTTAATAACAGTTACGTTACTATGCCACTAGATATTTGACGCCGTATGATAGTCAGTCATTCTATATAACCTTCTCAAACCCAACATTTTTATTAAAGACCCTTTTCGGTAGAACTTTTCAATAAAACTGATTACAGTTTTAATCATACATATTAAGTTTTTTATTAACCCTTTAAACCAGATATTACGCAGTCCTTCCGCAAATCATGAAGTGTCATTAAATTAAATTATACTAAGAAAACGCTTCATTAGTAAATAGTGAAACTTAATGACCAATAAAATATCCATTATCGAATGATAATTAGAACTGTCGGGTGATTCACACACAATTTTATAAAATTTTGCGCTTCAATATAAAATTATTGAAATAACAAACCCAAATGTTTTAAATTATTGTTCGAACCCAAAATCAGTTGTTATAGTAACAACCACGTCATGTGGCTGACAGACTAATGGTGGATTAGTTACATACACTTAGTATCTCTTTGTGTGTATGTATAGAAATTTGTATTCAGATATGACGTTATAATGAGAATGAGTTAAATGAAATCGCCATAAACAATTGTTTGTTGTTTGTGTTTGTGTTTTTATTATTATTTACTAATTTTTGTACAGTTATTATAGAATAAAACTACAGAAGATCATGGGAAAAATATAAATTCGCTTCACTTGATTTACGGGTGTGTACAAATTAGTTAACTATTTTACATTACATTTCATCACCTGTTACTAATTAAAATGCATTTTTAAAGTATCTTTAATTGTTTATTTATATTGATTAATTTACTTCGTTAATGTTAACTGTATTTTCCATGATAAAGAAATGTTTTATGTTTAGGAGAGAAGGATCCCGTATATAGTACATATACAGTATTGTTCAAAACTTAAGCAACTTTTTCTCTTTAAATATTTATTGTCTTATATCCCGTTTCTTTTGAAGTCAGAGCAATTTTTGTGCGTACATTTTTTGACTCTGATTTTAGGCAGTTTTGAGCATTAGATTACTTCTGAAGCGTTGTACCATTTCTTCATAATTTAAAATACAATAATGGTTCTCTATGGGACTAAAATTAGGGTCTGCTTCTTGCTATTTAAGTGCTGAAAAAGCAAAACATATTGGGGACAAAAATATGAAAAACAGATTACAACCTAAATACTGTCATTCCCTTGTCTTTGGTAGGCCTCCAATGTAGTTGCTTTTACTTTGCTTTTCTTACATGACAAACTCTGCCTGAATGGAGTTGGTCAAAATTAAATCCACCAATAAATAAACTGGCCCTTCATGTTGCTATAAACCAATCGATATAAAATTCAGTAAAATTCAAAATGAAGAGCAAAATGTAGTGCGTTGAATTCAAAAGAAACGGAAAATGTTAATGTATATTATAATTCTATCAAAGAGCCCTTTAAAGATTTACAAACAAATATATTTTGCCAATATAAAATGTAAACCTTATCAATTTTTTGATAATAATAAAATAATGCCCCAATAAATAGCTCAAAAGTATGTAGATAGACGTTACTGCTGACCCGATATGGAAAATAATTCTCTGTGATTTTTATATTTGTTTAGAAAACATTTCTTAAAAAAACTCCTGTCTAATAATCATAAATCTACATTTTATTCAGTAAAATTGAAAAATATATCCAACAACAATTCCATAAATCTTCACGTCATATGACAAATGCATCTTCCGATATGCGACAATGATTTTTTGCAATGCCACCTCTACACAAAATTAAACTTTGCACTTTAATTCACTACTCACGAAATGCTTTAACACTTCTCTTCACACTTTAAAATTAATTTTGTACACCGACATTTGGCACTTGACGTTTGATCGACAGCTAAGATAACATTGCTGTATTATACAGATATACATATATGTTTTTCGTATGTAACGTTTAAATATACTTAAAAATATTTACTTTAACTTAAATAAGTTATCGATAACAAAATATTTATAAATTCTTATTCACATTTTCTTTAAAGCAAAATTATTATTTTCTCTATAAACCGAAAAACTTTTTAGCAAAAAAATTTAGAATTAATGACGTCGGTGTATTTAGCCAATATTTCGGAAATACTATTAAATGTTAAAACATAAAAATTTATTTGCATGTGAGTGTTATTTTACGAAGAAAAAACTTTAATACAACTTCCCTATAATACATAATGAATGCGAGTATATTAAGTTTGTTATACGACATGCAACTTTGTTGTAATAAAAATTCATATTGAATGAAATATTCAGATTGTTTCATCATTTGAAGAGAAAACAATTAATGCTAAACTCAGTCCATAGATCACATGGAAGCTTCAAAATATCTGAGAATAAATTATTCCCTTTAACTGGGGAACAAATGGTCCGTTTTCTTTCATGTTTTCAGCTCTTAAACCATTTACGAACCTATTTTGATGAATTTCAGCAGCCAAATTCCCGGGGATCCTATATTTTAGTTAAAGAAAATTATAGGACAACCCTCTTAAATTTTTTAACATAGATTTCTGTTTAAATTTATCTTATTTTAACGCATAATACCCTACCCAGATATGAACGTCAACAAGACTAGGACAATACTTTCGGATATATATCAAAAAACTGACTCAGATATATAAATCAAAAAACTTATCTTGCAAAATTTTAAAAGTTGAAAATTAAACTGGACTAAAAAAGTTATGATGTCACACCTCTCTGCTGTCATACAGATGAACTTCAAAAAAATAAGGATCGAAAATATATGATACTCTTCACTAATTAAAATTTTGAGGTTGTCTGAGATATCGGTCTATAACTTTTTTGCTACTAGACCGATTTTGCTGACAAAACCAAAAAAAATTGATATGATTTAAGGCTTAGACAACTACTTCTGGACGTTACACACGGAATGACAAACTTTATAAAAAAAATGAAAACACTGTTTGTGTACAGCACTGTTCGAAACCTAAATAACTTTTGCTTGTAAGTATTTAAAGAACTGATAAAAACTTTTTGGTTTTAATTATTATTTTCTAATATGAAGTGTAGTTGATTATCTCATACAATCAAACTGATATTATAATTTTATTTATAGTTTAAGTTATACAAGAACAAATTTATTTATAAGATCCCACAGCTTCATTCATATGTTTTTTTTTTTTTTTTTTTTGACAGGGAATAAGAAATTCCATTAAATCAAACAGTATGAGATAAATAAAAAGTACATGATTCACTACTGATGATGATAATGATTATAATGACATGCTATAAAATACTTAAAAATAAATATTAATAAAACATATGAAAATAATTTGTTAACAAAATTAAAAATAAAAAAACGTCATAGAATAAAATAGAAACAAATTAAATCTAATATAATTCATCAACAATAACACACACTTTCATATTTGCATACACAGTTTTATTTAATTATTTAACATATTAAAGGATAATTAATGTTTTTATGTGATTATTAATAAAATTAATAGAAGAAACTTATAAATAAATTAGTTTCAACACAATGTCTAGGTCGGAACTTTAATAGATATCGTGATATTTCTTTATAGCGTCATAAAAGTATTATGCATAATCATAAGTGAATTTAGATATTCTAAGAACATATATCACCAAAGGTAGTTGTTGTTATAAATATAATAAAATAATAAACTTTAATACACCGAACATTTTTTTTCTTGTAAAGAACATTTTAGGAGAAACCGCTTTTTTTCTAATCTAACCTGTTTGAAATCTTAAAATTCTTTTTTATTCTTCAAAATAAATGCCCTCATATTGAATCGAAAAATATTTCAATTTGTTATTATACTTTTTCTTTCAGTGTAAACAAATATTTTTATTTAAATAAATTTAATATTCTGAATTTATTTAATTTATACTTATTTATGTTTGTATGTATGTGTGTAAGTATATGAAAGGTATGAGAAACTTTATTTAAAAAATAACTTCACCACACAGGAAAATATTTAATACTCTTTTATCTGTGTATGTATAGTTCGTTCATATTGTGTATGTATGAATGAATGAATATTATATGAAATGCAAATAAATAAACAGTTTTCTCTATTTTGCTAAAATTCGCAATAAAAATATTTATATAAAAAGAGCTCAAACCGTAAGTAGGAAATATGCAAAAAAAAAACTCTGTTTATAATAAAATGCCAAAGTTCAAAAGGTTATGTATACACATACTAAACGAAATGTTTTCCTAGTGTTTGTGTGTGAACATGAAACAACTTAAAGGAAATTGTCAATGAAGTGTTTTATTAAGGACGCAATGATTTTTTCCACTAAGAGATTTATTTAACTTTTGATAAGTTTTAAAATAGTACAAGTAGTACTGATCCGGTACATTTGACAGCATATAACCTTATATTGTCATATGTAGTGAAACTGTTAGTATTATGATGAACTTTAACTAGTTCTACGAGCGGTGTCCTTTAATTCACACATGAAGTGTAAGTGTTACTTACTTAGTGTGTGTAATTAGACTGCCACAGTTCTTATTATATAACTGCTATAATAATCCAGCAAAAACTACAAGGAACGAACAAAGTGATCATAAGATCTTAAAAGATCACCTTATTCAAGAGTACGAATTTGGAAAGCATTTTCCCTTAACTATTCACCCAATTTCCTTCTAAGCTTTAGTTTAAGTTTTGCGAAAATTATTATGACTTCGTTTTGGGTATTATTTGAATAAACTTTATAGGTCATGTATTCCCACAAGTTCTCCATTGGGTTCGGAAGTATGCTGTGTTCGTTAAACTATGATTATGTTGAAACAAAACTAATTTTAGATTTGCGAACTGCAAATAAAAAAAACAAGACCAAACCATAACAATACCACCGCCGATAAAAAGTTTTGACATTCGAACATCGTTTGATCTGAAATCGTGCCAATAACATGTATATGAATCTTCATTTTTTTTAAACGTTCTTTTTGAAGGAAATTACGCACCATAGACATATAGACATTTCAGCAGTAAAATTGATATATTGTCATTGAAACATAACCTTATTTATAAGAAACAGAAATTTATATTACTTCATACTGAAAATCAACATCAACGTCTGAGTTTATAGAACTATTCCACATAAATTAGCAACAAGAACATTTGATCCATGTTTTCTTTAGAAAAGTACCGTTAACGGAAGTTTATTAAAAAAAAAACTGACTCAAAATCTTGCACAATTTTAAAAGTTAAAATTTCAAATTCAAACAACTTTAACAAACAAATATTATTGAAATGAATGAATGATTTTCAAAAGAATATCAGCTTAAATATTTGTTAATAAGTGCAGAATACCCAATAAAAGAAGAGAGAACGTACTTCGGGTCCTTATCTCTTTTCAAAACAGCCAGAAACTACATATTGAAGAGAAAGCTTTCAGAAGAGTGACAGCCATCAAATCTAAAAACAAAGCTTTATCAAGAAAGGTTAGCGAGTTCGTAACTAGGGGTTAGCACTAAAAAGGTTAATTTTTTTTAATTAACTGTAATAATAATTAAACTAATATTAAATCACTGTATTTAAAGATGAAAAAGAGGGATGTAATTAAATTCTTAATTAATCAATCTAATGTTCCGCCCTATAATTTTAATTAATTCATAGTTAATTAAAACTCAATAATGAACTTTAAATTATCTTATTATGCAATTAATTTAATTTATTTGGAAAACTAATTTTAACATTTATAATTTAAATAAAACGAGTTTTTTAATTTAATATTTATAAAATATCATAAAATGAAAGGAAATTTTTAATAAATTGATATGAGATGAGTATTAAAATACTATAGAAATTAATTTATTATCCTGTCACAAGAATTAAACCCTTTTTCCTGAATTCCATTTCAAGTGCATTACAAAATATAAACTTTTGCAATTCATTTTTCTTCTTTACATAAAGTTTCTCCTTCATGTTTTCTTTTTCTAAATTTCTATTTATTGAAAAACTGCAAACAAAAAAGTTGAAGCAAAAGAAATGAAAAAAGCAACAAAATATTTTGATCGAATCATTTTAAATATAGAATTTTATATAGAATTTTTGACACAGAATAAATGTTGACATTTCTTTAGAGTTTAACCTTAAAAAAAAAGTTTTTTTGCACGAAAGTTTTCTGCATTAAATTCAATCAGACATTAAGACAGGGTGAGTGACGAAATTAGCACATCAATCTAAAACAAGTAAGAATGCTATATTCTGCTATGCCGAATCTTCAATACCCTCCGCCACAAATTTGTTTGAAGTTAATACATTAAGTTCCGTAGATATACATATACACGCAAACTTATACATTACAGAAACGATTTTCTTATATATACCACAGATACAATTAATGAGTCATAAAATTAGTTATATTTTTGGCTATAACTGAACCGATTTTTTTAAATTTTTGTAATAGTAATGAAGTTCCCATTCCCATTATTAAATATTATGGGAAAATTTCATTCCAATTTAACAATTTTACAAATTTGATCGTTCGAACTTAGAGTTTGCATCAGATATCGGTCTATGTCTTTTACAATACTGAACCGATTTTGCTGGTTTTAAATAAGAAATTTCCCAGGAATATAGTGAATACTAAGGACAAATTTCATTGAGCTCTATAGAATTTTGTGGAGCTTAATCGACTCAGATTTTAATTTGATGCATTAATATATACATTATGGGATCTGAGATGATTCCTTCTTGGCGTTACACACGGAATGACAAAGTAAAAATACCTTCTACACCACTTGTGTTGGTGGAGGGTATAAAAATTATTGTTTTTTTAATGCAACAAAAACATCATTATTTACACAAATACATACACAATCTCACCTGCTAAGGAAAGGGGATTAGAGAGGATTTACACACACACAACAAGAAATAATAGTACGGTTGTTTTTTTGTGATGGGCGGGTGTACTAAAAACTAATATTTGCTGGTATCCAAAATTATCTTACTTTGTGAATACGATTTTTTTAATATAAAGGAACGAATCCAGAATTCTGCAATTCTGAAGCAAATTCAGGTTTTGTAATAAATCGTGGTCATACATCTAACTAATACACAAATCATTTTCTTAGAAATAAATCCCTAACTCTTGATCGGGTGATCACGCTAAATAAATTTCGATTCCATATTACAAATAGTGGAAAAATTAAAAATTTTATAAATGTAAAAATCGCGTTATATGTTCTTATATCTGTATACACATACACACTTACATTCACTCACACAATAAACTTAATCACCGATTTTGCTGGATCTATAACAATTTATAAGCCAAATTTGATTGAGCTTCGACAATCATCCCGGACATTTCGGGCGAACAGACGGAATTTTAGCTAAATCGATTCAGATTTCGATTTGATTCTCTATTACCTACTTGGGGATTTAAATGATAACTTCTTGGCGTTACATACGGAATGATAAGTTAAAAATTAACTAACTACTTATGGTACAATCGTTTTGTTTAAAAAAGTTTCCATAGGAAGTAGAACCTTACAAATTCGAACAGTTCAAAATGAGAGCATTTGGTCTGAACATTTTTATTAATTAAAGACAAAAATTGATCATTGCTCAGTGAAATGAATATTAAAAGGGGACATTTATGAATAGTGTAAAGCATAAGTCTTGGTACCCCAATTTGAGTAAACCATGGTCATGGACAATTTGGAATAAATAGAGGAAGCAATGGACAACACATTATATTTAAATATTCTTATGAGCAACCTCATCCATCTTAATACTCCTCCATAAGTTCTCGATATGAATCAAACTAAGATTTTGTGGAATCATTTCGAAAAAGATTGCGAAAATTAAAAATTTAAAAAAAAACAGAAATACTTTCTTATGAGTGAATGAACTTCAATTTCACCGAAGTAAACAGCATATGTAGACATTCAATACAAAATTGTTTTAATTTCGAAAATTTTATTTTAAATTATGACATAAATAGTACATGGAAGCATGTTTATTGAAAACCGACAGCTGTGAGAACGTAAACAAATTTAAGGAACAAGAATTTAATAAGCGGTTAAAAGCATTATTTGAACCCGAAAACCTCTTACCCAACGTTCATATTTAAAAATTTCCCTTTAATTCCAATATGATTTCTGAAACGAAACGTCGGGTGTAAATAATACTTCAGAGAATCAATTACATGAATATCGAATTAAGAAGAGATGAATAAAAATAATGTGGCCGTTCATTTCAATGAAATCCTATATATCATTCAACATCCTTATATCGTTTAAATTCTCATATACATTAAAATCATTTAATTACACTTTTGGATAATCGACTCAGTAGAAAATTATATCTCAAAAGCAACCTTGGAATCATGAAAACATACAATTTTATCTAAACAAGTTCATGGAATTCGGCAAATTGATAGGACAGAAGATCAGTGTGTTATTAGTTATTAATTAATCTATAGGAGATGAGCACAAGAGAACCTCTATTTTTATTTATTCAAAATGTGATTCTGAGATTGCTCGTTTATATGACTTGTACTTATAGTGTCATTCTCTAAAAAACCAACCACTCCAAGTCGCAAGTTTAAAGTGTCAAATGATAAATGTATTCTTTAATGGAACTACTGAACATCATTTCAACCGATTTTTTATTGGGTCTATTGATGCATGCATATGCAAATAAAAAGTAGCGGGTAACTGTCATATAAATTGCTGGAATATTATACGGTTTCCGAGAATATATTTATGACAGATACTATAACTGTTCATTCTTTTAAGTTTAGCTACCCCGAATAGCATACATTATTGATCGATAAGGAATTGATGTAGTATTTTTAACATTATAAAGTAATGAATATATTCTTTGTATGTTTATTTGTATTAAAATAGACTCGAACAGACTTTTGTTTCCTATAGAGAACTTCGTAATAAATAATTACTTTCTTTTTCGTTAAGAGTACAAGGAAACTATATAAATTAATATTATTATTAACGAAAAAAATAATAATTAGTATCCAACTCTAGTTCACATTGATCAATGAATACATTGTAAGGGAACTTTATTCCCTAAAATGTTATTTTTAGGGGCACCATTAACGTATTTTTGGCATGCAATATTGTTTTAGTTTTTGTTCTCTTATAACAAAAAACTCTTTACATACAATTTAAATCTCTATAATACCGGTTGCCTAGCGATTTTCGCAATCACTAACGTTATTCTTTTTTAAATAATATAAGAACTTCAACGCGGTTTATCATCTATATACATTTGAATATTCGTTGCAAAAGTATGATTGAATGTATGTTTTTTTTTTTTTGAGATTTTGATTTTGTTGCTTGCTGAGCTCTTATCTTTCAACCAATATCTAAATAATCCAAACAAAATCACCTTTTTTATACACACAGTTAAGCCTCAGTTGGTGTTTAAAAATTTTTGTTGGGTTTGTCGCTTTTGTTGCCCATATTTCTATTCAAATTGCTGCAAACAAAAAAAATAAAAAAAATTTAAAAAATATAAATATAAAACTTTTTATATTCAACTTTTTCAATAACAATACGGCACGCGGAAAATACGAGTGCTATTTACAACAAAAGCAACAACAATAACGAAAAATGCAAATAAAGGTAAAGAAAAATAATAGAAAAATTAAAAAAAAAATTATTCATGTTATGATGATAAATTATCATTTTTACTGCATTAGTTGAACACAAACACATCCACATAAACACATTCAAGAGAAATAATAAATTCTCAACTAAAATGTAAGTCAACATTTCGCACATTGCTGCACAGTTGAATTATGTTTGAAAATATTCTATTTTTTTGTAGTTATTTATAGGCCCTGAGGGGATAATTTGCAGTTTGACAAATGGCACTCCCTGATGTATTTACCGAATTTCCAAAAAATTTCCAAACTGAGGATTCCAATTATTTGTAAACTTTTGAATGTAATAAGAATTTCATTTCCATGTGTACTGGTTAAAAAGATACGTTGGTACATTGTCCCTAAATAGGTCGAATTTCAAAAAGTACCAATTAGCCTATTTTTTAAGAAGAAAACGACAAGTGGGCATTTCTTTATACCTATTTGTGTTTAGGAGATATATAAGTTCCGATTTTAATTGTCTTTAGCTTTTGACACTTCAAAGTGCATCAAATTTTATGGGGATCGGTCTACAATATCCTATTACTCTCATATAACCTCCCACAAGAATCCATTACATCAACAGAACATAAATTTCCGAAATTAAAATGTGTTCTGCAAGTACATATCAAGGAATCAAATTCTACGAAGTAGTTAATAATGTCTTTTATAATGCCTGCGCCTTGATGTAGGACCATATTATCATTTCCGCGACAGCTACTTCTTCGTACCGGAATAATCTGAAATTCTTCGGCCAAGGGCTGCCACCACAGCAACGGAAGAGGAAAGAGAAAGAGAGAGTGAAGACTATATAATACCGACTATTACACTCTTACTTGTTGATATCAATGAACATAGCATATGGTATTATATAGTTGATCAAAATTATAACATCCGGTTCTTCATAATGTCAACTTCCGTTGTTCAAAGTCACATCTTTTTAGTTATTTCACAATACTTTCATTATTTGAATACGTTTACTAATGATTTTTTCTTCTTTGAATGTTTTACTATTGAATATTTTTATTTTAATCCAAAAGTGTTTAAATGATTTTTAATGTTAACGTTCTTTATTATTGTTTTTTTTTTTCAAATTTATTCGTATGCAATTTTTATCTTGTTAACGTTCTGGTTGAATGGAAAAGGTTGCGTGTAAATTCAATACTCTACTTTTGCGCTCGTAAAAAAATTCAAATCAAATACGTGATGGTAAATTTTATGCGATTTTGTTTTCGCATATCAATCAGAAAGTTGCATTTACAAAAAAAAGAAGAAAATAAAACATTTTAATTTAAAAGTAATGCGAATATAAAGAGATTTTTATACAATCATATGTTAAACGTGTCAAGGCAACAAACATACATTATTATATAATATAAATCGTTTTTTTTTTTTTGTTTGCATAACATTTAGTAATTGTATTAAACAAAAACAAAAATTCATAATTTGTTAAAACAACATGTATGTATGTATGTATGTATGTATGTATGTATGTATGTATGTACGTATGTATGTACGTATGTGTAGATATTCTTATATGTATTAAATTTATTTGAATGACTTAATCGTGCTCCATAAAGAAACAGTTAATATCTATAAACGAGTACTTATTTTTCCTTTTTATTAACCCACATCCTTGAAGTTCGTAAAACATTATTTTCTCTTCGTTTTCAGAAAGGACTTCATTCATAATCAATAAGAAACCCAGAAATATTTAATTTTCTTTTGAAAGAAATAAAAAATGAAACGGAAAACACAGCATGTGTTAAGGAAATTTTATTGAGACAAAATTTAAGTACGATAAACGAGAAGAGAAAAAAATAATGCAAAACATAATATATCGACTCTGGGAGTCAAATAAAAATTTATGACACCAGATGTTATTCAACCATTAAATGTCGTCAGTAAATCAATCCTGAAAACATTTGCAGCTTTTTATTACCTTTCATTTCATATTTTCTGCCAATAATATTGGAAAAATTAAGTACATTTTCAACAGCATCAGCAGCAACAACAACCAAAAAGTTTGTGAATGGACAAAATACTTTTTCCCGTCCATAAAATGTTCAGCTAAATGGTCAATCGATATTCTTCTATACCACACAGATAAGGTTGCCAGATTTGGAAATTATAAGCTAAAGAATTTTCTACAATTTAGCGAGAAGAGGCCTTTTTAAGCTGAATTTCAGACTAAAGTATAAATTTTTTCTTACGGAAGTAACAAATTTCTCAAACTGTTTAAAATGTGTTCAAAAAAATGAGCTCCTTTAATTCAAATTTAATTTAATTTTCGCTAAAACAAAAGAAATTCTATATATAAATAGTCCTTGTAAATATCTATAAAATATACTTAATTGTTGATTTTTAAACCTTTTCTAAGTTACCGTGTTTAAAAACTTATATAAATCTAAAGTTTAAACTCTGAAAATTAAAAATTTTTGGGATTTTTTAAAAGAGGTGGAAATATGGAAATTCCCATGAATTATTTTGTTATCGGACGGCCCTTATAAAGATAGCGTGATTATCTCAGTGAATTAAGTAAAGTTTTAACATTTGAATTTTGGGTATTTCCGCATGGAAAAGTGGAATTTTCTTTAATGACTCTGATTAATGGACATACATATTTAAGTGTATAATAAATATCGTTATTCGTTTCGATTTCTTCAAGATTAAATATTAATTTTATTTTTCAAAAATAAAAAATGTAAAACTTCGAATTTGTTTATATATTCATAAATTTTTGATACCAAATGACATTTCACGTACATTTTCTTAAAGAATTGAAAATCTTCTAGTTCACTCCACGGCGATAAGATGGTTGAATGCATTTGTGCATGTCATCTAACATTATCCTTAGCGAATTTCTATTTTCAGTTTCTATGACAAAATCAAATAAGAAATAATAATTTTTCATGCGGTTAAAAAGTTGATCGTTTCTAAAATTCCATAAGTACTTCGCTATATGGGCCTAACTTTCATAATAATAATAATGCTACACTTCTCAAATTCTATATAAACTAGACGATTACAGATATATTTCAAATGTTTTGGATCAGGTATAGAAATACCTTTCACATGAAGGAAATATTGATTACAGAATAGTGATTTGTTATAAAATTCAAGTCGGGTGGATAAATGGGTATTTTTATTACAGATTTAAGTACAATAATCAGCAAAGCACACAAGGCACAGTGGGACAGATTCGAATGGATTTGATTGAGTTTTAACATTGTAGCATTATTACATTAAATTGAATTTTTCTGCAAATGGATCAAAGCATTTTCGATATTATGCAAACTTTTTTGTAGTAAAATAATAAAGATAACAGTAAAATTTTCAGAAAAAGAGGATCTTGTAATTTTAAATAAAGTGTAGAAAAAATATAAATTTCCAAAACTATGAAAAAATAAACCCAAAAATGTTTTTTTTTATTTTTATCTACATAGTCGACATTTATTGAAAGTCTGGAAAAAAAACATGACCATATGATTAAAAAACTTATAACGGTCATCAAATCAGGAAAAGAAAAAGAAAAAAATAAAAAAGAAAAAACAAATATTTTAAATATAAAAAACACAAAAATTCGCAATTTTCTGAATTTTCAAATTGATAATTGTTTACTTTGGACTGAGTAAAGATGAAGTCTTCCATCTTTGGTTTGATAAATTATTATGTTTTTTACTAAATGAGTAATATTTGAACAAGTTCAGGCAACAGCTGTGGGTTTGAATTAAAAAACAGGCTCAAGATTTTGAAAAATATTGAAACATGAAAATAAGTAAAATACATTAGCATTTTTAAATTGAAATTGCAAAATTTACAGATTTATTACCAAATATTTGATTTTGCCCCACTGTGCATGAGTAGTTATATCCTTATATAATACAATTTTATAAAATTAATTTAATTATGTTTCAAATTTCTTTGAATGAATGACAATTTAAATAATCTAAAATAACAAATTCTCCATTATTCTGCCCAATTTAATCTGGCAACTACGGTAACAGAGCAAAAAAAATCTTAATAAGTAGAGAGATGGTGTGGAATAGCGTTGAATATGTGAAACTCTTTTATTTGTTACCCCTCATATTTCTATTCTGGTTTTCATGAAAAAACAAATTGAGTTACAATTTCCAGACATCAGTTGCAGTATTTATGGGATTTGCTGTTGGGAGACTTTCTTCAATATTTTGGTTTATCTTAGTATTTTATACCATATTTTTATACGGTGGGTATGTGGTTGGGATATTATGCGTTTGTACCACCTTTAAGTATACTGTTCAACTCAGAAACATGTCAGAATGTCCTCCCGAAATAGGGATTTTAGCTCATAAAAGTCCTAAATATAAAGCGAATTTGGCAAGAATATGTGTTAGGATATTCTAAAACGGTATCAACTCCGATAGTAGTTTCATAGGTCCCATATAAGATGCCTTCCAAATATCACTTTGAAGGGAAATAATCTCAAATATACTTTGGTATTGCAATAAGAAATGGTCAAATTAATATAAATAAAAGCAAAAAATTATGTGCAAAATTATACGAGGATCGGTCTATAATATCTTCAAGGTACCCCCCTAGGAAAGGGTAGTTCATTAATTTCTCGTTACAGCTATTTATAACCAACATTGTGGTATAGGGTATTACATAGTCGAATTCTACCGACTATAACATTTTTACTCGTTTAATTTGTTTATTAGAAATTTTTCTTTGTAACTTGACAAAAACAAACAGTTGTGTGAAATGGCCATTTTTGGTAATAATATTTTAATAAAAATATATCTTTACTATATATTTTATTATCTGAACAAAGTTCTAAAACATTAAGAAACCATATTTAAACCATCAAGTTGATTCGCAATAAACATTCTGTAAACGAATTACAATTGTTCCAAAACGTATTTTTAGAAATTCAAATTGATTTGAATTTCTAAAATTAGTTGGTTCAGGAAACAACGGGTAACCTCCAAAGTCAATCACCTCCGATATGAAAATTTTATAAAAACTCAGCAAATTGTAAAATGTCATTAAAATACTTTCTGTAGTTCAAAAGATACGAAGTTATTTCCGAAAAAAACGTTTTGGCCTTCAATGCCGACAAATAACTAATTCTTTCGTTTACGGGTCCAAAGTTTATTATAAAAACCGTAAAAAAATATTATTTTGAATAAACGATTTGGTAACGTTTAACTTAACAAGAGCACCATCTAGCGTTCGCTAGCAGAACTATTAAAACTGGTACTAAATCATAAATACATCAATAAATGCTCTTAGATTTTGATTCTCTTAAGAATTACTAAACACTTTTAAGAGATTTTCAAGTTCGCATTCAATTTTTTTCTGTTACGTTCGAACCAATCGTTTTGTTACTAAATAAAAAATCTTTTGGATTCATTTATTAAAATATTTTTAAATTCATTTGAAAATAAGAAAAAAAATAAAAAAATAAAGTTTTTGCTGTCTCAAATACCGGCATTTTAATGTGTGAGTATAATTCGACCCTGAACTCAGTTTAGAAGTGCGCATGACGCCAGAAGAGAATGGGACGAATGAGTTGCTTTCTCTTAATTCTTGAACTCATATGGAATGCTAGAGTTGCCAATTTGTTGTTCCTAATATTGACGCATCGTCTAGATGGGTTATCATTGTTAAATGAGAAAGAAAAACTTCATAAAAATATCATGATAACTGAGAATTTTAAAAGATTTCTTATATGCTGAGAAAACTGATTTTAAGAAAATATACTTCAACATTTTAAGAACCTTCTAATTAGATACATTTGTTAAAGACAAAAATGTAAAAAAAATCAAATTTGTTCTAATTTTATAGTCTTATAAAATTATTTTCGGGCCTTAAAAAATTGTAGCAAAATATGAACCGATATTCACCAAGCTACTGAAATGTATATATACGACTTTCAATATAATTGATTCATATATAAGAATCGTATAAACTCAAAACAATTTTTCAGAAAGCGGCTGTATATTGAAGCTATATCAAAGTATGAACCGATTTTTAAGTGCTTTAAATAAAGTTTGAGAAATAATAGTGCCGAATCTTAAAAAAACCGGTCTATTTTTAAGACATTGGTAAGATCAACCCAGTTTCTGTACCATGATTAAGTAACTTTAGTTCAGAAAGCTAAATGCCGTCAGATATAAGTGTATTACTGTTTTGCTGTTGGATCAGAAACTGCTTAGCACAATACCAAATAATATAAAAATTTTCAATTTTTAGAATTTTGAAAGATCTTGAGTCAATTGTTGTAATAGATATCTAAAAGTATTCTGCCGATATTATTAACATATTTTTTTACTTTAGTTACAAAATAAAAAGGTAAATAAATTTCAATGCCAATTAAAAATTCGACTTATTTATGTCGATACAGTTTAATTTCATCGAAATCTAAAATAAAAATTTTCCTACTGAATTTATATTTTTCTAAAAAGCTCCTTTGCATAGAAAGTTCCAATACATAACTTATAAAAAATCTTTATAGAACCAAGTTCAGACTCCATCAAATTTTATCCATTTTATTTTACTTTTTTAAAAATTTTGACTTTAACATAGAATCAAGTTTGTGTTCTTAATCATTTATAAAGGGCTTCTCCAGACCTTTATTAAATGTGGACTCTATAGACCAAAATAAAAAATCACAATTTAGGGAATAAAACAAAATTTTTGGATTAAAAAAAATAATTATTATTTTTGATTTCTTATTTAGAATCCACATTTTCAGAAAATTTCAAACAGATATTTTTAGTTATAAATACTTTATAGCAACTCAAAATCTTCTCTCCTATCAGTATGTCAAATTTCATATAAATCTAAATTTTTAAAATCGATTCTGCCTCATAGCGCAATTGCGTCGTTGCCTGTAATACTGTGTTTGATTTATTATTATTGTTATGTAGAATTAGATGACAATAATTATGATTACAATTATCGATTTATAATTTCTTCTTTCTTCCACAAAAGGTCCTGCCAATATACATTCATATTGGTTATATAAATTCAACAGTAACTTTCTAAATGTAACTCAAAATACTACTTGACCCATAATTGTCACTTATTTTATTTTAAAACCACAAATACAATAATTAAAAATATTATTTGGGAATTTAGGCGAATGTAAATAAATCCCTTAGCCAATAAGAATTCAATAAATGTGTTAACCCTTACTAATCATGAATGGTGATTCAACAAAACAACCACAAGACCGTTCGATTCTCAATAAAAATTATACACAATTTTTTTTGTTGCGCTTACCGGAATATAACAACAACTCGAGAACATCATACGTAATAGAACAGCCAACATGTGAAATCCCGTGAAACCAAAAAGTAAAACAACAACAAATTATATATTTTTTATTTTGTTTTACACACGAATACACAAACACTTTTTGGAAAAAGTACAAATTTCATAATTATTTTTCATAAAATTGTGAAAATCGATTAACTTAATTGAAAAAAAGTATTTAATTCGATATTGAGAACAACTTTTTCACACTCATGCGATTAGAAAAGTGTTTAATAAAATACAAAAAACACACACTCTTTGTTACACGTAAAAAAAGACACGCAAAAAAATTAATATGTAAACACTTGATAAGAATCTAATAAATAAATTCTCGAGTACCTTTATTTTGTTAGTTGGTATTATTTGTTGTTGTTGTTTTCTTTTGTATTTTAGTTTTTTTATAGATTTATTTTAATTGTTTAGCGAATAAATGAGTGGAATTTTGGCGCGTCTATATCACGAAGCGAACAGAAACGATTTAAATGCTGCTGCTGAATACTTTTTTAGTTTTTAGATTGAAAGCAGCAGAACGTTTTATGAACACAAACGTTTTACAAAAACTAACAAATGAAAGTATAAATGAACTTGAAGGGGGCAAATAAATACGAATGGTTGAAGAGGAAGAAGAAGATATGAAAAAAGTCCCACCGTATAAACAGACAAACGGTGGTTGAGTCTTCACCGACAACATAAGAAACCGTGGTAGCAGCATTTGTGTTTTTTAATTTTATAGCAGCTTTTATTTCTGAGCACAATCGGCTGTTTGTTAGACTTCGGTATGAATAATTTAATGTTACACTGTTCGAATTGAGTTTTTCTTTCTAACAATTGATAACTGAAAGGTATATTGAATAAAAACATAATAAATATAGAAATTGATATCTGAGTTACTTTTTCTAATAGAAAATGGTCTTTAACCACACAATTTCTTATTGTACGGTAGGTCATTTGAAATTCGATATCACCGTATATAAATTTCTCACTTTGCATTTTATATCTACAACCATCACCAGAAGTGATTATTATTATATATTGAATATTAAGTTTGTAATTCTGAGTTAGAACAATAATTAAAACATACAGTGTAAAGTATAAGTCTTGTTACTCTAATTAAAGTAAACAATTTTATGAATTTTTAGCAAAATTCTTTAAAAAAAATAACACTTTTTGTACATACTTTTTAATTAATAATTTAGTAAAAATAGCAATTTGTTCAACAAAATAAGATAGAAATAAGAAAAACTACAAAAACTCTATATTTTGCACAGCAAAAGTGTAGGTCAATTGTCAATTTATATAAATATTGATAACGGTAAATTAAAAAACCTGTCTTAAATCATGCATTATTTATGGGATAAGTAAATACATAAGAGTTAAAACTAAATCAAGAACTGGATTTCTTAAAAATAAGAAAAAAAAGAAAACATAAATTATATAAATAATTAAAAATAATCCATCTATATATACTGTCGGTTACAATGCTTGTACAGGAACAAATAGATTTCGCAAACATGAATCAAATTAAGACAAATAATTTTTGGATAAAACTATTTTTCAGACTAAAAATATAACATTTCTGGCTCGTGCGGACGTACTTTGATATAGTGAATTAAAGAACACCAGTAAAACACTAAAACATGGATGTATGTCGGCAAAAGGTGTGGGGAATTTAGAATTTATTAAGGAAACATTTACATATTTACAAGACTTTTAAATATTTTTAAGAAACATCTCAATGATTCTAAACACGGAAAGATGTGGTTTTCCTACAATACTCCCCACATTCTTAATACCTCCCGATATGAATACTGTTGATCATTTGTGGAATCATTTCGAAAAACGATTGGGAATCCATCAAATTTTATTGAATGTACAAAAAACTTAAAAAAAATACCAAATCATTTAAAAGAAGTACTCAACCTCAAGGGATATCCAATCTCAAGGATATCGTTAGGTCTAAATTTATTTTATTTATATTTTGTAAGTACCAAAAGTGGTGAATAAGGACATAATTTCTTCGTGAAGAATATCAAAATCTAAATACGTGTTTGTCACACGGATAAACCAAAAACGAAATTTGGACATATTTTTCGTTCATTTTGTACACTTTTCTATTTAAAACCTGTTCAGTAGGTGACCCAAATCTAACACATATTTAAGGTTGATTCGCAATATGTTTCTTACTTTACAATCCTTTTATGACTCCACTTTACTATTATAATCCATATGTTACAAAATTAAATACGAATTTATTATTCCGTTTGTAACACCAAGAATCATCTAAGGCCCAGTAAAGTATATATATTATTGCATCAAATCAATATCTGAATAGAATTTCTTATTTAAAACTTGCAAAATCGGTTCAGTAGAAAAAGACCGATATCTGAGACTAAATGGCTTATTAAATTTAGGTGAAATATTTATATTTTAAATTGAGTCTATTGAAAACTAAGCATTTCGATTTTTTAACAACAACAACAGTATAAAATATATTAAAATCAAAATTAAATCAACATTTAAATACATGTTAAAATGACAGTGTTTTCAGTGAAAAACTTTTTTACTTCAATATAATAAATTAAACATGTTAAATTAATATTGAATGATATATAATATATATAAAATTTCATACAGATTTTGCATTAAAATATTTATTTAATATTATTATTTTTTAATGTTAAATAAATTAATCATGTAGTTTATATATATCACGGTCCAAATTTTATTTTATAGTTGAGTTCTTATTACAAATTAAACACTTTGGTATGATATGAATATTCTTACTTTTCACTTTGGTATGTAAGAATATGAAAACAACAAAATTAATATTTTTTTGCGAATAATCGCGACGTACTTATCGAAACTCGTTCACGGGACCCTGCGCAAATAATTTATCTGCTGCTTTCTTTACACCACTATTTTTGTTTATATTGATAAGCGATAAATATGTTTTTTTTGTTAAGAATTTATCAATTAAAATGAAAAATAACATTTAATAACGGTGTATAAATAAATTATATTTGTTAAATATCAAGTCATTAAAAATAAAAATTGGGGTGGAACAAAATCTTTTACTTCATAAAAATTTCAATTAAAGAAAATAAACAAATTTGTATTAAAAAACAATTATTATATGTTGGACAGAATGCTGAATAACCGAAGTTATAACGGGACCACGGAAATTATAACAAAACTTAGATTTTCTGAAGTGGTCCGATCCGAAAGTTTTCTATATTCTTAGTGAATTAATATTCATAAATGAATATTACTTCATAGTAATAATATAATTCATAGTAATTCACTTTTTCGGTTTGTTATAACCTTAACATATCTGGTTGAGGAATTATGCGTCTGTTCTGATATTTGCAACACTTTTAACCCACTTTTAAGTATAGCTACATTAAAGATGTCCGTTCGATAACCTGTCCAATTAAACGTTGTGTATTCTCCAATACTTCAGGTAGCTCCCATACAATTGTCCACCCAGATTACTGACACTGTTTCTCTGTGTCGTACGAATTCTCTCAATTGCTTCGTACACGAAAGGAACTGAATTAGTTTTATATAAATTTGTATAACTGTAATCTATGCGAATAATGAGTTGAAAGCAAAGTCCAACGAAAGCGTAAGTTTTCATTAAAAATTGGTTTTCTGTATCTCTAAGGAATCGAATATATTTTATCATATCGAAATAATACAAAATTTCTTTTCACTTAAAAAGATATTAACAGCGATATTAATTTTTTATTGATGAAATGAAAACCGCATACCATAAATTCTAGTGGGCTTTTAACCATACGAATATTTTATGCAATACATAAATGGTCTAATTGGCCTCTTCCATAGGCTAAAGCTAGGTTTAGTTGGACAAAGCCTTGTTTAGATTAGATTTTCTGCAAGTTTTGCAATTCTTGCCTTAGTATTTTGAGTCTATGGAAATGTTTGAACTTCAAGTTAAAGTTTTTTATGTATATGAAGTTGTCCATGAACCTAATATAACTTAACAGAAAAATATTTTTTTAATTGACAAACCAACAGATAGTGCTTGTACGCAGTTTCAATTAAGTCTTCTAGATTTAAAGGAGCAACATCAAATATCGACCTCAATATTTCTGAAATTTTAACAGAAAACACGTAAGCGTATTTTTGCAAAGACTTCCCATTTCTATAATTTTTTAATCTCAATTGTTAAATTAATTTTCGAAATTTTTTTAGAAAATCCAAAAATATATATTTGGAACCGTCGCACCATAACTTAAAACTCGTATTGACCACATACTTCGGAATGCTATTAGAACCCAAAAGTTCCAAATATGTAGGGCCTAATGACATTTCGGTTGCAGTTGCAGTTGGGATTGTAATTGTTGTATATATATATATATATATATATATATATATATAATATATATATATATATATATATATATATATATATATATATATATATATATATATATATATATATATATATATATATATATATATATATATATATATATATATATATAGAAGGTCAAATCGGTAAAAAAAATCAAAATCAAATTATTACATATATAAATACATACATACATACATTCATTGATTGTATTTGTTAATAAATTACATGAAATTCAACAAATTATTTAAATAAAATTAAACAAAAAATAAAAAAACAATTAAGTAAATAGAAAATAAAAGAAAAAACATATAAGACTAGTTATTATTACTAACAAAAATAAATATACTAAGAACACAACTTGAGCATATTTATAATTAAAATGATTACTAACTAATCCTTTGTATGATCACGTATCCAATCTAAATATTCACTGACTCGAGTATAAACACCAGGATAACCAGGTTCACCACATTTATTACCAAATGATACGACACCCAATTGCAGCCAACGTGAGTCATAACGCATCATGAGTGGACCACCAGAATCACCCTGGAATAAAATTGTAACAATTATTTTGAAAAATAATTTGAATGTTAAAAATACGCACCTGACAAGCATCCACGCCACCATCTGAATAGCCAGCACATATGAAATTCTCATTAATGGGTTGGAAATATGAACGATCACAATCTTCATTACGCCAGATTGGCAATTCAGCTTGTCGTTGGGATGTTGATTCTTTGCCGCCATAATAGGTAGTACCCCAACCTACTACAGTAGCTCTTCTACCTGGCAAGCGATCTTTTGGAGGCATACGACCCACTCTGGGTAAACATACTGGAATAACATATTTTGATTTACGCACCGGTTTATCCAAAACCAAAATTGCAATATCATTATAGAAACCGATACGAGAAAATCGTTCATGAGCACGCACTTCTTTAACGGCGAATGTTACGGGAGCCGAGGGTTCAGCATCTGTTGAAAGATCGATATCACCTAAACGGACAGTAAATTGACGGGCAGCAAATCTAGTAAAAGGGGAGATTTAATGAAAACTAAGCTCAATTCAAAGTCATCATTTCTACTTACGGTTTTTGTCTAGAATCTCTGGTACAATGAGCAGCTGTAAGAATATATTTAGAACCAATCAAAGAACCACCACACCAAAACTCGGTACGCTTAGGGCCATGTAAGAATATAGCCGCCATCCAAGGCCACTGACCATTAGGTGACTCTACTCCACCCACTATACGTCCAGTAGAATATTCTTGTTGTCCACATTCTTCAGGATCTACAATACTATTAGTACCCAATAATTCCAAATCTGTAGGATCTAATGGCGTTTCGGCTGTAGTTGTAGTTGTAATAGTTGGAGGTTTTCCCTGAGGTCTTAAAACCAAACTAGGTGAAGAAGGACGATTTGTGGGTCTCCTGGTGGAAGTGGTCACTGTGATAGGTGCTCTGGTGGTAAGTTTTAAAGGTCTTTGTGTAGTTAATACTGTAGAAGACTCTGGCAAGGGACAACATACCCCAGGCACAAATAAACTCTTGAAACACAGAGATTCTCGTAAACTACTAAGATTTAGCAATAAAGCTGGACAACTACTTAAATCTTCACAACGACCTGGTTTACCACTGGGAGTTTTACAACGATTTTCCACATCCTTACCAGTAGATTCATCAGTGCTTAAGGCTGAGGAATCTGAATAAGGTGATGTTGTAGTAGGAAAAGTTGTGCTTGTAGTTGTAGGTCTTAGTGTACTGGGTAAATTGCTTAGAACTGTTGAATTTACTTGTAAATCCTGAGATGGTTTCTTTATTTTATTCTTGTTGGTCTTCTTCTTTTTCTTTCTCTTTTTAACTTCTTTATTCTCTACAAACATGGGCTTATTAGGGGGTTCTTCTTGCCCAATACGTTTGGTGGCAATTTGTACATCCGTTGAAGTGGCATCTTGTAATACCGTATTCTCTACTGGGGATAATGAGAGAACATTAGAAGATTCCTGAGGTAATGGTGTTTTTGTTGTGGTAGTAGTTGTTGTAGTGCCCGCATCAGATTTCGTGTCATGGCCACCTCGCATTGTATCAACCAACATATGACCCACAGTATTTAATGCACCCAAAGTTTCTGATATACGATGAAATGCTGATTGTGATAATAGACGTGGTATGGATTCATTACTACCGCTCTCACTATTACTGCTGTTACTTTCATCACTTTCTTCATCATAGTATTCGGTAGAACCTTCTTCATCATCTGAGTCATCTTCTGCTAAAGAATCTGCCACAGAATCTGATTCAGATTTTGGATCTATATTTTGTCTCCAATCTTTATTTCGACCTGCTCGTTTACTGCTAAGATCCGTTAGTTGTTTGGAAAATGGTGAGTCCGAATGTGACTGGAAAAAAGACGCTGCCTTAAAAGTAGTTATGAATCCAAACTCAATTGTTATGTATGGATTAATAGTGTGTATTCTGAATGTCTCTATACTTACATTGATCATTCATCAAATGTCGTGGCTCATAATCTTCGTCATCATTACCCGGCGAAGCTGATGTCTGCAATATAATGGCTGATATCAGACCTGCAATGAAAACAAACAAAAATGTATAATATTTTTTTCAGTGTAAAAACTCATCAACATCATTCCTCTATTCACGATTTTCGTATGCTAATGATTGAGTAATCTTTGTTATTATTTTGTTAACAATATTAAAATACGAGTATGTACATTCGTATGTATATCGGAATATAAACAAAGCCGGTACTGATCCATTTCTTTGCAATATTTGTATAAAAAAATTTAAATCCATTCAATACAAAACAACTCCAATGGAAGCATGAATAACTTTTATAAACATAAAAATGTAATAAATGAGTAAACAAAGTTTTAAATGTTTATATTTGAAATAAATAACCCTGAGAGTGAGAAGAATTTAATGAGAGTCCAAAACGAATATGTCGTCTAAAAAGTCACTTTTGACACTATTCCAAAATGTTTGTTTATTCGTAGCTCGCCCAAGTATTTTTGGAGAAGTAAATTTAATTAAAAATACTTGAAATTTGCATGCAGTACACGTTAAAAAATACATAATAATGTGTAGTACATTAGAGTGGCTCAAAATGATTTTTTACTTAGTTTATTAAATGTATTTAAAATATGGAAAGAAAACATTTATTAAAATATCTTGATAGTTTTTACCTTTAAATGGTGCAAAACATCATATTTTTAAAAAATGTTTACCAAATAATAAGGATTGAGATCGAAAAATTCTTAACATACATATATATTAATTAATACTAAAGCACTAAACTTGCAGTTATAATTTTTGGGATATTTTTGTAGCTTTTGTGTGTTAAGCTTTCGCTCGAGCAACAACAAAATAAAATTTGTGACCAGGAAACTGTCCGTTTCGTAATCCAAGAATATTTTTTTAGAAAACTAGACTTCAGTTTTATTGCTATATTTTTGTCCTCTACATTTTTAGCATCGCTTCTGTTTGAAACTTTTTGTGTCTTGTGTGTTTTTAAACTTCTCTTACCAAATAGTCCGAATGCTGAGCTCATCGGGTTGCCTTCTTAACAGATGTTTTGGGAGCTCCTTTGAAAATGCCACCTAAACCAGGTTTTCTAATAACGGACAAGTTCTCTTTGAATGCTTAGCCAATTTTTTTAGGACCAAGTTGGGTTTTGTTGAAAATATTTAATAATTTTATCTGGTCATTCATTTTAATCACATTAAAAAATATTCATTTGTTTGACGTTAAACACAATAACTGATATGTTTTGCAAAGGAAACTTGATCAAACAAATAATCAAATAGTACTTGGTTTAAAAGTGAAAACTTGTCTAGAATTTTTCAATCTCACTTCGTTACACGTGTTCTTTTTTTGCTTTATAAATTTATATTTCAGAAAGTCTAACAGAATAAAATTATTTAAAATGTTTGAATTCTTAAAACAAAATAATACTTTTCGATCTGTGGTGTGCTTTAGTTTTTGAATCACTCTAATGTATATATGTGGTGACGAAATTCCAAAAAACTTGCAAATTGTCAAAATATTCATTTCAAACTTTGAATGAATATTGGAATTTCATGTATTTTTCATTCATACTCTCCGTTATTTAAAGAATTTCCTCTCTGTTCATATTGATATTAACGCAAGTTCTGATATTCTGTTATAGACTTTAATTTCGTACAGCTGTTTTTCTGGGGAACTAAAACGCTAGAAAATGTTTAAAAATCAGTAGTCACAAAACGCGAAGTGGAAATATTACAATAAAGTCTCATATTTAAGACAACATTATCAAGTCATTTTTTCATTTTTTGGAAAAAAAATATTAAAGACGTTTAATTATTTTAAAATGGATAGTTGTAATCATTAAATGACCCCTTCCATAAAATGGATCCTTGTCAAATATTTCAGTGATATTACAAGCGAGCATTTTTAAATGGATAAATTCAATTTATAGTAAATTTCACTTAGAATCACTTCCTCAGTGGATTTAACAATATCCGTCTAGATAATATTTCATCCAAGGCGAATCCCATTTAATAAATGGTTTAATATTAGAAAACCCATTAAATTTCTTCCTGGAACTGGATTACAACAAGCACACAAATAATAATAAATTAAATAATTGAATATGCACAGTTATATTAAATATATACGGCCCACAAATGATCTCAAAATATATTACAACTGTGATAATATTTCTTATATTTAAGATTTTTACAACCAGATAACCGCGAACCAAATCTCGAGAGTATTCGTCATAAATTCCTATAGACCTCACATAACCTCTACGTCTCAAATAGCATAAATCACTCATATATGACAGTTTCATGAAAATATTTTATAAAGTTTGATTTATACAAGCACAAATCATAACATCAACTTCTACCAGGGTCGGTCCAACATTTTTCATGTCTGCGTCATGTAAAGTATTGGCCGAATATACTAACTTTTACTTTGTAATTGATTTAATTGATTCGAATATGAATATTTGTTTAGAATTGAAACTGTTTAAGACCCTTTTCGAAACTGTTTAAGACCCTTTTCGAAAAGTCCAGATGGTTGTCGATTTAAGTTTTGTGAATATTCTACAAAACGCAATTTCAGATATTTTGAATGTTGAATTTCAGATAAGAAACAAAAACTTTGTGTGCGTTTAAAAAGTTTTATAGTCTGACTCTTTCAGTTCCACAGCTTCAATCATGGACTTTTAACTTTTTTTTGAAATTAACAATAAATACTTCTGCTTTACACATAGATGCGTCATATATATATATATATATATATATATATATATATATATATATATATATATATATATATATATATATATATATATATATATATATATATATATATATATATATATATATATATATATATATATATATATAACGTACAAAAATCAAGTAAATTAAATTTTTTATTGTTATTATTTTTTTGGATCTGGCAAACGATATTATTTCTTTATCTTTTCATTAATTGAGCTTTTTAACTCATTCTGTCTTTTTGGACCTTTTTAACAGTCGTGCTTTCGTGCTCAACTAAGAGCAACGCTTAAATATTTATTTGTGTTTTTGTTTGTTTGTTTTAATTTATTATTGTTGTTGTAAAATTCAAGAGTATTGAATTTGATATTATGATGTTTTTGTTTTATGAAGTGACACTACATGTGATATAATCATCAGCATCATCATTCACATTACAGAGAGAAGATAATTTAAAATTAATGGAAACATTTTATTTATTTCATTCCATTTTCCTTTGTGGGTTAAATTTTATAGAGCTTTCATAAGTCAAGGTCGTAAGGTATTTACCAAAAATCAATATGGAATTTAAAATCTTATTTTATACGAATTAAAAATTAACAGATACAAGATGTTTAAGTTGAGATGAATCTTAAAGAAGTGTTTCTTTTGTTGTTGTTTTTGTTTTTTCGGTATATTTATGACATTTTCTAGATGCGTTCGTTTTTTTTTTTTTGTAATTTTTGAATTTCTGTTAAATATTTATTTTATTTTCACTTTCACTTAAATTGAGCATTAAAAATAATTTAACATACAAAACATTCAACAATAAACCACAAAAAATTAAAAAAGTGAATTACAACAATTTTGAAATTGTTTTGACATTTTACGGTTAATTATACATTCAAATTTTATTTTACTTTTATTTTGTTTATTTTTTTTCTACTCTTACTTTATTTAATTATTTATTACGAATAAATAAACCATAAGTTAAGAGTTACAGTTATAATAAACATTTTAATTAAAATTATGCAATTTTAGCAACAAATTTTTATATCATTTTATATTCAAATGTAACAATTTTTATGACGACTTTTCTTCAAGAGATTGTAAATGAAATGAAAATTAAAATTCGAATAAAACTTTCATTTAAAATTGATGGAAATTTGATATAAAATTTCTAAAATAAGAGATTATTGCAAAAATATATCATGTTGGTGTCATCTATATAAATATAATCTGTGTTAGTTTTTCATATTCCCGAAGGTAAATTAGGTTATAAAGAATATTGATAGGACTAGAGAGAGAGGTACCTCCAATACAAAGCAAATATTGATTATCGAATATCTAAAGAAAGAAATTTAAGACCGAGAATTTTCAAATTTTGTTTCAGTCACTTCTTCAAGCAACTGCTTTATTTGACAAAGTTTAGGACGGGTAGGGTCAGGGTGAGAGTTAACTCCCATACCAAGAAAATATTGATCATAAAATATCAGAATAACCACTTCATCGAGAATTTTAAAATTTGGTCCCAATAACTTTTTCAAGGAACTATTTTACAAGACAAAATGTGGGGAGGATCAGGGCGAGAGCTAGCCTCCATACTAAGCAAATTTTGATCGTCGTATATCTAAAAAACCACTACACCGAGAGTTTTCAAATTTGGTCCCAAAAAATTTTTCAAATAACTGTTTTACTGGACAAATTGATGGGCGAGGGAAGTGGTGTCCCTCATACAAAGAAAATGTTAATTGACGAAATTCTGATAGACCCGCTTATTTGGTTTACGATTTGATCAATTTTGCAAGTATTCCCATCCCCTGAACCCTTTACAAACTTGTGAAATTTCATGTTAAAATAAAAATTCATTTTTTATACCTTCTACTCTATATGGAGAAAGAGGGCATATTAAGGCTGTCATTTCATGTGTAACGCCAAAAAGAAACCTCTAAAATTCCATAAACATTCTTGTACCAGATCAAAATCTGTATCAGTTTTACTATGTCCGTTTAGATTAATTTGTGGAAGCATGCTGGAACCATAATTTGATCTAGCACTTTTATATAAAACTCCTTTCCCGAAATAAGGTTATAGGCTTATAAAACTTTTAAATTTCAAAATGTCTCTAATATATGCATAAATTTAATGAATATAACTCCTATATAAGGTCCTTTCCCGGAATAATATTTAATGAATATTGGTTCAAATAACTGTTTTACTGGACAGAATGATGGGCGAGGGAAGTGGTGTCCCCCATACAAAGAAAATGTTAATTGACGAAATTCTGATAGACCCGCTTATTTGGTTTACGATTTGATCAACTTTGCAAGTATTCCCATTCCCTGAACCCTTTACGAACTTGTGAAATTTCATGTTAAAATAAAAATTCATTTTTTATACCTTCTACTCTATATGGAGAAAGTGGGCATATTAAGGCTGTCATTTCATGTATAACGCCAAAAAGAAACCTCTAAAATTCCATAAACATTCTTGTACCAGATCAAAATCTGTATCAGTTTTACTATGTCCGTTTAGATTAATTTGTGGAAGCATGCTGGAACCATAATTTGATCTAGCACTTTTATATAAAACTCCTTTCCCGAAATAAGGTTATAGGCTTATAAAACTTTTAAATTTCAAAATGTCTCTAATATATGCATAAATTTAATGAATGTAACTCCTATATTAGGTCCTTTCCCGGAATAATATTTTATGAATATTGGTTCAAATTATCCTATATTATTCACATCTACATAAAGACTTTCAAGCTTATGAAACAATCATAAGTATCCGATCGACTCAGAATTACACCAGTCCAGATGGTTGTCGATTTAAGTTTTGTGAATATTCTACAAAACGCAATTTCAGATATTTTGAATGTTGAATTTCAGATAAGAAACAAAAACTTTGTGTGCGTTTAAAAAGTTTTATAGTCTGACTCTTTCAGTTCCACAGCTTCAATCATGGACTTTTAACTTTCTTTTGAAATTAACAATAAATACTTCTGCTTTACACATAGATAGTTTGTAAAACTAATATGGATCAATTAGAAATGACTCATAGTCTCTGCATCAAGACTCCGCACCAGTTCTCCTGATCATATCATAGAGATTTAGTAATAAAATATATAACTGAGATAATAAAAACTTGTGGTTCTTAAAACCAATTCGATAATGCGACCCTTAACTTAAGTATACCGATCGACACAGAATCACCTAACAAGCCGATGTAATAATGTTCATCCGTCAGGCTGCGTTGCTAACTTTCCAAATTTTTTTCTTGAAGAAATTTAATACCTATTGTATTTGGTCCATACAAATTTATGACTTGATAAATCATACATACTTCAGATTTTATATTAGTACAATTTCACATGCCAAATTAACAGGAAATGGATTCATGTTCCTTTCAACCTGTTTCAATTCCTATAATTATTTCATTTTAACTAACATTTTTCTTCCAGCTTAAAAAGTAATAACAATAATAATTACAATTAAAACGAAAAAGGAAAAACTATTTTTAGCAAACTAAACAAACGAAAGTGAACAGACCCGGTATCATCAAAATGCGATTTACTTCCTTAATAAAAAAAATCAGAAAGAAGAAACAACAACCTCAAACTACTAACAAATAATTTATCTTCACATTTCTCAAACAAGTTGCAACATTCGTCATGCCTGAAAAACTATCAGAGTAATAAAAAAAGTTGTTGGTGAACAAAAATTACAGTCGTTTTGGCGTCATCATCATCAAAAACCACGTCGACGACAACAACCGTGTTAATAAAAAAGACAGCGTTAACGATGCGCATAATGACTATAATGATGATGATGATGATCAACATCATAATGATCATGCAGATGTTGTTAATGGTTAAAAGCTACTGGTATTTGAAATTTGATTACATAACTGGGGATTAACCTACCATTTTGAAGTAGTTAATTTTATTTATTCGTATATCCATAATCCCACTAAAGAAATAACTTGTTCCAAAGAAGAAGAAGAAGAAGAAATAAAAAAAAACTTCAATCATTTCAACTACAAAATTAAATAATTTCTGTCTACTTAAACGATTTACGATGTATTTCTAGCATTTAGAGAAGAGGAAAATTTTTAGTGGAAACGTTACGAGAGTTTTATGATGATGACGATGGTGATGATGATGATAATAATGTTGCTACGATGCCCAACAAGTGATAAACTTGTATTTCCCAATATTATATATTTATTTTAATATGATTGTTTATATGTGTGTTTCATTATTATCTATTTCTTTCTCTTTCTCACTTTTGAATAACTAAAGAAATATGAAAATATTGTCTATGGTCATGTACACACACGAAAGTAAAATAAAATAAAATAAAATAAAATAAAATAAAATGAGAAAATTAAATAATAAAATTTTAATTTTTAATTTTAAATGAATGAGTACGTGAATTAATAAATCTCATGTGATTGTTGTCGTGACAATTTTTTTGGTTTCCTATATTTTTATGGTTTTCGCTTTTTTCTTAATAATTTACATAAATAAGTACTTGAGTACTTAAAAATTGACATTGATTTGATATTAACAATAAATACCTGAGACTTCGACATCCTAAAGGCATTGTCTTACACTGAACCAAAAAAGGTAGTAAATAAAATGTAGTAAATTTAAAAGTTTATAGGTTATATATCAGCCAATGATTCAATGATCAAACTTTATTCATCATAACTAAAATTTTCGATAATTTTTCGTAAATTCTTCAAATTGACGGAAAATTGTCAATATGAAAATTTTAATTCGTTAATAAAATTACGGTTGATTTGAATAAATATTAATTAATTTGAATAATTCATTATTAAAATTGACGAAAATAATTTCTTTATGTTGATGTATATTATTCAATTTAAATAACATATTTAAGTTAAAATTACGATATTTTAATTGAATTGAGGAAAGAATTATGTTAAGTTGTTGTAATAAATAATATATAAAATATTAAAACATATAATATTGATTACAGAATATGTAAAAGCGAGAATTTTCAAATTTGGTTCCAATGACTTCCTCATGGAACTGTTTTACTGGACAAAATGTAAGACGAATAGGATCAGAGGAGCCCTCATACAAATCAAATTATCCAATATCTATAGATCTGGACTTATATTATAGAACTGCAACGAAAATTTAGTTTCAATTACATTTTTTAATACACATCAATTTGTGATTTGTGAAATATTTTCCGTGATCTAGGACTGGGGAGAAGTTTTGTGCAGCAAAGCGCAACGGGTAAAAATTAGTTTTAGACAATAGTTAAATAATGTAGAAAACGTAATATTCAACTAAAAATAGTGCAATGTCAAATGACGGTGGTCAGCTGACCGGTATGCATTTCTGATGAAAAGTTGCTTACAAGTTTGTTGATCAGCTGATCTTCTATTTGCATTTTCATGAATTTATGCAAAATATTCCTTTAATATAAATATTCCTTCTTATAAATTATAATCTTCTATAAAATATTTTTCGCTTAAGATTTCTATATTCAATCTATAGTATGTGCGCACAGTGTGTTCAATTAATAAAATTTCACATGTTTAGAACTTTGATAAAATTTTAAATAGATTTTCACATGTTTAGAGCTGAGGTTTTTCCAAATTCATTTGGAGGAGTTCAGAACAAAATCTGGTCAATTATTTTTTAATTTATGAAAAATAAATTAATGCATTAATTTGCAGCATGAGAAGACAATAGATTAGCGCTTTATTCAATGACCAGATTAATTAAGTAAATATTGATATCCCTTTCCAGGACATGTGTCATAGTTTTTGCTTGAAGATAGTTAGATAAATAATTGTGCCGAAGTTTAATTAAATTGTTCTATATGTAAAAGTTTCATAGTCTTAAAACCATATTCCAAGAAGGGGCCTTATAAGGGAGTTAAGTCAAATAATGGTCCCAGCACAATTTAGTATTATTGGGTTTATTTTATATCGAAATAAATATATGTTGCACAGTTCAGGAAATTATATACAAAATTGCGACCTATATAACTTTGAATATTTAATGCTATAATTTTTACTCGATTTATCGGATTTTCATTTTTCAAAGTACTTTTTCGAAATTCTAAGTTTATCTCAGATATTGGTCCATAACATTTTTGCTAATGGACCGATAGTTTGTTTAATTGCAAACTGCTTGGGATAACATAAAAACAATACGGTCAATATTCACTGAAATGGCGCAATTATTAGAATATTTCCAACATACAGACGGACATCTAAGTACGTCTAGATTTTGATTCGATGCAATAATAAATAAATCATTATGGGGTCTAAGATAATTCCTTATTGGCGTTACACACTTGATGACAAAGTAAATATAAAAATAATTCATATTATATTAGCTGAGATGCCCTGCTACATAAGCGCACATAACTTTTTAATAAGCATGTTAAGGAGATAAATTTCTTTACTGATTGATGAAGGTAAATAAAATGAAAAGTTGAATGCATTTGTAAAAATATGTACAAGATTGAGTATGTCAAATACTTGAAAGATTCACCCATACTAAAGCACCCATTTAAAACTCATTTGTTAATATCTTCAATATGTGACAATTCAATTTAGGGCGAACTAGAAAAAAAATCGCAGAAAATCAATAAAAGTAATTTTTATAAAAAAATCATTTTGGTGCCGTAACATTTCGAAAATTATAGAAATTTTAGGCTTCATAAATTATTTTGCCTCAATTTCGAAATGCAAAAATTTTGTTTAGATTTTCTTTTTTTCCATTTTCAATTAAACGAATTTAACCTTTAAAAATAAAGCTCCCAAATTAAAGTCATTAATAATTCAAATCAAAACTAAAAAAAAACTATTCATAAAATGTTGATTTTTAACTCAGGTGTTAAAACGGTTGTAAATGATTTGCATTGATTAACTTTTTAACTAAATTTATTTGAATTTCATAAAATAATATAAAGATGTTTCCAAAACGTGTCAAACATTTTTGTGCAAAAACTTCGTATTTACTTTAACCTTGAAAACTATCAGTTGAATACCCTTAAATTTTCAAAACTTTTTTTTATTCAAATTCAAATAAGAGTGCAACGTCCCTCATTGAAAATTTCTTTCGATAATTTTTCGTATTTTATTTGAAATTAAATTTGGAATATTTTTAAATCAAATTGTCAAAACTTGGTAAGTAATTGTTTATTTAGCATTTAAATTTTTTTGAAATGTGCAAAGATTTTGATTAAAATCGGAGTAAAATTTAGCAATTTTATTGTATTTTTTTATTTGTCTTTAATTTTGTAATTTAAAATGGGAAACGTGTCAGAAATGTATCTGTAATTGAAACATAATGTAATTTGAGTTTAACCCTGAAATAAATGTAATTTGAATACAATTTGAATAACGGACATATTGGCCTAAATCTTTCCATTGATATATTTCAGGACAGTGTGAACTTATGTTGTCATAGTTGTCTGTTCAATGTAGTAATACACCTTTTCAAAGGTAAAAAAAAATTGTGAACCTAACAAAACATTAACGTGATACTCAGATTTAACCTGTTTTAGGCGATTTGAGTATGAGCTGAATGAATCAGATTTTAGCATGATCGATGAATATATGTTTTATGGGGTCTTTAATGACATTAGACTGTTCGACTCAGAATCACTCGATCTGTTCTACTACAATCTTAACATTAAATTAGAAAATAAATTTATACGAGTGTTCTTCGTTACTTTTTGCAACCACCATATCTAACCAACAATGTGTAGGGTCTTAACCGACTATAACTTCTATAACTTCTTTTTTTTTCTTGAGATTTTATTGAGTCGTAAAGAACTTAAATCTTGGTTGATTTTATAATTTCCTGTTGATAATTTCTGACTTCACTTTTGATCTATTTTGGTATATATTTTACACAATAACCAGACCATTCTGTAATAGAGTTTTTTATATAATGCGTAATATATATTATGCGTAATTAGGGCAATATGGAATCAGGGAGTACAACACAAGTCCTTGCTAAAAAACATATTGTCTAAATTAAATTAATTGGAAATTTCATTGACAGTTATAAGATCACTTTTATTATAATTTGAAATCTGTATTATTCTTTATTATATAATTTGCTTTCCTAAAACTCTCAAGGCCAGAAAAATTAATTATTCATTTCTTTAACTTTCGTTTAACTAAAATTTTAAACTTTTTTATTTAATGACGTCATATTTTATTTAATCAATTTATATTTAATTTCCAGGAAGTTATTTTCTGCAGTTTTTATTTAAACCGCAAGAAACAAGTATCCGATTTCTTGAAGCTGGTGTTTCGGTGTCTGGTTTTCATTTTTTCCTTAGTTCCATGTAATTATTGCAAAAATTTTTATTTAAGTTTTACTTTTTTTATTTCATTTTTATTTTTTATGGATTTATTTCATTTTATTTGCATACAAAAGATTGTTGTCTTTAAAAGTGTTGGGCTGGATTTTGGTATTTTTTGCGTTTTTTAATTTTCAGTTTCACTTTCTTTTCCCATACGGTTTCGGAACCAGTTTTTTTAGTTTAGGTTTTATTTCGTTTTCATTCATTATTTGCATTACGAAAATATTTTCGTCAATTTAATTCTGGTTTTTATAAATTTTTTAATTTGCAAAAAAGTATCTAAATGGAGAAAAATTGTGATAGAGATATTGAGGTTAAAATGTCGGAAGTAAAAATAGCATTTTTTTGTTAATAATCAATACAAAATACTAAATTTGCAAATGTAAAAAAAATGAAAATTCTTATTTGTCCTAATTAAGAATATTGCGTAATTTCATTAAGAAAGTACAGAATTATGGTAATAAAAGGACTTTTAAAATATAACAAAAATCACATTAATTATTACGGAAAATCAGAAGAAATCTTCAAGATTCGAGGATACAAACACAAAATGCAAACAAATCGTTTCTATCAATTAAAGCATTTATACTAAATTGTTTATTAATTATGTGTTACTTTAATAAAAGTACTATAGCTAGAATCAAAAAAGTACCATATATTTTGTTCTCGTTTTTCCTTTTTAACTTCTCCATAATCTTCTTCTATATAAATAAGTATATTTTCTAATAAAAGTACAATAGTACGCAAAAAGGACCAATTTTCACTTTTGTTCGCAAACTTGTTACAAAATTATTTATTGTAATTTAAGTGTTTAGTCTGTTCACTTTAATAACAAAATTGTTTCCAAAAAAGCATTGTAATTAAGGAAATATTGAATATTCTAAAGGAAATATATATGCGATATTTTCCGATTCATTTGAATCTTCTTGATAGTTAACTTTCCATTTTACTCAATATATAAAAATGGATGGAAACTTTTACCCATCTAGACAAATTTGCTATTTTTCTCAATATTTCTGTGATAAAGATACTTTTTCGATAAAACCTGTAGAATAACAAACTTAATATAACCTCATTTGCCATTTTAAATGGTGGTAAATAATATATTTTAAGTCAAAGATAATGTTTTTCCCATTTCTAAAAATATGCAACCTAAATTTTTATATTTTTATTTCTATAAAAAATATTATATTTCATAAAGAAATATACATTTTAAAAAATATTAATGAAAATAATTTATAAATTTTAATATTACATATTTCACAAACACATTGCAAGTAAAAGTTTATACCTAAAATTTATAAAAAAGAAACATAATTTTATATAAAAATAAATAAATTAAACTAAAGATCTGTCTTTTTTCAGTATTAAAATTAAATATTTAATGTTGAAATAAACATTTTAATTATAATTTAATTAAACACGTATGTGTCTTAAGTCTTTTGTTGTCAGTACAACATCAACCAAAATGAAATTATCAACTACAAAATTAAACAAAAAAATTAACTCTTACAATGTTTAATGACAACTTCGAAGAAAAAACTTCATACAAAAATAATTATCAACCCGTATAAAAATGTTTAAACCAAAAAAAAAGAAAAAAATTAAATATTACACAATATTTTCTTTGAAGAAAAAAAATCAAATTGAAATAAAAAATAAACATCACACTTATACCAATACATCAACAAATTAAACTCAATGTTTAAAACCGCAAATCGTTTATACCTTTAGTTAGCGTATTAAGGTCACAACTCTACATACTTTTAGGTGATGTTCCACTTAATACAAAAACAACAATAACTTTTGTTCAAAAAAAAAATAAAATAAAATAAATAAATAAAATAAATTTTAAAAAAATTACAAGAGGAGAAGCACAAAAACTCAATCACTAAAAACAAAAATTTCAACTGAAAAAAATGCAAATTTCACAAATCACCGAATGTTACGAAAATTAAAAGTAGAGACTTAACCAAAAAAAATAAAATAAAAGTTAACAAAATAAAAAAAAAGAAAAACTGAAAAATAAATAAGAATTTAAGTGTTAATCATACTAGACCTTATAAGATACCCTACATTAAGTAAAAGTTCAAAATATAATATTTGACTATGACTATGGGTCATGTAAAATATTTATAAATATGAGTGCAACTTTTGAACTACTTTTATTTTTAAACGTTTGTTTTAAATAATTAGTTCCATTATTAGATAGCGGAAAATTAGGAAAAATAAATAAAATAATAGAAAATCACTAAAACCATTTTTTGTAGCACAAGTTTTCTATCTTTCTATAAAATTTATTATTTACTAAGAGTTGTAACACTTTTATCTATAATTTATATATGTAAAAAGAAGAGAACTATATATCAATGAATAGAAAATTAAACGCTCTTTTCAAAAATTTATATTTTTTATAATAAAAAGTATTTTCATTAATTTTATTATATAAGTTCTAATAAAAATTCTTAGCCAAAAGTTTTCAGACCGAGTTTATATCTGGACAGAATTTCTGATGTTTACTTATTTAACTTTTAACTTTAATAACAGAAAACGTGTATCTCCACAACCAATATTGAGAAGATATATAATATTAACTTCACCCAAACACCTCAAGTAATAAAAAGTTATGTTTTTGTGAAGCCAAATATCTATAAGAGATGAATTTCGTGTATGATGATACTTTTTGAAGTTCTGAATTAGCAAATTCCATACAGATATGACAAATAATGATCGTTTTTAATGATCACAAATTTGTTCTTATTATAAGGTTTGAAACTGTGTGCCAGACCTTAGAAATTATCATTTTGACATGTATTTTGGGGAACAAAAATATGTTTTGAGTTACAAAATATATTTGGAAATCAAAACATGTTTTTTCATACTTCATTATTAATGGATTTAATTGAAGCTCATTCCAATTGGACTTAAAATGGAAAATTAAATGGAAGATATTTTTTGCAGTTAATAGAGAAAATAATCGTTTAATTTAAGTATTAATGACTTTTATTTGAGGCAACCTAATGAACCACTTCCAGAATAGTTCATATATTATAAATTTAATTATTCATTCCGATATATTATGTAGTTGAATTCTTTAAGAAAGTTTATATCTACAAAATTATTTAGAAAATGGAATAACGTTTGCTGGATAATCAAATAGGGAATTGTCCCTGAACTCCCAAAATATTATGTGATTTATTATGTTTCAAATATAATTAGCAAAATTTTGTATTGTTTAGTTCGACAGAATAATTTTTTTAATAAATAAATATAAAATTTAAAGAAATATTTATAAAATTCATCAAACTGATTGCAAATGTGTTTGACTTTACAATTCTAAAAGTGAGAACTCAATAGGTGGTCCATGGACTAAGTTATGAGGTAATAAAAATATTATATCACACATTAACCTCGTGCCAAAAATTTTGGTTTTATTTAATACCGTAAACTTGTACATTATTATGGTCAAATAAATTTTTATCAAATACATTTGTATCTGACTTTTCGTCTTTCTGACAAGATGCCAAATCAGGCCAAAAATAAGTGGATGTATCACGAAGTCTTAAGAATAGAGGCAGTCCCAAGGTATGTTTACAAAAAAAAGTAAACATTTCTTGATGTGAATTTCGGTATTCGTTATAACATATGATTGGCTTTTTCTCTCAATACTGCATATTACGAGACCAAGAATTTTTGGAATAACTTTACTGCTTTTGGGTCCTAAAGCAGTAAAAATATTCCAAAAATTCTTGGTCTCGTATATATATATATATGTTTCCAAAAAAATTTTAGCCAATTGAATGGACATAAATGGTACAACTGAGAGACTAAATAATGACTAAATTGAAGATTATTTAATTAAAACAAAATTCACTTACCAATACTTATAAAAAACGTGATTAAATGCATTTTATTGTTTTATTTAATTTCGTCTGCTTGATTTTAATTATTATTGATTTTAATTGTTTTATTTAAATTTCGTCTGCTTTGATTTTAATTATTATTTTATAATTTTCAATTTTTGTTGATGTCAATCTTTTGTAATAAAGCGATTAAAACATTTGTAACGAAATTATGGCGAAAACGGAAGTGGCAAAAAAACTAAATCAA
The DNA here is from genome assembly GCA_004302925.2 of Cochliomyia hominivorax. NCBI lineage: Eukaryota > Metazoa > Arthropoda > Insecta > Diptera > Calliphoridae > Cochliomyia > Cochliomyia hominivorax. The sequence goes on along the minus strand of PYHX02000467.1, from coordinate 46,227,537 downwards.
AGAAGAAGTAAAAAAGGCGAAACAATCACAAAGATTAAATTGATTTTTATGTTGTAAAATATTTTTTCTTCTTCTTCTTCTTCTTCTTTTAATTCAAATATTATTAAATTGAATTTTGTTCGATTTTGCGTTATTATTATTGTTGTTGTCTTTTTTTTTTTTTTTTTTTGTTTTCTTTCTTTACAGCGACTTGAGTTATTTAACCAAAAATTTAAAGACAACAAACTTCAGGTAACAGCAAGACATCAAGTTTAAAAATGTTTATTAAATTTATTGTTGTTGGTTTTCTTATGTCGTTTTGTTATAATTCGTTGTTTTAAAATGAAAATGAAAGTGTTAAATTAAATTAAATTTGTTTTTTTTTTCATTTATTTTTTTTAATTATAATGATGATTATTATATTTTGCAGTTAAATATTGTGATTTAATTTAATAAAAAAATTATTGTTTTAATTGCTTATTTTAATTGGTATTTTAATATTTTTTTTAATTTAAAGCTGGTTTTCTTATCACAATTTATTTTCAACAAATATTTACTTTCATTAAAAAAATATTAAAATTTTGTTTGAAAATTGATTTCTTTATTTTTTCCCGATTTTGTGTTAACAAAAATTTTGTTTTAAATGATTTCACTTTTTTCTTCTCCAAAAAAATTCCACTTATTTTTTTCTTTTATTTAAAATTTTGTTTTTTTAATAATTATATTTATATTAAAAGTTATAGTAAATTTCTTATTTATATTTTTTAACCATCCGCTATTTCTTCCGTAATCGTGCCTTGCACGTCTTCAACTGTTTCATGTAAAACAATTTAGTTTTGGCATCAGCTGCGTTTTTAAGTTTTCGAACCAAAAAATACGTTTTGACTCAAACTCAATCCTCAAATTGTATTTAAACAAAAAACTAAAGAAACATACATATTTTGAATAACTCTTGATAGTTTGTAGCTTTTTTTTATTGTATTGAGTTTTTTTGTTCAGTTTTATGTTATTGAAAGAATCCCACACTGAAAGCACACTACACTAGTTTGATAATATAAACTGCTCTGTGATCTACACTATAGTTTATATAGACGACGTCTCGTTAGCCGCTTGCTTCGATGGTTAAATGAATGAAATCATTGAAAGGTAGTGAAGAGTTGTGCCTGTAAATAATAATAAATTTAAGTTTGTGTTTTCTTATTATTTTTTATTATATTTTACTTTGTTACTATTTTTTTATTTCTTTAAAGCTTTTTTATTATCATATTTCGTTATATACATATATTTCGTATTATTATGTGTTGTTTTTCTTTTTTTATTAATAATATTTTTTTTAATTTCATACTTGTACATTTCTTTTTATTTAATATGATTCATATTATTATTGCAATAATTTACAGTGGTCTAAATTTCAAATATCTGAAATATAGTAGAGTCCAACTCTCTCTCTCTATATTTATATAAATGTCGATAATAGTGAGCTAATTTTAGCTAACAAGGTCAGTTAATTTATTTAAATATTGTAGCACTATATTGCAATGACCTTGAGAACTTCATTCAATTCTAATTTTACTATTGGAATTGTTGAACTTGAAATAATTTTTCTAAACGGTCCTTTTCCTAAGCGGTATTTTTTCTATTATTCATCTATTATTGACTTAATGACAACCAACATAGGAATAAAATGATTTTCAAAAAAATAATGAATATGGATACCACTTTAAGCACATTATCCACTATCTCCACATGAGTATAGTATTTTCCCATTTTAATTGAAGTTGAATTCCTTTCTACTCTTGCAACTTGGAAACTTATTTCTGATAAGATTTTACTTATTTAATGTTTTAAACCATTTTTATGGTGGACCTAGTTGCTTTGTTTTCCTCTGAGTTTGAGTTTATGAAGAGGATCAACTGCCTGTATCGGAAAATTTCTTATATGCACCTGATCTAGAGTCTATCTTGCGATGGAGCCAATCTTGTCTCCGTCTATTTAACCGTAATCTTCTTTAGGTTTCCAAGAAACTACTTGCAGAAATTGTAAACAATCTTCAGATACAACGATAATCCAAATGGATTGGCACCACCCTGAAGTACACATATAGAAAGTACAGATTAAATGAAGAATCTATTTCACATGCATCGTATTGTATAGCATTTTTGGATCTTATTCTGAATAAAGATTACAGTAATCTCATTTTTCATCCTCAGAGCCAAGGAAAAGATGCATCTGTTCCCAAAAAATAAACAGTGTTATCGCTTAAGTCGCATAGATGAAAACATCGTCCGTGCTCTTTTCTTGAGACATGGCCACAAACATTCCCGTTTTTCTTTGCGTCTTACTGTTCCTTTGTACTTTCTATGCATTGCCCATTATCAAAGTCATATTTTCTCTACTAAATCCATGTCTCACGAGTATGCCAGTAACGTCCTATGCGGACTTTGCAAATATTAAAGCTAACCCGTTCCATGGACATCTATTAAAACCAGTTAATTTTATCACTAACTGGTCATTCCTTGGCCGCTCTCTACCATATGCTACAATTGTAAGTCTTCCATGAGAAACTTGTGGTTTTGAAACCATAATAAAAATAACGGAGTTACTGCAAAAAAAATTCATAATATTTTATAAACATTTCCTCCGGACTCATAGGGACGCGTCCAAAAAAGAGAGTTTAATAGTAAGGAGTCAAGAGTCTGACACCATTCCTCGATTTCTCCACCTTCGTTCGGCTTGTTGTGGTGGTTTTAGTTTTTTCCAAAGGGTATCACCACCTCTACCAAACCAGTTTCAAAGTGCTGCATGGCTACTGTTTAGCTTATGGGTCTGACTGTTAGTCAGCTGCTGACTTCATACTTTGTAATACTAGATCTCTCTCTGAGAGAATTCACTTCGATTTCACTGTCTTCTGTCAATAAAGATGCCTTACTAGTCTCCGTAAAAGATTCGTTAAATAGGTTCCTAGTTCGTCAGACATCGATCCGTTGTGAATGTCATCTGCGTGGTCCAGATGGATTTCAGTATGCTTCCTAGCTCAGCTTTGATGCAGGCATCAGTTACCACGATAGAATACTTAAAATACCTATGGATTAGGGCGTCCAGGTCGGATGACTTCTCATTTCGGGTATCTGCGTCTTTGCTTGCTTCCCAAATCTTCTTTATTTTTATTTTTTATTATCTCTTTGAGTCTCAATAAAAAGCATGTTAAAGATCGACCACGTTAAAATAGGACAACCAATCAGTTTCATAGTATATTACCAGACAATATTGCTATATGTCACTTACATATCCGCCACCTGGGGACACGTTAGATAAGAGTAAAATTGGAAGACTCCAAACGAAGGAAATGTTACTATAAATGTTTATAATATCAGGATTTAAAAATTGAACTGTGATTTATAGCATGTCTTACTTTGGTTCAGATATTATCAGATTTATCATTACTATAGCAATTAAGTGAGTTTATGATCCTTATATTATTTAATGATATATTTTTAGTGAAAAATTTCACTTTTTATTTTCATCGTCACTTAACACATTTCTTTCCACTGTGCTCTGATAGTCGTAAGCAATTCTCTGTTTATTACATTTAATATTTAAAGTGAGAGTAAAGTAAAAATTTCAATAAAATTTAACTAAAGAAAAAACAAAAAAAAATAATAATAATAACAATTGCAATCCATTGTTATGTTTTGTCACATTTATTCTGTTGTTTCTTATTGAGTTTTAGCTTCATTTGCTTCTTTTTTTCAATTTCAGCGTTAATTTTTTTGCCAATTAAACATTATTAGCGTTATGTGTGTTTCTTTGAAATATAGAAAAATAAAATACAATAGACATTTGTGTTTCGTTTCTTTTCTTTTGGTTTCTTTATTTTTTAATTTTCAAGAAAATAAATAAAACTACAATGTAATTTGATTTTTGTGTTTAATTATGTTGGTCACACGCCACACTTTTTATTTGTTTTTTTTTTTTTTTTCTTTCATGCTTATTTTTTGGTTGACCATTTGGAGATATTCACGGTCGTCAATGACGTATATTTTGGTGCCTATAGACACCTACATTAATTTACTTACATATTTTTATTAACATAAATACATAATTACATATAATAAATGCGTGATTATTCAAAAATTTTCATTGAACATTAAAAAATAATTTTTAAAGATGTTTGTGTCTTAAGTCTTTCGTTTTCAAATCACAAAAATACTAGAATGTTTTGCTAATTTTTGTTATCAAATGAAATATTGTCTTTAATGACTGCCAAATGTCATTGGAATAATTTCTGTTCAATGCGCAAATGTAATTGAGAATTAATTTAATCCATCGAATTTATTATATAATTTCACAATCTACAGCAATATTGGCTTAGAAACTTATTATTATTATTATTTTTAATTAGACTTCTATTAACGAATCGGAGACTGTCTGCTTTAATTTAATTTAAATGTGTAGACATCAAAGACACTGAGGAACATCCACAACCGCTAACACACAGTGCGATTAAAAGTGCACTAAAATAGGCATATGCCAAAATCTAGGTCCTACATTTTGAACAGGAAAAAGGAATCAATTTGAATACTCCCGCTTTTAAAGTTCTTTAATTATTCGATAATTAATATTTCTGTGAATGGGATAACATTTCCCCTTGATCCTACCCGTCCTGTATTTTGATCAGTAAAACGAATATTTGAGAAAATGACTGGGGTAGAATATGAGAACTTTTGCTGATATAGTTCTTCAGATATTTGATAATCCGCGATATTCATCTTGTAAATAATTTAAAAAAGTTATTGGAACCAAATTTAAAAGTTCTCGATTAAGTGGTTATTTAGATCTTTGATGATCAATATTTTCTATAACAAATAAACAAGTTACCTTCTTCAATAAAAATTTTATAAATTGTCATATTCCATGCCGAAATTTAGGGAAAACCCAAGTTATTCTTGTCCGTACGTCTATTTGGCAAAATGTTGTCGTCTTATTGTCTGACTGCGATATATACCTGTAACAGGGCTATAGTAGGCTTATTCCCAGGAATGTGAATTGCATATTTGAAGATGTGGTAAAATCAATTCTTTTTAACGGCGCAGCTTTCTGATGGAAAGAACTTGAGACGTCCTCGAACCGCATGAGATATGACTCAGTCCTTCGTAGAATGGGACTGATGATCTCGATCTAAATCTATGTTTGCCATCCTCAACTGGTTTACCGACAATTATGCTGTATACCTCGGGGAATGGATTCGAGTATCTATAAAACGATTGATGTATAACTATTGCACTCCTTCCATACTATTTAGATGGAATATCGAAAGCCTCTCAACGAGATGGCTCGAAAAATGAAGACAAAGTTGGTGGCGCAGTTTACATTGAGGAATTCAACATTCGTATGTATTTTAAACTTCCGAATAAGTGTAATATTCTAAGGTATTATAAAATATACGGTCGACATATCATGATTTATACTGACCGTAAGGGATCGAATTACGGCCTTCGACATCGAATATTATCCGGGAAAGTCGCACATCATTGAATAGGATGGTTGAGCATTCGAACATTGAACTGGATTGGTTGCCAGAATATAGGATTAAGCGGGGCAACCTGGAAGCTGATGTTCTAGCTAAAATAGGTGCTAACCTCTCGAATGGAGATACCGATTATTTGTTCAGAATACCACTTGCCGTTTGTAGAAGATGCGTAGAGGAGCATCTCTATACTAGGAAGCAACAACGATGGTTGAATGAATCGTCGTGCTTGATTACACGGATGTTTTGGACCCAACTGGATGGGACTAGAACATTCTGAGAGACACGGTAGCTATAGTATCTGGACACTAACTCTTCGGGGTACAGGCATTGAGAATGGGGTTTTCCTCTAATGATTTTTGCAGGAGCTGTATGAACGAAGAGGAGTGGGAAACTATATCTATTCTGCCACTGCCCTGGGTTGAGTGGGTTGCATTCTTATCTTTTCAAGTAACACAAAGGTACCTTTAGGACCCAAGTGAGCCATATCCACCGCTTTTAATCTTCCATAACAGCCTGATGACCTAACCTATCCCAACCTATAGTCGTAAACAAGTAAAGCAACGAAATGTGTACAGAATAATTTAGTTTATAATTAAGTTGGAATTCATGAATGAAGTTAGAATTTTCTATATTTTTATGATTGCAAATTTATATTTGGCAAAATGTATGTATATAACGTTATATGTTATATATATGACAATGTTACTGCACATTTGTGTGTAATGAAGGGTATTATTAGGCACGAATATAATATTCTTATAATTATAATATTTCCCATTATTATAAAAAACAAAAATAAAAAACAAAACAAATAATTCACTCCAAGTTTTAATTCATTTTCCGAATTTGGAGTTTGAAAAATTTCCAATATACAGAGTGATTCGATTCGTAAATTTAATCTCATCAATTGTCTATTCGATATCACAATAAAAATAATTAATTTTGGATTTTTGGCAAAATTCCCAAAAAAAAATTACTAATATTTTTGATTTGTTAAAAAACAAATTTTCCATTTGAAAAAAAAAACCTTCAAATCAAACTACAATGAACTGCGAACAAAAACTTAAAATAAATAATCGTAATAATAAAAAATCCAGCTTAATTTTAACGTACTTTGCTACAGTGTTCCCGAAAGTTCATCAAAGAAATTTTGGACCCATCGCCGAAAAATTTAAATTTAATATTTGTGCAATTAGAATCCAAATACATGATGTGATGGGATGTATGCCATTTTAGGGGATCTTATGAAATAGAGGTTATTTGAAGGCTTTACGAAATTATGAATCGACCCTTGTAGAATTTGATGCGGTATTTTCTGGTTGTCTAAATCTTAAAGACACGAAATATTTGTTGAGATTTAAGCTCATTAAAGTGAATTTCGAAAGTGGGTCTGTATGGGAGCTACAGTCTTTCGTGGGCCGATCTTTTAGAAATTTACTGATATTAACTACAATAATATTAATTTGTCCAATTTAAATTAAAATTTCTCCATCTGTATAGAGGCTACCTGAAATTGGACCGATCATGAACAACTTCAACAGCCTTTGTCCTTAGGTAAATAATATATACCGCAACCCATTATCCCTAAAATTGCGACCTGTACAGTGTTCACAACATATGGACAGCCAGCAGAACGGGCAGCAGCCAGCCAGCATTAAATAGACTCAGAAAGTGATTCTGAATCGATTGGGGATGAAACACCATTTTTCGGAATGTTAGAAACATCAGCACAATAATGATCGACACAGCAAATAAACGTACAAAAATAGATTCAAAATTCATAAGATTATTGCAACAACATTATTAAACACATATTTAAACAAGTAAGAATGCTATATTCGGCTGTGCCGAATACCTAACATTTTGCAAAACTTAGCATAAGTTGAAGATTTTTCCCAAAAAAAAACTTATTCGTTCATTAGCTTCCATGCCAATCATATCCAATTTCAAAAGGCATTGTCCTTGAGCCAAAATATTAGCTAGTGCCAAATTTCTTAATTACCGCAATTTGTATTTTAAGGACCGTGTGAGCCTAAAACACTGTAAAGGAGTAATAAAAAATATGGCTCGATAATTGTCAAACTAGTTTCATATTTTAAAGACAGTTAGAAAAATTATTGTGCCGATTTAACACAGAAAGAAACTGTTTTCCGGGATGGGAACTATAGCAAAATATGGACCGAGATTGGCCAAATTGATAAAATATATTAAAGATACTTAGAAAAATAATTGATGCGAATTTCAATAGAATTGGTCTTTATTTACCAATTTTACGGACTCAAAACGGTTTTCTGGAAAGGGGCCTCATATAAAATCGTAAAATTTCGGAAAATTATAGTAAATATCACATATCAAATATCAAATTCTTTTTGTAATTTCCAGGAATGTTTTTAACAATCAGACGGACATAGACTCATTTCACGATTTGATGCAAGAATATATATACTTTATGGGGTCCAAGATGATTCCTTTTTGCCGTTACTCCCTTTGTGGTGGTGGAGGATACAAAAATAATAATAGGTCATATACAATTTTTTTTCTTTTGCCCCTTTTAAGAAATAATATTTTGGACCCTGACCATTTGGGGCCTCAAGTCCTCCAAATCAAATCGAAAGCATTTCAGCTTTAATGTTAATTTTTTTGAGATATGCCTTATTGTTCGAAAGTTGTCAATTTTTTTAAACCGTTTTGGAATCACTGTGAGGCGTTGTAAAATTAAATTAATCATTCGGAAATATATATTCAAAACTGGATTAACTGGTAAAAACTATTCACTGAACATTTATTTTAGAGTTATTATGAGCTTTTTCTGCTTTTAAACACAATTTACGCAATCGAAAACTTCCAAATCTTAACTCTTTGGACAGAGAGGTAAACACAAATGTTGATTAATTAAATCCCAATATCTTGGGATGATTCATAGTGGTTTCCCAAAATTATAAAGCAACAAAAAATATAATGTTGGCCTACATAAAATGGAAAACAATAATAACAATGCAAACAAAATAAATACTCTCCATAAAACACAATAAACAAATTATTAACATTTATTTGTTTCTTATTTTTTTTTTTGTTTATTTAAATACCCTACACCACAGTAGGTGGTTGGGGTATTATGCATGATGTTTGTAACATACAAAAAAAAATATGAAAAAAAATGTGGGTGTAACAACATTTAACAAGGACGAAGCTTATGGAAATTTGCCATATTCGGTTCAATGTTTCGGGAATCTCCAATACAAATGTCCACCCGGAAATAGGTTTTTAGCTCATTAAAGTCCTAAATGTAAAACGATTTTAACGAAATTTGGCAAAAATAAGTGTTATGATATTCCTAAACGATGTGCCGAATTATGAGAGGATCAGTCCATTACTTCTCAATGGTCCTATAAAAGATCCCTTCCAAATATCTCTTTGAAAGGAATTAATCTTACATATACATTGGGATTGCGATAACAACTGTTCAAATTAATTAAATAAAAGCATACATTGAAGTGCGAAATTATACGAGGGTCGATTCATAATTTCTTCTAGGTACCATATAACCCTCCAGAAAATTCCTAAATTTCACATAATTGTTATTGTCACAATAATGTTCACTTAAGAATAAATCAAAAAATACGAGGGTCGTTCATTATTTTTTCTTAACTGTTATTTACAGTCAACATTGTGGTGCAGAGTATTACATAGTCGAACATGACCAACTTTTACATTTTTACTTGTTTATTTTATTTTTTCTTTCTTTCTTTCTTAGCAAAAAATTTAAATGTAAATAAATAGAAAATGAATAAAAATTGTCATAAAAACACTTTGAAACTCGTATTTTAATTTTGAGAATTCAATATTTTGTGTCCTTGCGGTTATTTTCGAGGGGGAATTTTTTCAATTTATTTCTGTTTAAGTGTTAAATTTGTGTCAAAAGATGAATGTTAACTCTAACTATGAAAATATAAATATTAAATAAATTAATAATAATTTCAACTCAATAACGGATTTGTAGGCAAACAAATAAGAATGCCGAATCTTCAATACCCTCCATCACAAATTCGTGTACATTCACAAACGTATACATTATATAAACGCTTTTTTTAATTTATGAGAATAATTTATATTTTTGGCTATAACTTTTTTTCTACTGATCATTTTTGGAACAGTAATGAAGTTTACATAACTTAACATTATTTCATTCCAACTAAATGATTTATAATTTATAATTTTACGTAAATTCATCGCTTGAACATAAAGGTTGCATCAGATAACTTTACTGGTTTTAAATAAGAAACTTCTCGGGACTATAGTGAATACCAAATTTCATTGAGCTCTGTTAATTTTTGTGAATGTGAGCGTACCTACAACGGATAGACAGAGGGATAGACAAATAGATGTACATACAGATAAATGGACTAAATCGACTCAGATTTTGATTTGGTTGTCGAATATATATACATTTTGGGGTCTGAAATTATTTCTTCTTAGCGTTACATGCGGAATGAATGACCCTCTTCACCACCTTTAATGGTGGAGGGTAGAAATATACATGCTTTTACGAGCATGTAGGGGTGGGAAAATCCAAATTAATAATTTTTGCTTAGTAATTAATAGTTAAAAAAATAAATATTTGCGTTTTAATTATACGATTTCAATAAATATTTAAACAAAAAATGTATTATAGTTATTTTCAGTCAATTCAATCCAAACAAAATCGAAATCCACCGATTTTTGTAAAGTGAACTGCACATAAACACAAAATAAACTGTTTTTGTTTTAAAATAATCAAAATAAGATTTTTCCAAAAACATTGAAAATATATTGGTTGTGGTAACCATAATCGAGAGGCAACATATATTTAACTGTTATGGTTGTCGCTAAACCATAAACTTTTTTAAATAATCAACACAAAATGGTAATACCACCAAAAGTACGGTTTTACTCTTGCAAAATTTGGTTATCCCACAACCATAATATGATTACATTACATTATATTGTCATGTATATTAAATACATATTTTTTCAAGACCTTATAATCACTCCAAACACACAAAAATATTGGGCGTTTATTTTGTTTTAAAGCGAATTTATCTATATATTAATGATATTTTGGATGTTAATTTCAATTTTTCATTGAATTAAATATGTGATATTTTTATTTATTTCAATATATTTCAATATAATAATATTTATTGATAATAATTTATTTGTGATGACTCATAATCGACGCCAACATTATACACAATAAACTTTGTATATTTGTCAATAAAAAATTCAAATAATATTTTGGTCTAAACACAATAGTTTTGTTGCAACTAAATCTTTATAAACAATTACATGTGTAAAAATGCTGTTATATCCACTTTAAGTATATTCTATGTATTCTAAGTCTATACGCTATCCGTGTTAACCTTTTGAACCTTGTGTTCTGTGGGTCTGTTGAAATGAGTGATGATAATGTTCTTCCGCAATGGGCTCTTAAGCTTATTAAAGTCTTAAATGTAACAAGTAAAAATGTATAATCGGTCAAGCCCGACTCTCTTATACATTACACCACATCATCGGAAAATATGAGGTTACGAAAAATTAATGAACGACCTTCGTATAATTTAATTTTCTGATTCATTCTTAAGTGTGTAGTACATGATTGTGACACTAAGATTTATGTTAAATTTATGCGTTTTAAAATGAATTTTCTGAGAGAGTTATATGGGAGTTATGAGAAATTATGTACCGACCCTCGATCCGCTTAACGATTTTTGCTTATATTTATCTTAATGTGAACAATCATTATATTTATAATTGTGATATTTTTGGATATTCGGAAGGGGGTTAATATGAGATTTATAAGAAATAATGGACGATCCTCGCAAGTTTTGGCACATCGTTTTAGAAGGTTATAAGACTTACTTGTGTCAAATTTCGTTTAAATCGCTTTATATTTAGGACCTTTATGACATTAAACTCCCCTTTTCGGGAAGAAACCTAAAATATTTCAAAAATTGCGACCTGTTGACTGTTCACAAGTTTACATGGATAGACAGACAGACAGACAGGCGGAGGAACGAACGAGCGGTATACTAAAAAGTGGGTGTAACACCTTTTTATTTTGTCATGTTTCAAATATCAGCACAAACGCATAATACCGAAGGTGGTGTAGGGTATAATAAAGTTATAGTGAAACTTGATACAAATATACTTTATAATATTCTAAAATAATCCTAAAGAGTCCATAATTTTTTTATAACTTCCACATAACCCCCCAACTCCAACTTTGAAATTTATAAATCTCGCATAAACGTTGATATTGTAATTATTTGCACAAATTAAAATAAATATATGCTGAAAATAATATATATAATATAAAATAAATATATGCTGTCCGAAATTTTGCGAAGCGTGGTCCATTATTTCCTATAGATCCAATATATTATATAATTTTAATAATTAAATTAAAATTAATTTTTTTTTCGTTCAAAGTAGGGCAAATAATAGCTTGAGCGTGCCAACAACAGTCATGTGGCTGGACAGATAGTCATAAACAATTTGACTCTAATTTTGCTTTGAAGGAAGAATAAAGATCTTGGTGTTATTCTAACTTCGAATAAGAAACATAAACACCCTCTTTTCCACTTCAAGATTAACTTCCAAGATTAACTATTGCGTGGAGTATGTAAGGAGAGAAATTGTAAAAGCCTTCGTAAATAATAGGGTTTGGTCATAGAATTAAACTATGGGTCAATGTATATAAAATGGGGAAATTCTAAAAAGCGTTTTTTATCATTTATTTACCGAAGGACACTAATCTCCTAATCTAAATTATGAAAAAAAGTGAATAATATGGTCCTCAAAAATTAAGTAACGGAAGTATAGACTAGGAATCATTTCCTAAGTAGACTTAAAGCTTTCGATTCGCTTTCAAGATCTTCTCTATGTCGCAATGTCACAAAAATTTAGATGAATTTTGGTATATGTGTTTTTAGACCAGAACGAACGATATTAATATCCAAATATCCTGACAGCTTGAGGTTTTAATTTAATAAAACGCATAGAAATTAAAATATTTTAACTTAATTTGGTACAAATAATATTAAAATTAAAGAATAATAACATGACTGAATCTCCATCATTTTCAGTTATGGAACCATCCACGTGATACAATTTTTTCAATTGAAATTTCCCTCCTTTTTTCTCAAAATTCTATCTAAAACTTTATTACTTCAATAAAAATGTTTGCTATATAAAATAATTATACGTTCAATATTAATAGCATACTTTTGGGCATATTCTAATATTATTATTAATGATATTAATATTTAACGTACAATTAAATGTATAAACGATTATTATTAATGAATTTGAAATTAGGACATTCAAAATTTATTAATACAATAAAAAAAAAAACAATTTAAAAAATCTATTCGGGCTCCACAACAAACTTAATATCTTTTGTCAAAATGATTCCAATAATTTTAAAAAATATCAGGAGAATTTTTAAAATTATTGGTCTTTTATTCGGTTTATTCGGAGTTTAAATATTTAGAAAGGCCATGACAATTGCATCCATACTGAAAAATAATTTAAAATGAAATAAAAGCATTATTACAGTTGCCCATTGGTTACTTGGTAGTTCACATGACACTATTCTTATAACCATGTGGAAAAAAAACAAATTTTAAATTTTCGTTCATGAATTCCATGGAATTGGTTTCTGTCAAAAAAAATTAAAAAACGTCTCCTGAAAAAATTTATTTTTTGAGTTATGACGACCATGCAGCAAATGAGCGATTTGATTTCAAGAAAAATTTGATTTAAAATCAAAGAAAGACGGAGAGATATTAAAAGATGAAATCCATTTTACGATTTGAAAACTTAACAAATAAAGTTTTTTCAAAATTCACCAAGTTTGGATAAGGTTTGTCTCTGCCCTAATCTCATCCAGATTTAGTTTGCACGCATTTCCGTTAAGATTTCTTTATAAAACAATAAAAAAACTATAAAGAACAGAGCAAAAAAGTCATTTTTTAAGTTCCAACTGCAACTGTTTAATGTAACTTTTTCACAGATTCTTATATTTATATAAGATATAAAAAACGAAACAGATCTGAGAATGGTTTAAAAATTTATTTCGACTTGAATAATTAATATAACAGAACACTGTGTTCTTGGAGTCCGTAAGAGGAGGATGGTTATAGCCCATTATAACTTCTGTGACAAACTAAAGGAAGAGACAGTTCACTTGTTACTATTACTATGCGACAATTAGGGATCTTAGAAATACCGTGTATGGAACTTATTCTGTTGATCAAGGTTATCTTGGTAATATTAATTAACCCAGATCGCTGAGCAAAAATATAAATAATCCCTCTGAACCTACATTCTCTCTGCTTTTAAATTCAATTCGTTTGAATTCATACACACAATACACACAGTGTATTCACTTTTTGTTTATATTTTTCGACTGCCGAACTGCCAAAATGGCAACTGACATCAGTTGCCACACATAAAACGTTGTCAACAGGCAACGCAACTGAAGTTTGGTTGCCATACGTAATCGGATCCACAATAATAAAACTCTAAAATTATACTTTTCCAAATATTTGAATATTTCTCCAATTTTGTAAGGCACATATAAAACATCTTACCAAATTACTTACCTTCGCCTTTCAATACACATATTTTATTTTTTTATATACAATATATATATATATACAATATTTATATATCATTTCCAAGAGAAGTTTTTAATAAACTTCTATCAAATAGATTTTATTTTCACATTTCATTTTCAAATAAAAAAGCCAACTTTCTTTTTTAACTTTCGAATTTTACAAAACTTTTTTAGTTCTTCAATTATTTAATGTTTCAAAAACAAAAAACAAATTTAAAAAAATTAAAGATGTTTAAAATAGTTTTATTACTTAGAAAGAGAGAAAAGAGAGAGAGAGAGAGAGATGGTGTACATTTAAAATAAAAGTTAAATTTAAATTCATTTTTTAAATATATAAATTTAAATCTTTACAATAGATTTTTTTTCATTTTCATTCTGGGTTTCTTTTCTTTTTTAACATTCTTTGATTATTTCATGATTTGTTCATTTTTTTGAGTTGGATGCATCATAATGATTATTTTTTCTTTGTTGTGTTTTTCAATAATTATTTTATTTTATAGTTTTAAAAATAAAACAAAGTGTTTCAATGAAAGTTGAATAAAAAAAAAATAAAAAATAAAATAATTTCCTTTATAAAAAAAATAAAAATAATTTCTAGTTTTGTCAATAAAAAAAGAGTTTAAAAATAAAACACATTTAAGGTTTTTTTGTTTTTGTTTTTTTGTATTGTATTGTAAATAATATATGTATGTATATGAGAAAAAAATTATAAACTAAATTTGTAAAAATAAAATTAATATAACAAAAAAGCAAATTAAATTATAAAAATTAAAAAAAAATACCGCTATTAAAATTGCTACAATTTTTGTTGCTTTTACGTTTTTTTAAATGTAAACATAAAGAAAAACACAATTTAAATTTATGGGGTTTTTAAATATAATTAAATTAAAGATAGAGGGCGGGAAGGTAAAGTTTATGTTCATATAAAAGGAAAACAAGAAAAAACAAAATCTATAAATTAAATTGCATTTTAATTTAATTGAATTTATTAAGTTATTCCTTTAGTTTTTATCAGTGATAACCAACTAACTAACAAACTTTGCAAGCAAGATGGCTACAAAAAATACTTAAGAGGCAGTAGTTACCTTTTATTTTACTCTTAAAGTTCTATACACAAATTGCTCTTTGTTAAGAATTTTCGAAATTGATTTGAATTTATTTTGTTTTCTTTCGAAAAAAAGAGTATTAATAAAGAAAATGTAAAACACACCTAAAGGAAAAATAACATTTAGGCTGGAATTATTTATAACAATTAAATAAACTAATTGTAATTTGTTTATAAAATACAAAATATATTTTATTAAGAGAGAAGTGATTTCTTTCAACGAATACAAAAATAAAAAATTAAAAATTAAATCAAAAATTTTAATTTTTTTTTTTTTATTTATGATTAAAAAGAAAAATAATAAAATTTTATTTTATATTTGTTTGTATGATGAGATCTATTTAATATATATTTATATTTTTTAAGCAGCTTTATTTTGTTGTTAGTTTAAGAAAAAATTAATAAATTTAACAAACGCCTGCTTTTTTGTGTTGTTTTTCACATATTTGGCTGCTTAATTAGTGGCTCACTTGCAAAATTTGTTAACAAGTTTTACAAAATTCGGGCGTTTGATTTTCTTAGTTAAGATTTTTTAAATCTTAAACTTATTAAAAAAAGAAAATAAATAAAACTTTTGTTGTTTTTGGGTTGGTTTCTTAAGAAAATATCTTTAATATTAAATAAAATATATAAAACTTTAAATGGTATTAAATCAAGTTTATATTTCTATTTAATCAATACTTTCTTATACAAAAGTTTTATTTGTATTAAATTACAATTATTTCATAAAATTTAAAACGTAAATTGTTATAGAAAAATTATTTTTTAAATGTTAACAAAAATTTCCAATAAAATAAAGTAGAGTATATAAACGAAATTGACAGTTACAATTCCAAATTAATATAAAAATTACAATTTAAAAAGTTTTGTTTTTATTAAATTTAGAATTAATTAAAGGTGTTAAAAATGTTTGTTGTTTTTGTTTCTGTTTTCCATATTTATTTTATACACTACTTCTTGAGAAATTGACAAAATGATTAATTTAAAATTCACAAAATACTTTTTTTTTTTTTTTTTGTAAGTGAAAGTAAAAGTTTTTAAAAGAAACAAATTTAAAAACTTTTTCTTCAGAATTGTTTGTTACAATATTTTTCACAATATTATAGTGAGATTTGTTGTTGTTGTTTTTTAACAGAGATTAGAAAGAAAATCTCTTAAATTTGTACTTTTTTCTTTAAAAAAAAAAAAACGAAAAATGAATAATGATTAATTGATTGAATTAACTTTTCTCTTTAAAAGAACTTCTGCTGTTTGTATAAATAAATAAAAAAGAAAACATAAATTTATTTTTATGAATTTTTTTGTAAATGTTGTGTTTTAATTACAAATATTTAATAAAAAGAGAATTATATTATAATTAAGGGCAAAAAACAAATATTACGGTATTTTTCTATATAAAAAGACAAAATAATGTTTTTTCTTTTTGTTTTAATTAAAACTATTGTAAGACAAATATTGTTACGATTTTAGAAAAAAAATAGATTTTCAAACAAACATTGAAACACTCAGAAACTATTATTTAATTAATTATTTTTAATATTATTTTTTTAAAGTTGAAGTTAAGATTTTGTTTATAATATAAAGTTTTTTGATAGATTTTTTTTTTTTGTAATTTTTTTATTTTTTAATTTTTGTTTGGGTTTTTATTTTTTATTTTGTTTTGTTTTGTTTTATTTTTCTAAAGATTGTTTTTTTCCACTTAAATGTAGGCTCTAGTATTAAATTATTTTATATATTATTTATTTAATATTTTATGTTGAGCGAACCCAAATATATTCAAGAAGAAGAGAGTGTTTTCCAAATATCAGTTGAAACACGAACTTTTCCGAACAAATAAAAACGCTCAGACAATAATTACGGCAATCCCAAAACAGTTGATAGGCATCGTTAAAAAGTCGTAGAAAAATAACTTGCAGCGTTTTCAACTCAAGTCATTTTTAAACTGCTTCCGATGAGATTTTCCAACAACCATTATGGATTGTAACAGCTGTCGTTTATGAAATAAAAATCACTTTTTTATTTATGTTGTTTATATTGTTTTCTGGTAATAGGTTCGGATCTGCATCACTCCTGGTATATGATGGTCCGCTTGCAAAGTTTTTTTTTTGCGTTTTTTTAATTGTTTTGTATTTTTTTTTTTATATCTTTTTTGAATATATATAACTTTTTTGTATTTTTTTTTGTAGTTTTTTTCGCTATGGTAATAATAAAATTTGGATATTAAACTTATTAATTTGTATTCATCTTAAAATATCATAATTTTTGTTGCTCTTGTTGATTTTTATGGTGATGATGATGATGTTTCATATATATGTAGTATATTTTACAACACTGTCAGCTATTTGCTTATATTTTCTTTGTTAGGAGTTGTTATCCAAACAAAGAAAAATTGTTTAAGAATATTATGATGCACTATTTTTCTTTTTCCTTGTTAGATATTTTACAAAAATATACACGCATCTCCTGGGGTTTGTTTTTTGACTTCTGCTTAAATAAATCTTCGTACGAGTCAGTTAGAACGAAAAGAATGAAATATATAAAGTTTTTAAATCTTTTGCAGGATATGTGTTTTTATTATTTTTTTTTTCTTAAATGTTCTTTTCATCCTCTATTTTTGTATTTAGTTTTACTTTTTTATGTTCTTGTCAAGTTTTGGAAGATTTTGTGCTCTTTTTTCCTATCTCTGCTCCATTTCTTGTTTGCACGTACGCACGCACAATTTCCTTTAACTAAATACATTTGAAAAGAGGGCAATATTTTGTGTTTTGTTTAATAAAAAAATTAATTTAAAAAAAATGAATTTTTTTCTCTGTAGCATATTTCATCCTGGTTTATGCTCTTTTTAGTTGTTGTGTTCTTAATAATGATGTTGTGTTCTAAACTCGTACTAACACTGTTCGAAAATTGGAATAATGGGTGAAGTTGGCCAGTCCTCCTCTTCTTCGGAACTAATACTTTCGGTTCTAAAAAGAAAAATAAAAAACAATTAATGAAAACCAAAGTTCATTTTTGAGCATTAATTAAATTTAATTTAAAATAAAAAAATTCAATTTATTTATTAACCCAATTTCTTTTAAAAGATCATTGAGATAAAATTTATAAATTATTATTAATTTTTAATATATAAATAATACATAAATTGATTTGTTAAATAATAAAATAAATAAATAAATAAATAAATAAATAAATAACAAGAAAGTCACCAGACTTAATGGTGATGGTAGTAATTGATCGAAAATTTTTAAGTCAAATCCATAAATAAAAATATCGTGCAAATTATAAAAATAAACACTTGAACGATCTAATAAACATGATTATTAAAAATTAATTAAAATAAAAAATAAACAAATAATCACTTCACAATTACAATAATCAGCACTAACTAACGTCATAGGAAAAATAAATAAACATTATGATAAGAAATCCGATGATTTTAAAAACAATAGGCTTTAACAAAGGGAAGGGGTACTCCCCATGCAAATATTGATTGTTGAACATCTTAAAGCATAAATTTTGAAATTTTGATTATCGAATATCTACAGAACTATATCAGCAAGATTTTCGAAATTCAGTATCACTTTCTCAACGAGTAGTTCTACTGGACAAAATGTAGAAAGGATAGGAGCAGCTGGAGTTGTAGCTCCCATAAAAAGCAAATATTGATTATTGGTTATTGATAATGAACTTTGGCCCCAATTACTTTTTCCCAGAACTGTTTTACTGCACAAAATGTTGGACGAATAGAGTCAGGGGAGAGGTAACCACCATAACAAGCACATACAACTTAATGAATATCTTGAGAACTATTACAAGGAGACTTTTATAATGTTTCAACAATTTTGCCACAATATAGAACCGGTAGGATTAAGGGAGGAGGTACCACGTATATTAAGCCAGCAACACCCTCTTTTTTTTGGCAAAAAGAAGTTTGATGGGTCTGCTAGTAATCAAATATATAATTGTTATACATTTATTAATTTATTGTTTCAAATGCAAATAAACTTTTTAAAAATTTTTAAAAATGCACTTATCATTTTTTTCTTTGTTCTCAAACAAGTTCATATTTTTTATTATCATTAAATTAAATTTGAAATTCAATAAAATAGAAAAGGTGTGTTTTATTATTAATTGACGCTCACACAAATAACCAAATGCAAAAAAAACTTTCTAAATATAAAAAGAAATAATTTTGCGACAATAAAAGTGCATTGAACTTGTGGAAAAACTTGTTGAAATACAAACAAATTAAAACAGCAGTTATTTCAAAAATAATATATATGAAGAAATGTTTATAGATAATTTAAAAAAGTCTAGAATATATAATAAAACAACAAAATAATTTAAACAAAAACAAAATTAACAAATTGCAAATCAACATTGGAGAAAATAAATAAATAATTTAATAAAAGATTAGATAAGATAAAAATGTTTTCTTTTTATAAAGAAATATTAAAATCAAAGTTTAACAGAATTAAAATTTTGAAAATAAAGTCCTGTTAGAAAAGTTTAGCTCTGTTCATTTAGATTTCTTTTATAAAACTTATGATTAAAACCTCAAAATGCGATAAACAGGGAAATAGTTAAACAGTGAAATTTATGATTCAAATATATATTAATAAAAACAAAATAACAAATATTTTTTGTTGTTGTTTCATATTTACGTATGTTATTTTTGTTAAAAAAAAATACTATTTACGTAAATCAATTGGCAGAAACTATTTAAAACACACACCTCCTTTCTGCCCGCAAATTTCTAATAATTCTTTATCATTATCAATAGCAACAATAACAACATTTAAAAATAACATATTTATTTATTTTGTTTTAATGATTTCTGAAAGATTTGAAAAGTGTGTGTTCGTAAACACTCATACAAATGTATACAATAAATATATGTATATGTAAAAAAGATTTAATAAATAAATTTGGCATATAAGTGTACATATTTACATTCACATGTTTATAATATGTTGTATATTATATAGGCTTAACAAATTTATGATCAAAATAATTATAAAAGAAAAATAAAATAATAAAACAAAATACACAAAATACATCAGAGCCCCGACTTGCGTCGTTAATGGGGATCGGAGAAACGCGACGCAAATCGAATCAATAAAAGAAAACAAGTTAAACCACAAGTTGTTGACTTCGAAATCATTAGAATTTCCGCTACTACTGATGCAAGTACGTTATTAAAATTGTAACGACGTAAATCGAATTTTTTTCCAGTTCTTAAAAAGCGAAGCAAAACGAAACAACGTAAATCGGGGCTATAGTGTATATACATATTAAAAAAAGTCTCATGACAATGTTAATCACATATGCCACCCATACATTCGTACATCCATACATACACACATTCATTAAAAATTTTAACAAAAATACAACAAATATTTGTGTTTTTTAGGTTTGTTTTGCTTAAAAAATATTTTATTTTTGTTTTTAATGGAATAATTTAGAAACTTGTTTATGACAGCACCAGACAAAGTCGCACTTTTTCCCCAATTGTTTTTGTAGTTTTTTTTTTTTAATTTGCGAAAACAACAATTGGTTAAATATCTACACGAGTAAAGTTTTTTATTTAGTTGTTTGTTTGTCAATATAATTTTTTTATTATATTGATTAGAAAATCTAATAAGATTTTGTTTTTCTAACCCATTTAAGGTACAATAATATTCTTTTATAAAAAATGGATTTTATTAAAAAACCAACTATTTTTTAAATTAAGTTATGACATTAAATACAATTATTGCAAAATCTCTTTTGAAAATTCAGTACTTAGATAAAACAACCTTTAAATTATATTTAACTACTACTTCTATTATTATAAAATTAATCCATTAAAGACTCTGTTTATGTTTTAGAAACAAAAATTATAAACAATTATATAAAGACTTGCAAAAACTCATACATCTCCCCCCTTCTTTGTTATTAAACAAAAACATAAATAAGTATTTTAAAGTAACCACCATCCATTGGAGTTATTTATTAAAATAACTTTGAAATTATAAACATTGAAATTGGAATAGGAATTATGTCAGTCACAGTTTAATTTAAGCTAAAAATAGCAATATGAGCCTAACAAGCTTAAATAAAATTAACTAACAAAACAAAACCAAAAAGAACTACGTCGTATTTTGAAAAATGAAAGTGCTAATTTTATATTAAACCCGTAGACAAATGAAGAAAATTTTCAAAACTTAAATAATTGAAAGAATAACAAGTATTTTCAATATAAATACGTTTTAAATATTAGGCAACCTTGAAATAAATTCCTCAATTCTTAAGAACACAAAATTCCTAAAAACTTATTTAGAAAAATAAAAAAACAAGAACTAAAATCTTACCTGGATCGTAAACTATCATCCATAGCACTAGTAATGCCTTCATCAATGGTGGGCAGGTCTGTTGAGAAACGATTGGTAGGACGTAGTACGCGTAAAGTGCGGCTAGATAATTTCCATACCAAACGTTGTTTATAGGGTTGTTTATTTTGTCCATTATAATGAGACAAAATACCAGAAACAATACTAAAACCGCAGGTGAAAACACGATCGGGAATCTGTTAATAAACAAAAAAGGAAACATTTATATATATTCTATTCTTAGGCTCATTTCGGAATTTAAAACTTACCCTCATATATTGTTGCAAGAAGAGTATGTATTCAAATACATGCTTAAGTTCAGGACTACCACGTGTATATGATTCCTTAATATGAAAATCTAAATGCAGGCATATCAATACCAAAGCTAAAGTGGATGGTGTTATAACAGTTGTCTTAACATCACACAGCAATATTTCCAAACGATTTTCCAATTCTTCTAATTTAATCAGTTGCTTATAGAATTCAAAGAATTGACCGCCAATTTCCTTAGCCAAATTACGGAATAGAGCATAGTAAATGCGCAAATAACTGACCGAAGTAATGGGTGCATGACCCATTTGTACGCCCAATTTATTGGCAATTACACCAGCCATACGTTCCAAATCGCCAGCAGTGCAACCACACTAAAATATATATACAAAAATATTATTGAATTTAGCAAATATTTTCTTAAGAATGATAAAGTAAGTGACATTGGAAAATTCAAAATGCACACCTGTGATATTGTTACCAAATCTTCGGCGGGTATAGGCTTCAAATTTAATTGTTTTATGGCCAAATGGAAAGAGGCAACACTCATACAGGCCATATGTTTGGGTTTAACAGCCATGCGATCCAGAAAACGATCCACTAAGCTCATGGCAGAGAATAGAACATCGGAGGGCAGCTCATACCAAATTTTAAGGCATCGTAAAACATAAGCGGAGCCATCACGACCACCAGCTGTAACTTCACGCTAAAATCAGTAGGTAAATATAAATAATCTAACTTATTATAGAAATGAGTTAAATGTAACTTACCCTTGATTCCTTAGGCAACAATAACACAGTATGATATTTATCCTGTAGGGCATCATATTCCTTAAGAGTATTGTAAAGCTCCTCGGATGATAACGATGTTAGTTCATCTTCCAAATTGTTATTGCTACTACAATTATTCTTCTCATTGTCCGTTAACGAAGGCTCCATGGTTTGGTCCATTAGATTAGGTGTGGTTTGATGTTGTTGTTCCAGCTCAAATTTCTGATAATCCAAGCCAGCAGCACCCGGTGTTCCATACCGGCCCTCGTCAGACATCCTCATCCACTCAGTTCGCATCTCTGCAGTGTGGCTGCTACCATTAATAGCCGCAGTATTTGCAGATTCAGCTGCTGCCGCCGCCATCGCCGATGTTGTGGGCAACTCATTCATATGAGCAGCCAACATCTCTCTGGCCTTAGCCGATGTACTGGCTTGCTCTTGATCCATAGGATTATAGGCGACTGCTGATGCTGAATTACCTGCTCCTACCAGGTCTTCTTGGGGCTTTACCGACACAGACATCGATGTGCTCTGCTGCATCAACTGCTGCTGCTCCTCCAATATGCTGTTAAAGCCGTATATGCTGTTGTTCAGTTGCTCTTGTTGCTGTTGATGATGGTTATACAAATGACTGCTATACAACTCCTCGGGGGCGTAGTGTTGATATTGCTCTTGTTCGTTGTTGTTAAGAGTATTTGTTAAACCACTATCAGCGACGGCGTAATTGGCGGCAGCAGAGTAGCGTACAGGGACAGACATTGTGAGGGCTGGCCTAGTACCTATTTTAATTTGTGATTTATATATTTAATTTGTGAATTTAACAAAAAAAATTCTGTTTTTTTTCAAAGAATTCGTAGTTACTTTGAAAAAATAAACTGTTTTCTAGGCCGTATTTTCTTTTAATTAAAATTGTTTGATTTTATTTTCAGCGAGATATCAGCGAGTTCAATTTTTTTAATAAAAATTAAACTCTCAATCTTTTTCTTTGTGTGTGTGTAAAAATTAAAAATAATAAAATATTTTTTTTCTTAAAATGAAATTAAGCTTTAAAATTCGATTTAATAATAAAATAATAAAAGCTAAAATTTATCAAATTTACCGAAAATAAAATTTATTGTTTGCTACTTGTTTTGTACACACTGGTTAATTGAAAAACAAAAGATGTTTTTTAATGCACTTGGAAAATGCTACTTTTGTTTGTTAAGCTTCAATAACCTTAGTACTATTCTTTGGATTGATTTAAGAAGATTTTCTTGGGATTAAATTCTTCTTCTAAATCAATATTTTCAACAATTTGCAAACAACAAACAATATTAAACCCTCACACTATGTTTAATTAAAATGTTTCTTAATTATTTCTATGCGTTATTTGATTTAAAGATGATGACGTAATTTATGTCCCAAATTAATTAATCCTTTGATATAGGGCGTGGCGATTTCAATAAGTACGCTTTTCTTTTTGTTAAATTATTAACAAATTTTATATAAACTAAAATGTTTTATAAAATTTGAAAAAAGCACAATTTTTGGTTTATTATGTTTCTTTTATTTCAATAAGTTTTTTTTCCTTTTTTAACGATAATAAACACTTGCGCTTTTCTTTTTAATAAATTTTTCTTTTTATTAATGAAAAATTAATTTTCTACAAATTTCAAGTTTTGTAAGATGATAATAGATTGTACGATGAATTTGATTGATATATATGTATATATATTATATTATTTGCTTTCTTTCTTCTTTTCTCTATAAAAACTTACAGTCTGTGAGAAGGAAGGAGGTGGGATAAAAATATAAAAAATAATTAGTTTTGAATTTAAATAAAATATAAAATAAAACATAATTGCAGAAAGGTATATGAGATGTGTGTGTGTGTATTTGTCTATTAAATATATTCTGAAATTATAGTGAAAACTCATTCAAATTATAACAAAATAATAATAATAATAATAATAATAATAATAATAATAATAATAATTAGTAGTAAATTGATATGGACAAATTAAAAAATATATAAATATAATTAAAAATAATTAAATTAAATTAAAAAAGAAATTCAAATAAATTAGTTCAATGGGAGGCTTTAATTTATAACAAAAAGGTAAGCGAAATTTCAATGGATTTAAATGTTTGAGAAGTGCTTTTAATCGGTGATGGAGATGTTATATTTGTAAAAATATTCTTCACTTTAGTTTCTAATTCAACAGTTCAATTAACATATGATTAAATAGTATAATTAGGGAAAATTAACTTGATATTTTTTAAAACAAATAAGGCGTGTGAATAGAAATATTCTTAAGAGACACGTTTTTTATTAAAAATTTTAACCAAAATATTATTTGATCTCAAACTGTATGTTATTACATAGTACCGGAAGAACTTGTCCCTTGATAGAAAGCTTGGTTCAGGTAGGAGGAATGGTGGACATGATGTTTTTAAAGTCAACAAATATATAAAGCATTTTCAAAAAAGCTCCCAGCACATCTGGTAGGAAAGCAGTCCGTTTAGCTTAGTGCTCAGACTATTTGGTACAAAATGTTAAAGCTTAAGCGGGTAAGTCTTAAAAAGTTCCTGACATAACATACCGACATTTACTTCAAGGAATGTTTACAAAAAAGAATTTCCATTCATTTTTGCCCTAACTTGACATACTATGAATATGGTAAGCAAGCCCTTGAGTGAAGTTGACTTAATGGAAGGTTCCAAATTTCTCTTTATTTAATAATTTTATTTTTTTCGTGGTTTCGCTTGTTTCGTTAATATATATGTATTATAAGAATTTTTTGATCTTACTCCTTAAAAATTAGAAAATATATATATGTGATATATGTAATTCACATTTTAATAATAAAAATATTACAATCAGACAGTAAAAAAATTCACTAATTCAAAATCGATATCACGTGTTAAAATATACAAAAACAAAACATAGAAATCTATTGTTTGTTGTATAATTAATATAAAAACAAATATAACATCATATTTACTGCAGCAGTTGTCAACAAGATGTAGCAAATGTAAAAATAAAAACAAATACAAATAATTATTATAACATAATGGCAGACATATGTTTACCTTTATATTGTTTAGATAACAAAAGTGATATTGATTTGTACTTCAATTTAGGACTTAAGCCAAAAAAGGAGATAATATATAAAAAGTAATTTCATGGAATATTCAAAAACTTTGAGAAAAATCATAACAACAACTGCAATTCCATAAAAATGAAAAATGAAAATAAAAAACGAAAACAAAAACTTGTTTAATGATTTTGGGTATACAACAAAAAATATAAACGAGGTATTTAGCACGTAGGCAACACCAATAACAATAAACAAACAAAAAAAAAATAAACAAAAAGAAAAGAAAAAAGGAAATAAAAACAGAACCAAAAATTATTACAACACTTTTGATTTTTCAAAAATGTTTTTTTTTTCTTCTTCTTTCAATTAATGGACTGAAAGAGAAAACAATTAAAATATAAACTTTAACAATTTATAAACAAAATAATCTGTAGTATGTGTTTCAACATTGTGTTAGATGTTAGAGAAATTGTTTGAAATTGTATGTCAGCCATCTGTAATAAACAAATTGCATCCATAACAAAATACTTAAAGGCGTTGATTGCAATTTAACAAAATTAAAGTCTATGAGTTAAATAAAAAATATAATTATTTCTCAATGAATAACTTGTGGGCTCACCCCCCCCCCCTCTTCTGTTATTCGCTGGTTTTATTTTTCGCTTTTCTAGGCATTTTATTTTAGAGTGTA
The DNA here is from genome assembly GCA_004302925.2 of Cochliomyia hominivorax. Taxonomy (NCBI): domain Eukaryota; kingdom Metazoa; phylum Arthropoda; class Insecta; order Diptera; family Calliphoridae; genus Cochliomyia; species Cochliomyia hominivorax. The sequence goes on along the minus strand of PYHX02000467.1, from coordinate 46,201,088 downwards.
ATAAGAGTGTCTGGTTGCTATATAATGAACAAACAACTTTTATACAAAACACAAGTTGTATATTTTTTTCCTCAGTTTCATAAAGTATATATTATTTAGGTCGCGCCACATAATAATTATAATTTTTTTATGAGAAAAGGAAAAAAGTTAAATTACAATAAATTTAGGGAAAACAAAAGATGGAAAAAGAAGTCAAATTTTATAAAAGAAACATATATTTTTTAAAAATTTTACATAACTCAGTAAAACTATGTTTTCTAATTTTCAATGGGAGAAAAACTTATATAACATTTATTCACATGTATGAGAGAGAAAATCTGTTTATATAAAGATCCTCGCAAAATGTTGTGAGGATTGTTCTGGGTGTATTAAACTTAAACATACGAAATATTGTCACAATGCTTACAAGTATTAAGGATTAATGAACATTAGAGGGGATTACGGAATTGAGTCTGTATGGTATCTACAATCAATTAATTATAATATTTCCTATCTGTGTGTTTAATAAACCTTAATTAACTTCCTAAAGTATAAGACTTATCTTTATTAATTTCAATTTCATCGAGATATCATTAAAAATGGAGACAGTCAGTCAGTAAGAGAACCGATTGATAGTCGAACTTTTATGGAAAAAATAAAGTGTCAAATGGTTATGTATGATGTTTGTATAGCTTCTAGCATGGTTGCAATGAAATTTAATTCAGGTATATTTTCCAATAAACATATCAAACAAATGGTTAACATAACCTTTATATTGACCAGTCATTTGCGCATTTATTATATGGCATCTTTTCAAATATTTAAATAATTTTGTTAACAGTAAACAAAAACAAGTGTAATAATAATTCTATAATCGATTTTGATAATTTTGGATATATTAATATTTTTGACGTTGTTGAACATAGAGGTTGCAGATCGATATCTGTGATCTATATCTTTTAATGGAAACTTATCAGGACTATAACAAATAATCAGGCCAATTTTTATTGAACTCTGTCAATTATTGTGGATGTGAACATGCCAACAACAAACAGACAGTCAAACATAGCTGAATCGACTCAGATTTAATGCTAGAGTATATATAATTTATCGGGATTGAGTTGATTACTTCTTAATCACCACTTGAAAGTGGTAGAGGGTATAACAAAGATCTGTTATATTGTTTATTACTTAAAAATGATATTAACAAATAATCAGTTGTAAACATTTAATTAAATATAATTAAATTATTACTACCTTCATATAAAAGTTATTTATTTCAGTGTTTAATAAAACAGAAAATGAAATTTATTTAATCATATTTTACATAAAATATTATAAAATAAAAAACTTCCTTGGTTAATTTTCTTGTTTATTACGTACAAAAAATTTTAATCAAGTTTTTTTTTAACGAAATAATATTCAACAAACGTAAAGTTAGTTAACTTTGTATTTTAACAAAATAACAATGAAATTAAATTAAATTTAAAGTTCATTAACAAACAAATTCAATGTTATTGACATTAAAAGTTTATTAATACATTTAAACAAAAATAATAACAAATAAATATATGAAAATGTTATTATATTTTTTAATTTGTTTAAAAATATATTTAAACAGAAGTAAATTGAAAAAAGTTCAAAAAACTTTGAAAAATATAAAGATGAAGTTAATGACAAAACAAATAAAATCCTTTTCAATTAATTAAAATGTTCGAAATTTGAAAATTTGTTTCAATTTGTTGTAAGTAAAGTTACATTTTTTTTAATTTATTAAAAATTATTAATTATATATTTTAATTTTAATTTTAGTCATAATTAAACTGACACATTTTTATTAGTTTATTTTTAAATTGAAACTCGTCATTGATTTGGATTTTACAGAAAAAATTTTACATAAAAACTAAAACTAATTTTATTTCCGTTTTAGTCATTCATCATTTCAATAATAAAACAGGCGTAGATATGACAAAACCTTAATCATAATTTTATTTTTAAAACTTAGAATTATAAAAACGACTAGAGAAAGAAGGTCACGCACCCACAAAACCGACTCGAATATAATTTCCAAAAACTCGTTTTCCTGCTAGATAAATTCTAAAAAATGTAAATATAACGCCGAAATGAAAATGAAACTCATTTTTTTCTTTTGTAAAGAAAAAAACCTCCCTAAAAAAGAAACTGTACACAAATTTATTTGAAAATTTAAACTTTCTTGTATCGGAATATAAACAACAAAAAAGTTGGAGAAAAAAAACAACATCAAATCTAATACGCAAAAATACACAAAAGAAATTAACGGCCTATAAAAAAACTCAACTAAAAACTAAAAAAAAAACTTAAAACAATAACAATAAAAAGAAGAGTTTCAAAGTACAAAACAACACAACACATATGTATGTAGTAAGTATATTTTAAATAAAAACAAATATATTTTGTTTTATATAAATGTATGTGAATATATACATAAGAATATAGATATATGTTGTTTATGATTCCCAACATACTCGAACAAAAAAAAAATAAATAAATAAATAAATAAATAAATAAATAAATAAATAAATAAATAAACAATAAATAGAAAATAGTAGCCCCTCTGTAACTCTTCCCACTTTAAACAAAATAAACAAAAACAAGAAATCTACCTAAAATTACTCCCCTCTTCGGCTTTGATTCTTCTCTTGCTTATAGTTTTTTTTGCTCTTTTAAATAATTTACTATTTTTATTCTACTTATGTCGAGGAAAGAGGAGATTGACTGGGTTTATATGTGATGATAACATTTAAAATAAATAGAAAAAATTAATACATACATTTACATATACATACATACATATATATACTACACACCACTATAATTTTTTAACTATCGTACGATATTTGTATTTTATAATATCCTAATAATAATTCTGGACTTGTTATATAAACTCTTGTTTTTTTTTTATAATTTGTTAACAGCTCAGGGTTTGTTATTTTTAAATTATTTAATTCTTTTTCTTTACGAATGTTTTTAAATCAAAATTTAAATTAAAAAAAATCTAATTATATTCTTATTATTTCCGAGTTAATTTTCTAGTCTAAATCTATATATATATATATATATATATATATATATATATATATATATATATATATATATATATATATATATATATATATATATATATATAAAGAAGTATATTTAACATTAATAGTTTTGTTTTTATATAAAAAAACATTTAATATACATTGTTGTTGTTGTTTTATTTTCTATTTGCTTTCAGTATGATGATGATAATGCGAAATCTTTATGTTCGTAATGTTGTTTTTGTTTTATATTCTTTATTTATTTTGAATATTTAAATGACATAAATTTAAATTAAAAAATAAAATAAAAAACAAGATCTCGTGTTTTAGAAAATAATGGGAAATTCATGTCAGCTTTAAAAAAAATCTAAAAATAACTGTAATAATTTAAAGAGGGAAATTAAAGCTAAATTTTTTTATATTAAATTATAATAATAAAAAATCTTTCAAAAAAAAATGTTCGAACTCTCATCCAGCCCAAATTGAATTAATCATGTCTTTTTCGAAAAAAAATGAAACGGTCTCGAATTTTGGATAAAAAATGAAGAAAATAAATGGAAAAATATATATATATATATATTAATTTAAACGTTAGTGATGAAATTTTGAACCTTTTTTGGAATTCCTTCCATTAACCTTTCACAACCTCAGTTTGAAATCTAGCACAATTTTTGACACCTTTTCTGTGCTCTCCCTTTTAACAAGAACCCAATGTATCTCAACTGGCCTTAGGTCTGGGCAGTTTGTAGCATTTGTACAAAAATCACATTATTGTTCTGGTATCACTCAAAAGCTTGCTTATCATAGTGACAGGATGGCAAGTCAGGAAAAAATAAGTGTAGACATTATAAAGTCTTATGAATGAAAACCAGCTTATTGTTTGCCATTCGAAGAACTTTTGGGGAATTTCTGACTGCTTTTGGGTCATCAGGAACTTTTTGGAGCATATTATGTTTTTAAACCTGCATTAGTCTTAACTTTTCGCAACAAATGGTACGAGCACTGAGCTAACTGGACTGCATTCCTGCTGGATGTGAAAATGCTTCCTATTTTTATCTGAACCGGGTTTCCTATCAACTGACAAGATCTACTGATGTTGTTTAATATAACATTGGAAAGAATCTAACGGCAGACCTTTGAATGCTTGAGCCAATGTTTGTAAGACTATTTGGAGTTCTGTCAAAAATATTTAATAATTGAGGTATAAACTTTTTTCTGGTCATTTTGAATGACATTAAACTTAATAACTGACATATTTTGCAAAAATAACTTGATCAAACGAAAAAATCAAATAAAAAGAAGTTATAACAAAAAGCGTGTGTTAAGAATTTTTCGATCTTAATGATATTAAAAATTCCATGTTTTGTTCAATAGAAAAAATGATTTTCTATTCCTAAACTAGGAAGGAGGTGGTGAAATTTCTTTATACCAGGAGTCAAAAAACAAAAAATATATAAAAACCTGTTTAAAACATAAAAAATAAAATATATAAAATGTCATTTTTTGATCAATTTTTATGTTAATTTAAGTTTTTTTTATTTAATTTGATACAGAAATAAATCTAGCAAATGGGTTTTCTTCTTATTGCTAATTCCATAGCAAAATTAATTTTTTATAATAAATTTAAATAAAAATAACAAATAACGTTTATAAAAAATAACTAAGTTTCTCTTTTTTAGCCATAATCGTAAAACAACATAAAACCAGACAAGACAACAAACAGACAGACAGTCAGACAACAAATTTATTACGCAAATTTTTTTCAAGTCATTTTATGTTTGTGTGTTTTATTTCAAATAAAACAAGTAAAAAATTTAAATAAATAATAAAATGTACTTGTTTAATATTAAACATTAAAAATTATTACATGGTTTTATGTATTTCTAAATATATTTTTGCCTCCACATTGGTAATAAATATAAATATGTTTTAAAATTTTTTAATTGAGGTTATGGCCAAAAAAAAAAAAAAATACTTAGGAAATATTAATAATTATTTTTCTTTGTTGCTTTTTAAATGAAATTTTCTAAAAATATATAATTCACTTGGTTAACAGTAAAAAAAGTGAAAAAAAAAATAATTTAAAAAATGAAAGTTAATTTTTTAGCTCTGTCAATTATTGTAGAATAAAGCGTGATAATAGATTGATACATAATGGGGTTCGATACAATAGTGTTGATGAAGGGTATGCAAAAAAACCAAACTTTTTTCGAAATTTTTTTAATTTAACTTGCGTTTAAGTAAAACAAATTCTATTAAGATAAATTGAAAATTTTTACTTCTTTTGGCACAAACAACATTCTTTTAAAATTAAAACAAAAAAATGTTGATATTTATAAAATTAAACTTGAAATTATTTTAATTTGTTACAAATTATACGCACTTGATGGTTAATGAAGAAAAAAAAATTAATAATAAATAAAACAGACCATAAAAATTAATTATAAACAAAATCATTAATCATTTTTATATTGTTGTTGCTGGGACTGGTTGGCTGACTCTGACTGGCTGTCTGATTTGTATCGTTATAATTTTAAATAAAAAAAGCAATAATAACAATAAAAGAAATCGAAGACGTCACAGCACCAAACGTAAATAATCATAATCATGAGAGATAATAGATAATTTAGATATATATGGAGGAACTACTATTTATTACTCTATTTTTATTATTGAAATATTTCATAGAGACATAAAATTTAATTTTCTTACAAATTTTGAAGGTCATTCTTGTTGTAGGTTTTATCTAGAGATTGTTTTATATAAAATATTACAAATCTTGTTATATAAATATAAATTACAACAACAAATATTGAAAATGCTTGAATGTGCACTTTGGACAAATTAACTGACAAATAAATCTACATATAAAATGGGAAGTGTGTAAATTTGATGAAATTTTTACATAATAATAACGTAAATTTTTACGTAATAATAACTATAACAAATTTGTTCCCGACAACATTCTCAAGGAACTGTTTTACTTGACAAAAGTTAGGACAGATAAGACCAGGGAGAGGGCCATCGCTCATACATGCTAGTTCCTCGTAAAAATTAATTAAATTAATAAAGAAATAAAAACAATTACGTCATTATTTATGATTTTATAAAAAATTAGTCATCAATGTATAAAAAATACATAAAACAAAGAACTAATTAAAGTTCCAAAAACTAAAAAACAATTATGATTAATAAATACGTTTATTATATTTATATACAAAACACTTAAGTAAATAAATTTTCAAAAATTATAATTAACTTTATGATTAATCCCAAAATTTACTCACTGATCTTAAAACTTAATAATTTTAGGAAAATTAAAACGAGATTTTATTCAACTTCCTACAAAACCTGAAAAAACTGAAGCAACAAAATGGAATGAATTTCCCTTAAAAATCGATTTTTATTTAATTATTTTTAGAATTCCAGTTTTAAGACAACTTAAAAACAACCCCTCTTTGGTATTAAAAATTTATTACAACCACAAACGGTAGAATTTCTTTTGAAGCAGGACATTTATTTAAGGAACAAAATGGGGTGATCTTAAGTCGTGTGTGAGAAACAAAAAACACCCTAAATTAAAAACAAGAAAAAAATCAGCGGCTCAACATTAATGTCAATTAACAGATGCCAGAATAGTCAAAAACAATCTTTGAGACCGAAAATAGACAGACGTGTCTTAAATAAATAAACAAAAAAAAAAAAAGGAATTGGGCGCATGCCAAGTATTCAGACTGGTGATAATAATTAAAAGAAAATGTAGATAAAAATTCAACTGTTTAAAATTCTAAAAATATCTAAGGAAGTGGTGTCAAAAATTACAAAACTCTGTAACAAATGTTGTAATAAAATAAAACAAAAACAACAAAGCTGTATTGAGATCTTGATAAAAAAGGAATTGTTTTTTCATGAATCACATAAATTACAAATATGATATGGTATTTTTAAAATATAGATGAATCCAAACTGTATTTATCCAGAACTATACATCCACAATGTTTGTATTTTCTCCAACAAAAATTAATTTTTATTTGATTTTATTTAAAACAAACAAAAAAAACTATAATTATTTCAGTCTAAATTTTGTTATTTATTTGAAGAGAGTTCATTGACTTTGTAATACAACTTTTGCAGTCTTTGCAAAAATGTTTTAAACAATCTTTTGTTTAAATTGAATCGATTTTACTATTGAAATACCTTATCAAAATTCTATTATAATCAATTAATTATATTGATTTAAATATGAGTGTATAAAAATAAATTTGAATTATATAAAATAATCTTTATAAAATAAATATCAAAAACATTAAAAGGTAAGAATGCTATTCGTCATGCGAATCTTCAACCTCACCAAATTCGTATGAAGTAAATACGTCATGTTTTGTACATACACACTCACACATACAGTCACAAACAAAAGTAGACATTATATACATTTTTCTTAAATATAATACAGGTACACTTAATGAGTCATAAAATTGCTTTTATTTCTTTCTACTGAACCGATTTTGATTATTTTTGGAATGATAATGAAGTTCACCATGCCAAAATTTCATTCAGCATTATCGACTTTTATTCAACAATATTACGAAAGCTCTTCGCTTGAATTTATAGCATGCCTTAGATATCAGTCCATATCTTTTAATGTACTAAACCGGTTACTGGTTACTTAGGCCTAATAGCTAAATCGATGCAGATATCGATTTGATGAATAAATATAATATATATAATAGGGTCTGACATGATTCCTTCCTTAGCGTTACACACGGAATGACAATTTATATAACCTCTTCACCACTTGTGATGGTGAAGAGTATAAAATATATATTTAAACTTTAAATTGACCATTGAACTGCAAACAAAGGAAATTTCTTTAAAATTATTGATAACGAAACCTGAAAATTACAAAAAATTGACATTATTTGCTTTAAAAAAATGAACATTTATTAGAAAATATAAACCCTGATATAAAAATGGGTTTTAAATTACAAATTATTTAAAGGAATTTCTATATTAATAAAGTCATGTGTTAACAACAACAAAATAGACAGACCACCAGCTGTTACATTATAACAAAAGGAAGGAATATGTAAATTTGCTAACACAATTGCACCTGGTTTATTTTATTATTTTTTTAATTTCATCAATATTGAAGCATTTGTATCCCTTATGACACGAGTGAGTTTTACTCACCCGATGATTGTTATAATACATTCACATTTGTATTCAAATGTAAACAACAGTACAAGAATTTTTAAAACAGGAGATTTGAGCTTAAATTATTTTTACTTATTTCTATTAAAATTTATTCAATTTTTTAATAAAATAAACTGGTTATCATGGTGGTGCTGACATTGATTTATAAAATTATATATTGTATAAGGGAATCAGAGAGGTGGGTTTTTGTAATAAAAAAGAGACAAACTAGAATGTATAAAATGTATTCTTTATATAATACAATAGTGATGGTTGCAAACGTAAATTTATTTTATGCTTATAAATGTCACTCTTTATAAAGGGTGTTAAATAACTATAAAAAATATCACTCATATATCTGTATTTATATCGTATAAGGTAACATTTTTAACAACAACCGCTAAAAATATAGAAAATTAAATCAACAAATATTTTTGTAAAAAGTGTGTTGTTATAGAATTTATTATTAAATATTAATTCTAGATACAAATATATTTAATAACTGTTAAAAAATCTTATAGAGACATAAACATAATCTAAAAAAAACATATTTAATCTATATAAATAAATAAATAAAATAAAATATTACATTAAGCAGTTAAAAAGAAATTAAAAAATTTTTAGATCGGTCTATTTCAAAAAGAGATCTTGAAAGGAGTTGAAATCATGAATAAGTCTGATAGTTATTGCCGTAAAGATACAACTTTTTCATTTTATGTGAAACAAAATGTTTACAAATTAGAACCGGAAATAGAACCATGTTTGGAACTAAGTGTTTCTAATTTCTAAGGAAAATAAAAAAATTAAATATATAATTAAAATATTCAATTATTAAAAAAGTAATCTGATATTAAATTTTGTATCTTCATAGAACAGGAAGTGTTAAAAATATGGAACCTTCATTAAAAAGCTTTGAAAATACTAACAGGAAACTAAAATTTTAAATTCTATGCAACATAAAGGTTTCAATATACTTTATATCGAAACAGTATAAAAACGACAAATACAATAGAAAATATAAATAAGAAATTTAAAAATACAAATCCCTAAAAATGTCTTAATAATTTCTTTAAAACTAGAAAACAGTAGTAAAAAAGAGAATTAAAAAACCAAAGAAAATTCGAACTTTTTTAAGGTAATAAATCTGAAGAAATAAAATTTCTTTTTTATAAAAACAAATTACAATAAAAAATGGATGTCTATCAAATATAAGACATCATTTTATTCGGAAAAAATAGAAGAAGAATAAGTAGAAACAACTATACGTCAAATTTTGTCAAGTAAACAACAGCGGAATAACATTAATAACACACCTGCATTTGTATTACAAGAACAAATACAAGAAAATAGCCAAATAATAATAATAATAATAATAATAATAATAATAATAATAATTATAATGTTAACAAACAAAAACAAAAACTATAATCCACCACAAAAATATTTGATAGTTGTTGGATTGGTGGGAATGTTAAAAATTACAACATTAAATTATTAAACGAAAAAAAGAAAGAGAAAAGGAAGGAGAAAAACGGTTTCTCTTAAGAAACATCAAACCATAAAACAACAACAAATAAAAATAAAAAAGAAAAACATAAAAGGCAAATAAATAGAAAACATAAAATGAAATTTGTTGTTTAACTAGTTGAGCGCTAAAAAAAAACTACAAACTAACGGTTTAAAAGAAAAATCACCAAAAGAAACAAAATAAAGAAATATTTATTTATTTGGATTTTGATTTCAGGGAATGTAATAAAAAAGGTTTTTCTAAAAATAAATAAAAAAAAAACAAAACAAAGATAAACGTACAAATTTTTATTTAAAATATATACAACACCTACGCCTAAATGAAACAACACAAAACCTTAAGCACAAAATTCAACAGCCTAAATTTTAAGGTTACGTGTGAAGGTTGTTTGTATTGGAGGGGACTAACAAAAACAACAACAAAGTGTTAAAATCCAAAAAAAGCAATAATAAATTATTTAAAATAATTAAATACAAATCAATTTTAAATGACCTAGAAATTATTTTTTAAATGAACTCTTATTTTCTTTAAGAAAACTCTTAGTTTTATGAACAAATACTTTATTACATAATTTAATAAGAAAAATTATTGTTTAAAAAATGTATAAAATTAATATCTTTTTGTTTAAATAAATAAAAATTGTCTGACGCAATTCTAGAAAACCTATAGTAAAAATGTATTGGTAGTAGTATAAATAATGGAAAAAATATAAAGAGAGCGAATTTACTCTCTCTCTCTCTCTCTGTTCCCCTAAATTTAATTGTAATATAGAGAGTTCCCTTCTAGTTATATGTTGTATAAAAAAAACAATTTTTACAGTTTTTCAAAATAGTTTTCTACTAAAATGTTTGCTTGTATGTGCCAAAATAAATTTGTATTTATGCTTTAAAAAGTCAAGTTTCTTTTCTAAATGTATTTTTTCATCTTTTTATATAAAAGAGTTTTATTAAAGTTAAATTATACCTAGATTGTTAGAGTGTGTGTGTTTCTATAAATTATAAAAAAATTATTCACAAATAAAATTAGCCAAACGGAATATTATGATAAATGAAACAAAACGAAAATAAATTAGAAACACCAACAAAGAAAACTTCTGTGCAGACCTGCCAGATTTGCAGATTTTTACCATAAAATTATCAATGTTCCGATTTATGCTCAAAAAATGCGTTTTTCTTAATGTATAAAAAGTTTTATAAAGAATCCATTTTTTGCAATGGGGTTCTACATGATCAAATTATTTTTAATAAATCGCATTGTAATGTATTATATATAAGTATTAAGCCTTTAAAATTTAATTTAACAAAAATCCCGCATTTCAGAAAAAAATTTTTGCCTATTATTTCATAAGTCTGATTTGTCAGTATATGTACAAAAGTATACTAAAGGAATGAATCCTTTATGTCAATAAGATAATTGGTTAATATAATTTTAAATCCAAATTTAAGTTCAACATTTTACGTAAATCATTATTTTAATTCAAAAAATATCTTGTTTTTAATAAGAAGTTTGATTTTGCACATGAAAATGGTGTTTTTTTACGACTTTCCATATCAAAGCGCAAATAAATGCCGATTTTATTCAACAAATTTGCCGATATTTCTTCAAAAATATCTGGCACCCCCATGTTACTATGTCACTGTGTGTTAATCGACATGATGATGCCATATTATACAAACAAAAATTTCTTTTATTTGTTAAACAAATTAATCTTTTTTCTATATTCATACAAAATAGACTGTACAAAATCACAAAAAAAACATTTATTACATATATAATCATTATAAGTTTTTAATATTGAAATAATATAATACTATATTTTTGATTTCTAAAAAATGATGAAATCTCATCTTTAATTCGCAAATTTCACTTTCCAGTTAAATGAGAAGTCTTGGAATTTTTTTCTTTAAAATGATGAAATCAATAACTAAAAAATCCATATTAAAAATACACAATTTTTTGCAACCTGGGAAAGTTTTCCCCAACTAAAATTACAACTTTTATTAAATTCTACACCAAATTTGGGTCATTTAAATCTAAATTATAGATTAAATTTAAAAAATAAATTAATCTAATATTTGAACAATATTTTAAAGAAATTGTAACATTTCTATAATGATAAAAGAAAAATCGAAAGAAACAGTTTGGAAATGAAACTAATACTTTTTAGCTCTCATTAAAAAAGTGACAATCACCACTACACACACAAACACCCCCTTTTTAAAACAACAAATACACACAAAAGTCTTTGTTTAAAATTCAATTATAAAGTTGAAATCTGAACAGTCTGGCTTAGAAAACTTTATTTTTTCAAAAAGCTTAGAAATAAAATAAAATTTGTTACATAAAATAAAAAAAAACTTAAATAATTAAATAAATTCTTACATTTTGACAGCCATTTTTTTAGTGCGCAGGAATGTGTAATTAATTTATTGTTGATTTTTTGGTGTTTATTTTCTTTAAATTATTATTGCACTTTTTGTTGTGTTTTATAGAGTTTTTTTCTTTCTGTTGTTGAAATTAGTTTTTGACCATAAAACAAAAATCAAAAACTATGACTGACTTTGCTGTTGCTGAGGATGCGATTCTTATGAGATTTTAATGATTTTAGTGTTGTATATTAGTGTTCTTTTAATATGAGTACAAAGTGTCTTAGTCTAAACGATTTTTCTTTAACTAATTTGTACTTGTTTTTAATATAGATTTTTTGTTTGTAAAAAAATTTATTTAATTTAAAAATTATTTTAATTAATTTTATTATCACAAAAAGTTACGAAAATGCAACGATTTTTAATTTTTACAAAGTTTTGCTTTCGTTCAATTAATCATACGCGATTGATATTGAAACAAAATTTTTTTTACAAAAAATTTGTTTCAAATACTCATGATTTTGGTTTTATATGTTCCTCCTTGGCAAATAAAATCGATTTTTAGGCTTTGATTAATTAAAACATTTGTCAAGTGTTTGTTCCTTTTGGGGGGAGTTGAAAAAGTTTGTAAAGTTCTGTTTTGTGATTTTAACAAAACTCATTTAAATTCACACGCACACACAGACTAATAACATTAAACATAAAAGAAAAAATATGCAAAAATTTTCTTCTATATATATTTTTTTTCTTTTACTAAAAGTTAATATTTGTATGGTTTTCTATTTTCAATTTTTATTGTAATTTATTATTTATTCCAGCTTCTGTTTATTTCTCTCAGAATAATACGTTGTTTTCTCAATTGTTGTTAAACTGAAACTAAACTGTAGTTTCAGTTCAATGTATAAATTGAATGTTGTATTTTAAACACGCACACATCTCCATATACACATACACACACTCTTATATATAATCAACAACATATAACATATTATTTGTATTTGCTTTTTATTCATTTTTGTCTCTTCTTCAACTACATTGATTTGACCATGAAGATTGGAACGAATTGACATTTTTATGAAACATTTATAAATACAGTATATGTTGCAGTGTTGCCATACTAAATAATGCTAAATATAGTTTTTTATTAAACAAACGATAATTGGCAACATTTTATTAATCTCTACATGACCTAAGTATTCTGAACTTCAGAAATAATACGACGAAATTGACAGAGCTCAACGAACTTTGGCCTAAGTATATTTTATATTCCTGAGAAGCAAAATCGGTTCAATACATTAAAAGATATAGACCAGTATTTAAGGCAACCACTTAGTTCAAGCAAAGAACTTTCATAAAATTTTCAATTATAAGTCGATAAATTAGAATGAAATTTTGCCATAATATTAAGCTGTATGTATTTCAGTAACTTTCCAAAAATGATCAAAATCGGTTCAGTTTAAAAAATGTTTACTTATTTTACGACTCATAAGGTGTTCGTGTGTGATATTTAATTTATTAATTTTCTTTTAAAACATAAGTTATACAAAATTTTCCTCTGATCTCTAATACTTTCGGAGAAATATAGATTATAAGATTTAATATATATTTAAACAATGAAACAAGTTAAATGGACAGCAAGAGGCAAGAAAAAAAATATTTTTACAAGTGTAAATATTTCGAAAATATCGATACGACGCAATTCAAACCTATCAAAATACAAAGACATCAAGGTTTTACTTAAACAACGATGATATGACGCAAAAGAAATATATAACTTTACATACTTCAATATGTACAAATAATAGGAAATTTCGAAATTGTTTAATATCAGAAATAATGTATTTCTATAAAGTTTTTCTATGTGAAAGGCCTTCGTCCGGACTAAGATTTTTCAATCAATTATTTTCAGATAATAATTTTTGTAGTTGTACATATTTGATACTAAATGGGTTAAGAGTGTATTTTAATATGAATTAGAATACCATTACATATATATTTTTGAGATATCGGTACATTCGCGAAAAAAATTAAAATAATATAACTTTTTTCTTAGTAAATTTCAAATAGAAAATATGTTTAATATCATTGAACCTATTTTAAGACTTCTCAAACGATACCCATTCCTTCTAAAACGAGAAAATCTATGAATTACGAACTTTAAGCCCTGCTTTGTCGAATGTAATACATACTATATTTTTTTTTAATTTCCATTTCTTAAATAATTCAATTTTGTTTATATATATTCATTAATGTGTGACACATCTCATATTTTTATATTGGAAATTTTTCTCATAAAATCTGTAAAATATAACAAAATTTTATCTGGCAATAAAGCGCTACTCATGTGTATAACAGCTGTGTTTGTATGTTGTTTATTTGTGTAGAAAAGAAAAAAAGCAACAACAAAAAGTGAAAAATCTTATTTCAAAAAGTTTCTACACAACAAAATGGCAATGAAACAAATATGGCTTCCCATTATTATAACTGTATGTGTTATTTTCGTATATCAAATATGTTCCATTGCTAAATTGTTTCATTTTATGTTTATTTAGTCAAACATTAATATGTCAAAACAATGACAATGGTTTGTTTTGTTTGTATACTTTTGTATACTTTTGTATATATATATGGATGTAAGTATGTGCGTGTATTTGAATATAAGAACGAAAACTGCAAAATTGAACATTTTACAAGACTTTAAAAAAGAAAATAGAAAAAGGAAAATATGTATATAAAATAAAATAAATTATCATGATTGATATCAATTTGTTAAAAAATGGTCAGGAATAGAAAATATGATTTTAAAAAAGCATTTTATTCAATTGCTATAGATTTCAATATTTTTAAAAGGTAATTGTTTATAGTTTTTGAACTGATATTAAAAATTTCATATTGTGTTATTCTAGTGTAAATGTATGAATTAGGAATTAATGATAAACTAGACAAAATTATATTA
Source organism: Cochliomyia hominivorax (assembly GCA_004302925.2). Lineage (NCBI taxonomy): Eukaryota > Metazoa > Arthropoda > Insecta > Diptera > Calliphoridae > Cochliomyia > Cochliomyia hominivorax. The sequence continues at coordinate 46,185,998 of PYHX02000467.1, read as the reverse complement.
CTTAACTATTAAAAAAAAAACCTTGCACAAATTACTTAAAAAATGTTTACCAAAATTTTAATAGATTTAATTAACAACTACAAAAATAAAACAAAACTAATAAAATATTCTTAACTTTAACCAGTTTGAGTTGTTAATGTTTTAAATGAGTTTTAGAATTAAATGTAAAAAGCTACAATACCTTTTTAACGGTTTCGAATTTGAAAACATTTTAAATATTCAATTATTCAACCTTGAAAAAATCAACTAAAAACCCTCATCAAAGTCAAGGAAAATATTAAGTTCAAGTTTATGAAAGAAAATTTTCTCGAAAAATTATTATCTAATAATAAATATCTTAATCAAATATCTAAAATTGGAAATGGTCGTCATCATCGTCATTATATTAGCAATTTCACCAAACAAAACAAAATTATGTTAATAAATTAAAAATTATTGAAAATATTTAAAATTTATTAATATATAAATACAAAAATATGAACATACTGATGTATATAAGAATATTCGGTATTTACATAATTATGTACAAAATGGACAAAAGTCACCGTCTTGAGTCCAAAAAACAAATGTTAATATAATTTTTCTTTCATTAAATATGCACATTAGTTAACCTTCCATGTATCAAACCATTGCTGGAATTATAAAGCGTTTTTAAAGACGATCCAACATGTGAGTATTAGACAAGAGGTGGACAAGTACCATGACAATCTGCTCTAGAAAGGATGGCAATAGTAAAAAAAGTTATTAAAAAAGAGCTTAAAACTTCATCGTTCGAAATTGCTGTGAAGTTATTGGAAAACACTGATACAGGTATATTCCCTCGTATTTTACGTCGGGTGCCAAATTCTGCTGGGTTTAATGTGAGAGTTTGCAGAAAAAAACCCAGATTAGCAAGGTGAATCAAATGAAAGTCTTTCTTTTGCAAAAGAGCACATCATTAAAGGAATAGATTTTGAGATAAGATCAAAGATCTGATCAAAGCAAATTTTTTTATATTTAAATCAGACGGACATGTTTTGACATTGAGAAAGATCCGGGAGGCTTTGCAGAAAAAACACATTCAATCGTATGTTATTCATGATGATGCTGAGTTATGTTATGAGTTTTATTGATGAAGTAAAGGATAAAAATATTTATTTGAATATCCTTAAGGATAAATTGCATAAAAGTGATTAAAAACTTGGCATTGAATAGGACCATTTCGCATGACAAGTCTCTAAGCTTTTGAAAAACTCTTAAAGCTCCCATTCAATCACACGATATCAATTCAATAGAACATAACCTCAAAAAATATGCCCAAATAGAAATCGATGGATAAATAGGGAGAAAATTATACGGAAGTGACGAAAAAGTGAGTACATTCCATTCAGAAATGTTTGCAAGAAATAATTAATATAATAAAAGTTTTTAATTAATTAAAGACAAAAAAAGGTAAATGTCTTTTATTTTATTTTGTCCAGTACTTATACGAATTGATTTTCAATTTGATTTTTTTAATAAGTATAAAAAGGAGTAATTTTAACCTAAAGTTTTAAAAAATTATTTTCGGAGAATGGAGAGCCTTTAACCATTCTACGTGATTAAAGACGGTGACTTTTGTCTATCTGTGTACATAATTATGTATATAAAGAAATATAGATATAAATGATCTATTAGAATGTGTATAAACAAGTATATTTTGTTTGATAAATTATACCAAATAATAAACAAAACAAAAACTATTTTAAGCAAAATAGCAAACTTTTGATAAAATCAAAATAACACAACAACATCAAAACAAAACAAAACATCTTGTTTAGAAAAAGAACTTTTGAAATATAAATAACAAGAACAAATGATTTGTATATACAGAAATATTAAAAATTAAATACATTATTTAAATCTAAATGACCTTCACATCTAAAATAAATATATAATTATTTTATATAAATATATATGTGTTTTTGCTTTATTATCAACAAATTAAGCATAAAAAAGAAACCACTTAAAAATAATTACACTATTTATTATGCAAAATGCGAAAAGAACTTAAAATAAAAATATATACTAAAAACTAGCAACAAAAAAACAAACTTAATTAAAATTGGTAAGATATCAACAAAAACAAAAAATTAACAACATTAAAATAACTAAAATCAGCTGACATTTTTATGAAAACAATATAATTTTTCTTATTTCAGTTGTTATACTTTATGCTTGTTTTTCTTTCTTTTGCTTTATATTCCGATTATTAACGAATGCATACGAGCTAAAGATCACGTAAAAAGAAATAACCAAAATAATTCTATTAAAAAAATAATAATCGATTTAATAACAAAATAAAAGACATAAAAGAAAAACACAAAAAAAAAATAAAAAAATGAAAAGAAAATGGAAACAGCTGTTTAGATTAAAAAAAAACTATGCAGCTGAAAATAAATTATAAAAATTGGCCTACAATAACAAATTTATGCAGTTCTATTTGAATGAATAAATGAATGAATGACGATTTTCTTAATATTGTTTTTATAATTTCTTAATATTACTTTTGGCCTGGTTTGTACATATAATTGCATTGATTACGTGAATCGATAGATTATAACCAATATATAATTCTATTAACCTTTGAACTGAATGAAAATTAATAAAGAAAAAGAAAATTGGAAGAAACACTACTCGGTGACGCATATAATCAATTTGCTACAGATGTTAACGTTTCAATAAAACTGTATTTGTTTATATATAGAATCAGTATATGGATAAATATATACATAAATATAAAACATACATTTTTGTTAAAAAATGTTTGTAAATTTATCCGATCACGTATAGCAACCGAACTTCAGTTTTTAAAAATTATATTACAGATCGCATTTAATTTAATATTCCGATAAAGTGATGTATTAAAATGGAACTGCATCACTAGTAAAATAGATCAAGTTAATCACACATATAACAGCAGCCTTTGATACATCTTTTTTTTTTTTTTGTTTCATATAGAATTTATGATATCGTTTTAACGGTCTTAGGCGAACTTTTCAATAATATATAAAATATTATGTTATCAACCAAATATAAGAAAAGAAGCGACAGTTCTATAATTTTCCCAAAGTTCTATACCAAAGTGCTACAAAAAATTCAAAGCAAAATATCATAGAACTGACTCTTACTTGATTAAGATATAATACTTTATAAATCATTGAAGAGGTCGCCACAAGCTCTTTCCAACAATATATTACTATGAAACAAACAAAAACTGAATCTGTATATCACTGCTTAAGGTCCTTATTATCTCAAAAAATACCTGAGAAGTAAAAAATTTTGGATTTATATCTTTATAATAATTTTTCGTTATACAGCTACAAAATGCTTGTGATAAATCTAGTCTTAATCCAATTTTTTATATGTTGTTTTTTATCTGGTATTTAGAAAACACTAGAGGGCCAATTTTACATGCAGAATCATAAATTTCTTTTACAACTGGATTTCTGAAAAGTAAATAATTATTTACTTGTTATAATTTAAAATTTATTCAGCCATACCTCATTACTGACAGCAGTCTATACTTTCTAATATTTTCCAAATGAAAAAAATTATTTATAAAAACAACAATAAATTAAAAAAATATAATTCGGGAAATTTATATTATTCCAAATAAACCCATATGATCTAGTGGCAGTTTAGAACAAGATTTTTAAAAATCTTTACAGAATTTTTAAAAATATATTTTTACTTTTTAGTATTATAAAAAAATATTTACTCTTCACAACACTACAGCAACAAAATATACTACTATTTTTATCATCTCTATTCCTATGGTGGAAATTCCATAAATACGCAATTTTATGAATGGTGAAATTATATCACAATATCCAATACATATATTTTATGATTTATCTAATAAGAATTTTCTGGAAGTAACGAAACATATGTCTGATTAATAGTAATTATTAAAAGATAACTATTTTTCTCTTCAAATAAATTACACATTTAACCACTGAATACGTCACTGAAATTCATTTAATGAATGAATGACGTTTCTTAATATAAGCGCATGCTGTTCCAACGTATTTCACCACTCCATTGAAATTTTTGCTTACCTATTTTCCTATTTTTTAGCCTCATTTCTACACTTTCTTTGATTTTATATTGAACTATCGTAGTTATAAGGATTTGGAAGATTTTAGTAAACTTACCCGGATGCTTCTGCAATTAGAATCAGTTTTTTTAGTTTTTTTAATTTGAACGAGGACAAAAGAAAAGTTCTCCACACGAATTCAACAAGAATTGTGACATGGAAACTCGGAAACCTTAGCCGACCAATGTTAACGGCGATGACGTGTGTAAAAGTTCATTGCGGCGACAAAACCAATGTGTTAATATTGCGTGAAGTAAACGATCTTCTTATTTATACGGCTATATAATTTATAAAGGCCGAAATGTATTCCATCGAAACTTAAGGACTTAAACTTTTATTACATGATTTTTTATATTTTTCAAAATAAACAGAGGGTTGTAATTAATTTTCTAGATTATAGGTAAAATTTTTGACAGTGTCATTTGCCATTTGGTTAAATATAACCTTTTATGGTAGATTATGGATCAAAGTGTGGATTAATTGAAATCTTTTCATGGAAAGAATCCATAAAAAATAATTGTCAGTATTATAGACGTTAATGAATTTGATGTGGTTCTGTTTTGCATTTTTTCTGCTTGTTACACTGCTATACACGTCATCAAAATAATATAAGCAAATAATTAATTTTTTCTCTTTTTGGATGTTCATCGTTCTTCAGAATATTTCTCCTTTCGCAGGTTAATAGCAACAATATTTGATTAAAGATTCGTTCTTCCTAGACCAGATGCTCAAAATTCTGATTTCCCGACTCCAGAGGTTCGACTACAAATTCTGCTAAAGCAAAAATTTTCACATGTACACTATGAATGTCTGCTGCGCTCTCAACAGTGAGAAATTTGTATTTAATCAATCGCAGAAAGAAAAACATACACTATGCGAAATGTTTGATAAAGATATTAATTTAAAAAACTATTTTATATATTACATTTGCATTCGTTGCTTATTATCTTAATGTCAATTTGTATAGAAATTAGTAGAAATATTCCTAAAAAAATTAAGTCGCCTACATCAAAAACATAACTTTACATAATTTTTTTTAATGTAAAATTAAGCGGAATTAATTTTTGCTGCTTCACACACAAAGCAAATTATATATTAATCCAAGACTGATTAATATCTAAAAGAACCAAATAATTGTGCGATATGCATTTTAACAGCGCCATCTTTTATGTACCATTCATAATAATGCGTCAAAATACGCAAATGCAACGTTTAACAGTTTAAATGTCGGCATATAGTCGCTGCTGAGATACCGCCAACTTTTTTGATATAGAACGCCGTTATCGTTTCAACAGCTCGCCACAGTTCTTTGGCTGCTACGATAATAAAAAAAGTTCACGGCAAATTTAAGTAAAAAAGGAAAATTAGCAAAAATAAACGTAACAAACAAAAGAACATTCATTTATTACTATCATTCGCAAACATTATTTATTACAAAAACAAGACAACAACGAATAAAATAAAAACAAGAAATACACAACTTGAGTATAGAAAAAAATATAAATTAAAACTGCCTATTTTGTAAGTAAATTTATGTGAAAACAAAGAAAGAAAAGAACAAAAACAATAGAAGGAGAAAATGAGCTACACGTCTAATGGAGCCATACCGAAAAATATCAAAAATAGCAGTGGGGGAGACGGTAGTGGAAGTAGTAGTAGTGGGGCTAGTAGCAGTGGCATGAGTTCAATCGCATCAAATCGTCATGCTCCAGGCGAACGCATTACTTTACTCGTAGATAATGTAAGATTTATGATTGAAAAAGACTTAGTGACTGCCCATCCCAACACAATGTTGGGCACCATGTTTAGTACTGGTTTTCAGTTTGTCCATCCAAATGAACGTGGGGAGTATGAGGTAGCTGAAGGTATTTCACATACTTTGTTTCGGGCTATTTTGGATTATTACAAGACAGGTCTTATTAAGTGTCCACCAACCATTTCAGTGCCGGAACTGAAAGAGGCATGCGATTATTTATTAATACCATTTGATGTAACTACGGTGAGATGTCAAAATTTGAGAGGTCTGCTTCATGAGTTAAGCAACGAGGGAGCAAGACATCAATTCGAAATATTCCTGGAAGAATTCATCTTACCCGTTATGGTAACAGCAGCCCAGAAAGGAGACAGGGAATGTCATGTTGTAGTATTGCTCGATGATGATGTAGTCGAATGGGATGAAAAATTCCCACCGCAAATGGGCGAAGAATATTGCCAGAGCATTCACAGCACAACTATGCATCGTTTTTTTAAGTACATCGAAAATCGGGATGTTGCGAAGCAAGTAATGAAAGATCGCGGTTTGAAGAAGATACGATGTGGCATTGAAGGTTATCCTACACATAAGGAGAAGATTCGAATACGTCCTGGAGGTCGGGCCGAAGTAGTTTACAGTTATGTGCAAAGACCTTTTATACACATGTCGTGGGAAAAAGAAGAAGCAAAAAGTCGTCATGTTGACTTTCAATGCGTTAAATCGAAATCGGTAACAAATTTGGCCGAAGCAACTGCCGATCCACCATTGGAACTCGATGCGAGTGGTAATCCCATACCACCGCTCGTGAATAGAGCCGATAATCATGTACCCTACAGAGCTGACGCGGATGCAAATGCTGGTGAATTGGATGATATGAACAATGCGCTAAATGGTGGGGGCGGTGGTGGTGGGGCTGCTGCCGCCGCTGCCGTAGCTGTTGATGAAGCTGCCGATGGTGTTATTATGTTAAACGAATTAGAACAAGCTGCTGGCGGTGCTATTGATGAAAATGCCTAAAATGTCCACATAGTACATTGTTCATGTTGCATTTATTATATACAATGTATTGGTATTCATATACGAATAAATTACATTACAAAAATCCGTATAAGACAAGCACAACAACATAATGTTTTGATATTTTAATGGTTTTCCCAAGCAAATCCATCCAATCAATTAATTTGCCTAGTCCCCAATTCCCTTTTTTTCCAAAATTACCGATAGAATATCAATCATTAACCAGTATTTAAATAACCATCACTTTATAACGCAATAAATTGCTTTAAATAAAAATTTCATACATATTTAATAAGAAAAAAAGATAAAAAATTGAGTTTTATTTTTTATTTGTGTGTAGGTTTGGGAGGGGGCTCATAAATATCTTTTATTTTAAAAATTTATAACGCTAAAAACAACTTTGGTCCACTTAAGTGGATTTTTTGGAAGACAATATTTGAATTCAAATTTTTTTTATAAAAATAAGCTTAATAAGAGTCTGTACTTGGCTCTTTCGCCATGCAGTATTCTTTAAAACCTATTAAATATTTTCTCAGTAGGTACGCATTGCCTTCTATGTTCACTTTAAATAGATTTACTTTTTCATAATATTCCGAAAAATGTCAACAAAAATTAATTTCCTTTTCTATGGGAGTTATAGTAAATATAAATAAAATTTACTTGACTTAAAAATTCTTTGTTCAATATATCATTTGATGCCGGCATAGTTTTCCACTCTAATTGCTTTCCAATCCTGTTCATTTTGTAAGCGTGACTATGTATTTTAAAAAATCTACGACTATATTCCCTATGCGATGTCCAATCCAAGACTTGGATCCTACTAGCTTCTTCTATAAATGTTTCCATCCAAAGTCGTCCTAAAACATCTATCGAATTGGTATTTTTCATATTTAAAAAATATGTGGTACTCCCATAAAGTACATCAAGTTGCTTAGATTTTATATAATACTTTTTATACAAGTAGACATAAACTGAGGCGAACTTATAAAATTTTGCGAATATGACGATTATGCAAAGAGAAGTCCTTTATTCTGCGTTACTTAAAATAGTTGACAGAGTTCTTATGTATGACACATACATTGATACATATTCCAATTAGGTTAGGCCGTCAGGCTGCCGTGAAAGCCTGAAACAACAGATAATCGCTCACTTGGGTCGTAAGGGTCCTTTGGGTTACCTGAAAAGAGAAGAATTGAAATAAGAGAGTGTAGAAATAAAGAAACTGAGTTTAAGTTAGAATTTGTGCTTAGAGGTTTGGCAAGTAGTAGAGTCATGTTCTAGGAGAAGGGAAAAAGGGAGAAAGCGTAGCTGTCATATGTAGCCATTCACATTACATAAACTTCGAAAAAGTCTAATGAGCATTCGCGTCACCAAATTAGCCGCAGTTTCGGATAAAGTTGCAAATATTTCTCATCAGGAGTCGCCAAATCTGTCGGAGATTGTAACAAACCACATTCGCAGGGCATTGAACATAGAACAGTGGCACAAAAGATGAAGAACAGTTTCCTTCTCCTCTTCATTCATGCGGCTTCTGGAAAAGTCGTTCACAGGCATTCTTGATGCCTCGATTCGACAATGTTCAGATACTGCAGCAACTTTGTTCCTCAAGAGAGTTCTCGATGCATTGAGTTGGAATGATATTCTTATTCCATCAACAGGGGCCATGTCATCCTGGTTATCATATACGATGGTCCGTTTACCCATCGAGGTTGGCAACTAATCTTGAGAGGGCATCCGCCATCAGGTTGTCTTGGTTAATCTCGTGTCCATGTACCCAACCCAGTTCCATGTTCGAATGCTCTGCTATCCTATTCAATGATGTGCGGCATTTCTGAACAAGATTTGATGTCGTACAGGCCTTACTGCCTGCAGCAATCTCCGTCTGCGAAATACTGCACTCACCCGGAATCTTGAAAGACATACGAATGTTGAATTCCACAATGAAGATACCATATCCAACTTTGTCCCCATATTTCAAACCATCAATGCACAAAGTGGTGGGTAAATGCCCTCTGTACGAGCAGGGAAGGCATGCAGTAGTCAATGAGTTCTGGAATAATATCAGTCATTCCCAAGATATTCGCATTTCCATACGTCCTATATCTCCAATTGCTGTGGTATTTAGTTGGATTGCCGTTTGAAGGTCTAGTTCCCTTGTTACTAAATCAATTGGTAACCAGTTGAAGTCTGAGTTGAGTCTTAGTTGATGTTGACCAACAGCCCCTTTATATTAAGAACTGATACATATTTCGCCCCGTTCGAGGACATGTCAATTGATTTCTTCCAGAAGGCTGTCACCATAGAACTGATCTTACCACAGACTCATAAATCCAGTGCACATTGCTAGAACTTAGTTCCCATCTGCCATCTATGGCCTTGCTACAGGTATATATCGCCGTCATCGCCTCGGATATTCTAGTCTGCATGTTCAAGTTCCACGAACTGTTGTATAACGACATAGTCACTCCACCTAGCACTGGAAGTCTGAAGTCTGGTATTTTGTATCTCCTAGTGAACAATACCATGGCCTTTAAGGCAGAAGAGGGCTGGGAGGTGCCTGACGGGTCCTTCAGTAGATACATCCCTGCCAATTTTCGCAGAGGTGGCGTTGGATACACCTACAGCGCTAAAGGGAGAATTTTTATTAAATTAATTTAAAATTTTGTTAACTAAAAACTTTATTTTTATTTCATTTTATTTTTTAATTAATTTTAGAATTTAACAGTCCACCGTTAACTTTTAATGGTATTTTAAGTTTTTCAGTTATAACAGTATAACAGTATTTTTTATTTTTGGTTTTAGCTCTGTTAAAGCCATTATGCTTTTCGTTTTGGGCATTATTGGAATAAACTTTACGAGCCATGTATCCCTATAAGTTTTCAATTTGGTTAAAGTCCGGACCCTATAAGTTTTCAATTGAGTTTAAGTCCGGACTGCAAGATGATTAGTCCAACTGAAGTATGCTGTATTCGTTAAACCAATGATTTATACAGCTTAAAACTTGTAGCATAGCATTATCTTGCTGGAATATGTATTGTTCGTCCATTGTCTTCCATAGAATAGAGAAAGGCTTCCAGCAATAAGTTATAAATTGTGCTATACATTCATTGCGGAACAAAACAAATTTTAGATTTGACAACTTCAGATAATGGTGTCCAAAGCATAAAACTACCACCAACGAAATTATATTTTGACAACGAACATCGTTTGATCTCAAATCATGCCAATAACATGAGTATGATTCAGGACTGTCTAAAACAAATTGTGAGTAACGTGTTTGGGAGTCACAGGAAGATTAAGTTCGTTCTTTATTTGTTTAATCTTGAAATTTATTGATTCAAGAAAAATTTTTAGTAAAATTAAGATATTGCCATTATTTTTAAGAAATAGAAGTTTATATTCTATTTTCGAATAAATAAACTGAAATAAATAAAATAAAATAAAATAAAATAAAATAAAATAAAAATAAAATAGATCAAGGACATTCGATCGCATGAATAAAGCTAAGAAAAAATCTTGTTTACTTTAAAAAGTACCGTTAAGTTGCTTTTCATTAAAAATATTTTGCTTTTGAATAAGAACAACAAATATGAAATAAAAATGGGAGAAACAGTTAAATGCGTAGGAATATATATTTCAATGAACATATCTAACATAAACAAAAAAACCAAAGAATTATTTTTCGTATGACATCGTGATCATTTTGGGTATCTTCGTATGGGAAAAAGTAGATGTTTCAACTTTATTGTTAAACAAGCAAGCATTTTCAATACTCTCCGCTACAATTGTCCAAAAAATTAGGGTCCAATATATTTTTTGCATTTTTTCTTCACTTCTAGGTAAAAGTTCTTTTACCTTTCTTGCTTTTCATTAAAATCACTAGAAAATTGTCTAAAATCGGTAGTCCACTCACATATAATATCAAAATTAGTTGGAACAGATAAATAAATGTATATTTTATTTAAAAATAACATTAAATAAAATAAAAAATACATTGTATTATAATTTATTTGATCTTTATATGCATTAAGATACCATTTATTTAGATAATTACACAGATGGTTGGTATGATGTTGGCGGCTTTTTTTACAAAAATATGAAATATTAAAAAAATATATATGAATATTCCAAAAGTAATAAAACGATTTTTTTAATTTTTTGTTATTTATTTAATAAAAAAACCAACTTAAATAATTAATATTCATAAAAATCATTTAGAAAACGATATAAATTTTAAATTTACATTTTCTTATCATTTTATGTATTTTTTACATTTTGTACAAAATTCAAATTTTATATGTATTTTTTGTTTAATGTTTGGAACATTTTTATTTTTAATGGAATTTTCTCCATTTTATACGAAAAATTATAGATATGTAAATTTAAATATAAAAAATTAACTGGACAAAAATAAATATTAAAATTCATAAAACAAAACTGAAAAGACAACTTAAAAGGACAAAAAGAGATATTTATAATATAAAATCGATTTTTACATTCTAAAACAATTATGTTGTATATAAAAAAGCCATGAGTATGAATTCTTTTTTGTTTAAATTTTCCTTTGGTGAATGATAATTAGGACTTCAACTTGTATGTATTGAAATAATGAATTGAATAGGTAAACCGTATGGCACACATCCATCTTTAGTGGAATTAGCCTTGTACCGAAACATTACTTGTAGTATTACTTTGCGGTGCATCAGTATTTGCATTCGAGGTATTTGTTGTATTCTGCGCTTGAGCTGCAGATGCAGTAGCCGTAGCGGAATCTGATATATCGGTTCGAGGACGTCGGAAGAGTATAACATGCGGTTCTGGAGCATGCATCATATAATGCACCCAGCCTGGACTTTGTTGGACGCCCAAATTGCGCCATTCAGTTTCAGTCATTAAATGCGATTTAGGCACCAATTTGGTCAAATCTGGTGGGAGAATAACATGTCTAAAAATATATGTAATTTATAATGTTTATATATAGAACTGTTCACTTGTTGATTTCATATCGATACAATACTTTACCTGTATTCATATACAGCATCAAAATATTTCTCAGAATATTGTATTTGATCGGCTGGCATTTTAAAGGTAAAATAAATGCTGCGTTTTCAATTTATTTTGTGTTAAATTCAATCAAGCAACTTCTTTTGTTTACTGTCGGAATTTATTTACAAACAAATATGCGTTCATTTCCCACAACAAATATCGAAGTCGAGAAAATTCACAGATAACGGCGTCTGATTTAAACAAATCGACGGCGATGTAAAATGTGCTTTTGTGTTTCTAGAAAAATATGAAATATTTTATTATTAATTAAAATAGATATATATAAAATCGTGCAACTATAGACAATTCTTATCTAAGTATTATTATTTGCTTTTTTATCAAATTATATTTATAAAAAATGTCTTCTGTCATGTAATGAACAAATTAATATATTGTTAATCTGATTAAAATGAGTGACTAGAAAAATGTACAAACTAAAATTATTAAATATTTTCAACAAAACCCAACTAAGTCTCTTCTGAAGCCTGGTTAGCACAGTGCTCGGATCATTTAGTACAAAAAGTAAGAGCTAATGCAGGTTAAAAAATATAAGACTTAAAAAGTTCCTGAGAGAAATGTTGCTGAGGAATTAGAACCCAAAAACAGAGCAAAGCAGTTGAAGTCAAGTTTTCTAAATTAAATATTCTCGGTGCTTAATGGATGACGAAATGTATGATTTTTCGCAATTTCCTGGTTTAAAAATGTTATATTACTGGTGCTTTAGTAAATGTTGAAAGTTAAGAACCCGAAGGTATTCAAAATTTCCCAAAATGTTTTTGGTATGACAAGCAATATCATTTATTACAACGAGCTCTGAAATAATAAAATTTACATAAGAGAATGTTTAGAAAAAAACTACTTCCATTCATAAGATTTCATAACGTGTCACCTTTTTTTGGCCTGGCTTGGAATCCTATCACTATGGTAAATAAGTCCTTGAGTGGTACAAGAACAATAATTTGGTATTTGTTCCAAAATGCGCGGAGCTAAGGCCAGTGGAGTAGGATGTAAGAGCACAAAAAAGAGTTTAAATAAAATTAATTTGTAATAAAATTGAAATAAATATAAATATTTAACATAATATATATAAAATACATGTCGACATATTAGTTATTCCCATTCTTCCAAACAAAAATATCAAAAATCTCAATCCGTATGAAACATGTTTAAAACTTTGACTTATTTTATTGAAATAATTAATCTGTGTTCAAGAAAAAAATTCTGTGCAAATACTTGTGTTCAAATTCCTACCCAATCTTTTCAAAATTAATTTCACAGGAGGTTCCTTTAGAAACAAAGTTTAGAAAAAAAACTAACAATTTGTGTTTTTTCTTATTTCAGATTAATAAAACTTGTTAACAGATTCAAATAATGTTATTTAGAGTTTTATAGGCATATGTTTAAAAGATATTTGGTGCATTAAACCATTCTAAAAATATATTCGAAAATATACAAATGTAAGCATATTTTTGTAAAGATTTTCAAAGAATATCCGTATATATTTTCATTGAATTTTACAAAAAACAATATAATATATTACATCATAATCTACACGCCTATCGGTTTAGAAGATTTTTAAATTTAAAAAATACATTTAAATATATAACAATTAGAAAATTAAAAATAATGACAGGCGCATAATAAGCGACCCTCCAAAGTTGGTCACGTCGGGTATAACGATTTTTCAGGAATTCGCCTAAAATTTATTTATGAAATGAGAAAAAGAAAATTTATGTTTAAAAAGTTTTTTTAAATCTCTAAAACACATACGCTTATGTGTGTAGGTTATCTTTTACAGTTGCAATGTATCTCAAGTCGAGGTACATTTTAACATCTTTTTACCCTTTTCATTTTCCAATATTTTTATATATATGTTAGATTTTTTGTTAGATAAATATATGCTAGATTCCAAAAACTTGAAAAAATAAACTTTTAAGGATTTTCTTCAAAAAGGTGCCAACATTTATTTATTCACTGATAATTTTCATAAAAAAATTCAAAAGATCTTTTGTCGGAACTTTATATTTTTTATTGTTTTAAAAAATCTTAACGGAAATGCGTATAAACTGAATAGTGAGAAACAAGCTTAGATTTTAAATTGATCTGGAAAAAGTTAAAAAAGTATATTTTAGAAAAGGCACCAATCTTAAATATATTATTTGTTTAATTATGAAAAACCAATTTTACCTTGAAATTGTTAATAATGAAAGTTTTTCGGTTGATCATAATTAGACAAACTAAACAAAAACTAACGATTGATAAGTCCAGACTTTGAATTCATTAGAGACAATCTTTTGTAACCGAATTTATGTGAAAAAATCGCCGCCGATATTTTTGGTTCAACGACTTGGCTCAGTGGTTCGAAGCGAACGCAAGTTTTGTTCGATCCGAACACGTGTGACAATTATGTTTTTATTAATTTAATGAAGCTCCATCTTCGATTGAGAAACATTTTGTTAGTTATTATTCTGCATTTCATACAGCGCCATCTTTGAATGAGAAATTTTATCCTGATAAGACAACGAATATATTAAAATTATGTTGGCAACATTCTAATTAAATCCAAATTAAGAAATATGGTTGATAATCTAATTAATACACTGTTAAATTTAAATAAATAATGTTTGTCATATAGCAAATCAAAAAAACGATATTAAATATTTACTCATATGCAGTAAAGTTCGTAAAAAATGTCAATTAAAAGAGAAAATTTTAAAATTTTTGTGTTATGAAGTGATCAGAGTATGGAAAAACTCGGAGAAAAATCTCTATTTTCAAATGATCTTTATTTTTACTCTTCATTGAGGAGATTCAAAAATAAAACTCTTTTTATTAAAATTTTAATCTTTATTTAAAAAATATTTTAATCTTATTAATATTAAATAATTACTTTTTTTAATTCTCAAAACTGCGAAATGGTTGAAAAGAAATAAAAAAGAAAAAAATAAATGTTCTTGTACATACATAAGCACACAAAAAATTTCTGCCGCAATAAAATTTTCAGTTGTTGTTTTATACTAAAAATGCAATAACGAAAACACACAAAAATTCAAACAACAAACATCCCTTTTTCAGCTTAAAAAAATAGATTTTTCACTGCTACACACGACTTCAAAACAATTTGTGCGAATTATTAATTTCTCTTTCTTTTTTGGATTTAACTATTTTTTGATTTTCATTTATATATTTTATTTTTATAATTTTTTAGAATTAAACTCTTGTTCAAAGAGTGATAAAAAAATAAAACTCTTCTTTAAAAACTTAAATTACACTCTTTGAAAGATCGGATCGTTTGAAGAATAAAAAAGAGTAAAAACCCGTTATATGATAATTTTATTTAAATATAAAAACGATAATTTTAATTCAAAAAATAATTCTGAATGAATGAATTAATGTTTATTTCAACAGTTAAGTAAGAAAAAGTTATCTTTTTGGGGACATTTTAGCGTTGTAAAGAACAGTTCCACTCATACTTTTCGATCTTTAATGTCATTTTTCTTTTTCCGCATAAACCAGACAGATTTCTTATATTTCATTATTTTTAGACCAGGAAGGGTCGTATAAACTAAAGCGTACAATACGTGACACAAAGGTCCAAAATAATTGAATTTAATTCAAATAAAATTTTACATGAATATTAATGAACTTCTGTTACGGATCATTGGTCTACCAGTATGATATATTTTATATCCTTAATATAGAAGGAGCCTTCAACAACATTACGGCGATAGAAATTCAAAGTAATCTCAACAATCAAGTTGTTAAAGTTTATACTAGCAAATGGTTGCTGCCTCAAGACGGGTTATGTCGAATATGTGTAACATCGATAACTTCAAAGTTAGTCAAAATGTCATTTACTTCAGCTAATTGTTTTCAAATTAATACCAAACAAATATTATTGTGAAGAAAAAGTGATAAAAATAAAGCACTTCCTTGATAGGAATCTAAAATTTAGGACTTTAAAAGCCTCGCAATTGTAAGCTTATGTAAGCTTTTGCAGACGTTGTTGTGTTGCCATCATGGGTTTGGATCTGATTAGTGTTATAAACACCAGCAGTTTGAATTTACTTTGTAACTGGGACTTTGTCCTGGGACTCAATTCAGATAACACCAAACTAGTACTATTCACAACCAAGACCTTTGTCTTTGTCCTTTGTCTTCCTTGTTTAAGTATAAGAAGGCAAAGGAATATAAAACTGGTAAATAAAGATCACAAATTCGACACAATTTTTTTTCTAACTGTATATAATTTTAATTATTAGTTTGGACAATCTTGGTCCATATATTGCTATAGCTCTCATATGAGCAATACTATTGAAATTGGGTTCAATTCTTTTTCTAACCGTTTTGAGTATATATTACTTGCTTTTACCCGTAGCGCTTTGCCACACAAACATTCTCCTTAATTCAAGACCTCGAAAGAAATTTGACAAATCACAACGTGTATTAAAAGATTTATGCAATCAATCCGTTTTGAAATTTTATTTAATATTTGCATTGCATGGGAGCTACCTCTTCCCTTGAACCTAAGCGTCCTACAATTTGTCCAGTAAAAATGTTTGGAATCAAATTTTAGAACTCTTTAATATTCGATAATCGTTATTTGCTTTGTATGGGGGTGTCCCTCCCCCTGTTCCTTTCGGTTCTTAATTTTGTTTACTGAAATAGTTCCTTGAAAAAGTGTTTGGGCACTTAATTTGAGAACTCTCGCTGTTATAGTTCTTTATATATTCGATGAACAAAACTTGTTTTGTATGGTTATATCCGTTCCATATTTTGTCTTGTATATATATATATATATATATATATATATATATATATATATATATATATATATATATATATATATATATATATATATATATATATATATATATATATATATATATATATATATATATATATATATATATATTATTATTAAAAATATCTTTGATTTGGAACTGTCCTAATAAAAATACCTTGAATTTTATTTTTTTATATGAAGGATACCTCCATTTAAATTTATAAATAATTCTAATCTCTTCAATCAAAATTTTTCTTCAATCAACTTCCCTAACATTTTGTATGACAATTTATTTGTTTTAAACTCGATTTAACGTTGCAAATATTTATTTACACATTCAGGAATTTCAAATAGACACAACACCATGGTAACATAATATTAAATTGGTTGATTTTCCCTGAGTCTTATTGGCATTCAGTCTGTCCTCCTCTATATTTTATTGCACATATGTCGTTGTATCAAATCGTCTGATTTTCATTTATTAGAATACAATTGAAAATAATTGATTGAATTATTTTCCCCTTTTGTACGGTCTCCATGTCTATGTAGATGATTGACTCCTCTCCATACCGCTGCAACTCAGTGTCATTAATAAAATAATAAAAAAAGTTTTGATTTGTTGCAAGTAATCATGAACAAATTAAGTTCAAGCGTTTCATATAACAGTGGCACGTCTTCGGAGACAAGTGAAACCCAGAGTGTTGAGGAAAATCAACAAAGTGATAGTGTTACACCAAGCGGCACGTATACACCACCCATACAAAATTCTGGCAGTAGGTAGGTGAACCATATCATTATAAGATAAAATATTTTTTCAAAGGTGAATAGTTTTTTTATTCGGATATTTTATATTTTTGTTGACAAGAATCCCTAAGAGTTGGAAACGCATGAAGGAATCAAGTCAAGATAAAGATGCTGAATCTAAAAGACCGCCTTGGCGTGCCGTTAGTATTTCAACACTACCCAAACCGGACAAAAATGCTCTATTAAGGGCAAAGCTTTTGGATGCTTCAAGGTAAGTTATAAGAAATCATAAAAAATTTTAACATTTAGAAATAATTTAAATTTTTTAATTTCGCATTAAAATAACTTTAGACGTTTGAGAGCTACTAAAACAGCAGTTGGGGTACAAACCGATATAGTGCCTACAAAACTGATGAAAGAAGTTAGTTTAGGAGCCCAAACGGATCTGATTTTATTCAAAGAAGTTGGTATGTTAACAGATGGATCTTACGCCAAACGAAGAGATGGCAGTGAAGAATGTAAGTAGAGATTTTCAACAAACTGGAATCTAAATACCCTGATGTATATTATTTCAGATATTTTAACCTATTCTGTACCACTTATGACCGATACCATTGAAACGGTCACAGTAGCAACACAAACTCTAATACCCCGATTACCAGGCGATGCATTTCTAGAAGCATGCATAACAACCTCAGAATCATACGATCCGAAATTATTACAACAATGTTCAAACTCAGAAAAGAAATTACTTAAACAGTTGGCAAAAATAAGAAAAACAGTTATTCCCCTAACAGCTAAATTTAATGAAAGTTCAAGTGATGAAGAATCACCAGAAAATGATTCACCCACAGATACGGACAGTGATAATACAAATGACACAATTAAATCTATTGGGTCTAAATTTTCACTTGATCCTAATGATACATTCTCTTATAGCACTTATCGTTCTAATCTTTTAAAACCTACACATCTCTCTTGGTATTTCGAATACGATAATGAGGGGACTTGTGAAAATAAATATCAACCCTATACAATAACGCCCCATAAACCTTGGATTAGTTTTGTACCATTTACCCTAAGATCAAATGCGAGTATTGATTTAAATCTATTACTGGTGGCCATAGATGAATTAATCCACGAATCAAATCGTTTAGCTGATATAATTGAAAAAATATCAAAGAAACGGGAGTCGACATCAGATATATTTGGTTTTAAGCACAAGGTTAAAGAATTTACACATATCGATTATAAACCGCCATCGGATTATTGGTTACCAATTATTGAGGAACAGGAAAAAGTTTTGGCTGAATTGAAAAGTTTTAAAAGTACAGATATAAAGAAATATGAAAAATATATTGATAACTTGGAGTAAAATATATTGATAAAATATATCAAAGAGTTTCTCGATTTTCCAAAAATGTTATAAATATAAAGAATATATAATATGATTATAATATGAGTACTAAATAAAATCTATATATCTTTTAAATATTCCACAAAGAAAGATGACTGGATCGACTTTCTAAAATTTTCACAGAATGACCAAAATATACCCGAATAAACTAGGATATAAAAATTCCGATAGGACCAGGGGGTGGGATACCCCAACACAAGTCAAATATTGATTATCGAACGAATCGGAATCAATGCAAAGCAAATATAGGTTATCGGATATCTAGAGAACAACCTAAATTACAGTATTAAGAACTTTAAAAATTACTTTTTCTTGTAATTGTTTTACTGGACAAAATGTGGCATGGATATAATCGGGGGGAGAGGTAGTCCTCATACGAGGCAAATTTAAATTATCAAATATCTAAAGAACTATTGAAGTGAGAGTATTAAGGTTTCATCTCAATTACTCTCCTAAGGAAGAGTTTTACTGGACAAATAGGATCAGGAGGTGAGGTAAAAATAAATGAAACTAAAATATTAGTTATCAATTAAAAGTAAATATCAGTTATCGAATATCTAAAGTAATATTGAAGTGAGAGTTCATACCAATTACTTTCTCAAGGAAACAGTTTAACTGGACAACATGTAGGACTGTTAGGATCAAAGGAAGGATAGAACCTTAAGAAGGAAAATCTGTGGAATTATTATAGCTAAAGTTAAACAAATTAAGTTCCAATCACTTTTCCAAAGAATTGTTATGATGAAAAGATATAAGATAAGATTCTGTTCATACAACTTCTGCAGCTAGAACTCATAAATTTGGATGATAGATGTGGTCATACAAAGAAAAAGGAGAGCCGACCCTATATATAAAAGTTATTAATTATCGAATATCTCAGAAGTCACTTAGAGTTTCTTAACTTTGTCACTTTCTTATGAAACGGTTAAATAGGAACATTTTAGAACGAACGGAGTCAGGTAAATTTGAAAAAATCACCGTTGCGTGGAATTTTTTTATATCATATCGTGAATTGTTAAATTCCTTTCCAGATCTTGGACCGAGGAGAATTTTAATGCAGCAAATCGCACCGGGTTAAAGATAGTGTTTACATAAATATGAATTATAAGTTATGCTTTTAGTACCATTAAAAAGTTTCATCCATGTCTTGAAATGCCACCATTAATGGTTATAACTGGTTACTTCAGCTAAAGATGGCTGATAAATCAAAAATCAGATAAATGATAGATAAACAAAATGGAGTTAATTTTGAAAGAATTTGACTTCATTGATAGAAGAGGAAATTTCAGAATTGGTTGAGTGTATTATAGATTTGGATCTTTATAACGTTGAATTTGAAACTGAAGACTAAAAATTATTGAAGGAAAATTGTAATGAAAAATTTAAAACAAAAAAGTAGGATTTATAAAAGCAACATCGTCCATTTCAGATACGTTAGTTTAGAAGCAATGAGTACCTAATTTTCTTACTGATGTATTATTCAAATCGACGCATAATCCCCCACATAATTCCCTTGGTGAAATTTCTAAAACTCTTTTCAGACTTCGAGAAAAATATTATTGGCCAAATAAGGCAATTTAAATTAGAAATTTCATAGGAATTTGTGAAATATGTAAATCAACAAAAGATCCTAATTTAGTAATGAAACCACCAATGGAAAAACAGACAAACACAAAAATAACATTTTAGAAATTTTTTATAGTCCTTCTCGTTCCATATTATAGTTCGAAACTTTAATTGCATTTAATTTTATTGTGTAAATCCTTTAAAAATTCAGATACATATTGTATAATACAATATTTGCAGAATCATGTTTTCGGTGTATTTGGTGTACTGGAAACAGTACATTGCTTTAACGGATGTCATGTCGAAAGTTTATCTAAAATTTGCTATATTTTTTGATTTCTTTTTGATTTTGATTTCTCTTAAAAAATATGTAGCTATAACGGTTCCAAAGCAAAAAATTTATTGAACGTTTTATAAAGTTATTTATCTAAAATTTTTAACAAAAAAATAAAATGGATTTAAGCAGTATATATCCATTACATACAGTTGTATTTAATTCATTATCGTTCAAAAAATCAGCGGAATAATAGACAAAAAGTTATAGGCGAAAATATGCACATGTTTTATAGACCCCAAAATAAATTTTTCATATAGATCGTAAATTTAAAGCTAATTTTCTGAAATTTGCCACACATATTTATTTATTTATTTATTTATTTATTTATTTATTTATTTTGATGTAATTATAAACTCAAATAAGCTAGATTTTGCGGTGGAGCCATTATTTGATATAACTCTTATACAAGGTCCCTTCCCGGAGTATGATTTAAGCTTATAAAACTCTTAAATATTAACTTTAAAATATGTTATTAATTTTACAATTGTCGGTCCATATTTTGTTATAGGTCCTAAATAATACCCGTTTCCGGAAAATTGTTTTGAGATTATAAAACCATTAAATATATGTATTAATTCAATTATTTTCTAAATGTCTTGAATATATGTTTTTTTAAACTTTCATTAATATATAAATCTAATTTCAATTATTGGTCACGACTTCCTTATAATCCCACATTCCGGATTAATATTTTTTGCTTAAAAGCTTTTTAAATGTGGTGTAATTCCATCAGACAATGTAATGTAAATCCATTCAGACATTAACCTATAAGTTTTCAATATATGACACCAAGTGGTTTTAGTCTGAACTTTTATGTTTCTCATTTCTACAAAAAAACATAACTGAAGGACCAGTTTTAAGGATGTAGGAAACTAAAATTTTTGAGTTAAGTGTAGTTTTTTAATAAATTAATTAAGTTTTAAGGCAGATTATCTAATTATAATTCTAGATTTAACTAGAGAATTGCGTCCATTAAGAGCGTTTTCCATTGATTAGATTTTTTATACAATTAAAATATTTGTTTTTAATTTTATTCTATTTTGAAGTAAAAAAATTAAAGTACTTCCAAATTTGTACGAATATTTTAAAGGATACCAAATCAAAATTATTCCATAATTTAGTAATATTTTAATCGGCAACTCAAAACTCAATTAGTAGATTAAGTTAAATGGGTGTTAAACTAAGTTTAACTAAAGGAAGAAGTAGAACACTGGTTCTAAGAAAAATTATTTTTTTATTTTTAAATGCACATATAACTTTCTTTACGAATACAATTATTTTTTGTTTCTTTTATCAAATTTATAAGTGAAATAATATTTTTGATTTTTGACAAATGTGGACGTTAAACTGAGAATATTATTTATTCCTGCAATATTCAATTAAAAACTTTATCATGATAGTGTCAGACATTTTAAAAATTGTAAAGCTGCTTTCTAAATAATCTTATAATATAAATTTTAAATTTGCATATATTGAGTTATGACGATTTTGCAGAGAATTATTATAATTTGTACTTACAATTGTGAGAACCAACAACAATTGTTGCTACTGATAGATACCGAATAGACATACAGTATTAATTTTTAGTATAGAATACAAGTAAGGACAATATGTATTTTAAATATGATTCAAATATATTTAACGGTTCAAAGGTTTTATTAAATTATTTCAAAACTGTAGGAATTCTCTATGCTGAATCTTCAATAGAATTCATCACAAATGTGTATGAAGGATATGAGCAGAGTGTAACACTCAATCACAAACATATACCATGTTTTTAAGTATCTAGAAACAAAATCATTGTTGTAATAGTTTAAACCGGGAGGTGCTATTATTTTGACACTAAGTTTTATCAATACTTTTTGAAAAATTTGATTTAAAGAAATAAAATGAATATAAATATTTGGTTTCTACTACACTATTTGCTTAACTTATTTTTAATTTTATTAGTCCACTAGTTTTGCTGCACAAAAATTTCATAAATCACGACATGTTTAAAATAAAATTTCATTCAACGGGGATTTTTCCAAATCGCTATGACTCTTTCCGTTCTAAAATTTTCTCATTAAACTGTTTTATATGAAAGTAACGACATTTAAACATTCCATTTTCTTACGTTAAACTGTTTTACAAAATTTATTGGGGCTAAGTTTATGCATTTATAACTGCTAAAGTTGTATGAACGGTACCATGGTCCCGTCTGTCCTATATTTTCTTCACTACAGCAATTCCTTAAGAATGTGATTGGAACTAAATTTGTTAACTCTACCTATAATAATTCCACAGATAATACGTAGCTAATTATTGCATTACATGAGGGCTATCCCCTCGTTTGATCCTAAGCGTCCCACATTTTGTCAGTAAAACTGTTTCTAATTCTTGAGAAAGTATTTTGTATGGACTTTCACTTCAATAGTGGTATATATATTCGAAATATTACCTCATCCCTGATCCTATTTGTTCTATATTTTGACTAGTAAAACTGTTCCTTGGGAAAGTAAATAGTTCTTTAGATATTCGATAATTAATATTTGCTTTGTATGGAGACTTCCTCTTCCCCTGATTCTATCCGTCCTACGTTTTTTGTCAGTAAAAAGGTGCTTAGAGAAAGTAATTGGGACCAAATTTCAAAATTATAATAATATATGTTACCTTTGGATATATTGGGATCATTCTGTCAAAATTTCATTAAAATTGACCCAGCCGTTTTGAAGTACCAACAGTTTTTATTTAAATGGCTTATATGAATTATGAATGAAGACGTATGTATGTGGTGCTATTATTATTATATTTTTTTTATATTTTCTAATGTCATCACTCGTTTTTTAAATTTATATTTTAGGGATGCCATCTCTTTATATAACCTCTTAAAGTAAACAACTTAACTATGACATTTCTATGCTGTCAAAATGAAATGAACTGTAGTGACAGCTAAAGAAAAAAGAAGAAACATAACAGCGGATGCGCATTAACGGTAATTTGAAGAAAACAATGGCTGTTGAAAACAAGAAAAAAAATAAACATAATAAAACACATGAAACTGGAAAAAGATGAATAAATAAGAAAACGTCAAAACACAAAAGACTAAAAAAAGAAGGAAAGAAAAAAAACTAGTGGGTGGGAGAGGATTATCAAACGTACACAAAAGGAAAATAAAAGAATAAAAATGTTTTGCAGGTGAAAGCAAGAGGAACAGTTTGTTTTGTTCAAAGGGAATGAATAGAATTTTGGGGGGGAAATTTAAAGAAGCAAATGAACTTTTTAAAGTTTTTTTTTGTGTTTTTGAGTGCCATTGTTCTTGTAATTTTTATAGAACTCTTAATAGAACCAACAACAGGAATAATGGTGGCCTACGGTCATATGTGATTGCATGGTAAATGTTGCTTGCAGCTGGTTAATGAAATACTAAACCAAATATAAGAATAATTTGTGTGTGTATGTGAGTGTGTGTAAATGAATACTTCAGGGAAGAAAGGAATAGATAAACAGTTTAAAATAAAATTCCTCTTGTTGGGTCTAATCTATTTAAATTACCTACCAATAATAGACGTAACAACGAAAAAACTACTAACAAAATAACAAAAAAAAACATACATCATTTCGCTAGAAAGGTGACAGTTATACGAACATACATATGTATGAATGTATGTATGTAGGTATATACACAGAAAGATGTGTTATAATCGTGATGACATAAAATCAAACAACCGTTATTAATTAGTTTTTAAGAAAATCGCGAGCTATAAAGATGAAATCAATGATAATGTTTGTATAAATTGATTAAAATAAAAGTATTTGATGTTTAAAATTCGATTTTCTTTTTGGTTCCGAAAATAATGAATTCTTGTTTGTGTTGCTGGTGTTGATATTTGCATACATACACAAATATTTGTTTTTCATTTTCTATTTCTATTATGGAAAGACATTTTGAATGGTTTATTTTATAAACTGTCTCTGGTCTGGAACAGTGTGTGTTTTTTTTGTGGTGGTAATTTGACTATAAAAATGCTTGTTTGTTCTGTGTACTGTGTATGAGTGTTTTTGTGTGAGACGTCTAGCAGAGAGTAACAGTAAAAAAGTAAGAAATTTTGGAATTGATTAACGAAACAGAAATAAATAAATAAAAAATAAAACAAAATGGAAAATGAACTAAAGCAGTGAACAAAAGAGAAGAAGAAGAAGAAAAGAAAATACCGAGGAAAACAAGTCCATACATTTACGAGGCAACATAAAAAACAACAACAGCTCAATAAATACAATATAGTAGAGTGTAGTTATTTTTGTATAAAACAAGAGAAAAAATCATTTATTCTTTTTTTTTGTCAGATATTTTTTTAAACGAAAAGACAAACAAAAATTTTACCAAATAAATTAAAAAAAACCTTTTCCAACGAATCGTAAATTACCAACAATAATTGTGGAAACAATAATTTTTCTTTAGTGTCCAAAATCGAAAAATGGAAAATTGAAAATTTGACATGGAAAAATTAAAAATACATCACATGTTTAAATATAAACATTTTTGGATTTTCTTCATCTACAAAATTAACAAAAAATAAAAGAAAATTTTATAAAAAATTAGGAAAAAAACAAAACATCTGAAATAATTATGAAATAATAGAAATATGTAAATATGAATGAATAAAAATATACCTTAATATGAATGTATATGTTTGTTTATGTGTATGTGTGCAAATTCACACTGTGTAAATGAGTGAGTTGTGGGTATCACTCAAGTGAAATAAATATTAAAAGTGAAAAGTGATTAATAAAAAATTTGTTTTGAAGAAAATAATTAAATAAATTAATTAATTTTAATTAATTAAAAAATAAATAATACAACAAAACTAAATATTACCAAGGCAACCTTTTGCTAGAAACTTGCATACAGAGACGAGTTCATTTTTCCCTTTCGACTAATTCACATATACATATACTTATACAGTAATGGTTAAAATAATAGTAGTGAAATTCAAAAATATTACTAAATAGTTTTTACCCGATGCGCTTTGATGCAAAAATTCTCCTCAGTTCCAGATCTTGAAAGAAATTTCACAAATCATGATTTGCATAAAGAAATATTTTATGTAGCAGGGAATTTTTGAAATCCCCTGACCCGGTCCGTTCTAAAATATTCCGTAAAATCAATTCATGAATTTGAAACTCTAGATGAAATAATTCTTTAAATCTTTGATTGTTAATATTTGTTTTGTATGGATGGAATGTTTTTCCCTGGTCCTATCAGTACTACACTTTGCCAAGTAAAACAGATCCTTACGAAAGTGATTAGGACCAAATGTTATAAATTCTTAAGATACTCGATAGTCAATATTTGGTTTGTATTGGGGGTACCCCTCCACCTGGTTCTATCAGATTTTTTATAGACCTTGTTATAAGTCCAATTTAAAATATGTATAAATATATATGATACACAAATCTATTAGTACATAAATTCGAATTTTTGTAGCCCTAAACCGCCATACTTGATAAAGTAGATTAACTTTTAATTCAACGTTAAACTCTAAAAAAATTAATATTCCTTTAATAAATTAAATTATTAAATTCAAAATTTTAGTCGTTAAACTACCCTTGTTGTTGATACGCTAAGATCCAAAATAATTGCATGTTTGATATTGTGTTCAGATGCTATAAAGTTATAGACATATGCAACATAAAATTGTTTATTCATTTTCATTCCCACAATAAGACTAGCGGCGAAATTGTTTCCCCTTATGTTCTCGAATTTGCTTTATATGTATTTACCTTAGAAATTCTTCCAGAATTAAGAAACTGTAGTCCAGAAGGAAATAGTTGGTTTTAAAGTAAAAAAAAGTAATACCATTTTTATTGTATTGAATCAACATAGGTTTATGGTACTTGCACAAAAATTATTCATAATTTTTGAACCTTGTGAACTAAATGCGGTATTAATATTTTGACACAAGGATGGTACCTTTTGAAATTGGTGATTATGGGTCCATTATCCCCTTACAAATATTTTCCTGGTTTAAGATTTTAAGATCATAAAAGTCCTTAATATAAAATGATTTTAGTGAAGTTTAGTACAAATTGCGTGAGTACGAAAGGAAGTTATTATATTTTTAATTATCCGGCCTAATGCTATTCGTGCATTAATAAAACATTCTTTTATTTTACAAGTAAGAGTTGAGAAACCCAGTCAACGAAAAGTCTTTGTAAAATTAACAGGAAATTTCCTTCTAAATAAAATAATTCGTTCTGAAGACCATTATTTTGTAATTATCCTTCTTAACCATTCGATTTTTACTCTAATAAATATCGTTTTAGAACAGGAATAACCTATATAATGCGCTCCGAGGAACTGTGAGTCTATTAAACTTGATAAATGACATTATAATGATATGTCTTCAAATTTGAATTAAAATTTTATCAAAATTATGATCTTAGTAAAATTGTAAATCCCGAACATTTATATTTTTTCAACGAGTGAAGAGTTGTATTGTATTGAAGATTTGTAGCTGAAGCAGACGGTTCTCAATTTTCATAGTCTGAACTTTGTGTATAAATTTTTTTATTTCATTCATTTTAATGGTATGTGCGAATATGCCCTCAGTTATCATATTCAGAGCGAAGTAATTGTTTGATTATAAGGAGAAATAAGTGAAACCAGAACACTAAAAGTTCAATTGAAGTAAAATTATTATGGTTCATAATGTAAACAATTGCAGTTTCTTTAGAAACTTAATGCTGGATGAGCGACCTTGCAGGTCGTAGAAGTAGAAGAATTGCAAATCATTTTACCTTCTTTTTCAATTGACCTTTATATTAACTGGAAGTTAACAAAAAATCCCAATATGATAATGTTCGGATACAATATGGAGGAGTGTTTTGAGATAATGATATTTGATCCGCCGCGTATTATATCACAAAACAAGCCTTTGCGACAAACGCTGATTATATGATTTTAATATTCATATTTGTAACAGTCCTACATTCGTTAATCATATAAACGATATATAACTTCTTTTTGTATGGGGGTAAAACTATTCCAGGCTCTACATTTTCTAAATTTTGCCATTTCAAATAGACAATGGTTCTATCGATTTTCGGCATGGTCGTATGCAATTCACATTTTTTAGTAAGTCACATTTTTTAGGAGAGATGGAGATAAATTTTAAATCTTACTGTAATGGCTCTATATATATTTATTTTTTTTTAGTTCTGTGAGCATAACGGCTCCAACGGACCTTCGCACCCACAATTTTCATTCCCTCCACCACCACATGTTGGTGATAAGGGTAATATTGAACCGATTCAATGATGTTTGTAGTAAATCGGTCAGGACGAAAAATGTTTAAATCAATATTCTGATTCAACCTCGCAAATTCAGAAAAAACTTTCCTAAAATTCTGTATTCACTATTTAACATGTTTACATTATTCCATCAACTAACAATCGAATCATTAAAGTCGTGTATGATAAATACGGAAAATTTTGGATACACTACAAAAATTGATGTGTCATAATAGATAATTTTCAATTTTTAAATATAATTTTCTGAAAATTTCCTCAGGTACTTATTTTGATATAATAGCTCCCATAGAAAGCCCCCTCCGCCGGACTATGGTTTTTAAATTTAATATTATTGAAATATTAATCTATCTAAATATCTATAATTATTTTTCCTATCTGGACATAAACATATATTACTAATTTGACGTAAATTGGTTCATTTAGTTTATACAACTTTTTTGTAAATTTTGAGTTTATAAAATTCATAAATATAAATGTACTTAATATACATGTAGGATAGTTTTATTACAAAGTTTGATGACTTTGATTAAAACACAATTTTTTAATAGATTTTGGTTTATTATATATTATATATATTAGGCTTAAGTCTAGGGTATTTATAGTTTTAATTAAACAATCAAATATACTTATTCACTTTGATTTTAAGACACTTTTACAACTTAAATTTACCATTTGACTTTTACAACTTAACAACTTAACTTTCAACTTAGGCTACGACCAGTGCTCAAACTCAACTATAGACGGAACTGACCGTCTATTGAGATCTAATCGTTACTCGTCAGTTTCTGTCGATTCTAGAATATTCTTGTCATATACAGTCATCTCTCTTCGTCCTATTCTGTCAAATACAACAGTCGTTTCAATATTCATTTTAACTGCCATCAGTCTTAACCCCTAGTAGGGTCTACCCGATCGTGTGCGACCAGGCTCAAATCCCACATACATATCTAATTTGGCGAATTTCAGTCAACATTTGGTTATAGCTTCAAATTAAAGCTCTTTCCCGAAAAAATGTCTTATGTTTTTAATACTTTTTAATATTGACAAATTTGATGGAAATTCAGCACAATTATTTTTTCATTTGCTTTTCATTGACTTTTGACTTAGTTATTGCTCCCTATAAGCCCATTTCTCGGAAAAGTATGTTATTTTTAATTATCAATAACATACGTATCTAATATGATAATTATCGGTTCATTATCGGTAATAACTTCTATTACATTCTTCTTTCCGTGATTGATTTAAAGGATCTTAGGTATTTAATTGATTCAATATTTGCAACAATTTTCATTGATATGGTTATTTCTTTCTTTAACATAATTTTTATTAAAAAAGTTGGCCAATGAAAACTTTGGCTCGGTATCAACATGTGTAGAGAGTTTAATTTTGTTAACTTATTTTACAGTAGTTTTTATATGTGATCTGGAATCGGATTTAAACTTAAAATTGAAAATTTGTTTTCTGTTACAATACCTCCAACACATGCAAACATAAGTGGTGGAGGTTTTTAAGAATCGGTACACCCGAAAATATCATTAATACTTGTTCCAGTTAAGCTTTTCAATAGGAGATTTGAATTGTGACTAAAATTTAAAACTCTAATGGCAATTGTTCTTTTAATGCCTCCTTGGCATAGTTCATCGATAATTAATATATGATTGGGATCAACCTTCCAGAATGACTACGAGTTTTTCGGAAAATTGATCTAATGGTGTAACTGTTCATAAGTCCATATATATATATATATATATATATATATATATATATATATATATATATATATATATATATATATATATATATATATATATATATATCTAACAACAACGAACACAAATTAGATTTTAAATAAAAATATATTTATGAAGAAAAAGATTAAATAAGCATTTTTCTTAGATAAACCAAAATACTGTTAACTGTAACTAAAACTACAAGTGTTTCATTCACAATAAATTATAGTCCAAGTATATAATTTTATATATGTATATGTGTACACAACTACTAACTGATGACAGGATCGACTAACAAGTGTATGACAATCCCAACCAAAAAATAACAAATAAAAATGTGAAAAATAATACAAATTCCTACTAATACCCAACTAATAATTAAAATAATACCTATTAAAATGAAATATACGACGTAATCCATTATTACCCACTATTGTCATTGTTATTGTTTTTATTTTACTTTTATTATTTTTTCTTCTTTTACCAGAACCAACAAGTGAAAAACAACGTTATAATACAAAAGAGCAAAATAATAACAACACAAAAATTGACTAAAATTTTTTGAGCGCCATTTCATGGATTACCACCCACTGTTGCTTAAAAGCGGTACTTACCCTGGCTCTGTAACTACACCACTATATTACACTTCACGCCTAAACCTTAAATAGCTTTGTATGGGCGCCAAAACTCCCTAAGGATATTTTAACAACGTAATATTTCTTTGAATACATTCACAAACAGAAACACACAAACACATAGACAGAGGCAAACAAATAAAAACATATAAGCAGGAGTCGCAAAGCACATAAGGAGGAGTATTGTCATAGGATCTTTTAACTACTCTCATATGTGTAGTAGAGTGTGTGTGTGTGTACGTTCAATTTAAATTGTTTTGTTTGAAACACACCTTTTATAAAATTAAATTGCATTAAATCGAGAAACAGAGAGTCAGACGGATAAAGTAGGGAACAACAGCTACAGCAAAAGCAACATTAATACTAACAACAACAACAAAAGAAAATTAATATTCTTTTGAAAAGTTTTGCATTCTCCTCCACCATAAAGGAAAAAGAAAAATTCTGCAAAAATAAAGTCTTTAGAACGGTGACAATATTTGATACTTTTGATTCATCTTCCTCCCAGCAACCGGTGGAGAAGTGAAGACGAAAAACATGAATGCCAGTCTGATGTATGAGATTCTCATGTATTTAAATTCCTTTTATTTTGGTCTGTATGCGGCATTTAAAGTATGCATCAGTGTGCTAAAGCCAATTTTCTTACAATATGCCGAAAATGTTCTAACACGAGAAGCGAGTATTTTATTGGCCATGTGCATTTTGGAAACGATACGAATCATATTGGGTCGAAGGAGTAGTTTAAGTGATCGTGGTAAGTAAACATGTTTATATAGTTAATGAATGAAGTTTAAAAATGAATGGAGTTGGAAGGAGTACTCATATTTATTTTGGATATACAAGTTAATAATGTCGACTTTTTATTGAAATAATAATTAAAATATTATGAAAAATGTGGTATCTTTGGATTGTTGTCCAAAAATACCGCTTTGTATTTTCCTTCATCGATTGAACAAAATGATAGTCTTAAAACGGGAAAACTAAAATTTGGCATTCAAATAGACCTAGACTGGTCTTGTAATATGTTTCCGAACGAAATGTTATGCTTCATGTCTGGTCGATCGGTTAAGGTCCTCTGTGAGCGCAGGCCAGATTTTAATTGCTTTTATTACAAAACGCTCTTTAGATCCCACTAAATACCTTGTCGTAATGGTCATTTATTTAGCCGCTCGATGACCTTCAATTTATATAGTTTTTAAAAATGTCACTTCACTATGAGTTTAAAAAAAGGGAAATGACCTGTGGGGAACTCCCAATAAGAACGAGTATTCTTTTTGCATTACCTTCTTTTCCATTCCTTAGTTTTTCGGCTGATCCGGCCTTTTTTGTGAAACCGCCACTAGCAAATCTGACAAACTACCGCAAGTTTTTCGAATTGGTATATATTGACCTAAACTTTTACTCAAATGAACGAAAGCCATATCTCAAAACACTTGTTTGAGGTATGCAATTTTACATCATTATATTAATAAAAAAATCAGCATAAGCGTATAACTTCCGAATAACCTACAATAGTATTTTCGTACATAGTCGAAATTGTGCCAACTTATATATCTCTTTATGGGTTAAATTTTGAATTTTGGTAAGAGTAACGGAATCGAAGTTCTCGGATCATTAAGAATCTACCTTTTATAAATGCTGTTAAATTGCTTCAGTGCCTTTATCGCTTCATTAGTTTCATTCATTATTAATAAAATAGAGTTATATTAGATTTCATCTATTGTTGTTCGAAATCTAATCAACTATTTTCCAGTAATTTAAAAATTCGCTGTTGAAAACCTTTAATATATCATAAAATATCATTTGATAAGGCATATATTCTATAAGATTCTTTTGAATAAATGTCGATATATCATCTCACTCTTATTTTAGGTAGTTCAACAGCTTCTGTTTATTTTTGAAGTATTGTGTTCAAACTTTACCTTTTAAATTTCGAAAGAGGTTCTCTATGGCATTTAAGACCGATGGCCTCGAAGGCTATTCTAAAACTTAATCGGATTAGCTGATATCTAATTTTTGACCAACGTCGAATGCTTTGGTATATTGTCGTGCTCACTTAGCATATAAATGTCCAAATATCCAAGAAAATTAAACGGTATATTCTTTTGGAATTTTACAAAAGCATCAAATTTGTCCAAAAATTAATTTAAAGCTAAACATTGTCACCATGAGTCTTTGGAGGAAATCGGATGTATTCGATTATCTCTTGGTCTTCATAACACACTCAACATGAAAAAAATTCGTTAAAATGTGCATACAGTTGGTTTTATTCTTTTAATATGTCTGGAAACTATTAATTTGTTAAATATCGGAAAAATTTGTGATTTACCAATATTTAACAGTTGAAACAGCTTGAAAGCTGTCCCGGAACTAGAATTCATCATTACAAATTTCTTAAAAATTTCTACTACTAAAATAAACCAAAACTATTTTTGCTGAAATCCCATTTATTTGAAAAATTGTTTTATTAAAATTTGGTCTTCATTCTATGATCACTTTTTGACTTTTAGACATAGGATTTTCAAAAATACCGATTTCGAATACGGTTTTATGTTAATAAACCCAGTTAACATTTGTAACAAACTTTATCAAATAATCTTTACTCTGTATAATACGGACATAGCGGAGTGAAAAATTGTATATATTTACTCAGTCATGGTGGAATATACGAAAATTACGCTGAATATAATAGTGAAATGTTTAAAAGTGACTTCCATTAAAAACCGGTTAACCGACTGGAAAAAACCGGCGTGTCGAATAAAAAATTATTCGAAACCGGTCAGTTTTTCGAAATGCAAAAAACAAAACCGGTTAACCGGTTTCCGGTTTCTATTTATGAGTATACTATTCGTAATATTGGTTTTTACTAGCATTGAGTTAACAAGTTAACAAGTGGCTTTAAAATTTCGTAGTATCAATATTTGAATAGTTTTGAATTTGCAATATTTAAATGTAGAATGATAAAAGACTGTTGATGTGCAATCGTTGTTTAAACCTCCATGTAAAAAAAAAAAAAAAATCTAATCAAGTTTTTGTGTTTTCCTATTTTATTTCAGCTTGGCAAGCGATAGCATCTGTAATATTAACACTGCCCAGTCTTGCTATTGTTGTTTATTTATGTTGTTTTCAAACCTACGTTCTTAAACTTGAAATTATTATGAGTGCCTTAATGATAGCCCTACAAGGTGCTGAACTAGTGTTTGCCTGTATATTTATTTGTACCATGTGTCGTCCGGTAACATATACCTAGCAGTTGATTATTTCAAAATCACCAACAGAAACTTTACCACCATCACCACCACCACCAAAAACAACACCATTTGCAATTATATCATTATCAATTAAAGATGATTATTTCAATTTTTTTATTTTTGTCGATATCATAAACATCATCAAGAGCATAATAATCATCGTAATCATTTTAGAACTACAATCGAAAATGCTACGTAAATGTCATCAAAACAGATGTAACTATAACAACAACTGCAAATACTACAACAACTATGGCATCGTAAACATTTGTAATATAACCGTTACAATTTCTAATAACAACAATAACAATAGCAACTGTAACTGCAACAATCTTTGTTTTAAATATGAAATTTATAAAATCAATAAAAATAACAATAACAATAACAACAACTGTGACTATAATATAAACTTATTCACTATAAATCGGGGCGACAAACCAAGAAGTTGAAGTTAAACATAAAAAACAAAAACAAAACAACAAATTTATAATGTGAATCGTGTGATTTTTGAAAAATCTTCCTTCAATTAATTTATAAAAAAAATTAATAAAAAAACACAAAATCCAAACAAAAAGTGCGTAACTGTAAAATAAAACCGTTAAATTTCATTCTAAGATCAAAAAAAATATTCCCATATAAAATTATTTAAGTACCCACACACACTACTACTACTACACATACATACAGACTTAATTAAATTTGTCAATTTATTTTATATATGTATGTGTGTGATAATGTGAATCAATGATGTAATTATTAATTAAATCAACAACAACAACAAGAACTAAATGTACATTTTTTCTCTCTCGCAAAAAATTGTATGATTATCGATAAAAATATTGTTATTTAAATTTAAGGTAAGTTTTCAATTATTTTTAATAAAAATTTCTAATTTACTTGTTTTCTAATATTTCTTGTGCTTCTGATAAAATCAATATAAAATCATATGTTATTTAAAATTTAAAATTTAATTTATACAAATTAAGGTGATCACAGCGTATGAGTATTATTAAACAATAATATTACGTATGCCTTCCTCAAGTAAATATCAAATCTCATAGCAACCAAGAATTCTATATTCGTCAAATTTTTGTACATATAGCTGCGGTCCGTATATGCATAAGTCATTCTTTAAAAAAAATTTCCAGAAAAATTGATGAAACCTGGTGTCAAAATAATAGCACCACCCGGCTTCAATTATTCAATCGTTGTTTCATTTTTAAGAGTTATTTTACCGAATTTAGCTTATTAATTCTTAGCATTTTTTACCATTTCCTCTGTTAATAATAACAGACGAAAAACGCCTTCTCATTTAATTAAGTACATTCTTGCACCTTTCCAAGATAACAGAGTTCCATGGCTGCTCTATAGTGTTTCAAAGATCGCTATTATTGATTATTTTAATTACTGACTCCTTCTTTTATACATACGTAGACAAATTATCGATAAAATTTACATCGGGAGACTGGGAAGGCCATTTTATTACAGTGACTCCATTAATCTGAAACTACTTTTTAGCTGTTTTGTTGGTATGCTTCGGAACGTTGTCTTGTTGCATGGGCAAAATCAGTAGCATTTCTTCAGATGCATGCGGTAGCATCACTTCATGCGAAGAAGTTAAGATGTGTACCTTTCATCTTCTATAGGCTTTCAAAATATATTCCCTTTCTGATACATTTTCTGGACTTTGTAACAGATGTAATTATTTTTTAATTTCTGCTACTGAGATAAATGTCGCCTTCTTCATTTGACGTAATATACGGTGAACCATTAAAGGTGTCGTGTGTTCATCAGAACAATGCTTTTTAATGAGTTCTTGTTTTTCTGAAGTACAGTGTTTGGACCAGCCTAAATACGCTTCTTGAAAACTTTTTTAATTATAAATTACAGAAGCAACTGTTATTTAAACTTTTTATATTTTTTTCCCAAGTATAATAGAAATGGTACTATTATTTTGAGAGGTTCCAATTTGATGTTTTACCCTCATGATTAAATTTATTGGAATATTCGTTTTAATTTAAAATAAATAAATTAATTTTCTCAGAGAATATACTTTAAATAACGAGACTAATTTCTCAATTTCGTTTTTATCTTTGTTAAATAGACCCAAATATGGAACCAATGATGTTTCAACGGGGAAAATAGGTCTAGAATATTGTGTTCGGAAACGTACCAAGTACCAAACGTACCAAAATTAACAATACGACAGATTAATCTTATAAAAAGAAGCAAATCGTTGTAAATTAAATTATACTAAAATAAGGAATAAACTTTATCTTTCTGTCTTTCTATCTTAATGCCAGGTCGTTTTTTAGCTAAACCAAAACTAGATTTTGGAATATTAGCAAAAGATTTTTGTCTGAACCCAGTTATTGGGGTATAACTTCCTTGTTACTGGATTGATTTTGCTGCTTTTTAACAGCAAACTCCTTTTTGAATCAAATTTGGACCAAATTATGGTTATAATACATTATATAATATAATATATATAATACATTATATAAGGAGCGGTCTATTATTTCTCATAGTACCCATACAACCCCTAATTGTGAATATCAGTTTGATTTATATAAATCTCAAATACTTGTTGGTATTGTAATATTCCTTGTTTAAATTAAGGCAAATAAAATAAGAAATCGATGTTAGAAAAGTCGATCCACAATTTCTTATAAAATTCCCCTAAAAAAATCATAAATCTTACAAAAATGTGGCATCATAATATTATAATACTCTCGTACGCATAAATCAAAAAACCAAGAAACGTTCATTGTACAGTGGGTAAAATCGATTTTTGGAAATAAATTTCAAATTTTTGATTTGAATTTGCTTGGATGTTAACATAATGATAGCAAAGAACTGTAGCACAATGCTGCAGTAATTCCTCTGGATTATAATTTTTCATAGCTCCAGTGGCAGAGTTATAGAGCTACAAGATGAAGGTACCCCTTCAGATATTCAATTCTTGTGGTCTTGTGATTCTAAATAAAAGTATTTGACTTTATAAAAGTATTGCTTGTTATAAGATATTGTCACCGTAACTAAAATATTTGTTTATTTGCTTTGTGGTTTTGCATTAATAACAATATTTATTGTTATCACCACCAAAAATATTGTTATTGTAATAAAAGGTTTAACTATTCTCATTGTGATTTCAAATTAATAAAAATAGTTATAGTTATCGTCATTAAATTTATTTTTATACCAATTAAAAATTTGTTTATTTGCATTAGTATTTTGCATTGATATCAATAGTTATTGTTATCGCCATTCAAATTATTGTTATCGCCACTAAAAATATTATTATTTTAATAAAAAATTTGTTTGTTCGTATTATTTTGTTATTGAAGAAAAATATTTTCGTTAATTCAAATACATTATTTTCTTTGCTAACACAAATTTAAAAAAATATATATTTTTTCATATTCAGTTGCCAGTAAACTGAAAATAATATTTTTTCCTAATAACAATATTTTTTTTTAATTTTTTTCCAAACATATTGCGACTACAATATATTTCTTATTTAAAAAAAATATTTTTCGTACAACAACGAAATTATTATCAACATAAAATAAATTCAATAATTAACATGTTGGTAATAACAATAAATCTTTGCCGCGAATATATAAGTGTTTGCGACGAACATATTACGTAATGGCATTTCTCTGAATGCAGATCTTGCAAAATTTTAAAATTTAAAAGTGCAATAAACGGGAAACCTATAGGTGTTTTGTTTCTCTGACTTTTTTTAAATCGAATGAGTAACAGAGAATTTGTGCACGATTAAAAAATTGTTTGTCCGAGGAACTCCACCTTGCAACCAAAATTATTTCAAAACAAATACTTCCCCATTGTGCGTTGTAGTCGTTGCTCCCATTTATAACTAGGAATGTAGTGTAGAGTATAATATAGTCGGACTTGACCAACTTTAGCTTTCTAACATGTGTTATGTTTGCTCTGTGCAGAGTAAATCAATTTCAGTTCCTTTAATTTTTCTAGATATGTAGTTCAATAAGAAAGTTATTCAAAACCCTCACGACGATAGAACGACAGTTCTATTCGAGAATTGTCAGTGTTATAAACAATAAATAAGTTAAATATATAACTTATAATCTTTATTACTTCTGGAAATAGTGGTATCAATTTGTAAAAATCGGTCCAGTGTGAATTGTAGACGTGGTTAAAGTTATTTCTCTGATTTTAAATCATTAAGCTTCGTTGATCTTCGGAAGTGTACACTGTTCTTTAAATTTATCATTTGGAATGGTATGAATTTATGTATAAAATTTAATTTAAATATTTTCATATCTGTGAGTTCTGCACAAATTTCATCGATATATTTCTAAAATTGAAATCGTTAAATTTACTCGGAAAGTAATTCTGAATAAGACATTACAGAGTGGAATCGGGTTAGAATGAACACTTTTTAATATGAACTACTGGATACAACGAACGCACAAATCGTTATATTGGAGACTCTAAAAATGAACATCGCCAACCTCTTAAAAGTGAACTCGGAGTATTTTGCATAAAGAAAATAAAAACAAAAGTTTTTGTTTCTTTGCTGCTTTTATATATGTACTTTTTTACAATACCGTTATTTTTGTTTATTTTTACTGAGATTTCTTATGAATTTGAATAAAGTTTCAGTATTGTTCATGTGATCTTGTTGTGTGCATAAATATCAACAAAATGAGTTTAAATAAACCAAAGAAGTTTCCATCTCTAAAAGTTAAGCAAGAAATAATTAAAGAATGGGACAGTGGAATAGGAGTTAAAAAAAATGGCGGCAATTACTGCAGAGAACATCATAAAATGGAACAATAT
Source organism: Cochliomyia hominivorax (assembly GCA_004302925.2). Lineage (NCBI taxonomy): Eukaryota > Metazoa > Arthropoda > Insecta > Diptera > Calliphoridae > Cochliomyia > Cochliomyia hominivorax. The sequence goes on along the minus strand of PYHX02000467.1, from coordinate 46,147,482 downwards.
TGAATCTGTTATTCTCGATAGATATAAGACAATCTTAGTATTAGCACAGATAACGAAGATAATGAATGATATTGAGGTTTCTTTAGAAATCGAATAAATTCCAGCAACTCAAACTGTGAAAATTTTTGAAAAAACCCTTGAATGGGCTGAACATTTTGTGATTTAATTGAACAAAAACTCAAAAGTTCCTGTAGAAAACAAACAAATATTAATGATTTCTTGTGCCTTTTTAAAAAGATAATAAAATTTGTATTTTTAATAAAAATTTTATGAACTTTTTATTCATTTTAGAGATCCGTTACGAACCTTTGAACAAACGTCTTATCTTACCATAAATTTTCGCATTTTCCATAAGATTTTATTCGCCACTTTTTATTTTTCCATAATTTTCAATAATTTCAATCCTTGGAAATTTAATTCATTTATTTTTTTGTCACCAAAAATGTGTCATTATTTATAGTTTGATATCCCACTGTGTTGTAAGTAAATTTTTCTATATTTAAACTTAGACGCACACTGATACATGTGTATTTTATTTTCTATTAAAATGTGCAACATTTTTATCGTTACATTTAAAATTTCTTTGTTTTTATTTGAAGAAAAAAGAAAAAACTTTATAGCGCGACATGTTTTTATATCAAAAACTAAATACAAACTAAAATTCTGTTGATATTTTTTTTTTTTTCAAAGAAAAATTCTGAATTTCAAGTTGCAATGTTATGAAAAAGAATCATTTTTAATTTGCAACAATATTTTAGTTTCTGTTCGTTTCTGCTTAAAACAAAAATGTATATTTAGTCGTTATATAGATGATTAGCATTATGAATTCCTCCTCTTCTACCGTTGGATGCTCTTCCATTTTAAAAATAGTCATTCTTAAATTAACATCTCAAGAAAAAATTTCAATATTTCTTTTTCATATGTAAAGGTATGGAAGAAGAAGGTGCAATAGACGCTGCAATTGCACTGTTAATTAACACATAACGAATGCAAAATTTATTTGCAACTGGGTTTTACCCGTTGCGCTTTGCTGCACAAACCACAACATGTATTAAAAAATTTTATGCAATGGACATTTGCCAAATGTCCTTGGCACTATCCGTTTAAAAATTGTATTTAATATTTGCATTACACGGGAGCAACATCTTCCTTTGATCCTAAATGTCCAGTTAAACTGTTTGGAACTAAATTTGAGAACTCTCGCTTTTAAATTTTTTTATATGTTTAATAACCATTATTTGCTTTGTAGGGGGGGATCTCTCCCACTGGTTATACATTTTGGCCAGTAAAAAAGATCCTTGGGAAAGCAATTGGAACCAATTTGAATACTCCCGCTTTTACAGTTCTTTAGATATTCGATAATAAATATTTGATTTGTATGGAAGTATCTTTCTCCTTGATCCTATCCGTAATTTTCTTTGTATGGAGGCTACCTCTCCCCATGATCCTATCCGTCTTTCATTCAGTTTAGTAAAACTGTTCCTTGATAAAATGGTTGGGACCAAAATCGAAATTTTTCGCTGTTATAGTTCTTTAGATATTTGATGATTAAACTTTGCTTTGTATGGGGGCAACATCTCCCCCTGATTCTATCGACCCCTTGTAAATTATTCCATGAAAAAGTTATTGGGATCAAATTTCAAAATTCTCGATAAAGTGGTTCTTTACATATTCGGTGACCAAAATTTGCTTTACCTCTTCCCCTTATTCTATCCTTCCTACATTTTGTTCCTTGAAGAAGTGATTAGAACTAAATTTGAAAATTCTCGTTGTTATATTTCTTTAGATATTCTCCCCCTGGTTCTAACGAAAATTTTGAATATATATAATTTATTATTAAATATAATTTAATTTTAAGAAACTTATTATAAGTTATTAATTCAGATATGCAAGTAATTTTTCCGTGTACGTGTATATGTACGTTTTTTTTTTTCAAAAATTTTTATTAGGCATAAATTTGTTATAAACAGATTTTTATATAAACAGATTTTGTTATAAAATTTATAATTTACTTTTAACAATTGTAAATAGTTTAAACAATCACTATTTTTATATGTATTTGTCTGACTAGTGGTTAGTCTAGTGGTTTACAAAAATAACAATCAAAATTATAAACAATAAAAAAGTAGCAAAAAAAGGCATTAAATTATAATGTATTTTTCAGTTCTTTAAACATATTTACATTTTATTTCTTCAAAAATACAAATATATTCAAAATATTATTTTATATAAACCCCATTTTAAATAAGCTAACTTCCCGATCGATTTCACGAACATCGGTTCACATTTGACAGTAGCTTCTATGTAAGGCCGTTTCCCGATAATAAGTTTTAAGCTAATAAAATTAATAAATGTTAAATAATTTCATTGAAATTTGCTACTAATAATTAATTAATTATATTGTATTGATTTCTTTCTAGAATTAAAATGTATGCTGACTTAAAGATCACCCTTTCATATTTAGCTGTAGCTCCGACATACTATACAACTCTTTTGTATTAAAGTATTTTTATAAAATCGGGAACAAAGAACTTTATTCATATGTGAGGAATGCCTCACATATGAATGAGGAATGCCAGAACCTATTTTAATGTATTTTCCAAAGAAGGCTTTTTCTTGTTATCGAGTAATAATAACCTGATAAAACGTAAAGTTAAAAATCAAAATATACTTAGTTACATCCGAGGTTAACCGAGTGTCGATTTGGACACACTGTGCGCCACTTCCACTTCTTTCATCCATAATAAAGGAAAAAAACTCAATTTTATAAAAAATCCAATTTTCAAAATCGGTTCAGTTAAAAAAATATAACCCACTTTATACAGTTTATCAATTTATGTGTGATGTATGCAGATTTTTGTAATTAAAGATATATACTACCGTATATATAATTTTCTCTGAACGGCTGACGGTCTATATAAAACTTGGTATATATTTCAGAGATTTTAAGAGAAGTTTTAAGATAATTCAACACTTCTTCATATATTCAATCGCTGGTTTAAGTTAAAAGGTTGTAAAATCAGTTAAATCGGATGACAAAATTTAAAATTTAACAAATTGCAATCATTAGACCACAGTGTATATTGAAAATTTTGTTAAGTGATTATTCACTCTGACGTAAACTAAATCCTTCACAGTTCGTAAATTAAAAATTTATGAATAATTTTTACAGTGTTTCTGTGTTTCTGTGTTTCTGTGTGCATTTAATATGTAATTAACAAATTTAATTGAGAAACATTAAAACAATATTAAAATAAATGTATTGTATTTGGTTTTGTCGAATTTTCATTTTTCTCCTCTCAATGTCACATTTTATATTCCCTTTAACACCACATGTGGTTATGAGGGTATATTCAATTAATAATTTCAGACCTGATACAGAACATATATGTTTGATCATATTAAAATCTGGTACGATTTAGCACTCAATAAAATGTTTCCATATTATCTGTTTAGTATTTGAGTTAAAATGGACGAGACATCAAGAATAACCTAAAAAATGTAAACAAGAAATCAATACGATATAAAAAGGTATAATACGATCAATACGATATAAAAAGGGATGATATCGTAGAAGTGCAGTACGCTGTATTCATATAATTTAAAATATTTTTCACGACATTTAAGCTAAAAGTTTCGTCTGATTTCCTATGTAAAAGCCATGAAAAAGATAATGCTGGGGCTCAATATCGTTTATATTTTGGTGATGTTAGCGAAAATATTAAAAATAATTTGCGTTCGTTTGTAATAATCAAGATTATCATGATATTTTGAAAATATATAGGTTAAGTAAAAAAAAATATCATGTCTCAGTACAGAAGTCACAATTCCGAATCATGTACAAACAACTTGGCATGCACATTTACGTTATGTTATTTCAACTGGCCAATAATATGTCCACATGTGCTGCTTTCGTGAACGCTGACAAACTTTATTTTAAGAACTCAGCTTAATAAAATTTTAATATCTCGTGGTTTCCTTTCCATCTGGATTTCCCTATGGTCATTTAATAATTCCTCTTTCATTTATTTATTCTACAGTGACTTATCTGACGATTCTTCCAATTCCAATTCCTTCAACTTGTACTTTTATGCACTAAAAGGCATTGAGTTCAGCAAGCTTATGTCAGTAAACATTCTATCTCCATGTGCTATATTATTTAGTTCCTAATTTGGAGTTCATTGAAATTTATAAATTTGCGCTATAGAATAGAAAGGTTTGATTTGGCCCGATAGTCGGAAGCCTAGTCTAGTTTCTGATTCTGTCCCCATGTTTTGAGCAAGTTCTCTTAAGCCACTGAAAAATATTATAGAAAGGATTTTTATCATTATCATATAATTAAATTTGGAAATTGCCTCAATAAGATTGCCTCAATAACCAATATACAAGTCAGCATTTGAACCTCAAAAAGACAACTTAAATCTACGCCCTCGTAGCCTTCCATAAGGAAGTGTACTATGTGTATGTGTTAAGAGTTCATATTTTTCTTAAATTGTTTCATTCTTTATAATGTCTAACAAAATGATTTCCCTTGAAGTTATAAATGAATTTTCCCGGGTTTATTACGTTCACAAAAATGTGTATTTGTACTCATCTGCTATTATTTTTGGTTGTTTGTTAATAGCAAACTTGGAAGAAATTTTAAGATCTAAACTGGGAAGAGAAATGCCTTTTGAAAACTTTCACATACTCCATTATGACATTTAAGGCAAACCTTTCCAAAAAAGCGAACTACATCCACTAAAACCCAGATCCAGTTTTTTTCACACAGTCGCATTGCTTAGCTGAGGTATTTTAGAGTTTATTTTGAGGATTATTCGAAGGATAGTGATGGATGTAAGTTGATTTCTTGAAAAGAGAGATTCCAAAAAATTATTGACCCTTTTTAACCATATTTTTATGTTAAACTCTCACTTTTGAGATGTCAACTCCTAACATTTTTAATAATGTGCCAAACTTCTAACAAAATTTTAAATAATATTGCTGCAATAACCATACAAATATATGAATCCGGTAAAAGGTTCAATTAATCTGAAGTTAGAATTAATTTTTTTTTCTAAAATGGCGGCCACATACAGTATTGTTCGAAACAAAAACAAAAACATTTTGGATATTGTTAAATCATAAATCGATTGGTCTATAGAAATATGAGAGAACGTTTTATTTAGTGGTTCAATCAATTCTATTCTGATGGAGTGTGTCATGTAAGAAAAGCAAAGTAAAAGCGAAAGGCTTCCAAAGACAAAGAGGACAGCGTAGTTAGTCCTTGTGGAGTGGACAATTTTATTTTCAATGTAATTTTGGCCTTCATGTGTTACTCTCTGTTAATGCTAATGGGATGCAAGTCACCAGATTAAAGCGCTATGGTATTTAAAAAGAAAAAAGCGGGGTACTGCGCTTCAAAAGTAATCTGGTGCTGATAAACTGTGTAAAGGAATATTCTGAAGCGACGCTTACATCTACTCAAATTAATTTTGACCTTCATATGTTACTCTATGTTAATGCAAATTGGATGCAAGTCGTATATTCGCTACTGCAGATTAAAGCGGTATGGCATTATAAATGGGAAGAACTGGGAACAGCGCCTCAAAAGTAATATGAAGCTGATAAACTGTCTAAAGATATATTCTGAATCGATGCTTATATCTTCTCTAATTAATCTTGTACTACTTATGGCCAAACATTGCGCTGAGTTCAAAAGAAACTGAAAATATCATACAAAATGTTTAAAGTTGTTTGAGTTACGAACAACTAATTTTTAAGTTCCTTTTGTTATTATATTTTGTTATTATTTTATTATAATTTTCACAAGCAAGAATGCTACTTTATACCCTTCACCAAAATCAATCAATTTTGATATTATTGCTACATTCATAATAAAATAAAAAATTGTTCGTAGAGGGCTACCGTATCATATACAAAGTATTTGTAAGTCTAATATTTTGTTATTAAATGTTAAGAATTTTGCTTTAAAAGTTTTGGAGAAAGTTTCGTTTATTAGGAGATACTAGTCCATCGTGTCCTATATTTAATGTTTGTAGCCTTTAATATTTTGTTATTAAACCACTATTCATGTGTCATATATCGTGAGATTTCCTGCATTAGTTATGAATATGTGATATTAAATGTTTCCTTTGTATGGGGGATAATTAAAGCCACTAAGTAATATTTCAATTACCTTTATTTTAGATACCAAATACATGGTACAGGAGACTTTAATACTTCATCAATGCGAATCTTGAACAATATTTATCGGAGTGTAATGTAAGAAAGTGTTTTACAACTCTAGAGGATTTTTATCTATTTCAAAAGGCCTTAAAACTCATTCAATAATTTCCTAACTTCCCTCAGTGACAAAACACTTTGTCACACACAGACACATCATAATGACATGAATGCAGTTTTACAACAGAATCTTCGTGTGCATTAGTAAAACCTCTTCTATCACAGCATAAAACAATAAGTGAAGAAAACTCATGTAGGAAATAATAAAAATAAGAAAATGTAGTACAGAAATGTAAATCGAAAAATAAAGAATCTGTTCTCCGAACTGCACAAACAATAATATTTGAGTACCATTGATCAGTCTAAAAATACTATTCCGACGGACAAGTCACAAATACTTTTTTACGTGCAAAATTTTCTCTTTTTATAATTCATACTTGGACTACCCACCAGTGGCAAATAGAGTTCATTATGTGCTGCTATTTTTAACAAAAAAATCTAAATTAATTTATAATTAAAAAAAATACTAAAATTCAAAATAATTTACTATAAAATTGTGTGCTAATTAAATAGACATGTAAAAAAAAAAACTTCAATTAAAAAGTAGAAAAAAAACTACTAAATCTCCTTTGTATCGATGACGAATAAATAGATTAAAATTAATTGAATTATGCCACCAAAACGAGTACCGCCACAAGTGCCAAAGAAACCAAATCCCAGTCTCACCTATGAGGTCTTAATCTATTTAAATTCTTTCTATTTTGGTATGTTCTTTGGATGTGAACTTGCAATGAGTCTCCTTAAGGCAATTAATCTTACATATCCAATGGATATATTGATTAGAGACATGTGTGTTATATTTGGATTTTGTCTATTGGAAACGATACGCATTATAATGGGCCGCAAGGGAACACTAGCCGAACGAGGTAAATTAATGTTAAATTTAGATGAAAATCAAAAAAAAAAATGCAATAAGAAAAGAGTGTAATATAAGTATGTACAAGTATATGCATACATGTATGGATGTATGTATGTATGTATGTATGTATGTATGTATGTATGTATGTATGTATGAATATCACCTGCATCTGTTTTCAATTTACGTTGAATTATAAATAAGAATAATACAGATACAATTTAAATAAACTGAATAAAATATTTAAATATAAAGTTTATGAAATAAATACTTATTTTGTTTATAATTTAAAAAATATGAAATACGAATACGAACACCTCTTGTTATTGAGCTAAATCATTAAACATATAATGTAAATATTATGTATAACCAAAAAAAAAAAAAGGAATCTGGTATAAATGGCTCCTGGCAGTTTATACGTGATGACTTTATCAGATACAAAGCAAAATAAACTACATTGATACCCCACATCCTCAATGATCTGTTCTAATGTTAAAGACAGTAGAAACGATCATTTAATGCGTTTACGCCAACCGTTCCAAAACGATAATAAAAATAAAACAAAATTAGGGAAAACTTATTTTTACACTGCGAAAGTAGAGGTACCACCTAAAATACTTTACGGAAATGAAGTTTGTAACGGTAAATTAAAATCGTGTATAAAATATATCGAATACGGATAAGGTATTTTTTTCAAAATTTGGTTGACAGACGTACTTAAGTTTGAAAAAAATTATTCCAAAGAACATTCTTAAAACCGAAAAACATGAAACCGATATGAATTCCATTGAATATTTGTGGGATCATTAAAAAAACTACATTTCAAACAAAAAAAAACTTGCTTATGAGTGAACGGAGAAAATATCACCAGAGCACACAAAAAAAACTTATAAATTTTATGCCAAATCGTATAAATAAAGAAGTTAATTTTAAGAGATATTGAATTGAATATTAGGAATATCATTTAAGTACACTTAGGCTTTGCATTTTGAGCTTTTTAATTTTTAAAGATTATGACTACAAAATTGTAGCACAAAAATATAGAATGACCAAATTTTTTTCTTATTTTCGTTTTCGGGAATTTTAGAAAAAAATGGTCATTCCCGGGAATGACAATTGAATATTGAAATAATATGTTTTAATAGTTTTCTAATGAAAAAATGCCTTAATTATGGTAAAAAATAGAAACTTATATTTGGGTCTGCCGAATCTTTGCGAATTTAATTAAAGTACTTTAAAAGGTAGCAGCTCTAATTTGCAACTGATATTTCGGAATTGTTTTCTCATACGCCAAGTGCAAAGTTATTTATCAGCTTAAATTCTTTTCTGGAAAATCAAGAATTATATATGCGCTTAAATCTTTTAGTACCGATCTGATATTATTTAGAAGAATTTTGGTATGATGAAGTAATACGGTTCAATTCTGTCTCAGATATCAGTTTAAAACTTGTTTGCCAATGGAACGATAAAGCTCGGTAGATGGTTTAAAATAGGAAACTGCTTAAAACAAGCAATCTGGTCAAATTTTATTGAATTTTTATACAATTTCCCGGAAAATCCGGAGAACGTTTTCCCGTGAAGAAACTCTAACTACAATTATACTTAAATTTGACACAATTATTTTTCTAATTATCCTGAATATATGATATTAATTTGACCAATATCATTTCATTATTTATTGGCGGATTTAATTCTTTCTTAATACTCGCAGCTAAGATAAATGTCGTCTTCTTTATTTGAAGTAATATTCGATATACCATTAAAGTTGTCGCCACAGTTTTACGTTCATGACTCATTACTTTTAATTTGTAGGTTATGGTATTTCTAATCATTCTATTTGATTATCTTATAATATTTCTTATTTCGGCATAAGTTTGCTTATAAGAACCATGCTTTTTAAAGAGTTCACGCTTTTCAGAAGTACAGTGTTTAAACCCACCCATTATTTAAATTCCAATAACACGCTTCTTAAAAGCTTTGCTAATTATACAAATAACAATTATTTGAACGGTTTTTGGTTTTTTCCAAATTTAATAAAAATGGTGCTATATTTTTGTGAGATCCCAATCTGATATTTTGTCTTTAAAATCAAATTTATTTGACCAGCTGAATATGCTATCAGATTATATTTTAAACTATTTTAAGAGGTCTTACCAGTTTAAACTACTCTCTGGAGTCTTTTTTAAACACGACAAAGCCAACCATAATATTGTTTATATTTTTTCTTAATAAAAAATATTTTTAAAAATTAAAAATAAATAAATAAATAAATTGTATTTTGTTTTATATTTTCAGGTTGGCCTGCAATTATGTCAGTTTTTCTAACAGTACCGTGCTTTCTTGGTGTAACCTATATATTACTTTTACAAAAATATAAAATACGTTTAGAATATGTACTTTGTACTTTACAATTGGGTCTATATCTCACCGAAATTTGGTATGCCATATACTTTGTTTTTTCACTATGTCGTCCAGTAACTTATGATTAGGACTAAAAATTTAAACTAAAAAAAAACTATATATATAAAATAATTTAGAAAAACAATATATATTCGTAAAACAAAAACTATGTATGTAACTTTATAGAAACAACTCGAAAACTAAAAAAAGAAATAATAATAAATAAAATAACAAATCTAAATTTAAGTATGAAAAGGACCCCTCTGTTGTTAAAAAACGTTTAGAAAAAATTGTAGTAAATTTACAAAATTATAAAACTAAAAATCCGAAAAACTGTTATACAAAAAAAAAAAAAAACTTAAATTTAAAAATAAATGTAAATTTTCTTTAAAAAAATGTGTAAAACTGTTTATAAAATTATAACTAAAAAAATAAATGATAAAAAATAATGTTAACAATACAAAACCAATTGGAACCAATATAAGACAACAAATAAATATTTATATTTATAAATTATTATTAATTATTAATTATTGTAATTTAAATTATTTTTAATTTTGTCAAAAAAATAAAAGTGAAAATTATAACAAAATCTATAAGACAATTTTATTATAAAAAAGTGTTAAATTTATTTAAAAATAAATTTCACAAAACCAAAAAATAATTATAATTAACAATAAAGTTAATAATTATTTAAAAACAAAAAGAACTGCATATTTTGGATTTGTTTATTTAAATAAAAAAAATATTTATTAAAAATATATTTAAAATTTAAGGATTTGTAATTATACTTACAACAACAAAAATAAAAACACAGTGTCTTTAAAAAATAAAACCAATAAATTATTAAAAAATCATTGACTTTTTAATTTTTTCATTAATTTCTACGAAAAATAAAAACATTTTCAATTTTTATTTTTTAATTTCCATCCTTTTTAAAAATAATGTATTTAAAATTAAAACAATAATAAAAATAAAAAATAAGCTCATTCTAAAAAATAAAACTAATTATAATTAAACGAAAACTCCCCAAAAAAATGTAACTTAGAAAATAAAAAACAATCTTTATCTTTAGGATGAATTGAAAGGAGAGATAAACTTAAAACGATATTAAATTTAATAAAAATTCATCTTCTAAATGTGGAAAATAAATATTTAATTCAATTAAAGCATTTTTGTTGTCAATATTACAATTTTTTATATTATTTTCATTTAAATTTCATCAAAATGATGTGTTTATTTCAAGATTATTTAATAGAGTCTCGTTATTTTTTCACATTTACAGGATAAATTTGTTAGAGTTTTTAACAGAATGTGTCAAAACGCGGACAAAATCTCTATTTTCAAATGATTTTTATTTTTACTCTTCTTTGCGAAGATTAACAAAATGTCGATATCGCTCTGTGCAAAATTGGAAAAAAATATTTTAATCTTTTTTGCGAAGAGTGAAAAAAATGATGTTTATTTTTTTACTCTTAGAAATTGTGAAATAGTTAAAAAGAAAACAGAAAAAGAGAAAAATGGAGAAAATATAGATACACAATCACAAAAAAAGTTCTTGTCGCAAAATAACTTACAGAAAAATTCATACAACAAAGATAAACACGTCTTAATATGTGAATACGTTTGTATACACAAACATTCCTGCTACACTCGACTTCAAGATAATTTTTGCGAATTATACATTTAATAGATTTTGCCCTTTTTTGATTTTATCTCATTAAACTCTTGTTCAAAGTGCAATAAAAAATAACTCATTTTTAAAAATTAAAATTAAACTCTTAGAAAGATCCGATTGTTTGAAGAATAAAAAAAGAGACAAAAAGGTACATTAATGTTTAATGTTTCTGGGTGTTAGTGCCCAAACAGAATTTATATTGTTGCTTTAATAGTTGAAAAGGTTTCCTAAGCGGATCTCAATTTCCATTCACAAGCACCCTTATTTAATATTAACATGCTGCCACGGTCTTTCATCAAATCATGATATGTGAAACAAGGAAGAATGTAAATTCAGTCAAGCCCGACTATCTAATACCCTACACCATATTTTCGGTTAAAAATCATAGTTACAAGAAATTAATGAACGATCCTCGTATAATTTGATTTTCTAATTTTTTTCTTAAGTTGCAATACACTACTGTGTCACTAAGATTTATGTTAAATTTATGCCTTTTTTACATGAAATTTTTTGGGAGGGGGACTTATATGGGGACTACAAGAAATTATGAACCAATTATTACAATACTAACGTATATGTGGTATTTTTACCCTTAAAAAGGGGACATATTTGATATAATGGACCGACATTGGCATATTTTGACACAACGTTTTAGAATATTATAAGACTTACTTGTGTCAAATTTCGTTTAAATCGCTTTGTATTTTATGACCTTAAAACCCCATTCCGAGAAGAAAATTTGTAAGGGAGGTACCTGAAATATTTGACCGAATATAACCAATTTCAATAGGCTTCGTCAGAAAATAATTTTGCGTCGAACGGTCTACTTTAATATGGGTGTAACACCATTTATTCTGCACGTTACAAACAAAACCATCGGTGGTGTAGGGTATAATTAAAAGTAGTTTGGAAGTATCATGCCTTTTGTATCTAAATTTATGCACTTATTACCAGTTCAATCTTGTTTTAAGTTTTGCCAGAGGATGTATGTTCGCATACTTAAATGGAATAATGGTCAGATGAGATAGATTCGAATCTGTACAATAATCTTGACTATAAGCTATGGATCTCAATTAACTGTCATAATGTACAGTAGGGCAAAATCGATTTTTTCGGAAATAAATCTGTTAGTTTTGATCGTCTGCTTGGATTTGCATGAATTTAACATAATTGTAGCAGTAGGGTGTAGCGTTATAACTTTGAAAGTATAAACATCATGGGCGCAGTTATATTGGCGCAAATCGGGGTTACTTGGGAATTCCAAATTTGTATTTCTCATTCAATTTAAATTTGTTTTTACTCCCATATTATTGAATTGTAAAGTTTCAAAATTTATGGGGTCTGAAATGATTCTTTCTAAGCGTTATATAAGGAGTGACAAAGTTAATATACACTTTTCATCCCTTGTAGTGGTGGATGGTATAAAAATTATGTTCAACGTTGATTTTACTTTAAGTTTTTTTCTGTGTAGTTGCGTATTTATAAAATTATAAACTTTTAAACATTTAAATATTTTTTTAAGGTATTTGAACAAAAAATGTTATAATTAGTTTTATTATTTAATAAGCGCTTCAAATCATTATATATAGTAAATTCAATTTTAAAATTCTTTAAAATCTTCCGTTATGAAAACTTATTAAAAAAAAATAATAATATTGACTGAAAAATGCTATTTTTTATAAAAAATAAGTTTTAAATAACCTACCGACTAGAAGATAAACTAAATAAATGAATAAACAAATGAAAACCATAAATTTAAAATCATTAAGTAAATTGAAGATCGATAACAAAATTGTTCATATTATTTAGTGTACTTGTATACTTTTAAGGTTTCAGTCTTGTTTCAAAAGGCGATAAAACAGATTTAAAGCATAAACTAACAATTTCAAATTTTTCATAATTTTAATTTAATTAATTTATAAAATTTATTAAATGGAAGTTTAAATAATTTGTAAATTTTTTATTAAAATTTCACATGATAAAATTGTATTTTAATATTAAAAATATTCAATATTATTATATTTTTAATAATGAAAATATTGTTTTCTTATAACAGCAGTCTAGTTTAGAGCTACAAATACTTTTTTATTAAAAAAATTCCCTCGTTTGATATTTAAATGTTTTACAATAAAGAATTATTATTTGTTTAATTAAAAACATTTACTTTTTATGAAAGATTTTAATTTATTTTACAGAATTTAAATTGTTGGAAAAAGTGTTAAATCTGTTTTCGTAATTAATCTAACCTAAAAATATATGTATAAATTTTAAACGCACCATAATTTTTTACGATTTTAGTTTTTATAAAATTCACTTTGTAAAATAAAAAATATAAATAATGAATAATAAAAATATTAAAATAAAAAGGATATTAAACAATTTTGAGAATATACAAAATTTTAGTAAATTATATAATTATATACCAACAATTTATATTTTATTTTTATTTATATCCCTCTATAATAAAAAAGTTGAAAAAGCTAATAAAAAAATTAAAACATTTTAATTTTAAAATTATATTTTTCTTATACACTTTAAAAAATAAATAACACTTTAAAATATATAGTAAAATAAATAAATTATATATAATTAAAAAAATGAATATAAATATAAAATAATATTTTTAATTTTGTTTAATTATTTTATTTACCAAAAATTATAAAAAAAAGTTAAAACTGTTATATTTAAATGAGGAAGTTATTTAAGTTAAGTTATTTAAATTTAAAATTGACATTATAAAGAAATAACTGAAATAAAATGATGATATAATCCTTGTAATAATGAATCCCAAAAATTAAATACAGACTTTTACTTAGAATTAACAAATACCAGGTAAGTTTCATTGACATCCTTACCTATTCGTTCTATATCTCGAGCAATAAAACATTTTTGTATGAATGTAATATTTTTAATCGATAAAACATTAAATTAAGAACTCTCTGGAATAGTTCAGATAATCGATAATATTTGCTTTATATGAGGGTTGACACACTCCCTTGTCCCCTTCACCACATTTTTTCAACAGGAAAGTTATAAGGACTTTAATTTAAAAATCTTAGGAATAGTTCCTTAGATAATCGATAAATAAATAAATATATATATATATATATATATATATATATATATATATATATATATATATATATATATATATATATATATATATATATATATATATATATATATATATATATATATATATATATATATATATATATATATATATATATATATATATATATATATATATTTATTTATCGATTATATATATATATAAACGCTTGACATTTTTTATTATAAAAAAATCAAATATTTATACATAATACTCATTTAATTTGATATTCACTCCAATGCCTGTCAGTTCTTTCGATCAAATACAACTCTATTTTCGAATAAGCAAAAATCAGCTGATTTTGTTTCATTACCAATACGTTCCTATGAAATAAACAACAGATTTGTAGTACGTTAGTTTTTCTATTGTTTTGTTTTGATTTTTTCCCGCCAAGTTTATGCCAAAAAAGATAGTTCCATAAAATTGCATCGCACTGCACATTTTTTGCAAAAACTTCTTTAAACACGATTTAAATAATTAAAAAAATTATCAAAGTATAATGGCAGACTCACCAAGTAAACAGATTTGTAATTTATAAAGAAAATATCAATAAAAATGTAAAATTTTATAAATTTCCCAGGTGAGCCCCGTGCCAAGCGGCAAAGAGTAGACAAAGCGGGACGCTTTGCTGCTTTGGAGAAACTCAAACAATTGAAAGGCAGTAAACACAAATACGAAGTTGAGGAAGAAGTTGATAGCGTTTATGAAATTGTGGACGAAAGAGAATATGCTAAAAAAGCTAAACAGTTGTATGGCGATGATTGGATAGAAGATGGTAAGCCATAGTGAATAAGATAAAAGGATTTCCAGTAATATTTTTCATTCTTAGATGGTACGGGTTATGCTGAAGATGGACGTGATTTCTTTGAGGATGAAGATGAGTACTCTGATGATGATGCGGCCCAATCTTCAAATCAAAATAAAAAGAAAGGTGCTAAGAAACGGCCACGTGATAGCGATAAACCTGTAAAAGGCAAAGGTTCAATTCGTAATCTATTCAGCAATGCAGTACCTAAAAAGACACCTGTCACTTCTATTAAAGATGATGATATTTTGGCTGACATTTTGGGTGAATTACAAGATAAAAACAAGGACGGTGCTTCCACTTCCACTAGTAATAGTAGTGATAAGCCACAGAAGGTAATAGCACCGGCTAGAATAATTAGCAATAGTTCGAAAAAATCTGATGCCGCTGTAGCCAAAGAATACATGAACAGTTTTATGAATAACATTAAAATGAAAGAAGCTGCCAATAAAACCAAAGAAAAAGAAAATAGTGATGATGAATTGTTAGATAGTATTTTAAAATCTAAATCCATTGAGAAACCTAAGTCGGCCATAACAAAACAATTGGAAAGTAATAAAGATAGTTTAGTTAATAAAGAAAATGAAAAATTGCATACTGATACTACTAGAAGTAGTGAAGAAAAGTCTACTGAAGATAACAAAACAAAAGCTTCCGAAAAACTGGAAATACCCGATGATGATATGGATTTCAGTTGTTTCCAAGACGATGAAGATCAATTTGAATTGGAAAAAACTTTAAATTCAGAAGTTACCACTAGCAAGGCTACAAAATCCCCAGTAAAAACAGCTCCCTCAAAAACAACAACACCCCCCAAATCTACAATTAATGAAGAGGAAGATATACAAAATTTACTTAGCAATTGGGAAAATATTTGTCAAATGGATAATTTTGAAGAAGAAATTACAGCGGCAACAAATGCAACTTCTAATGAAACTAATGGTGAAGCAACAGAAAATTTACGCTTTTGGTATTGGGAAGCCTGGGAAGATCCTGTCCGTCGTCCAGGTGAAGTTTTTCTCTTTGGTCGTACTGCTGATAGTAAATCGATATGTGTAAGAGTTGAGAAAATTGATCGTGTGGTGTATTTGTTACCAAGAGAATATGTAAGTTAAACAAATTTTATTATTTTGATTTTGTACTATTTTAAGATTCATTAAGTATTTTCAAATAATTAAACAATTGAGATTTCCTGAAATGGGCGAGAGTACAACTCAAGCCTTAAGAGATCGAAAAATATTTGCTTGTGTAAATATCTTTCTAACGTGTTTTCAAGTTTTTCTGTTGTAAGCAAAATGAAAAATGTTATTTTACGATTAATTTCAGTTGGTTAAAATGTCTATTTTTGTTAGTAATTATAATGATTCATATAATCAGCAATTAAATTCACCACGGCATTTAATGAAAGATAATGCTGGTAAATGTCAAAAGTTTACCGATACCGTCTGCGTAATCCAGGACGTTTAGACGAAGTTATACCTTTAAAATTAACAAAATATTAAAATTAATAAACAACTGCCTACATTTTATTGAATAAGAAAAATTAGGGTTTTAGCTCATAGACTTTTGTAGCTAAATTGCAGACTTTCATACCCAAGTTCAACAAGCACCGCTTTTTAAACATTTTCAAAATTAGGCCTACGAAGTGCTACCACATTAAAGATCATTCTGTTAAGGTTCAGGTTCGAAAACTTTGATACAGGATACAATATTGTTAGTAGTACAATTATTTATTAGACTCTTATTAAAGCTTTAGCATAAAATTAATGATCTTAACACATTAAATTTAACATGTAATCCCGTAATTTAATTCAAAATGTAAACCAAATAACATTCTGTGTTTCAAATAATATAATAAATATCTTTTCTATAAATTAAAGCTATTAGATCCAATTTCCAAAGAGCCAACAAAGCAAAAAGTTACCTTGGCTGATCTTTACAAGGAATTTAATGATACTATATCTGTCGAATTAAAACTTACCGAATTTCGTTCTCGCAAAGTTACCAAAAATTTTGCTTACCACTCAATTGGCATAGATGTGCCTCAACAATGTGATTATATGGAAGTTCATTATGATGGTAAAAAGCCACCACCAAATACGAAACAAAAATATAATTCTATAGCGCATATTTTTGGTTCCACAACTACATCGTTGGAACGCTTCTTATTGGATCGTAAAATAAAAGGACCTTGTTGGTTAAATTTAAAACAATACAAAGTGAATCCAGCCCCTATGAGTTGGTGCAAAACTGATGTTACTGTAAGTGAGCCCAAATATTTAGTTCATGCGGAGAATCAAAAACCTCAACCACCACCTTGCTTATCTTTAATTACATTAAATGTGCGCACATCTTTGAATCCCAAAACGTTGAAAAATGAAATTTGTATGATTTCAATGTTATCACATAATCGTTTCTTTATTGATAGACCAGCGCCACAGCCGGCTTTTAATAAACATATGTGTGGTCTAACAAGACCAGCTATGTGTTCATGGCCATTTGATTTAAATGCTAAACTTAATAAATACAAATCTACACAAGTTTTTAAACACGACACTGAGCGTTCCCTGTTAATATGGTTTCTTCAGAAATATCTAGAAATCGATGCAGATTTAATAGTAACTCATGATGCAATGGATTGTCAATTGGATGTATTGGCCGATCGTATAATTACATTAAAAATTCCTCAATGGTCACGATTGGGTCGTTTACGTATGACTCAAGCGTTTGGCAAGAAAATGTTAGACTTCTTTATTGGTCGCATGGTTTGCGATGTCAAACGTTCGGCAGAAGAGTGTATCAAATCACGATCATATGATTTACAAACTTTATGCCAAAATGTTTTAAAAATCAAAGAAAATGAACGAATGGATGTGAATGAAGAAGATTTAAAGGAAATGTATGAAACTGGAGATGGTATATTAAAATTATGCACTCTTACAATGCAAGATGCTTCATTTATATTGCGTCTAATGTGTGAATTGAACATAATGCCTTTGGCATTACAAATTACCAATATTTGTGGCAATATTATGACACGAACTTTACAAAGTGGTCGTTCCGAAAGAAATGAATATTTGCTGTTACATGCTTTCACTGAAAAGAACTATATAGTGCCTGATAAAAAGAAAAGGGAATATGGTGCGGCTGCTGGTGTGGTTGGTGATACTACTGTAGCAGAGGGAAATGATCTCGAAAGTACTACAAATATTACGGCGTCTGCTGCAGGCGGTGGACGTAAAAAAGCTGCTTATTCTGGTGGTTTGGTATTGGATCCCATTAGAGGCCTTTACGATAAATATATTTTACTTATGGATTTCAATTCTCTATATCCAAGTATAATACAGGAGTATAATATTTGTTTTACAACAGTGCAACAACCATATAATTTGGAAGATTTACCCACTCTACCAGACTCGAGTGTGGAACAGGGTATTTTACCACAACAGCTACGTCGTTTGGTTGAATCAAGACGTGAAGTTAAAAAACTTATGACTGCTCCCGATTTATCACCAGAACTACAAATGCAATACCATATTCGTCAAATGGCTTTAAAGTTAACTGCTAATTCCATGTATGGTTGTTTGGGTTTTGCCCATTCTAGATTTTTTGCTCAACACTTGGCTGCTTTGGTTACACACAAGGGTAGAGAAATTTTAATGAATACCAAATCATTGGTACAAAAAATGAATTATGAAGTAGTTTATGGTGATACAGATTCCATAATGGTCAATACGAATATTACCGATTATGAACAGGTTTTCAAAATAGGCAGCACCATTAAACAGAGTGTTAATAAATTGTACAAACAATTGGAACTGGATATCGATGGTGTATTCAGTTGTTTGTTATTATTAAAGAAAAAGAAATATGCGGCCGTTAAAGTGATAAAAACAGCTAAAGGTAAGAGAAAAGGAAATTAAATGTTTTGTTATTTTTATTTATATAAAATTCTATTTTTGCGGGTGTGTTTGTATATCTTAGGTGAATTGAGAAAAGAACAAGAACATAAAGGTCTTGATATAGTGCGTCGTGATTGGTCACAAATGGCCATACTGGTGGGTAAAGTTGTTTTAGATGAAGTTCTCTCCGACAAGCAACTCGACGATAAATTAGATGCTGTTCACTCACATCTGGAAAAGGTTAAAGATCAAATTATCAAAGGTGAAGTACCTCTGCCAATGTTCTTGATTACCAAACAACTTTCCAAATCACCAGCTGATTTTAATAACATAACTTCACAGCCTCATGTGCAAGTTGCTTTGCGTATGAATAAAACTCGCAATAGACGTTATAAGAAAGGTGATATGGTTGACTATGTCATTTGTCAAGATGGTACCACAAATCCTGCAACACAACGTGCTTATCACTTGGATGAGTTAAAAGGTAGTGAAACATTGAAGTTGGATACTGAATATTATTTAGCCCATCAAATACATCCGGTTGTAACACGTATGGTAGAAGTTTTAGATGGTACTGATGCGAGTCGTATTGCAGAGTGTTTGGGTTTGGATCCCTCTAAATTTAGGGCACAAGTTCAAAGGTAAAAAATAACACTAAGTAATAAATTTTGAAAAATTAAGACCATATTTATCATTTGCAATCTTTTTGCAGAACCCACGAAGAACGTTCAGAAGAATCAACCGGAGAATCATTAATTAAATCTACCCTGCAAAAATATCGTCAATGTGAGAAATTCAAATTTATTTGTGTTAAATGCAAAGCGGAAAATATAGTTGCATCTGCTTTCAAACCATCGGTAAATCATACATATGAAGCAGTCTTACAAAAATGTACAAATGCCGATTGTTCTATAAGTCCTTATCAATATGTTATTGCTATTCGCAATCAATTGATTCTGACTATGCGAGTATACATTAAACGTTTTTATCAAAACTGGTTAGTTTGCGATGATCCAGCCTGTAATTATAATACTCGCTGTTATTCTCATGTAACTAGTGGCAGTCGTCCTGTATGTATACGTTGTAAAAATGGTACCTTGGTGCGTCAGTATACAGAAAGAGATTTATACAATCAATTAAGTTATTTTCAATATATGTTTGATTTAAGTAAACACCAACATAAAAGTAAGAATCTCAGCTTTATTCAAATATCAGTTATTTGTACAAAAAAATAAATTCTATATTCTCCTTTCTTCTTTTACTTTTAAGATGTTAATATATCACCTGAAGTTACAGCTGCTTATCATGTCTTGCGTGAAACTGTTGATCAACAATTACAAAAGTCTGCATATTGCACTATTGCCTTGTCGAAGTTGTTTGTTAATTTGAAACCGTTTGTGAAGAATGATGAAATCCCCCATCAAAAAATTGATAGTGCACCGGTGCAAGTGGCTGCTAGTTTAGATGATTAAAGTTTTTAGTTAAGATTTTTTCTATATTCATACAAATAAGTACATTTTTTTAAATATTAATATTTTATTTTTTAACTGCTGGTTTCTTTCTTATGGAAGTGTATAAAGGTTTTATATTTCATTTTTATTGTAAGATCTTAATTTATGTAAAAATGTTATAATTTTCATTATTATTATATATACGTGCATATTATATATTTTACATGCACAATTTACACTTTTACAATATATTGAATTGCTTGTATAAAAAATATGTATCAATCTTGCTAATACAAATATATATCAGTATAATCTTGAAAAAAAAACGGATAGTTATACTAAGGCTTTAATGCTCGACAATATGATATATGACCCATGTATATGTTTTAAATTCATGTACGATGAACTGGTGAGCAGTTGAGGATGGTTTGAAAATGAATTGTGGCATTAAATTTAATTGATGCTCTTTTATAGCATCTCGAATAAAGCTGTTCGTACCTACTTTTTATGAATGTAGCGTATATCAAACTTAAATATTGTCATCATTTCGTGTAATTTGACAAAGTGAACTGCAGGCTATCCAGGGAGAATGTGTCATATTGGCAGTTCCAAAAGTGCAAAGAATGTATTTGTCGTTAGTTACGATACTTCTGGCACTAAGAGCTTACATTAAAAACACTCTCTGAACAAAACACCAAAGCTATTTCTGATGATTGTATTAACTATAATGCACAATGTTAATTGTGATTCACATTTTTTGACTAACTTAAGTTAATAATTTTTTTTGTTTGAGTGTTTCAGTTCATCTTTACGAAACTTCAAGTTTAAAAGTTAAACAGGAATAAAATGCACAAAATCTTCACTAAGCTTAAGAAAAATTCAATAGCGAAGTTGACAATTTCGGTAGCAAAGTCGACAGCAATCATATTCAACACCTGAACAAAGATGGTACTGTAAAAGGCTCTATACAAATGTCCGCATCACGAAAAAAGGCTCGAATAGCAAAAAGTGGATTATGTAGTTAAAGTCTATATTTCTAAATATTCCAAAAATATGTTTATGTATAATTTTAATATTCCATTTTATGAGTATTTTATTTTAAGAAATTTTTAAAATTTATATAAAATAACCAATCAGTTATCCTATTAACTAATAAAACAGTCGCTTTAAAAAGACAATTATTTATTATGACTTGAATAACAACTTAAAATACTAGATGAAAAAGCTTAAAATTCATAAATATGAATAGAAATCATGAATATCTTAAAAAGCGTTCCATTGGGAAGTATCTAAATGATTCATTGAAAATATCCGTAAAAGCTGAACTAATAAGATCATTTATTATGGGCTTAATAAACGGCAAACCAATTGGCCACATGCTATTAATAACACCATCAGATACATTGTCCAATCTGGCACGGCCGGGAGCTAATGCATCAGATACATGCATTTTTAAACCACCAATACGATCAATTTCTATGTGAACTTTTAAAAGAGAACCGGGTTCACCCAAACGTCTAACGCTGGTAGTTTGACTGAAAATTAAGAAATGTAAAAGAATATTAAAAATCGAGTGTAGAATTATTATAATATATAAGTTTCAAATTTTTACCTATAATCATACAAAGTCATATTCCAAAATCCTTTTCTCTTTATAGGAGTACTAAAAATATTACCCGAAAATTCATACCAACCAT
This sequence comes from Cochliomyia hominivorax, assembly GCA_004302925.2. NCBI lineage: Eukaryota > Metazoa > Arthropoda > Insecta > Diptera > Calliphoridae > Cochliomyia > Cochliomyia hominivorax. The sequence goes on along the minus strand of PYHX02000467.1, from coordinate 46,125,296 downwards.
CCAGACTTTTTTCGGGAAAATATTGTGAGTAGATAATACGTTTTTGTTCATGATCTGTATGATATTTGGTAACTTCGGATTGTGTCCAACCGTACTCAGTGACATTACGCAAAATTAATTTGAATCCTACCAAACCTTTTTGATCTCCCCGCCTAATCTCCACAAATGAAGCTCTATGAGGATCAAAGGGTTTTATATGATAATCGGGTACACCTATAATTCATATTTTTTAAAACATATTTATTCAAAAATTATATGTTTCTATTCTTACCAGTTGGAAAATATGCTCTCAAATCATTAAATACATCCTTCATGCAAGAATCAAAATTTTCATCAAACAATTTACATTTTCCCAGAAGTCGTGAGAAATCTTCATCGACAGATAGTTGACTTTCAGCTTTTGTTGTGGTTATTTGGTAGTTAAATAAATTAATTATCATCATAATGGCCAATGTTAACGAAGTACTCTTCATCATTGTTGTAGCTGGCGTTAATGACTTGCTAACATTTTTGGTAAGTATCGTCATAATGTTGTTGATTTATATATAAATGTGAATTCTATTAAAAAGATTATAAAATTGTTAAATTCTTTGAATTATTTTATTTACTTTATTTAATTAAAAAGCTTTTATAAAATATTGGCATTATTTGGAATTTAACAAAATTGTTGTAAAACTATAATATAGATTAACTTTATAGAAATACAGAAATACAGAAATTTTAATTCAAAAGGAAATTGTTTAAAAATCTAAATAATCACTATATAAATGATATTTTAGAAAAGAAAAAGTGAATCTATCCAGAATTCAAAAGAGGTAAAGCTCATTACTTTACTATATAAATCATATAGAATGTGCATCATTTAGAAGCAAACAATTTGTTTATGTTATATAAAAGATTTTTTTCAAAAGGGTGGTAAAATTTGTTATCTTTCAAATCGACTATTTTACTCTGGTCTATAGTATGTTTTTATCTTTATCAGAGAGAATTCTTAATGTAAAAACGTGCAAACTAAATCCTAGTGCATTGGAGGAAACACTTTCCTCGCTAGCCCTATAAGAATTTCGTTAATTTTACTTTAGCCTAAATATCTCTTAAGTTATAAGCGATTTCGCACACATGTAAGTGTATTTTTATATACAATTTTGGAGAATATTTTTAAAAATATATATTAAAAAATAAAATTTTGCTATTTCAATTTTTTAACTTGTTGAGCTCTATTCTAATTCTAATAATTTAAGAACTCTCGCTGTTATAATTCTTTAGATAAACGATAATCAATATTTGCTTTGTATGGGAGTAACCTTCCTTTGGTCCTATTGGAATATTTTATAGCTTATGTTACTTTATGGTATACTGGGATCATTCTGTGAAAATTTCATCAAATTTGGTCCATACGTTACATACATACACACGTTCTATTTGTAACCAACAACATAGGTGGTTGGGGTATTATGTGTTTGTGCTGATGTTTAAAACATACAAAAAACATTATGTATACCGTTCGACTCATTATTCCTTTCAGATGCCTGCAAATCAATTTGAAGGACATAAATTTCACATATACTTGGGTCTTGTAGTTAAATTAAGATAAATATAATATTAAATTTATGTTCAAAATTATGCGAGAGTCGGTCCATTATTTCTTCTAGCTCCGATATAACACCCAGAAAAAATCCTCATAAATTTCACATAAATGTTGGTATCATAATAAATTTTCTTTCTTTTTCATTCGCAGCTGTCAATTACAGCCAACAATGTCGCGTAGGGTATTTTATTATAGTACTTGACCGACTATAACATTTTCACTTGTTTATATAAAGTTAGCATATTTTAAGAAAGCAAAATTTATAGAATCTAATACGAAGATATATAATTTTCTTAATCTTGTTTTTGTTTTAGTTTTATTTGAATTTATTTTGATTCTGCGTAAAAATCCTTTACTTTTCAGTTCTAGAATAGAAGTTGTTTTGCTTCAATTTTACGGCATTAGATAAAATTATGTTTCGAATAACACACATTTATTTCGAATAACTGATTCTTAGTTAATTTATTTTGAATGCATCCTTTAGTTTAAAATGTTACAAAATTTGGCAAATAAAGTGAAATAAATGTAAACAACTAACAAAAAGTAAAAGATAGAAAAATATATTTTTTTCGAATGTTATAAATATTTATTAATTGCATATTTAAGTGGTAAATAAATATAAATTTAAATGATAAAATTAAAAAAAAAAAAAGAATGACGAATAAAGAAATCAATTGAAGCGTAACAACATTCACATGAAAAAAACGAAAGACTTAAGACATAAACATCATTTACCTATTTCAACGTATTTAGACGGATGATTGTTTGTTGCTATTTTTCTTTGTTGCCGTTATTGTTATTGTTTTAGTTGTATTGCCAAATTTAATATATATATTTTTTTTAAACAATTATATCTGAAAAAAGGCTAAAAGTAAAATAAGTATGAAGAAACTAGTTTTAAGATAAACTTGAAAAATAAAACTCCTGAGTCAGTGCACTAAAAATAATAAATATTTACATTTTTTTTGAAATAATGATAGTAAATTTAAAAATTAAAAAATATATATATTCTTTATTTCATTTGAAAATATGAAATGCATATAAATGTAATTTTATAATAAATTATGTAATGAATTTTATGTTATTTTTCTTGTTTACAACAAAATGTTGCAATAAAATTTCTTTTTTGCACAAAATTACTAAACATCATGCACTCATTGTTTACTGGATTCCAATTAAATATTGTTTTATTGTTAAATTAATGGCAATTTACTTTAAATATGAAACGAATGTAAAACAAAAATTTAGCACGCTATAATGCATAAACAAATTTAACACATATTTTGAAATTTTGTTAAATACACAATTTAAAAATATTGTCTTATTTCTTTTTTTTATTGTTAAGTTAAGTTAAAGTGTTTTGATATTAAACATATTGACAGATGATAATCAATATTTGATATAAAACATTTTGAACAGATTTTAGAAATTGTATTTTATAGATTTTTTTTGATTAACAACTACTTTTTTCGAAAAAATAGTTTAATATTTATTTTATTTACTTCCTCGTTTATTTCTTTTGCAGAAATTTTATATTTATTTAATTTACAACTATTCGAGTTAAAGTGCTGCTGTAAACTGTTTGATATTTTTTACTTGAAGTCCAACTCAACTTACTTCAAACTATTTGATCAAAATTTTTTTGGTTTTAAGCAACATTTAAAGTTTTATATTAAGGTGCAACTTATTTTTGTTTGGTTAACAATTTAAATGTGTAGAATATTGAAATGAAATATGTTAGAAATGTGTAGTCGGTCGAGTCTGACTATACCCTACATCATATTGTTGGTTTAAAGGGCTTGCAATCCGTTGTATAATTCGGTTTTATAATTTATTAACATTTAATTTTTACAAAATTTCTACTCCGTCCTAGATTTTGAAATAATTTTAAAAATCTCAACGTGTTTTAAAAATAATAATACATTTGGGATTTGACCAATAATTCTTCGTCTCTCCCACGACCATATCCGATCTAAATTTTTCCAGTTATACCATTTCATGGAAAAGTCTAGATGAAATAGTTTTTATACATTCGTTATGAATATTTTTTTAGTATATTGGCAGATCTCCTTTTCTTCTTTGTATGGTAGGTCCATTTTTTCTTAAATAAAATTGTGTTAAAGGAAGATTATTGGATCTAAATTTAAGAATTATAGATCCGGTAGTTATCTAGATATTCGTCAATTCATATTCGCAGAAACTAAATTATTGAAGTGACATATTAATAATCCCTCTTTAATAGTTCATAAGATATTTGATACATATTTATTTCTTTGAATTGCGGATATCTCTCCCCTTAATGATATGCATCTTGAATTTTTCCCTTAAAATAATTTCTCCTCTCTTTCTGGTCCTATCCATTCCACACTTTGTCAAATTAAACAGTTCGTTAAGAAAGTAATTGGTACCAAATTGTTAAAATCTCCTTTAACAGTTTTTTAGATATTTTCATTGTATAGTGGAAAGCCCTCCTCCTGGCCCTATCCGTACTTAATTTCGTCCAATAAAACGGTTCCTAAAATAAGTGAATGGGGGTAAATATAAAAGCTTTGAAACCTCTCCCTCTGATCCTAACCGTCCAATATTTGTACCTCCAATGATGGTTCACTAAGATAGAGAAACATTTATTTTCTTTTTTTTCAATCAAATCATTGACCATTTTTGGAGGTATTAACAGTACTCTAAAACACTCTTAGATTTTTGTGATATCTCTTAAAATTAAAGAGACATATATAGAAAAAAAACAAATAATGAAATTGTGATGATGAGTATATTATTTTACCTAGTCCCCATCCAAATGTTCCTCCGGAATGTGGTTTCAAGGTCAAAAAAGTTCTAGACGAAATTTTAAACAAATAAGTTGTATAATATTATAAAACGATGAATCAAATTATACTAGGATCGGTCAATTTTTCTCATAGGAGCCATACAGCCCAGCTTCCAAATATCAGTTTTTAGGGGCCTAAAACTCACATATACGTTGGTATTTTAATAGTAACTTTTTAAATTAGGAAAAACATATGCAAAAAAAATCCTCTTAAAACACACAAAACCAAGAGCACTCTTAAGCGTAAATTAGAAAAAAATTAATACGATGGTCGCTCATTAATTTTTTTAGCTACCATTTTTAACCAACAAATGTAGTGTAAGGTATTGACCGACTTTAACTTCTTACTTGTTTTGATATGAAATTTTGAATTTAAATCAGGAAATTTCCAACAAAAATCTTTCGGATTAAAGTTGTAAGAAAGTAATTAAGTACCCCCCTAATATAACAAAATAAAAGCCGTTTGGTTACTTACAACCAACTGAGCGCATGCGCAAAATGTTGTAATAAACATTACTTATTACCAGACACATTTGTTTATAAAAAAAACCTTTTTTTATTATTTACAACCTTAAGAATTAAATAATAATTCTTCTTTCTCACTTACAAGAACATTTTATTTTAATTTGATCAAAATCTTAACATTTAAACTCTAATTGTTATAAATTTAGTTAAAAATATTTCTATTTATTATTGTGAACTTGAAGTACATGTTGTGCATAAATAATTTGCACAATTGTAGACTTAAGTTTTATTTAATTTAATATTTTGGATTTTTAAATGCGTTTCAGGGTCTTTGAACGTTATGACGATAAACAATCAGACAAAACAACGACAAATCGAGAAGAAAAAAATTATCGAAGTAAATAAAAATGTTTATTACACATTTATTTTAATTTGACCAACTAAATCACAATAACAACAACAATACAATATTAACTATTTGATGGTTCATTCAATTGTTATTTTTTATTTTTCAATTAATTTTATTTCTAAAGTAAAAATTAAATATGTAATTATGGAATAATTTATATACAAACTTAAGTTTCTCGGTGTGTGTGTGTATGTAAATGATTGAAAGGTAGTTGCTGGTCTTTTCAGTAAAACCTTTTCAAGTTCAGGGTATTAAACGAAATCTACGTTAATGAATTATTGTATTTTATGATTAATAATAAAAAATAAGATTTAATAGATAAATGCAATTGTAATTTATGGTAATTACACTGTGCTACAAAATAAAAATGGTAAATTAAATTCAATAGAGCCGAGGGTTTAATTTTGTAAATGCTAAATGCCTAAAATCAGAATTTTTATCAAAAAATCAAAAACCGAAAAATTGAAAGTAAAAACATCATTTTGAAATTTTTAAAAGATTTTCTAAAAAGAAGTCCTTTGTTTCTTACGACCTCAGTGGAAAGCCCAGTGTCCTCTCATGAATGTCTTGACCAATTTTTATTATTGCTTCGACTCATTGTCGTGATCATACCCCCATCGAAGTGGTATTTTCCTAACATCAAAGAGGGTGGCCAAAAGGTTCCTGAAGGTAAAATTTTCAACTCCGTATTATTGATGCATGGATTAGGAACCCTTTTTGAGATCTTCTTACATGACACACGCTACCTAAATTTAATAAATGAAATTTAAATTTTCCCCTAAATAAAACATTCGTATATTTTGTTATACATCAGAGCCCGACTTGCGATGTCCGTATTTGCGTCGTATCGAGTTGCGTCGCTTTTTCAAAACTAAAAAATTGGATTTGCATCGTAGCAATTTCAAGTTGCGTCGGTCTAATTTACGTCGCTCGCATTTACTGCAGCATTAGTGTATTCAAAAGACGAAACTGGAAACCGGTTAATCGGTTTTTTGCATTTCAGAAAACCGGTCGGTTTCAAATAATTTCTATTTTCGAATTATACGACACGCCGATTATTTTTCATTCAGTAAACTGGTTTTTAATGGAAGTCACTTTTAAACTTTTCATTATTATATTCAGTTCCATATTTGTATCCGCCGTGATTGAGAATAAATAAAAATTTTCATTCCGTGTGTTACACGAGCAATGTATTGTATGCATTCTTAGACATCATATTCTGAATCAATTTTGCTATGTTAGTCCATTTTAAACATTATCACATCAATAAAAATAATTAAATAAGATTTCGGAAGTTTTTTGTTCAGCAAAATACTTTTTTAGGTAAAGAGATAGAAATCAGTAATTTCGACATTTTCAGAAATTTAAGAAAAAGTTTCTGTAAAGCAAAAATAATGGATTTAAATAAAACCATGGTATCTCAACATATTATTTTAAATGCGATACCAAAAACATAGAATATAAGGATAATTTGATGAAATTTGTTAAAAATGGTTATTTTGATATGGAATCATTATTTTTACTTCATTTCATATAAACGTCATTACGCGATATAAGTTTTTTATGGTTAAACTCTAGATTTCTATTAGATAATTTTTTTCTATAAATTTATAATATTCAAGCAAAAACCGGTTAACCGGTTTTTAACATAAAACCGTATATGAAACAAGTTTTTTTTTGAAAAGCCTATTTTTCGAATAATTTGAAACCCGATTGTAGATTACCATTTTTAACATCACTGATAACACTTATCGTCAAATGTTCGCTAAGTTTTCAAATTGCCTGGAATAAGGGCACTTCCATTTACTTTGTTACAAGAACATGCTGTTAAATAATTAAGAGCTCTTGAACAGTGATAAATATAAATCAGTTAGCTGAAACTACCAAACCGCTTCAATCTAAAAAAGAAAGAAATCTCTTATTGGTTAAGATGGAGTCCCTTCTTTCATCAATAATTAAAATAAGTGAAGAATGCCACTATCTATTTCTCTTTTAATTCCGACCTTAAGAAAATGCTGAATCTAATAATAACGGAAATTCTAATGATTTCGAAACCAACAACGGTTGGTTTAACTTGTTTTTTTATCAAAAATACAAACAATTTTTGCCTTGATTTTGAACTAAATCCCCAATAAATAAAATATCTGTACGTTTATACAGAAAAAATTGATTCGATTTGCATCGCATTTCTCCGGTCCCCATTAAAGACGCAAGTCGGGGTGTATTCCTATATGCAATCTATTTTTCCAATACCCGTTTCCTATGGCGCAATTAATCTGCAGTTTAAACTCAGTCATTTTAACTTTCGGTTAAGCGTTTTTTAACTATACGAAGAATTTTTAGTTTTATCGCTCAAAAGTTTTTCGAGTAGCTTATTGTTATTATTGGATTTAACTGTTTTCCTGGTAGCTTTATTCTTTTATTTGTGTCGAAACAAATTAATGTTTAATGTCTGGCTGGATGCCCATGTGAAATTTGTGAACAAAATACATGTTGCAGTTTTTAATGATGAATTGTGGCACATGTCATTATTTTGGCCTATTAAAATTGTTGATAATGGGTCGATTATTTTACCTGATCCCGTACAAATGTTCTACCCGCCATGGGGTTTTAAAAGTACTAAATATAAAACGATTTAAGTTAAATTTGTCACAAATAAGTCGTATGACATAATAACGATGTACCAAATTATACGAAAATTGGTTCATTATATCTAATATGTCCTATAAAAGCTCCCTTCAACATCACTTTGAATGGCTTAAATCTGACATATAATAACTGATTATTTTAAGGTTATTTTGCCATTTATATGTCCCTGTTAAAGAACCCTTTGGGGAGGGTGTGGGCCCAGTTTCAGTTCATTTTTGAAGGTTGGTGTAAAATTACGTATGTGTTTTGAATCATTAGAAAGGTAATTACTTGATAAATAACAATATCTACATAATAAAATAATAATGCTAAATTTCTCAAAAAATCCAAAAATTGTATTTTCAGTCCACTCTTGTAATATAGAATTTATTGTTAAATAAATTCTATAAGATTTAAGGTATTTTCATGAATTTGAATATATAATATGGAGAAATGTAATGTAGGATTATAAAAATACACCGACTTTATCATTCTTAAATACACAAAACTTTAATTCGGGAAAACTTGATAAAAAAATTAACTTTTTTCAGTAAATTGCTCACCCTGTCGTTATAAATAGTTTGGCCCAACACAGAATTCTTAATATATATAGAGCTATATAATCAAGGCACTTTTCGGACGATTTCAGCTTTAACAGCACCTCAAAATCTAAAGAGAAATATTTGAAAATTTACGAAATTCCGATAGAGCTAGCGGAGAAATTGCTCTCGGATTTGTGTGCATTTCCATTAGAAATTCCTTCAGAACAAATTGTATAATCCAGGAGGAAATAATTGATTTTAAAGTGAAAAAGTGTTACGAACTTTTTGAAAAAAAAAAAAACAAATAAATATAAAATAAAAACAAATCTAATTTTATTCTAAATTTCTATTTTAAAAATAATATATATTTTTATTGAAGACAGATGATAGATTGTTGATGCACAAAAATTTGTTAGAATTTTGTACAAAATTCAGACAATATTTTAGATTTTTTTCAGACCCGAAAGAGCCCACTAAGTTCAAAAAAATAAAAAATCTTTTCCAAAATTTGAACCATTTTTTAAATTAGTCTAAATATCTCTTAAACTATAAGAGTTATTCCAAACATGTACGTTTACATTAGTAGAAAATTATAAGAGTTATTGCGATTTATAAAAAAAAATCGTTATATCCAAGATGAGCAACTTTGGAGATCCACTTCCCAATCCATGGACCCACAAGAAACATGTTTTTATTCAAATCATTTGGAAAACACCTCAAGAATGTACATGTGTTTTGGTTAAAATTTTACCATAACAAAACATATAATTTGACAAAGTCGCAACGCAAATTCTTTCAGAAACATTCAAATACCGACTGTAACATTCTTATTTGTTTTTGTTCTACTTAAAGTCTGTACTTTAAGTAGAAAAGTAGAATTTAAATTTTATTGTTATCACTAGAATTTAAACTATATATTTTTTGCTGTTTCTTAATGTTACAGAAATAATTTTAATAATTCTTTTGAAATTTGAAATTGTTTATGACATAAAGTTGTCGGTGGAAGAAATTAAAACTTCTTTATAGTTTTCATTAACAAATCTCTCAAAATGTGACGAATCAAGGAAACATAATTTCGACTGGTTTAAAAGATAAAAATATCACTCAAAAATAACCAGTTCAGTTAATAAAAAATCATATTTAAGGTTTTATTTTATAATTTAATAATGACGACTTTAATTTTAATGATTTTCTTATTCATCTTTAATTTGTAATTGTTTACTTAAACTCATTTACTTGTATATTTACTGTCTGTAAATTTACATACATACATACATACATACATACATACATACATACATACATGCATGCATATTTTGAGGCACGCGTTTAAAATGCATGTGAGTGAGAGTGACCGCTAATAATAAAACAAGTTTTTTTTTGTTAAATTGGTCATATTTATCGAACAATTAAAATGTCCTTGAAATTAAGATCAAGTTTAGATTTATTATCTAATCAGAGATATATTATCTACTTGGATATAATGCCGACAAATCTTTATTAAGTTTTTTCGTTTATATTAAAAACTAGCAGACCCGGCAAACTTCGATTTGCCAAAAAAAAATTGTGTTTTATACGATTTAAATAGATTTTCAGTAATTTAAATTTGATAACTCTCACTGTTAAAGTTCTTTAAATATTCGATAATCAGTATTAGCTTTGAATGGGCAATACCCTTCTCCCTGGTCTTATTCGCCCGTGGTCCAGTAAAGCAGTACCTTGAGAAAGTAGTTGGGACCAAGTTAGGGAACTCAAGTTGTTATAGGTCTTTATATATTCGATAATCACTAATAGACTTGTTTAGACGATACTCCATCCCCTGGTCTTATTAGTCTTACGTAAATGATCTCAATTTTCAAATGATCTTTATTTTTTCTCTTCTTTGAAGAGATTAGAAAAATAAAACTCTTTTTTCGATTAAAATTTTAATCTTTATATTTTCGATTATTTTTTATGCAAAATCGAAAAAAAAAATATTTTATTCTTCTTTTAACGAAGAGCAAAAAAATATTTTTTACTCCTCAAAATTGCGAAATGGTTGAGGAGAAAACAAAATAAAGAAACAAAAAACAAAAATGAGCATACACAAGCACACAAAAATTTCTTTTTTATATTCATACAAAAGTTGTAAACAAACATACATAACATACCTTTTTATACCCTCCACTACCACAAGTGGTGATGAGGGTATATTAACTTTGTCATTCCGTGTGTAACGCCAAATAGGAATCATCTCAGGCCCTACAATGTATATATATATTATTGCATCAAATCGAAAATTGAGTCGATTTAGCTATGTCCGTCTGTCTGTCTGTCTGTCTGTTGGAAACATTCTCATGCCAAGAATAATTGTCCAAATCAAAATCTGATTGAACGGAAAAAAGTTATAGGCTATAATATGCAAAATTTTGATACACCCCAAACTCTGTGTGTCATATGGGCCGCAATTTTTAAGAGAATTTACTGAAATTTGTCACATATACTTATTTTGATACAATAATAAGTCCAAAGAAGTCATATTGTTCTAGGATCATTAATTGACTCAGCTCTCATATAAGGCCTTTTCCAGAATATGATTTATAGCTTATAAAACTCTTAAATTTGAACAAATTCTATTGAAATTCGGAACATTTATTTTTTGAACTATTTTAAATAAAAAAATAAAATAAAATGTTATTAATTTTATTAACATGGGTCCATATTTTGATATAGCTCCCATATAACGCCTCTTCCCGGAAATCGGGTTCGAGCTTATAAAACAATTAAATAAAGACCAATTCCATTGGAACTCAGTACAATGATCTTTTAAACTATTTTTAATGTATATTTTTAATTAGAACAATCTAGGTCCATATTTTGATGTAGCAACAGTTTTCAGATTATAAAACGAGTAAATAAAAACAAATTTTATTGAAATTCGATACAATTATTTTGCTAACTATTTTGAAGATATTATATCAATTTGTCCTATATCCCCTTATAACGCGCTTTCCCAGAAATCGGGTTTGAGCTTAAAAAACAATTAAATAAAGACCAATTCCATTGAAATTTATCACAATGATTTTTCTAACTATAATCAAAGTATATTATAAATATGAACAATCTTGGTCCATATTTTACTGTAACTCTCATATAAGACCCCTTTCCGGAAAACAGTTTTGAGCTTATAACAATGATATTTTTTGATACTATTTCCCTACACTATAAGTGGTGAAGTGAGTATATCAACTTTGTCATTCCACGCATAATGCTAAGAATGAATTATTTTAGACCCCATAATGTATATATATTCTTGCATCAAATCAAAATCTTAGTTGATTTTGGTCAATCTGTCTGTCTGCTCACATCCACAAAAATTTACAGAGCTCAATGAAATTTGGCCTAAGTATTCACTAAAGTCCTGAGAAGTTTCCACCAAAATTGCTTTAGTATTTTAAAGGATATAGAGCGATATCTGATACAACCTCTAAGTTAAAGAGTTAAATTGAAATGTAATTTTGCCATAATATTATGTTATATAAACTTCATTACTATTCCAAAAACTGCCAAAATCAGTTCAGTAGAAAGTAGAAAAAAGCTATAGCCAAAATTTAATTTTAATTTTATGTCTCATTTGTGAGTGTATGTGTGTATATGTATATTTACAGAACCTAACGTATCAGCTTCACACGAATTTGTGGTGGAGGGAATTGAAGATTCGGCACAGCTGAATATAACATTCTTACTTGTTCAGCTTAAAAAAAACACTTTTCACTGCTACACATGACTTTAACTCAATTTGTGCGAATAATTCATTATAAAATTCTGTTTTGAATTTTGCTCTTTTTCATTTTTATCTTTTTGATTTTTATCATGTTCAAAGAGCAATAAAAATAAAACTTTTTTTTAAATTAAATTCTTTGAAAGATCCGATCGTTTGAAGAATAAAAGAGCCAAAAACCGTAACTCACGCCATTTCTGGTGATAATCTGTATCAAATTAATTAATCTTCGATTCAAAACAATTATATAATTTTATTTTTATTAGTTGCGTTATATGAATTTGATTTTAAATGAGTTTTCAAGATTTTAATTATCTTCCCAAACTTGGGTTCACCTAAATGTTACAAAAGTTCATATTTGAAATATAACTGTAATTAAAAAAACAAAACAAAAAAAAAAACAATCTTATAATTTTTGATTCATTACACAAGGTCAAGTGAGATCTTTTAACCTAAAGATGTTTAGGCTTTTTTTCGTTTATATTTAAAAATAGTATAGTAAATAGTGCGTTATGTTTAAAAAAATAGTACTTAATAAACAATAAATAATATTTCGTATTTTAATAAAGTTGTAAGTTGTTTGCGGTTTAGGAGAAAAACAGACAAAAATGGAAAACAAATTAAAAAACAAATAAGAATGACATATTCGGCAGTATCGAATCTTCATTATCCTCTACAATATACAAGTGAGAGGAACAATCACATTACGTCACATTTCTGGAGTTCTCTACAAATAAAAATACTGACACTAAAGCGTTCAACCACTTTATCGCCTGCAGGTGTATCATACGGGGAAAATGTTTCAGTCAATTGTACTTTAAAGGCTTATTTGAAAGCATTGGTGTGCCATGATTGCACGTAGTTTTCTATTTTTCTCCAATAAATATTTTCTTACTGTGGAAGAAATATTTTTAATTTATTCTTACTTTTGATTAAATAAAGTGTTTTTTTAAATATACTTACAATTTTCGGATCTTTTTATACGTTAATGCGTTTGTGCTGATGTTTTTAACATGCGGAAAAAGTTGTGTTACACCCACCTTTAAGTATACCGCTCGACGCAGAATCATTTTCTGAGACGATTTAACGATGTCCGTCCGTTAAGATGTCCATGTTAACGTTTTGAACGTTTGGTAAATATTATTATTTTAGGCTAATATTTCAGGTACCTCCCATACAAATGTTCCTCCCGAAATTTTGTACAAGTAAGTCTTATAACATTCTAAAACGATGTGCCAAATTATATGACGATCGGCCCATTTTTTATAGGTCCCTTCCAAATATCGCTTTTATTGGCAAAAATCTATTATATTAAAAATTGGTTAAATTAAAATAATCATAAGCTAAAAATGATGTGCAAAATTATACGAGGGTCGGTTGATAATTTCTTGTGGCCTCATAAATTTAACATTAATTTTCGTGTCACAATAATATACTACACACTTAAAAATAAATCAGAAATTCAAATTATACGAGGGTCTTTCATTAATTTGTTGTAACTACTACCATTTTGAACCGACGATGTGGTTTAAGTTATTAAATAGTCGGGCTTGACCGACTATACATTCTTACTTGTTTTGTTTTATATTCAACTGATTTTAAAAAGTTCATTAATTTACATTAAAAAATGTTCCAGAATCATAAGTTTCCGATTTGAATATTAAAGTAACTTGGGTTTCAAAAACGAGTTATAGAGTTATTTTTTATTATTATTACTCCGAAAGAGATAGATTTTGCATTTTATTGTTGTTATTAGAATTAACACTATATTACCACCAAGTGTATCATAAGAAGACAGTGAGACCTCGAGCACTAAATAGTTATTAAAGAAACAACTCACAATGTGTTCAAACATTCTCAGTTGTTTCATTTGGGTATAAAGTAAAAGAGTCAATAGGTTACTCTATGGACAAGTCCATCTTAAAATGACCAGTCAGGTGCTTTGTAAACTAAATAGTGATGTCCCTTAAATTATCGGGACTGTCACAAAAACTGTTGGAATTCCCTAATTTCGGGAGGGTCACCAAAAACTGAGCCCAATATCTCTTTACAGACCTTAGCTCCAGGAAGTTTGGAGGAATTGCCTCTTTAGGTACAAAAACCAAAAATAATGTTTTTGTACCACCAAAGGCTTATTTACCATAGTGACAGAATGCCAAATCAGGCCAAAATAAGTGGACACATTATGAAGTCTTGTGAATTAAAACATAATTTTCTTGTACATATTCCTTGAAATAAATGTCGATATTTATAGAGCCCGTTGTAACAAATGATTGGCTTTTTTCGGCATAATTGCTTGCTATACCAAGAACTTTTTGGGAAATTTTGACTGCTTTTGGGTTCTAAACTATTCTCAAACATTCCCTCGAGCATCGGCAACATAAAATTTTAACCAGGAATTTGCGCAAGATCTGCCAGAACATACATTTTGCAATATGCAGTTCGTACCAAATAATCCGAGCACTAAGCTAACCGGGCTGCTTTCCCATCGGGTGTGATTGAAGCTCTTTGAAAAAGCTTTCTATTTTTTGGCTTTACATCACTTGGACTATTCCTGCTACCTGAACCAAGTTTTTTATCATCGGACAAGTTTTTCCAGTACAAATATTAATAACTGTGGAACCAATTTGGGATCTGTTTAAAATATTAAATAATTTTAGAACGCACATTTTTCTGATCTCTCATTTTTATCAGATTATCAATAAACTTGGGTTTATAGTTCCTTAAACAGGTACTTACTTCATTGTTTATTTTTTGATTATTGTACGGACTTAATATTTTAAAAATTAAGTGTTTCGGATTAATATTTGAGAAATTTCAAATTAACCCATTAGTCCTCTGATCTTAAGATCTTCGTTTCAAGGGTGAATACAACAAAAATAAGAAAAACAAACATTTTGAATTATTAAAAAAATACATGTAAGTTTCTTAATTCCAGCAAATTAAATATTACCTCGCACAGTGGTCACAAATCTCTTTTGCTGAAATAATATATAATTTTTTAACGAAATTCAGATGAATATTCTGAAGGCGCTTGAGGCAATTGAGTTGGAGAAGGACATGTTTATAGTGGGTCAAAATTGTATTTATGATTTCATTGAAAATTTGTTACATACATGTCGCCTATATAATTTGCTACAATTAATATTTTTAGAGAAATTTAGACCCATGTAAAATTTTGAAACAGTTTTAGTTTTTGAAGTTGGTGGCTCTATTCAGGTCCAATAAATTTTCTAAAATGTTGCCTGAATTCTATACAAAATTCTAATTAATTTTGTTCAGGAACCATATACCTATGTGGATTTAATGAAAAGATATATAATTTTATAGTACAAATTTAGGGAAAAATAGAATTTTTTTGTGATTTTATGAAGGTGATAACATATTTTCACTTTTAAATCAAATATTTCATTCTCATATGCAAATAAAGCAAATCCGGGAATATTATGCAAAAATAATTTCCCCACTAGCCCTATCGAAATTTCGTTAATTTTCAAATATTTTCTTTGAATAGCAATTTCAACATGTCTTCAAATAATGTTGCAAAATTTTAAAACTATTTATTATATTTTAGTGAAATTCTGCACAGACCTACTTTCTTCGATACCAAAACTTATGCTCTTTCCAATCAGTTTTTTAATATTCAATAGTTCCAAAGTTACAGAATTATTAAAAAAGCGTTTTGGTACCACAGTGCGTAGTTATTGATAATTTTTAAAATTAAATTTAAATATTTGCTCACTTCCTTTAAAATCTATTACAATTTAATAATAATTTTCATATTTACTACGGACATATGCAACACAATTTCGAAATACTTGTTCGAAATAGTAAACATATGTTTAGTGTTTGACATTTAATTTCGAAAAAAGAGAAATAAAAACAAAAACAACGTGTAAAATCATTAACAAAGCCGGTGACACATTGTAGCAGTTAATTACACAAAATTATTAATTAATCATCGCTAATAAGTTCAAAAGTTTTTAGTTCTTTTTTATATAAATAAACTATATTTTATCTAATAAAGAAAAATAAATAAATAAATAAAATGGAAGTAGAATTTAGTAAAGAAGATTTCTTTTTACCAGAAATCAAATATGAATGTAAGCAATTAAAATCAAAACAAAGATAAATGAATTTCATCAGAATTAACTAAAATTTCATTATTTTTTATATTTTATTTATTTCTTCATATTTCTTGCGGAATTTCACCATCATCATACAGATTTGGATCATACCGCTGATGTGCAGTAAGTATTTTTCAAATATAATTTTCATAATTTTGTTTTTTTTTTTCTAATTAGAAATATTTTTACAGACTCCACTCCTGGGGGGAGTCATTGAAAGAGGCTTTCGAACAATGTGGTATGGCCATGTTTGGCTATATGACCGATTTAGATTATGTTACTGTAGAGACCTGCTATCAAATCGAAGCTAAAGGAGAAGATGTCGAGGGTTTACTCTTCCATTTTCTTGATGAGCTTTTATTTCTCTTCTCTGCTGAACCTTTTTTGATTTGCAAACGTTTGGAAATCACCAAATTTGACTTGGAAACATTCGAGATTGAATGCCGTTGTTATGGAGAACCTTTTGATTTGGAGAAACATCCTCAAGGTACTGAAGTAAAAGCAATTACATATTCAGCCATGCAAGTTATTCAAGAACCTGAAAAAAATAATTACGAATTATTCGTAATTATTGATATTTAATTTTAGATTTAATATTTATTTTGTTTAACTTTATTGTAATTTATTTTTTACAATTTTATTTAATATTTTTAGATAAAAATTATGTTTATTTTACAATTATAACTGCTGCCTTAATACATAGATTTTTTGTTATCATAAAATTATTTTTTTAATTTCGTTTGTAATAAGAAGCAACCCTACAATGCAGTATCTTCTATCGATACGGACATGGATTTAGTAAGTGGTCGTTAATTGGTCGCTAAGTCGAGCTTATTATATTTTTACTTTTATTGTGGAAAATAATGATTTTAACATTTATATGATATTTATCGATTTTAAAGTAATTTCGGTAATTAAAACTTTAATACGTTTGAATGACCATTCATAATCATTCTGGTCGATTTTATCGTTTTCCCGACAATTGGATTTACATTCCGCAGCGACCCGAATAATTTTTGGCCAAAGATTGTCAACTCAGCGAGAGCCGTATCAACCGGAAGATTTTATTCTGAGGAAAGAACTACTCGATATTATGTGTAAGCTTGTTAAACCCTACACCACCGTAAGTGATTGGGATATTATGCATTTGTGCTGATGTTTGAAACATGTTGGAACACCTTTAAGTATACCGTTCGACTCAGAATCACTTTCTGTATCAATTTAACAATGTCCGTCCATCTTTCTGTTTGTCCGCCTGGCTATTCATGTAAACGTTGTGATCACTCTACAGGTCACATATATTGACGAAATTGGTACATTGACGAAGCCAATAGAAATTGGTCATATTTGGTCCAACATTTCATGTAGCTCACATGCAAATGTCTTCTCGGAATGGGATTTTAAGATCATAAAATTCCTAAATATAAAGCGATTTCAAAGAAATTTAACTTATGATATTCTAAATCTATTTGCCAAATTATGCGAGCGTAGGTCAATTATATCTTATATCTCATAGGTTCATACTTAATCATAAATCAGTAACGCAAATTATACGAGAGTCGTTCATAAATTTATCATAGCTGGTATTTACAACCAACAATGTGATGTAGGGTATTACATAGTAGATGTAGGGTATTACATAGTCGTGCTTGACCGACCTTAACATTAAACTTGTTGATTATAGAGCGATAATCTTCATATTCTATTAATCTATGCTAAATTTCTGAATTGTATTTAAATTTTTCTAAAATTAACAGCGAATTTTATTGATTTACTAAAAAATTAAATCCGCTAATGTAAATGGTTTACGCTTTCAAGTTGTTACAATAGTTTCGCTGTTGATAGAGATTCGTTCCTCGTTTTTATGTCTTTTTATAAATGGTCTAGAGGTCCAATTACCGTTTGAAAACTTTAAACTTTATTTTTTATTCTTATTTATCTTGCCTTAATGTAGTCAATAAAAATATTCATGGATTATTACGGCTAAGGTATCGTCTTCTAGGATTATTATTCATAAATGCTTATCTACGTTATTTATAATCAGTAAATAGATTTTATTCATAAGAAGATAAACACCATACGTAACAATATTATTCCAAAGATCTTGAAAATTAATTTGTAGTTCGGTGTGATAACTACTGACCAAATTAAATCTAATATTCTATGAACTTAATATTGAATATTGTTGAAGTAACTGATATCAGTTGTAATGTTAAGACAGATCAATAACATATAATCCTGTTTGAATAATACTAAAATATGTTCTAAGAATACAATATAAATAGAGTTTCAATTTTCATAAAATACCTAATAGTTCCATCATGTATTTAAATATTATGTTAACACTTTCATTTTATGCATTTTCAATTATGTCACCTATAATCTATTATTTACGGATTACATATAGAAATTAAATTTGTATAGCTGTTTGCTCCAAAAATAATGTGTCCAACTTATTACTTATCGTTCCCATGACATTGGATCTCCGTTCCGGAACGACCCGAGTCACACTCAGCTAAAGATTGTCAACTTAGTGATAGTTGTATCAATCGGAAGTTTTCTGCACAAGAGAGAACAACCACATAAAGTCGAACTGTTACAACAACAAAACTGTTTTGGAATCACAATATAATCTGGATCAATTAATTACTACAATAAAAAATATGTAAGAAAATTATTATCGGTTGGTTATAAATTTTACGAGAGCCGTTCTTTAATAAAAACGAAAAATTAAGGAACGACTTTTGTAACATTTGATTTTTCATTTAAGCTAGAGAGTGCAGTGTGTAGTTAGGTTAGGAAGGGTTGAAAACATCATAACGTACGTTACCCATTTGGCCCATGATGATATCTTCAATATAATTTGGTGTAAATAATAAACGGAAGAGGAAAAGTAGTAGAAAAGACTAAGAATAAAATGGAAAGTTAAGAATTAGAAGCGAAAACAGTAAATGCTGCTCCTCTTACCTGTAGCCGGCGATATCTATAGGTTCCTTAATGTACGAACTGCCCCACCAGTTCAACCTATGGGCTTGCAGACTAGAACAGTGATATAATAAATGATCAAGCGATATGATATGCCGAAAAGGGGGTCGCTCTAGCTGAAGATGCGATCTGTGCCAATTGAATTATGCCTTGGACATAACAACTTTGTCAACAGGTAGACAGACCGTTATTTTCGCGCCTGATTCACCCCGATCTCTAAATGTTTTCCTATTTCATTAAGAGCCACAAAGATGTCTTCAGCTTCATTATCAAGAACCTGTACCTGACACAGTCTAATGAAACAGTCAGACAAAAAGCTAAGTAGTCGTCTGGACTATCTGAAAAGATGCGACTTAATGTATATGTAACTCTGTAAAAATACGATAAGTAACTCTATATACATGATATTATTTATGCGTTTTAAAATGATTTTGTCCTGGGGTGGGGTTACATAAGACCTATTGGAAATAAAAATATAAAAATATCATAAAAATCTTGAAATGTGTATGTATTTATAAGCTTGAAAAACCCATTTCAGGGGAACATTTATAGTGAGCTTTGTGAAAAATCATCATTAATTTCAATAGGCAGCTAAAATAAGGGAAGGGACTGAAGTTATGTTTTAAATTGCGACTTATGCATTGAAAAGGTTTACATGAAAAGCTAGGCTATCAGGCAGTTGTCGCTAAATGGACTTTATAGTAATATGACAAAATTATATGATATAATTATTTTTAATTTTTTCTGCCCGTTACAAACATCTGAACAAAGATATATTATCACAAATTTCTATAATGCCCTACACCATCTTAGGTTAAAACTAAAACATGTGATTCGATTCTTTTCCGATTTTATATCAGTGTTTTTTCATTGAGATAACTTTTCATAAAAATATGATATAAAAACTGTATATCATTTTCAGTTCTTAATGTATAATATTGTAATAGATTAAAGGAAATACATAGTATTGGGAAGTTTCCCAAGTGTTTTCATGCATACTTTATAATACAAAAGAATATTTTGATATTTATTTACAAAAATCTTTAGTGAAAACTCTAGTATACTAAAGAAAAAATATGTAAATGGACCATTCCGAATTTTTAATGATCATGTATTTTAATATATATGTACGAAGTAAATCTTTATCCAATACAAACGGATTTTTCAATTTAAAAATTCCAAATTTTCAAATTTTTTTATCAAAATATTAATTTTAACCAATACTTTTAAAATCATAAAGACTGAATCTTAAAGCAGAATTCATATCTAAAACCGAGTACGTGTCAAATATGTCAGAGGAGATGCTAACCTCAGCTTGTCATCGTGTTCAACTATTGAAAAATTCCAGAATAACACTGAAGCCAATTTTGAATAAATATGTACATATATAAATATACACGATTTCAAGGTTCAGTTGTCTAAAGAGGAGAAGTCTCCTATACGATTTATGTAGGAAAAAATCATAAAAATTTATCTGCAAGTGCAAATAATAATAAAATAAATAATGAAAATGATGAACAATAATGGTGAAATATATTTCAATACTAAAATATATTTTATAGGTAAACATGTTTATTTTTTAAGGATATGTTAAATACACGCATACAATGTACACATTAAGGTTTTAATGTGATATCAATAATATTTTCCTAAGAAATGGAAACCATTCATTATATGATTTTGATCCTTTTTTTTTGTTAAATTGCTATTAACAACACTTATACCTTTTTAAAAAAATAAAACACAATAAAAATAATCAAAGTGCAATGATCTTCAAAAATGAATCCTTTATGAAATTTTGTACTTAAATTTTAATTATTTTCAAATTTCATTAATTCTATATACGTTTGTGGGAAATGCAAAGAATGTTTGCTCTCAAGCTGTTGCGTAAACCCAAATGCATTCATTTATAAGTTATTTTTAGGTAATTCTTAAGGATATGAAAATTCTTTTATATGCATTCATTCAGGTATAGTGTATTCTACGTAACATTTATTCGAAATGGTTTGTAAGGTAAATGCATTGTGCAAGATGTCAGCTATTATTCCACCCCTTTTTGACAAGATTCTTTTATTTTGTTTTTGTTATTAGAAACAAATGAAGAAACTGCCAATATGATTTGCCAAATATGATTTCTAGACACAGGAACTTTGTATTTTTTTTTTTTTTTGCAAATTTGTGGTTCTTTGTATTAATTTCATAATTCTTTATGTCTGACATGTTTTAATAAGTAATGATTGCAAAAGTATGTCTGAGTATATCTTTTTCAGCAGTCTTTATAGTTTAAAATAAATGTTTCAAATCATTTTAAAATAATTCTTAGGGGAATCATAATTCATTTAAATTTGTTATTAAAATTTTGATGAAAATTGATCCTCCCATTTTTGGTTATATAAATATATTTTATGCTACAGGATTTGCAACATCGACTTAGATGTTTTTTTAGCTTTCCAATGGTTTACATTAATTATTTTTCTTCCTTTCTAGCAAGGACCTTTAACAGGTAGCAATGAGAATTCATATAATCTTATAATTCAAAAGCAATAGATTAATAAGTCCTCCATGCGTTTTCTATATGACAGTATTGAATTTAATCCATTTTAGATCAGTGTTGGGTTTTACCAGTTATAATTTATTTGTTGTAAGTCGATTCATAGTAATTTTTATATGTACATTTAGCTTGAAATGTTGACTTCAATATTAATTGAAATAAAATGAATATTAAAAATCAATAAACACAAAATTTTCAAATATTCAATATAACTTACTAAAATATGTACCAAAACAATCTGTCACAACGAAATCGGGTAATGGTACGGAATTGGGGAAAAAGGAGTGTAGTAAATACACAGTAAATATTAATTCCAGAAATTCACCATACACAGATTCTACCATTATAATAACTCTTAAGGGTCAAAGGAAGGCGTTCATTTTTATACTTTGAAATAAAATTACAAAATATTGTATATTTTATTATAAAAATAGAAAACTGATATGTTAGTCTATTTTATATGGAATCGATTGTTGTTACCTGGCAAACATTCCCCATCAACACTCAACAAGGTTGTATTAAGCTTTTGTTTTATAAGAGAAAAAGTCCAATTTTTATATACACATTATATTGAAACATATACAAATTACCTTATATCGCATTAAATAAAAGTTTTATTTCACTGAAATTACTTCAAATAAATTAATTAATAATTATTTTACATGTTTATTCTCTAAAATACATTACTGTAATACCGGAAGTTTATTTAATACATAAAAATGCAACTCTGCAAGAAACAAGTAAAACTTCAGAGTTGATTTCATTTTGATTAGTCTCATCTTTTACAATTTGAATAAGATAATTAAAAACAGCTGATTAAACAACTGATGGCGAGTTTGGTGGGTGTGTGCGTGATCTCAATAGAACAGCTGTTGTTTGTTGTTATTGTTTCATAGTAGTTTTGTTGTTGTTTACCATATGACCACTTTGAGTAAAAAAAACGAAATAAAATGCCGGTAATTTGTTTTGATTTTCTTTCTTATTTCAACATATGGATTTCATAGGGGATATTCTGATGTCTGTTTAATGCAAGAATATAGTTTGTGCTCATTTTCATTTAAATATATAAAAATCAACATACTTGAGAGGGGAAGTACGAAAATAATAATGTCGAATGTTAAAGCTGTTTTATTTGTTTGAGTGTGTTGGTTTATTTTTGTTTACATTTTTATTATATAGAAACAAAACGTAAACAAAACCTGTAATATGAGCAAAAATTCAATAATATGAATTAAATTATTGTTTTTATTAAGGAATAAATTAAACTAATTAAATACATTTCAGTTCTTAATTATAATTTAAGTTATTTGCAGTTTTTTTCGCATTTAAGCATAATAATTGCCGTTGTTGTTTTTGATATTTTATTTTGTTTTAGTAAATATTCAAACTTGTGTACATTCATACATTTTTGTAATAGATTAAATTGTCAGTTGTTGTCAGAACTGTAGTAAACAGTAGTGTACTACCTTTTTTTCAACAACAACAAGACAAAAACCACTGTGCGACCAACAACAATATTTTTTCGGTTTCTCGGTTCCTCTTCTTTTTATTGTTCTAATGAGGGCTCCCCCATGTGTTTGTGTGTGTAAAGAAAAAAATCTGAAATAAACTTCGATAGAATTTTTCTTTACTTTCAAGCGGTACGTAAAACGTAGGGTATCATGGCTGCTTAAGTACTCGTTGAATTCATTTTTATTATATTTTTTTATTTCTAAAATAAAAGAAAGAAAAAATAAAAGCAGAACAAACGCCAACACATGTACAATACGGTCAAGTGTGAAAAAGAAAAAAAGTTTAAGCAAAAAATTGAAGAATTGACAAAATTCAGCACTAAAATGCAAAATTAATTATGGATATTTTGATATTGAAGTAAAATCTCTATAAATTTCAAGGAAATTTTAGTAAAACAAAAATCTAAAAAATTTAACAGATTAAAGTGTGTGTGACAGAGGAGAAAAAATAGAGAATCAAAAGAAAAAATTGTAGTGAATGAATGTGTGTGAAAAGGAAATACGAAAAAAAAAGAAATAAAAAAATATTTGTTCTTCTAATTGGAATATGGTGGAATTTATACAGCCAACAACTTGGTGAATATTTATCAAAGTCATTTTGTGTCATATGAAAACACAATTCTACAAATTATATCAAAATGTAAGTTTATAACTACATTTGATTAGAAATTCAATTAAATTTACAAACAAAATTACATTGAATTAAAAAAAAACAAACAATTTTTATTAAAAAATTAAAAAGATTTTTTTCTTTAGTCAACAAAGACGTCTTGCGCCTTTTATGGTCTTTTGATTCTAGTGTTTTCGTTTAAGACTTTTTTTAACAATTTGTAGCTAAAAGTCTCTACTGCTGTCCCTGGAGTAAAAAAAGCATGAGACTGGCTGTTTGTGAGATTCGATGATTGCATTAATATAGTTGACGTCGTTTCTTGAAAATTTAATATTGTGTTTTGCCTTTAACCAAATGATTAAATTTAATATAATAACTACGAGCAATACCCGGATTATATTAAAATATAATGATTTGTTTTAATTCTATTATCACATTTTTCTTAATAATTTATTTATAAATCCCTATTTAAAAAAATATATGAAATTGCACATTTTTGATAATCATCTACTCCCCCCCAAAAATATTTCTACTTAAACAGAGTTACCAATTGTTTCTTATTTATATATTTCCGTTTTTATGTTAAATTTCACACATTAGGGAGTTAGTTTTTAGATTTATACTTAATACTGGATTTTATTAAAAAAACTATTATTCTTCATTTAATGTCTTTCAGGGCTCTACTAGCGTTTGGAAGCATTCAGATAAATTGGAATAACTTTCCAAATTTGGAGAATATTCCTTAGGAAGTCAAGTTTTGAAAGCTTTCTTTTGAAATCTAGTTTTATGATAATGATGAATTTAAATTCTAAAAGCAATTCAGCGTATTCATTTCTGGAAAAGCTGAAATATTTTACTTTAGTCTATCATACCTGTAGACTTAGATTTAAAACTAAAAAATTGAATTAAATTATTCAATGTAGAAATTTTTGTACATCAGACAATTAGTTTGTTTAAATATAATTGCTATCAATTTCATCTTCAGAAATAAATAGTCAACCTTAAAAATAGTCAATCTTTGTCCGAGTTTAATTCGGGTTGTTCCGAGACGGCCAAATCACGCCAATCCCATCTAATTTTGCATCCGGAATGATTTCAGAAACAAGATGTTATACCATCGGTCGTCGACAGATTGTCAATTACAAAACTTCAAAAAATATTGCATCAAATGGTGATCGTAGAAGCTCTTTATGTCTATAGATGGAACAAATTACCAAATTAACTCCCTCTGTGATTTCGGAAAAAAGCTATAGTTACCTATACACTCCCGGACAATATTCGCGAAATTAGGAGCAATTATTAGCGAGAGAAAAATCATCCCAGAAACATTGAACCGCTTCCCTGCTTGTAATTAATGTCCTTATGACACTCTGTATTTAATAAATTGTCCCTCCAGTCTTACTGAAATGGCAAAGAACTATTGATTTCATTGAATTTTCTATCAAATTCAAAACAAGAATTAATGAATTAAATAAGTATTTCTATTATTTTATCTTGCTGAGTTCACAAATCCATGATGTAGGTTGTCATTTTATGTTCATAAGAGGAGTGAGATCGAAAATTTATCAACATACGTTTTTCATTAAAACTTTTAACCCAAGTATTATTTGATTTTTTTGTGTATCAAGTTACCTTTGCAAAACATGTCAGTTGTTATGTTTAATACCAAACAAAAGAATATATTGTTAATCAGATTAAATTGAATCACCAAAAAAGTGCGCTCTATAATTATTAAATATTTGCAACAAAATCTAACTTCTTTCAACAGAAAGTTGGCCAAGCTTTTAAAGATCTGTCATCAAACTCTTTCTAATGTTATTGAATAATACCGGGAGCAAAAAAAATAGAAAACATTTTCAAAAGAGCTCCCAACACATCCGGTCAAAAAGGCAACAAGCTCTGAATATTTGCTACGAAAATTTAAAGCCAATGCAGTTTTAAAAATATATAAGACTCAAAAAGTTCCTATCAGGAATGACACTAAATATTTAGAGACCAAAAACAAAGCACGAAAATTGAAGTTAAGTTTTCTAAAAAATATGCTGGTCAACAATTTTATGTTGCTAATTCTCGAGGTTGAAGAAAAGTTTAGGACTCCAATATAGTCAAAATTTCCAACAAAGTTCTCGGTATGCCAAACAATATGCAGTTGCGACAAAAGAATTTAAAAATTTTTGTAAAGGGTTTTATAAATAGCGAATTAACCTCTAGGAATATATAAAAAAGGGCTGCTTCCATTTATAAGACTTCATAATGTTTTCACTTTTTTGGGTTTGACTGGCAAAATAAATGAAAAACAAACCAGAGCCATTGGGCTCTTGTTAAAAGATAATTTAAAAGTACAAAAGTATGAAAGCTTTTAATCGGAGATGGATTACTTGTTTGAACAAAGTGAAAGAATGCACTATAAAAAAGGTTAAAGAACAACAATTTTCTCAAGGAACTGTTTTACTGGACAGGACGTTGGACGGATAGGACCAGGGGAAAGAATATCCCAATACAAATCAAATATTGGTTATCAAACTTCTATACAAAGCAAGTTTAAATTACTAATAATCTATTTAAATCGTATGATAATACAATATTTACACCATTACGGTCTACTAAATGAAAACTTGAAAATGACTGGATTTCCATAGCACTTTTAATAATTATCAAAAATTGCCTAAAAGAAAATTATGTTTTAAATTTAAAAAATACTTTTTTTGATAAATGAATCGATGAATATAAAGTCATACATGTGGTCAGGTATATCTGCATGGGTAATCCAATATATTGACAAAACAACAATTTTATAACAAAAAGATGTGCAAATATTATGTGTTTTGTTTAAATGATACCAACTTTTTCTGTAATTGTAAAATATTTGCGAAAACTATTGTCTACTTTGTAATATTTTATCAATTCGTTTCAGTTGAAATAAACGAAATAGAGTATGTTGGCAACCCTGTACTTCCCAACAAACAAATCAAACGTGTTCGTTTTCAATTTTTATTTCGTTTAAGTAGTTTTTATATTTTGTCTTTTCTAATAAAAAATGATGAACAGAATATGATGATGAACAATATGAACAACAAATACTAACGTCTTCTTTTTTTCACTTTTTTTCAAATTGAACAAACATTTTAATTTATTTTTTCAGTCCAACTTTCTACATTAAAATAATTAATTTTTTTTGTTGTTGTTGTTTTTTTTTTTGCACTCAATCAGAATATTAGCGAAAACAAAACAACAAATCTAACTGTCTCTTGTGTTGTTCCGTTTTATTTCTTTTTTCGATATATATTTTGTTTTGTTGGCCTGTGCTTTTTCAGATTTTGGGTGGCTGCCTGCCATACGATTGATATGCTTCGTTTTATACCGATTATAGGTGCTTTAACGAAGTTTGTTGCTTTTTATTATTTTATACAGTTTGCTGCCTTTTTTTTCTAAAATATAATTTCTTTCTGTATTATAAAAGAAATTTTCGTATTTTATTTTTTCATTTTACTTTTTATCTTTAGAGTAAATTTTTGTGTTGTCTTCATCAGACATTTGAAGAAGTGTTGTGTAGCGCAACGTAAAACGTCACATTGTGCTTATATACTTACATACATACTTATGTACATGTGTGTATAGTATATAGAATATTGAACGATATATAATGTATGTAAGTTTGTTGTTAGAAATAATAATTTATTATTTTTAATAAAATTATTAAATAAAATTGTTGTGTTTTGAAAACAAAAATACTTTGTAGTTATGTACCAAATAAAGAAATATAAAAGTGTGTTACACATAAACTACATTGTTACAGTATGTCATAAAAATTTATAATTTTTTTAATAATCATCATTTTAAAAAATTAGACTTGTTTTTACTTTACTCTATAAAATGAAACCATCGATCATCATACCTTGCTTATCAGTTATGTCGATGTTATTTATGCTCCACTATTTTGTCAATCATTCTAAGCCACAACCCAAATCCCATCGGGAATGTACATCCCGATGATATCAAATAACTTAGCGGCCCCAAGTATTTGAACAATAACTGACCAAACTAATATTGATATTTGGGTCATATCTAGCCTAAAAATCTCGACTCGTCTGTGAATTAGTCTAAACCACAGTCATCACGATGCCTCTCAAGAAGCCATACCAACAGTCAGAATGTAATTGAAGTTCCATGGTAGCAAATGTAATGAATATGGCTGCGAGTCCAAAACTACTTGTATCTAGTATTAGTCTTAGAATTACATACCTTTGCATCACAACATAATCTGTTGGCAACATAAAGCTAGCAAAGTTGGTGCTGTTATAGACAGTTATCCGAGATAATCTTAAAATTGAAATGAATATCTAAACCTTTAATAAAATAAAGATAAAATTCACTTTAATCTTTTTTTTTAGCATGAATATACCAAATCAAACAGATATTTTTAAAAAGGCTAAAATTTAGACTGTCAAGTAATGATTTTTTGTTTTGTATGCGATTTCCATTTTATATTATCCAATTCTGAGTTACTTAATGAATTTATAAACTTAACTGATGACACTGTACAAATGTCCATACATAGTTTGAATGTGGCTGACATCCATCAAGTCAGTTACGTTTAAATATTTAAAGTACATTTTTTTTATCACCTTTTTTTAAAATGAGTTGTTCGATTTAATTTGGTAAATGGAAAATAAACTGTATGAAGATTTTTAAAAGTTTGTTAAGGTTTATTATTCTATATTAAAAGGACAGCAAATATTTTTAAACACGCAACTCCTATTCAACTTATGTAGTAGTTTGTAAGGGATTTTTTTTGCAGTGACATGATTTGGGGATTTTTTGGGTATAATAACACTATCAGTCCATATCTATAACAAAAACAAATCACTTTAGATCCTATAAAGTTTTTTTTTTGGTTCAATTGCAATCTGTGTTGCAATATTCGTTGTGACTGTAAGACTTAATGTCAAAATGTAATTAAATCTTACAATGTTGTTTTTGTAACAGCTCGACTGTGTCCGATAATTCTTTCATACGGAGATCCAATTATCGTAGGAATGTTCTTACCACATAGTTTTTATTGTTTTCGTTATCCTCAAAATTACAAAATAAATATCTTTAGAAAAATCGAATCATAAAAAATGTGTACTGTTTAAAAATTATAGTTCTTTTTTAATGATAAATGTTCATGGTAATATCTTCTAATTGTTAGATTTAAATTATTTGAAAATTATTAAAAATATTGTATCTTATATTAAATCTGATCTCATTCATATTCCTTTTAATTAATATCATCATTAAAATAAATATTTTGCCAACCTCCTAATTAACATCGAATGTTAGGAAACAATTTAAAAATTAAAATTTAAAAGTTGTATGACAACATTATTTAATTAACTAAATACATACATAAACTGTTAAAATTTATATTAAAAATAATTGAATTTAAGCAAAATTTAAATTATTTAAAATTTGAGAAAAAAATTCCCTAAAATAGGTAAATGTGCTGGATATGCAGCAACGACCACAAAAAATATAACATTGAGCTAAAATATTTTGTAAAGATATTTATTATAGTGAATTTTTAAAAAAATTAATTATGTTTCGGTAGAACCATTTCTCCTCTCTCTATCCATAATGAAATTTTTTCCAACAGATAATTAAAATGATTTTAAGACTCTAGCTTAATGCTATGGAAATAGATTAAATTTTAAAGCTTTCGCTGCAGTAGTTCTATAGATTTTCGATAATATATATTATTTCTTTAGTTGGTGGCGGCCTCTTCTTGTGGTCAACCTCTTATTTTATACTTAAAATCAGTTTCATTGTTGAAATAAAATATTTACACCCAGTAGAAATTCATAAAATATACGAAAAAAATATGCTTTGTATAGGGTATACCATTTTCTAGATCCTATTTAATATATATTTTATTCAGTAAATTATTTTTATATGAGTTGAATTATGAAAAAATTATAAGAATTTTTCTGTATTAAAATTGGAGAATGTTAAGAAGTTTGGCCCATTTTTCGTTTTTAAATATTTTTATATATTAAGCTTAGGAGTGAGATCGAAAAAATCTAAACACTTTTTTTCATTAAAACGTTTAACTTGAAAATGTTTTGATTATTTTTGATCAAGTTACCTTTGTTAAACATGTCAATTATTATGCTTAATGCCAAACAAATGAATAAAAGCATTTTTAAAAGAGTCCGGTAAGCTCAGCGCTCGGACTAATTGGCACAAAAAGTTTAAAGTAATGCAGGTTAAAAAACATAAGGCTCAAAAAGTACCTGACAGGAATGCTGCTAAAAAATTAGAGGCCAGAAACAGAACACTTAAATTTGGAGGGTAAAATCGTCAGATTTATTTTTCGAAATTCTATGTAATTTTAGTAGTTTCGTTTTCATTATCATATATGTTTAGATAAGAAATTGTCGATCTCACCTTTTAATATAATTTGTATTATAGTGTAATATAAAGACTTACGATGAGAGGAATAAATATATTAATGGTGTCAAAACGTCGGAGTGAAAATTAAATAATTCAACCAAAAACTCTCATAAGAATTAAGAATTAAAAGTAAATTTAATGCCAACATAAAAATTCATTAAATAAAATATTTTCGTTTCAGAGAAAGTTTTTTTTCTTATTTTACTTTGGCAAAATTTCCCTTCCCTTCATAAACAAAAAAACTTTCATGCATAATTTAATTTTATGTTATGCAGTTTATAACTCTTCTATTTTATTATTAACACTTTTAAATCATACATACATATTTTGTTTCTTACAGTGTATAAAATATAAAAAGAAATAATTTTAATAAAACAATTCGAAAGGAATTATAATTTATAATATATACATTACATCTGGGACGATTAAATATTGAATCGTGTAGTAGAACCGACTTTTTCTTTTGTAAATATTGTGCGAATTGTCCCAGAGAAGGGTGACAAAAAGAATAATTAAATATTTAATGGAAGACTGTTAATGAATATATGGGTCATAGGTTAGGATGACAGCAATTGAAAACAACTTTTTTCTTGCGACATCCCTAGAAACAGAGACTTTGTGGTCCATTATGATTTCATAAACAGTTGTTTTCAAAAATAGTTGTAAGAACTTAAAAATAACAAATTTTAAATATTTTAAGATTATTTGATCTCATTTCTTATCTCAACAAATCAAATTTATTTAAGAAGTTCCGGGCCATTTTTTAATAAAATGAAATGAATTCTTTAACGGTTTCTTAAATTAATAAAATTCTTTGAATTCCATTATATGACAACAAAATCATTTAAAATGTTTACAAACAAACATAAAAATTGGCATAATTCGAAAAGGAGTACATGATTTATATGTTGTTAAGTTTTCTAATTTTTTTTTGAACAAATATTTTCTAAAAACACGACAAATTTATATTCTTTTGTACATATTTTTTCAATAATCCACAAATCCATTTTATTTGTCATAAAAGTTGTTCAATTTAATTTTTCTAAAATCGTTTGTCATTTCTTTATGTTGTCTTTATAATTTCTTCTTCTTCTTTTTAATTGATCTTAAACAACTTCTTAAACTACATTCTGAAAAGTAGTTTTCATTATTCATTATATTTTGTTATTGTTTAATAGTCGTAATACAAAAAAAACTATAAACCATTTAACAAAACAACAAAAGCTGACAACGTCATAGTTTGATGACCCCATATACCCGACATACTAACTAACAGACCCGACGACCATCTTCATACTAGAAGAAGAAAAAAAAAACTGAACTACAAAAACAAAACAACAACAGTAATATATTTAACATACAGAACTATTCATGCCATTGAACAACATTAGCAAAATACATATATGTATGTATATATATTTATATTTAGGTATGTATATGTATGTATGATTTACATATACATATAAACATATAAACAGTACAGAGTATTACAATAATAACCAGCAATCGTAGTCATAGAAATTGTAGTTCTGACCGTCACTATTGTATTCATAGTAAAATAGTACGTGCTAGTGATATGTACGTGAATAATATGTGCGAAGTCGTCACTTAAAGTTAATCTTAATGAATATAAAACTACTGTAAATAATATTATATCTCTTTAAAATTATCTAGTATTTTTTAAAAATTTACTCTTTGTGTTATTTTCTAATTGAACAACAATGACATATAATAAATCTGATGTATTAAAGAATCAGTCTAATCGATTCATAGTTCATTATGGGCCTTCTTTATTTTTGTGTTTGGTGTTGTAATCAGTTTCTTAGTCAATAAAAGAACGCACAGTGTCTCAAATGAAAAATGAAACGGAAATAAATCTGTAACTTCATGACGACCAGTCCGATTTTAATGAAACTTTACATAGATTCAAAATTTGGTCACGTCGGGTCATAAAAATATTTAAAATATATTCTTATATCTAAACCGATTTTAAGGATTTTTATAATAATTGATTCTGCTATTGAAAACCTATAAAAAACCTTTTTGTGGGCTAAGAACGATACACGGTGGCCCAAAAATGATTGCGAGAAGAACTTGATTCAATTGCATATCATGGGTTCGGGAAGTAAATCTCAAAATTTGCTCATTCCTGATAAGAGCTACAAACATATGTGTTTTCATTACAAAATATTCAAAATTCTAATCCGAAGAATTCTTGTATAAAAGTACAGTCGCTGCTTAACCTGTTGAAATTAAATATTTGCCCCTTTACAGATTTTATATTATAAATTCTTTCTGAATTGAGAAAAAAATTTATAGTACTGAAAGAAATAGTTTGGTTTAAATTGGAACAATGTTGCCACTTTTTTGAAAAAAAATATAATAAAATCCCATTTTTTTTCTAATTTTTTAATGAATATAAAGTTATTTGATTCTTGCACAAAAATTATATAGAATTTTCACAGAATCCAAACAAAATTTTAACATTTTTAGGACCCGAATAGAGCCCACCAAATTCAACAAAAAAAACTAAAAAAATCTGCCAAAAAATTGGTCAACATTTTACTTTGATCCAAATACCTCTTGAGAATTATTATATTGTTGAGAATTAAAAGGGCTTTATGTATGTAAAATATTTTTTCAATCAAATCATAAATTAAATTTTAGCGACTTTTTGAAAAATCGACATACCCGGTATTACCAAATTTGTAGATCTCCAAATCAATTGAAAAATACCTCATAAAGTTACAGAATAATTAAAAAAGCGTTTTGGGACTATTTTGCGATGTTTATCGAAATTGTTTTCATACAAGAGTTCTCTCCGAATGCAGGGTTTTAAATAAATTTGGCAAAAATAAATTGTATTATTCCAAATTAGTATGCTAAATTTTAGCAAGAAAATATTACTTTCGCCATGTTCGTATATTCAAGTTTTATACAAACAGAAAACACTGCACGAAATTCTCTCTTCGGCTTATGAAACTTGGCACGCTGATATTGCCTTTAGTGAAAAACATTAGACACTTAAACATTTTCTATAGGACACTGGGGATGTGTATCTCCTTAACAAACAAAACAGTTAATGTTGCATATCTCTGACTAATGCAGGAAAATGACCAAATCTCAAGAAATTTGGTACATGAATAATGCTTTCGGAACACATTATTGTGGACAAACAAATTACGTGTAGAGCACGGGGGAGTAGTATCCGCCTAACAAACGAAACTTTTTAATATCGCATTAATAGAGACAAACAAAATTTTAGATAGGAATTGGGGGAGTGTATCGGTCTTACAAACAGCATATAATATATCTCTGAAACTGTTCGCGAAAATTTGGTAACGAAATAATTTATACAAAATATTTTTCTGATATGACTTTTTTATATCGCATATTTTTTAAAACTGTTACAGAACATTTTACAATTCGGCGCATGGCTGAAGAGGAAATGACCAAATATTATAGAGAACTTAAGTTTGGTATAAAGATATATATTCCCACAATTATTTATAAATCGATGGTGGATTTCTAAACAAGGTGGTGGGGTTTAAGGATTCGACATAGCCGAATATAGAATTCTCACTTTTATAAGTCTTATCACCACAACTTATTTTATGCAAAATTCAAGAAGAAATCATTTAAGATCCCAAAATTATATTTCGCACTATAAATAATGCATACCGATCTTTCAAAAAGCTAAAAGTCATATTCTTTTTAAAATGGTTCTAATTCAAATCCTCTGAACTTAAATTGAGAAATGTTTGAGGGAAAAAAACAATATCACGATAAATATGGAATCCTATTACTATTTCCAGCTTCCAGTGAATACAAGAAGAAATAATGACTCTGATAACCATTTTTTAGAGCGATGTTTTATGTTTACGTCATCTCTTAGGTATAGTTGTGTCACAACAACAACATTATTATACACTTGACATATTAATGTTATCAATCATAATATGTTTGTGTCACAACCATGCTTTTTTGTCTGTGTTTGAATCTTGTACAAACACAGCCCTTGAACCTTGTACAAACATCTTATTCTAAATTATAAGAGTTGAACTAGAAATAAAAAGATTTAGTTGAATTAAATCTCCTAAAATAAAGTTTCTTTCATTGAATAAAAATTGAATCACGCTCTCATCATTGGCATTATATTCATTGTAACCATAAATTATATAGAGGTATGGCTGGTGGCAAAAAAATTAAGAAAAAAAAACAAATTTTCTTGTTCTTTTTTTATTTTGTTGTTGATGCGTCGTCATCATTTCAATTTCAATAGCATTTCAGCAGTTCTTATGTTGTTGTTATTTATTCTGCTTGTAAATTCTTCTTTGAAATCATGTCCACTTTTTTAATATACTCAAGTCTGCATTATATTTCCCCTATTTCTCTATTGTCATTTACAAATATTAAATTATTAAAGAAAAAAATTATTTTTAAATTCTTTAATAAACATTATAATTTCAATTTTACTCCATTCTGTGATATTTATTCGTCATTTTTATATCATTAGTTTTTATATTGTTTAATTCGTGTAAGTTTTCTATTTTATATCCATTAATATTTCTATGATTTTCAATTTCACAACTTTTTTATTAAAAATTAAAAAAAAAATAACGTCAACGATTTCGGTTAAAAATAACGATTGTGGCATGTTGTAATCAATATCACGTTTAAAATGATCTATTAAATAGCATGTTGGCTTCGTCAAAGTTAACCATCCCAAAATCGCCAATAAGAAAATTGTCTTCAAATATGTGCCTTCAAAGGGAGCACAACCTATTGCGCAAACCATCACCAGCAGAAGTGTCCATAATCTAACAGAAGATACGAAATTTAATAAATAAAATATAATAATAAAATAAAAAGAAATTTAAAATGCAGAGTCTAAGTGTATTAAAATGTAGGATATTCCATAAGGATAAGTACTTCATTAAAACGGTTTGACATTAAAAGTCCAAGCTTTTGTATAATCCGGTGATATTTGCTGCCTTTCACTTTTAAGGATGTCTTCCACTTAATTCTATTTGAAATTTAGTGGCTGCCCAATTGTTTGCCAATTAAACAGCAACTCTGTAGCAATCTTTGGAGGAATAGCATTTCTCTTCCTTTTATAACAGTTAAATTTTTATGAAGTCCAGATATTGATTTATTTTTAATTTGCTAATCTTACGAACAATAAATGATTTTCAATGTGTTTTAAATTTACCGTTATAGATTTTTATAAAAACTGCGAAGTTGTCTATGAGTGAGTATAATTCTTTTTGGGGTACCTACACTTTTGCAATCCAAAATAATGGAGTTACCAGAAAAAATTTCTTAATTTCATGTTATTTTGCTAAACTCATGAATATTTTTTGTTTAACTTAAATAAATAAATTTATTAAATAAATAAACAACTGAATAAAAAGTTTAACGAGTATTGGTCCATAATTTCCCATAGTTCTACATAAACCGTCTAAAAACTATTTTAAATAGCAAAAATTACATAAATTATTAATAATACAATTGTAAGTCGTACAATTACACTTATTTCAGAATACAAACATACATACATACATACATACATACATACATACATACATACATACATACATACATACATTCATACATACATAAAACAACTGTTGTTGTAATCGTAACTGAAATATATAAAAATAACTAAAAAATGGATAAATAAACGCAAAATATTCTACAAATTGTTAAAAAATTAAACAAAAACAAACGCAGAAAAACAACAATACCAAAAGCGAAATAGAAACAATAAGATTTTTAAATTGGATCTGGAATTTCTGTTGAAACGAAAAAAGAATTGGAATTTTAGTTGTCATTTGTAAACAAAGTTACACCCTTAAATCTTCCGTTGTCACTCCATGATTCTATGAATGATTTTGTATGTGTGCAAATATCTGCGTATGTATCAATATTTTTGTTGTAGAGAATTAGCAGCGTTGCTTATCTGATGAGTACCGGTGAGAACAAAAAATGGTTTTGACATTTAGTTTATTCCAGCCTAAGAAACAAGTAGAAATATTCAACAGCAACAAATTTGAAATGAATTAGATATTATTATTATTATTATTATTATTATTATTATTATTATTATTATTATTATTATTATTATTATTATTATTGTTATTATTATTATTATTATTATTATTATTATTATTATTATTATTATTGCGGTTAAGATTTTTGTCAGTTTTCCTTACTAATAATTGGATAGGAGCAGACCATTATTTAAAATCCTTAATGTAAAAAGCTTATTTTAGGAAATTTGATAAAAAAATAAGTTTTACATAATGTTTGGCAAATTTTATGAGAATCGGGCACTTTTAAGTCCTTAAATTTTACAAAAACTTTTGAATGATCTTTGTTCCCTCATGTAGAGGGGAAACATTTTGGACGTTATGGTTCTTAAGGCTGTATGTCGACAACTTTTGGTATTTTTCCACTGCGTATCACTTAGCGGTGGTGTCCACACTGAAGAAACATAATTCATTACTGACCAGTAAAGAAATCGTTTTATATGTTATTTAAGGTTTTTTTGTGCATAATCCAAGTACTGTCAGCTAATACTTTGTGGACCTTATTTCTACTTAGCATCTTGTGTGTGATTGTAGTGACATGTACTGTAGAATTGAATAGTCTGCCAAATGCAACTCTTTAAATCTTTAGGCGGTTAACCTAAGAAGTAAATTTCAATTTACTTCTTTTATTGGGTTATGATTTCTTGTCACGACTTTTTATTAAAAGCTTTTAAAATATCAAGTACCGGAATATTTTATTCCAAAATGTTATGATTTAGCAAGAGCTATAATAATAAGCCATTAATTTTCCTTTCTTTTAAAAATATTTTAACCTTGTTCTAATTAGTTTATCAATGCTGTATTAAACTACGTATATTTAAGGAGATTTCGTAAGATGTTGACGACAATGCTGATGATGATGTTGTTGTTCCTGCTGTTGTTGCCATTCCTGATGATGACAATGACGGTTATGAACAGTTTGTCATATTATTGTTGTTATTGTTTTTGCTATTGACATGTATCTGTTATCTTAGTATGGGGTATAAAAGTAAAAAGAATCATTAAACAATAATAAAAAAAGTTTTTATTTGCTGGCGCTTTAAAACTACAATAATTGATTGTTTTTACATAAAAACAAAACTTATGAATTGATTTTTATATTTAAAAAAATGTGAATAATAATCTTTCTGCATAATATTTATTTAAACAGAATTAAAGTTATAATAAATTTAATTTATAATGATAATCGCATAAGGTGCTCGCATAGATTCGAACTGGTCTAATTTGATTTTTTTCATTTGCATTCAAAATATTTTCTATCGCAAATAATTTCATCCAACTCCAATTTGTATGAATTATATATCGATTGACAACTATTTTAACTATACCATTCTAATAACCATCATAACAGTCATTAAAATAATAGATACACCTTTATGTAAGACATTTAAATGAGTGTAATTTTAAAAATGTTTACGTAAGCATAATGAATCCTTTAAAATAAAAAAATATAGAACCAGTTTTACTGATTAAAGAAAAAATCGAAAAGTACTATTCATATACCGATATATAATGGCGAATTTGATTGTCGGGAAAATGGTTTGATAGTAAAAGTATGTTTTTTTTTTTTTTTTTTTTTTTTTTTTTTTGTAAAATTTAATTTTTTAAGAATTTTTCGATTCTTTTAACTTGAAACAGTTAGAATTGCTAAATTTTAAATGACCACCGTACCATAAATGAGGGGAACACTGTTCAAACCATGAGATATCAAGGGAGGTATAAATTTTGTCAGTAATGATTTATCTCACAAACAAAATTAGAGAAAGTCGTATTAAGTCTTCGAAATAAAGTCTTTAATCCGTTAGTTGGATCGTCGTCTTCATTGCTAAAATCGACCCTTATAGATCTTGAAATGATGCTTATATTGTGATAGGTATTGGAATCCATCCAGAAACAATTGGTAATTGTTATTCACAACCAAATTTGCAATGGAATAATTTCAAAATCTGACCTCTGACCAGATAGATCAGGGGTGTAGTTGGTGAGCCTTCAAAGTTGTATTTCGTGTTGAATATCTCTGGAACTATAATAGATGTCTTACACATGTATTTTTTATAAATATTTACAATGACTTCCTATATTCCATATATAGCTCTTCTCTCAATTCATAAATGAATTTCTGTCGGATTTAACAAAAAAATCATCCTACCCAATTTTGGAGGGTCACCGACTTAGTTGGTCTAACTAACTTATAAATGAGATTTATACACTTTAAAGTGATATTCGGTAGTGAAGGTTGTATGGTTCCTATGATAAATAATGGACCGATTCTCATGAAATTTGCTACGTTGTTTAAGAGTATACAAAATCTATTTGTGCTAAATTCCGTTCAAATCGTTTAATCTCTTGGGCGCATTTGAATAAAGACTATATGAGATAATTGTCCAATCATAACCAATTCCAATAGGTTTTAAATTAACTCGAAACACCTCATTAAGATATATCTAATTGTTAAAAATTATTTCTAAAAAATGAATTTGGACAGTGTGATATATTATCAAAGCTTTCAAACCAAAATTCCTTAAATTTATATTCAAAATAAAATTTATTATCAAATTATCAACCAACTTTTAAAGTGGGTATAAACCTTTGATAAACCTTCATTATGTGAAATTCGTGATATTTCCTAACTTTTTTTGTATGTTTCGACACTATTTCTAGGTCGATCTTCTTCAATTTGGAATTTTTTATATACCTTTATGTTCGGGTCATCGTATTTGTTCGTAAAGTCTACTATTAATTTTTTATTTTAAATATGGCCGTCAGTTTATAATCCTTCAATGTTTGTAACTTCCTGAGAAACGCGATTAAACGAATTGTTCTAATTTTAATTTTGATGGTTCAAGACAGGTATCTAATGGTTTCATTTATGTGGTATAATTGGGTCAATCTCAGAGATTGATAATTATTTAAATATTGTGTACAAATAAATTGAATAATATATTTTCATTATCGAATGATTCGATTTATAAACTGAAAAATAAAACTTTGTAATATTAAAGTTAACATTTTATAATTAAATTGAAATTACGATCCGATTTACCCAAAAGTTTTTTTATTACATTTTTTTCTTTTCTTCAATAAATTTTCTAATCCAATTTTTTGCCAGTTTTTTTTTTTTTTTTTTTTTTTGTGCTCCATTTATTATTGATTGATGTAGGAAATTTCTTAAACTCTGCTGTTGATTTTGTAGTTCGTTTGAAAGTTCTAATTTAAAAATATATTTTTTTTCTATTTTCATTCGTATTTGCAATCCGTGCGGATTTAATCAGCGGATGTGTAAAAAAGTTATTTTTGCAATAATTATTTAGTCTTTTTTATTATTATTTTTTTTTTGTTTTAATAATAATTTTTTACTTTTTGTATTTTATTATTTTGTTGATTGTCAGTATCGCGTGTATTTTATTTTATAAATTCAAAGATTATCGAAAAAATGTAGTTTGTTTCTGTTTTTTTATACCCTCCACAACAACAAGTGATGAAAAGAGTACATTCATTTTGTCATTCCGTGTGTGACGCTTAAAAGGAATTATCTCAAATCCCATAATTATCTGAGTCGATTTAGCTATGTCCGTCTGTCTGTCTGTTGAGGCTCACATCAACAATAATTAACAGAGCTCAATAAAATTTGGCCTAAATATTTCATTTAGCTCTGAGAAGTTTCGCATTTGAAACCAGAAAATGTTGTTCAGTATATATTAAAAGATATAGAACGATCTCTGAGAAACCTTCAAGTGAAGAACTTTCGTAAAATTGTCAATTACATATCGATAAAAAAGAATACAATTTTGTATTAATATATAATTATATACCGTCATTACCATTCCAAAAATTATAAAAATCTATTCAGAAGACAAAAAGTTTTAACCAAAAATATAACTAATTATGATTCCTAGTTATGTCACTTCACAAATATTTGTGTTGGAGGGTATTTAAGATTCGGCATTGCCGCATATATCATTCTTATTTCTTATTATTTATTATTTACTTGTTACTTCTTTCTTTCTTTCTTATTTTCTTTTTCACTTGTTTGTTTGTGGTTAATGTGGTTGTGTTTTATATTTTTTGTTTTGTTTTTGTTTTTTTTTCTTTGCACTATAAATAATCAAGTTCCTGTTAATCAACCTACTTTAAATATAATTTTCATTACTTTGTAATTGTTTGTAATAAAGTTACATCTTTTTGATTTGACTGAAGTAATTGGAGTGAACAAAGATCAATTACAATTTGTAATAAATTTTTAAATGATTTGATACGACCTCAAAATGTTTTCAGAAACTTTTGTATCGAAAGAGGCAGCAATTTATAATTATTTTAATTAAACATAATTATAATGAAAATTCAATTTTAGTTCTTTTAAAAATTGATTTCTAAACACAAATGTATGTGCTCTAATGTCGCAAATTTAGCTATAAAAGTCATTTATGATTTTCAATAAAAAAAGAGATTTTTGATAATTAATATGGGTGATATTATTGTCTTTCTATTCTATTCCGCCCCATTGTACATAATAGATAAACTTGACGAACCCTATGAACCAAAGCAGACAAAGGGTAGGGTAATGAATGAATTCATATTAGATGCGGTCTTCATACTTCGACGCCCGGATTTTAGTTTTGGCTTAAGTTTGGTATTTTTTCTTTTCTTATAAAAAGTGAGCCATATTTTTATAAAAGAAGTCTGTCCTACTCTCCGAAATGTGGATGTGAGATGGGGATGAGACTGTTGAGCACATCATTACAAATATTGGTAACTTAGATAGTATTGGAATAGCGAATACTAAGGCCAGATGGGATTTCAGTAGGGCCTTAGTGGACAATCGAACATAAGGGAGGTTGGAAAATCTTGCTAGTGAATCTTTTTTAGTGACGCCCTCTTTAATGTGCTCCTGATACTTGTGTCTCTCTTGTTTGCGTCCGGTTTGTTGTTAACTATATGATTTTTGTCATTTTGGAAACTAATGGGTGCTTGATGAATAAATCATAGTTCTTTTTGCTCTAGTGCCTAAAATTAACTATAAGATGTAATTAAATTTCAACAAAAAATTACACGCAGAGAAACGTCATTTCGCAATATGTTCGCCGCAAACACTAATATATTAGCGGCAAACATTTATTGTTTATACCAACATGTTAATTACTGAATTCATTTTATTGTAATAATAATTTCGTAACTGTAATAAAATTATTTTTATTAAATAAAAAATATTGTGGTCGCAATATGTTTGACTGATCACAATTTTATTGTTATTAAACAACCTGTTATAAAAAAAACTATTGTTATTTGGACAAAATATTATTTTCAACTAAATATGAACAAATATTCCTTGGAAAATAATACATATTTGAAATTAAAATTATTTGATGAAAACATTTCAAATGATTTTTACATATTTTTCAAAGGTCTACATAAATAAAATGAAAAATATATATTATTAAAAATATTAAAAATATTAAATAAAATATTTTTATTTAATAACAAAATAATGCGAAACAATTTTTTTATAGAGCTAATAACATTTATTATTGGAATAACAATATTTTTATTGACGATAAAAATTTTTTAGTGGCCATAACAATTATTTTAGTGGTGATAACAATAACTATTGTTATTAATGCAAAATCAAGATGCGAACAAATTTTGTAGTTACGGTAACAGTATCTTATAACAATAGTATCTTGCTCCTCATTTATGGTTACCGCAAACATGTTTTTTTCTCTGCGTGTATTAGATACTTATTGTTTTAAACATTTTGTTAAAAATTTAACCAAAAATACCGCAAATATTTTTATCATTCATAATTCTGGTATTATGACATCTCGGTGAGACTAAAAAGTAAATAAGAGAATTTCACTCAAACATGTGTTTAACTAACGAATTCACTTAAAGGATTTTATGTTTATGAGAACAATTTCAAATCATACAAATTCAAATAGACACACTTTAAAAATGATAATTAAATTAAAGTCACGATAAGTCAACTCAATAAAAATCACAAATACAAATGACACATGACGAACTTTTATGATTTATGATTTCCTTTTTAAAAATATTCATTTCAGACAAACGATCAGTAAAGATTGACAAAAAATAAGCATTTGAAAAGAAATTATTATGCAAATAATTCTAACGATATTTATTTTTATGATATTTCACTAAAGCCATAAATTATAGTCTGTTACCTTAAATCACCTGTCCTCTCTACAATAAACAAAATATTCAAACTGTATAAATAATTATAAATCGATGTTGTTGAAAAAAATAACAATAATTAATTACAAAATTAAAATAATTGAAATGAATACTCGAGTGTATATATATATGTATTAGTATATGTGAATTTCAATGTGTGTAATAAATATAACATTAATTAAAGACAAACAGAAGTTGATATAAACTCTTGTTTAAAAGTCTTGTTAATTGTAAAAAGGATATTAAGGATAACTTGGATAGACAGTAGTTGTAGCCTGTTTAACACATACTTTCATGTACATCATACAC
Organism: Cochliomyia hominivorax; assembly: GCA_004302925.2. Classification (NCBI taxonomy): domain Eukaryota; kingdom Metazoa; phylum Arthropoda; class Insecta; order Diptera; family Calliphoridae; genus Cochliomyia; species Cochliomyia hominivorax. Next base: position 46,082,268 of record PYHX02000467.1, on the reverse strand, counting down.
ACACACACACTCACATACACTAAAAGAAAAACCAACATTAACACATTTAGTCAATGACATACCAAAATATCTTCACTATTACAATAAATAAACAAAAACAGCAGATGTTGCAAGATTACAAGAAACCAAGGAAAACGTATTTAGGGTTGCAACTTGCCAGCAGAGAAACAGAAGGACAAATTGTATTTTCTTTTAACTAAATCCTAGATTTACATAGAAAACCAAATAAAGAAAAACAATAAAAGAAAAACATGAAAATATTGAAAAAAGAAAGGCAGGTGTTATAGTTGTCTTGTGTTTATGCTGAAGATCCTTAACTTGGGTTAATGCTACCCAAGGAGCTTTACAAGCAAATAAACAACAGATGTCTCTGAAGAAAACCGTTGATATCTATCAATTCGTACTGCAATCCCGTACGGGATATCAGCAAATAATTAAAGGTTCTAATTTGTTAAATCATTAAATTTTTATTATCTTTAGACATTTAAAAGTCTTGAATGGAAATCAGAATTGAAGATTTTACCTTTAAGAGAATTTTTCTCCTGAAGATGTTATGACCTTATGATCCTGTTGAAAGATCTAATACAATCACCAATAGTTTCAAGTTTATATTTTATAATTTGGAATTGGAATTAACATTCCTTTTTATATTTGTTGTAAACTAAAGTCTAAAAATTTTAATACGTGTTTTTAACACTTTTTGAAGTAATATTTATATTAAATTCATTTTTAAAAGTTATTTTAAGGAAAATAACTTAAAAATAGGTAAAAATTCAGAAAGCACGAGAAATTAATATGGATGTGAGAGAGAGAGAGAAAAATATACAGCCGGGACTGACTTGATACTTGTGGTGGAGGGTATAAAATAACGCCAAAGAAACCTGTTAGGGAATTCGCTGATAAGGGATTCTGAGCTTTGACCTGAAATACAGTCAAAGTCTAAATTTAACTGAAATTTCAGTCGAGAATATGAAAAGTGAAGACCAATTGAATATCACCTAAAGCAAATTTAGGTTATATCCTTTAAAAAGGATTGTTGAGCAAAGTAAAAATTATTGATAATTTTTATACCGCAAAGGTGTAGGTACCATCTACATAAATTTAAAGTGCAAAGTCTAATTGTGTTAAGAATTTGGATATTCTTACATTTAAAAAATTTGGCAATAAATTTGCAAGTGTTTTTGGAAACTCTAGTGATATTTACTGCCATTCAGTCATAAGTGAACTCGGTGCTTTTACGGTGACTGTTTTTTCTACTTATTACAAAATTACTTGATTAATTTTAATCAATTATTCCATTGTACTTCATGGAAATAAGTACAAAAACATAAAATGAAATTTCTTGATGTACTATTCTATATTTGGGATATTAAGGTTCTTTTTAAATTATGCTTACCATCCTTAAATTTACTATTTGATGTAAATCAGAAATTGGAGAAGTACACGGAGAGGAAAAATATGTTTGCGGTAACCTTAAACGAGAAGCAACATACTATTGTTATTAGATATTGTTTATTTGCATTGTTATTTTGCATTAATAACAACAGTTATTATTGTCGCCACTAAAATATTGTTATCACCATTAAAAATATTATTATTCCTATAAAAATGTTGTTATTTGTTTTTGAATAAAATATTTTTATATATTTCTCATTTTATTTATGTAAACATTTCGAAAATATGTAAACATTATTTGAAATGTTTTCTTCAAATAATTTTATTTATTTTAATTGAATTTTTTATTTATAAATAATGAAAATATTAATTGAAATATGTATTATTTTCCATGTTAACACTAATTGTAAAAGTAATATGTGTTCATATTCAGTTATCAGTAAACTGAAAATAATATTTTGTCCTAATGACAATAGTTTTTTATAACGGGTTGTTTAATAACAATAAAATTGTGATCAGTCAAACATATTGCGACCACAACATTTTTTATTTAATAAAAATAATTTTATAACAGTTACGAAATTATTATTAAAATAAAATGAATTCAATATTTAACATGTTGGTAGTAATAATAAATGTTTGCCGCGAATATATTCGTGTTTGCGGCGAACATATTGCGAAGTGACGTTTCTCTACGTGTAGGAACTATCTAATGAAAAATTTTTCCGTTGTCGGTGACACTTAACATATTCCGTCATAATAATACTTTAAGAGACTTTTCGAATTCTTTAGGATTTTAACTTTATGAAAACATTTTGTGGACATTATTTTGGAAGAATTGAAATCGAAGAGTACAAAAAGAGACAACTAAAATATTGACGATTTTGAAATATTTTTATAATTTAAGGCTCTTATCATGCACTTACAATAGAAAGTACTTACAAACTGTACAGGAAGAAATTTAGTTTCAGAAGAAGATGTTCATCAATGTTATGGCTCATTCAAATATAATTGTATTCCATTATCATATCGCATTCATCAATGAATCAGATTCCTTATAATAAGATATTAAGTACTCAGCATGATATAATAAAGTGATTATTTTTAAACTTTCTGATTATTAAATACCTTTTTACAAAAAATTATTAAAATTGATTATAATGTCGTTCCATTTTAAAATCTTGTGGTTTTTCCCTTTTGGTATTTTATCAAATTAAACATCCAAAAAGGGTCACGACAGTAGAAGTCGCATCACAGAAAAAAAAATTATTTCTAAATTTATATTTGCCAAAACATTTTTCAAGCGAATTTTTATTATCTCTTCTTTATTTGACGTTTTCAAACGCCTGCAGTATCTTCAGAGAGAGAGAGAGAGAGAGAGAGAGAGAAATCACATTTTGATATCAAATAATTTACAAAACTTCTTTTGAATTTAAATCCTATAAAGCTGGAAACAATTATGGGTTATTAACTAAAGTAAAGACTTGACAAGATGTAGACATTTTAACCTAAATTTTTCCTTATAACTCGTACATAACGTACAAACAACGTACATCATTTAATTTCTTTACTACTTAATTCAATGTGCAGCAACATTGTTGTCACAAAAATACTAAATAAATATGGACGTTTATATATGTGTTAGTGAATATATATATACACTTATAAAGGAATTCTTTTGAGTAAAATGTTTTTCAAAGATTATTTTTCCTCTCATTCTTTAAATGTATCCCAATATAATTTAGCACTTTTTGCTACAACGCCTTCGTTTTTAATCTCAAAAGGTAAAGAAGACAGAAAAAAATTTAGATTATGAAAATGAATTAAGAAATAGTTTTACTATTGGATGGTGACATTATCTTTCGGCTGAGAATAAATCTGCAATTTCAAAAAGCTTGAGATGATGATACATTTTGTAGTTCTAAACTAGAAAATAAAAACTTCTAAAATCGACTAAAATACTACAGAATTGGCCAAAAGTAAGCATCAGTTGACTCGCCTGATTATGTCAATAAAATCTTTTAAAATCGGCAAAATCGAATTTTTTGTGAGATTTTGTGAAAACTTTCAAATGGACTTAGATTTTGTAAATCAAGATCGTTTTTATTAATTTCTTACCGACAGTTTTCAAATCGGTTAAGATTTTGTAAATCGAGATCTTTTATAATAATTTTGCACCGAAATGTCCAGTTTAAGGATGTTTCGTAATATTTAAACTCTCACAATCAGTTATGTAAAATTTCGCTAAATTTTTACCAGAGGGTTCCAGTTTCAATCCAACCTTTTTAAAATAATCTTAATTCAAAGGTACATTTGTAGAATACAGTGATTCAGAAATGTTGATGTTTTAAACATTGATTTGACAAAAAATGTGATCAAACTGAAATAAAAAAGGAAAATAAATGAAATATTGTGTTTAATAAAATAAAAAATATGGAAATTTTTCTGATAACTCAACATATTTACGCAGCAAAAGTGTAGGTACCTTCAAAAAAATACTTTATGGAAATACATTGGCAACTTCGCATTTTTTTTATAAAAAGTGATAACACTAATTAGTTCTAGTTCAAAATTTCACACATTTATAACGACTCGGAAAAAAATTCGATTGCAAAAATTAATAAAATAACCATAAATTACTTAATCATACTCCGACATTGCAACAATAATGAACAGATGTAAATCATCAATACAAAAAGTTATTGATCAGCAAGATTTCGCACCGAACCAAACTATAACATTTTTGGTTCGGACGAAGGTACTTTAGTGCGAAGAATAATCTTTACAACAATTGCAAAACGGTAAAACATGGAGGTGTGAGGAAATTTAGAATTTATTGAGCTAAAAATGAACAAAATGGTCTATTTAAATGTTCTTAAGAATAATCTCAAGTAAAGTGCGGAAAAATTAGGAATTATTTATGATTACTGAAGATGTGACTTGCCTACAGTACTTCCCACATGCTTAACATTACTTGGCAAAGTTCTGATATCAATTCTATTGAGCAGCCGCCAATTTTCAAACAAAAACCAACTGAAAAACTTCCTTAAAAGAGGTTGTCAATAAATATAACTCGAGAATGCAAAAACAACTTGAAAATTCAATGCCAAATAGTTTAAATAAAGTATTTAATTAAGAGTATTTTTAAGTGAAAAGGTACATACACTTTTGCAGTGCAAAAATATAAAGTTACTAGAAATTCTTCCTCATTTTTATTTCATTGTGATTATTTTATAAAAAATAAAAAATAAATTTATTAATCACGTAAATAAATGTGAAATATTTTTAATTTTTTACTTAAATTCACAAAAAAGTTTTACTAAAATTGAAATTCAGAAGAAAGAACTTATATCAGATATTTTGGCCGATATAAAAAGATCCAGTGCCATTAACAAGTGACCAAAAACTATTATACAACTTGTAGTGGTTCCAACTATTAAATTGGTCATAGTTTTAAAAATTAATGTCCACATCTAATACATCATATTAATACTAAAAGAAGCAACTAAACATTATTAATTTCTATACAAGTTTTTTCTCATCATCATTAGCAACAACAAAATCGGCAACATTTAGCGAATGATGAAAATAAAATAATAACAAAATTTCATGATATCTCTGAAATAGTCAGAGATAGATATGACACCATTTCTATTAAAAAAGAAGTTTTAAGATTTATTAATAAGCACTTTAGTAATGTATAATGTAAAGAGCATATATTACTTAGTAATATGATGAAATCAAGTGAATCATATTAAATCAATTAATTCATTAATATTGAACAAATGTTCTCTATATAATAATTATTTATTTAAATATTAAGAGTTCACAATTTTAATTTTTAAGGCCATTTCGAAAATTATTATCGGGTTTTTTTCAAAAACCGTGTAGCTTTTATGAAAATACCTTCTCTACCATTTGATGTGCTATTAAAGCCGGGCAATAACAATTGCCTCCTATTATATGAACACAATGACACTGGAAAAATTATTTTAAATACCCAACGGCATTACTGGCACATTTAAATAAACATTGAATCTCTACTTTAAATATTCCCAAGAATTTATTTCAAACACAATTTTACGATGTCGATTCATCTGACTGTTCATTATTTTTTCAATATTTATTATTTACTTCTTCAAGCTTCAAAGGATACAGTAGCGAGAGGAAAAAATGCAACACCAAACAAAATCATATTTAATATTGTCTGTTTCAAAATAACAGCAACTAATTTATCTCACTTTTCCTGTTATAAATTCTTACATTGATAAATTTTCAAATAATTCACATAAACTTTTAAAAATGTGAATTAATGAGAAAAGTGCAAAATTTAGGCGAAAATGCAACGGTTTAAAACAATAAGACCTAATAAGCTACTGTAAAGTAAACTAACAATACATATAGAAATCTTAAATCTAAGTCTTTGTGTTTATGAAGCCCAACCATGGTGAAACGAAATCCTTAATTATTCGAGGGATATCTTAATTTCGTGGTAAAGAGTTATCGCTCATTTCAGGTTTTTTTTTTTGGTTATTTTTTAACGTGTTCTCTTATCATATATTTTCTCTGAAAGCATTTTTTAATTCTTACAATAATTTTGATTTATAATCGGGTCTAAATTGTCCATCAATAGCTAAGGCAAGTTAGATAGTAGACTTATAGGTCTATGCGAATCAACTCTTAATGTGATCTTTTCGTAATTAGTGACACCTTCCATTACGGTAAGTTAGAAATATAAGTATAACTTGTTAGTGATTTTATCAATGCGAGGAACTCTTTTAGAGTTTAAGTGAACAATAGCATTGTCGATCTTTAGAATCTCTAAGCAAAGGGGTTCAATTACAATGGTTCGATGCACAACAGGTGGCAACTCAATTTGATTCATTTAGGGTCAATACATTAATTAAATGGCTAACAAAAAAATTCCCTTATCTATGTCTTTTCTTGTCTCCATCTGCATTGCTTTGAGGGGCTTATTTCGACTGATGAATTAAGGAATTTCCTTAATTAAGGTATTTCCTAAATTGAAGCCAATTTATCCTTGAGGTAATATCGCAATGTTATGGCCATTCATTAAAAGAATTCTCATATATAGACTATTGCAGGGATCAGCCTTATATTTGACATAGAAGCTCATAAAACATTTATTTCTCCTAAATTTCTTATCGAAAAAATTTTGCCGCTTTGGCATTACATATCGTTACCACATTGCTTATAGTAGAAGCTTACGCTAAATATGCAACAACTCGAAAAAACTTTTGAGGTTCAGTGTGTTGATTTCGACGCACAAGTCAAGAAGATGAGTTCGCTTACAAAAAAAACATTTGGATATACTCCAAAGAAAGAAAATTGAATCCCATATTTATTGATACCGAGAGACGCTGAAATGCGATGTTGTTTGCGGGAAGTGGTGCTACAGAAAGAAGTCATTTTTGCATCGCTTCGCTACTAATCATGAATAATTAATACACTAATTAAATATTACAGATAAGCCAAAGTTCTACCAAATGAATCCTTGAAAACACAGATGTAATATGATCAGAAAAATGTCCTTTTTATTATGAGCAGTTAACAAAGGTTCAGATTATCACAAGGGACCTGTGCTGAAGACAATTGATTCGTTTGATTAGATAAACGACCAGGCACCAAGTCATAATCTTCCATCAGTTCTAAGTATAATCACATGTTGCAAAAAATATAAAATACTTTGGTTTTGGCTTATATGCTTTATAGCCCAGTCCATGCCAAATCTGATTATTTATTTTTATCTTTTTACTCAGTTACTATAATGCCCTGAAAAGAGGGTGTTTGATTTTATTTACCGTAATAGCGGATCCATTATTTTGATACAATTTCTATATGTCAAAGATCAAAAAGGTTGTGGTTTACGATGAGCAATATTTTCAATTTTATATCAATATCGGCATTATTAACTTGTACATCCAATATCTCCCCTATATATAGTCTACAACAATATGTTGGGTATAATAAAGTCGTCAGAAACAGACCAAAATTTTTTTTGTTTTTCATTCATCGCTCTGTTTACTTATAAGCTTAGACTATACATGTGTGTGTGTATGTGCAACATGATGTTTTATGTGCAACAGAGTGTATGTAATAATGTTCGAATGGTTGCTGCAGCAAAAGTAAACAAAAATTGCAACAAATATTTTCAATTCGTGGTAAAGATGCTTCTCCTCGTTTCTTTCTTTTTTCTTTCTTTTCGTTTAGCAATTTTTTGTTTTCATTAGTTCGAGACAACATAAAATCCAGTTTGATTTTTTTTGTTGTTTTTTGTGGATTTTTTGTTCACTACTTTTCATTTTTTGTCTGTTCATCTTTCCTTTTATTGTAAAGTGTCTGGAGTTGCTTGAAAGAATTACAAAATGCTGTTTGTTATGCGTCTCTTTTATAGTTTTTTTTCCATACCAGACAGCAATTTGAAGTAGAGAATAAAATGAAGTCAAATAAATAGTTTCGAGGCATGAGAAGATGAAGATGATTTATATTTTAAGGATAATAGTTGTACTTAAATAAAGATTTGTGCAGTTCTATAAACTAACTATGTATTAAGTAAATACAAGTTAGCTATATGGTATTAGGTATTTCGAAGATTTTAGCTTTTTTTCTTTCATTCCATAGAATTCTTTGGTCAATGGGCTTTAGGGATCTGCAGGCAATTTCCTTATTGTGTCGACTTTTTCATAAGGATAACAAGTCCATTTTTTTTTTGAATTGCAATAATCTAGAAATATTTAGAAAATATTAATAAAATAATATAATCATAATTATTACATAATAAGACCTAAAGCCCAGGGACACGGATGGTGGTATTTATATACCCTTCACCACCGCAAGTGGCGATGAGGGTATATTAAGTTTGTGATTCTGTGTGAAAGGCCAAGAAAGAATTATCCAAGAACCCAAATTTGCATTAAATCACAATTTAATTCGATTTGGCTATGTAGCTTCGTTGACACGATTACATCCACAATAATTAAAATTTGACCTAAGTATAACTGGTCAAAATCGGTTCAATAGAATAATGTTTTAATCCGATATCTGAGAAAACTTTTAATGTCTGAAAAATGTCATCAACAATTACGACTGAACGGGTTATTAATTTTTAATAAAATTTGCCACACTGATATTGTGTTACACCCCAATAAACACTGAAAATTCAAAAAATTTTCAATGATGGAAAATGGTACTTGAATTGGGCATAATTCAAACTGTGTACACAGTTTACACATAAATTATTATTGAAAACTATGTATAGTTTTCAATTTAAAATTTACAAAAACTGAATTATATTTCCTTTTAACTGGAAAATGCTTTTGAATCAAAGTGTAATATAAGTTATTTTCAATACTTGAAATTGAATTCAAGGCTGGAAATACATTTGGTCTAAAATTGAATTCCATCAAAACTACTTATAGGGACGCTAAGTTATTAAGTAATGAATTTATTCATAATTTTAATTCGTCCAGGTCCTTTTTATCCATTTTAGAACCGTAAGCTTCTATCACCAATCGATAACATTCAATATTGTCTGATCTATATAAATTTAACGTCTTTAATACAAATGTGTCAGGACATTCTATGTTTTACATTTAAAAGAGATTTGTGTTGGACCACAAGTTCAAACGGTTTCCGAGTTCCGCTTTTGAATATATCTTAATGCCTTGAAACATTGAGCATGATCCCTAAGTGTGTGACCCCTAAGTTTGCCAACAATGTTTGTCGAGTGTTGTTTCCAATACCTTATGTTTTTCGGTTAACCAGGTTCCTCTTGCCTTTTGAGTCGAGATCGCCATTTTAGAATCTTAAGCATTAAGCATGAGTTTTCTTTAAAAAATAAAACATATTTATTGGCACCAAATTCGTCATTATTGGCTTCTACCGATTACAAAATTGGAAATTTATTTGAAATCGTTAGTAAATTTTAATATTTTGGTTTTAAATACTAAATTCGTTTATATTCCAGTTGCAATCTTAAGGTCCAATTTGTGGTATGCACTGTGCTCAATACAACAATAGAACACCTAACCCCACTACTTTTCAAGACGTTTTTTAAAATAACAATCGGAATGATGATTGTTAATTATGAAATTAAGTTATTTTCATTTTAACTAAATTTAAACAGTAAAATTAGATAGAAATTGTCTTTGTAAGTAATTTGTTATACAATTTTCTCTAATTGAAATACAGTATGACAGAAAAAAATACAATATTGTCATAAGATTTAAATAGATTATTAGTAATTTAAATTTGATTTGTATTGGGGTAGCTCCCCTTGATCCTATCCTATATTAAGTGATGGTGTCTCACAGTAGCATAATTGTTGCTAAATTTTAAGACTCTCGCTGTTATAGCAATTTAGATATTCGATATGATTATCGATTATATTTACTTTGTATGGCGGATACCCCTCCCCCTGACCTTGTCGTCCACACTTTTTGACAAGTAAAACTGTACCTTAAGGAGGTGGTTAGGACCTTGTTTGAGAACACTCGCTGTTATAGCACTTTAGAAATCATTTTTTCCTTTGTGAAGGGAATACCTCTCCCCTTTTCCTTATCCATCTAACATTTTATCTAGTAAAACAGTTTCTTAAGTAGGTAATAGTGACTAAATTTAAGAATTCTTCTTCAATATTACCTTTATAAAGGGGGGTTTTGTCCAGTTATATTGTTTTTTTTTAGATCCAAAATTTTCTTTGTATATCCGGTACTTTTCCCCTGGTCCTATCGGAAATTTTTATAGCCTATATTACTTTCAGGTATAAAGGCGTCATTCTGTGAAAATGTCATTAAAATTTCCCCAGCCGTTTTGAAATTAATACATAAATACATGCATACATATATACACATCCTAATTTCATATACAGATACATATATAAATCTATATAGGTATATATAAAGATATATATATATATATATATATATATATATATATATATATATATATATATATATATATATATATATATATATATATATATATATATATATATATATATATATATATATATATATATATATATATATATATATATATATATATATATATATATATATTTTAATTTCATTTTAAGAAAATTTCTTGACACACTGTATACAATTTTTCAAATAGTAAAAAACTCTCGCTCTATTAATATATTCATCACCATCTCTCTCATTCTCTTCTATAATCATTTTATGTATAAATAATGACAATAACAACAATTGCAAAAAAAGACTACAACAATAATAAGTGACAAGTGTAGACATTATGGAGTTGTTGTTGTGACAATGCCGACATAGAATTGTTTTTCTTTTCCACATTCAAAGTCACTTTTATTTCTACCAGTTTTGTGGTTTGTGTGGTGGTAATGGTGATGGGAATATAAGGATACTATTCATATATACAAATAAACATATGCACTAACACACTCACACAAGTGGGCAGATTAAAATCGTGAACAAACACACCCAATATTTTAGGTAGTAGTGAGACGTTGCGACGTAATACGTACCGTGGTAGAAATAATATTCATTCTCCATGTGAAGGCATGCAAGTGTAAAGAGGGATTTTACGATAAAGAATGTGTTTTTGCACAGATAGAGCGATGTCTTTAAAAAATAGCAGAGTAAATCCCTGAAAATGTTATAAACATATGATTTCTCTTCTTTTTAACTTAAGAAATATGAAATTAAGAATTACGTTAAGCCTTTTAAAGCTTTACGTTCAGTTTTTAATATTCTTGGTCTCCATAATAGATCAACGTTATACAGAATTGATTGTTGTTGTTAGTGTCGCAGAATATTTGTCAAATTGGATTCTTCGCCGCAAAATTATACATTTTCTGAAGCGAATTTTGATGTGAGATTTGAGTTATTATGAGTAACTTGCATCACACATGATATTCATCATGCGAGCAAAATTAGAATACTTTGAGGTATTGGCGAGCAATTTTGGACTTGAGATAAATATCAAGTAAAACAATGTCATGAAAACTATCAACATAAAAATCATCGATGACATGTAACCACAAATTCAACCGGTCGAATACATAAATAGTGTCTGCTTTATCATTACTGCAGACTTCAATAGATTCAATAAAGAAAAATCGGACGACTACAACCAATAAAGCGAAGCTTATATCTAGACGGAGAAAGGTTAGATTATTTAACGCTTGAATAAAATCAACTTTGCTTTTTAAAATGAAAGTGAAGTGGTAAGTATTGAACACACTCTGCAGGTGTTCATCACCTGTATGCCTTAAAATCGCATGCAGGATACTTTTAAAAATTTTATATCCCTAGATTATTGTTATACAACTTTCAATAAGAAGATGAAATGGTACAAGATGGTACTTAAGTTGAAACCTTAAGGGGACTGAATAAGGGACAACTGGAGGCATTCAATACTCCATTACATGGGATGATTAAAAAATAGTGGGCGAATACAGCATAAGATGAAAGTCATGTATTAGAACAAATTCCAAAGTTGTAAATCCATAACATTTTATGTAAATTGGTAGAATTAGAAAGATTTTTTTCAGTATGAGTTATATAAATCATTTCAAACGATCACAGAGAAACAGTACCGTAACATATTGATTCGATTGAACTTAATCGGTTCAAAAGATCACCGGGACCTACAACAAAAATATAATTGATTTCATTCAAGAGATCAACCAAATAATGAACTACCGGAATATACGAGATTTCGATCAATGCAGTGCACCCTCATTGAAATACTGTCCGAAATTACTTCAGAAATTCTTCTGCGAAATTCATAAGTTACCAGAAAGATGGAAAAATGTTTTAATTTAAATCTGTAATTTTTATTCAATAGAAAATTTTAATCTAACTCTTATGATTGTGCTAACATTTATAACACTGCTGTAAACGTTATACTCTCCGGTTGGAAGTATAAAATATGTATCTTTTTAAAGTTGAAGATAGTGCAATCACATCACGTTTTTCTACATTCATGTAGTCAACAACACTCTACGAAGTATTCTCTTACTGTTGCTGCTGCAGATGATGTTGTTGCTGTTGTTTTTGCATGCTTTGGTTTATTGTTGTTATACACATCGATTCATAGCTATTTGCACATCCATCCATAGAAATATATACAATGTTTGGAACGAGTACGGAACGAAGAATACTACGAGTATAAATGAAAACAAAATTTACAAAATTCCATTCATGGATTTATTTTTTTCTTTCTACTTGTTGTTGTTGTTTTCTTAGTGTTGTTTTTATATAGTTGTTGCTGTTATTGTTGTTGCTATTGATATTGTAGTTGTTTTATTTTGCACTTGATATGATTACAACGTTGTATAATTCTCCTCTTTTCACTTTTTTATCCTTTTTTTTGTTTTTTTTTTTTTTTTTGTTTTATTGTTTTCGTTCATTCTTTCACTTTGCTACATTTTGCTCGTGTATTTGATTCTCGTTTATTTTTATTTTCGTTTATTTACACAAGTTCTTTTTCTGGTTTCTTTGTTGATTTGTTTGTCACGTTGGAGTATGTTGGGGTATGTTTTTCATTGGAGGATTCCTTTAGTTCTGCTGCCGCAGTATTTATTATTTTGTTTTGTTGCTGTTGTACTGTGTTGTCATTATCATCTAAAAGATTTTTGTTGGTGGTGTTGTTGCATGTATATACAAACATACATACAATTATATATTTAATTGCGTGGGGGGCCACAATTGCAATCGTAGTGTATTTCCTCTCCCGTATTTTTTTCCTCTTCTCATATTTTCTTTATCCATTTGTCCATTATTTTCCCTTAATCGAATACATTATTTAACATTGTTTCCTATTAATTTATTTACAACTAAATAAAAATTGTGCAGAAATATTTTAATCTTTTTCTGGAATCCCACCGGAAGTTGTGTCAAATTCTAAAAGTTTAGAGTTTAGAAGTATTAATGATTTTAATTTAAGTTTAGTTATTTGAAAATGTATCCAATAAAAACTCAAATACAAATAAACTTGTCGATAACTAAAAAAAAAATTTAAATGTTTTTTTTTATGATCTATTTGAAACCTCCAAGTTCCATCAAGATTTTGACTTAAAATCATATTATTTTTTAGAAATTCTGAGTTTAATCAATATAAATCTATACCGTGAAATGACCATTATATGGAATGTGAATGAAATAATAATTTGTTTTTATGTCAAAATAATCATATGTAACAGTTTTCATCAAATTATCCTTGTCGTAAATGCAGACGGACATAGCAAAATCGACTCAGAATATGAAGTCTAATAATGCAAAAAAATAAAGATGAAAATTTAAGTGAAAGTGTTAAAAACTTCCTTCCATTAAAAACCGGTTAATCGGCTGAAAAAACCGGAATGTCTAATAATTCGACAATAGAAATTATTCGAAATCTGTCGGTTTTCTGAAATGAAAAAGAAAAAAACGGTTAACTGGTTTCTAGTTTCAGTTCTTTAATACACTAGTAAAGGAGCAACTGGTTAGTGTAATTGGAAAGACAGTTAAAGTGAACATTTGAAAATAGAAAAAGGACTCAAAAACTGTAATTCTACTGTAAGCGATTTGTGATTCCAACTTATCCATGGGATAATACTAATTAGGAATAAATTTTCCAACTTCATATGTGTAAAATACAAAATTATTACGCTTTTATGATGTTCCAAAGTTTTATTTTAATGACATATTCCGATTGTAATTTAAGCGAGCTCTATTCTTTCCGAAGCAAATTAAAATTTTATATTAAAATAAGAGATTTGACACTAAAGCTCAATTGTTCAAAAAACACTGAACTTTTTCGTATATTTTCGACAATGTTGCAATTTTCAGAAGTTTTTTTTTGAATTGAAGACCATTTTAATAGCAAAAGCCGAATGTGCTAGCCACTCGAAATACGAGGATTGTAGTATGAAGCTTATTGTTGTTTTTAGGATATTAAAAAGATTTTTCTTCATTTCTGGATTACGATCATCTATACTTATGATGTGCTAATCACAATGGCGAAATGTTTCAGTTGTTACTTTTTCTGTATGACATATATTAGAAGAACATCCTCTTATGGATTACTCATTTGCTACTTCAATATCAATGTGGTCATTAAGCCATGGTAACCAATCTTAGACAAAGTCAGAGACTTTAACTTACCTTATCATTTGCTTCCCATATTTGTAGTCTCGTTTGGACATAATAGAATTCCATGAGTTTCAATAATGTAAATATTTCATCTTGAAATACAGTGAACTGAAATTATAGTTTCTATTTCATCTGAAAAGACATGGTTCGTCTCTGGACTATGTGCTAATTACAATAGCAAAACAAGCTTAGATTATATAAAAGCTCTCATCCTTATTTATCACTGCTCGCTAGAAAACATTAACTCAAAATCAAAAACTCCATGAATTAATTTACTTATGCTTTCGAGAACTTTATTTAGATTGAAGGAAAAGAGAAAATGGAAATTTATCGATATAAAATTTTGAAAAAAAAAAAAGATTTGGTGAAGTCTTCTTTTCAATTTATGTATTATGTTTCTTTTTGAAATCATTAGACCAATATATACTGGACTTGGAAATGTTTTAAGTTAAGAAATACCGCTTTTTTATTTAAATGTTAAATGTTCTCTTTAATTAAAGAGACTTTAGAGTTAAAACAACTCAGATTTAAAAATCAATCTACACAAAAAGTTCGATATATAAATCTCACGCTTATGTTGCAAAATTGGAATGAAAATGAATTTGTTATGAGAACATTAAGTCAAGTCTGGTGAATAATCTTATTCCACCATTTTGAGGTTAAACCACAACCGTAATGTTAATCACCGAAATCACCTACAATCTGAGTAAAAACACAAAACCGAGAAAGTTAGCATTGTCAGGACTTAGCGTCATGTAACATTCATTGGTAATTGAAAATCACAAATCAAGTCTTTTTTGCTAATAAACCAAATAATGACGTCATTTCTTTTGTATTTAAATTCCAGCAATATTTTCGTCCTCCATAAGCGATGACATAATGAAGTGCACAAATTAACTATAAAGCTGGAAAAAGCGAATATACTAAATATAAAATCAATTTAATAACATCACATTCTCTATACCGCAAAAAAATGGAAACCCAGAGTAGGTTGTTCTCATCATTTAATAATGAAATAAATATGAAACAACAGACAGAAGGACAAAATGATATTAATTTCAACAAATAAACCCTCCAGTCCAGTAGACAGTCATATTTTGCAGGGATATGAATGCGATGGACTGTGTCCAAAACAGAAAATGATTATGATTTATAATAAAATTTTGAAGAATAAAATTCAAACAACTCGAAATGTCTGTGGACAAATTGAAACGATTTGGCTTTCAGTGTAAGAGAAAAGCAAATGCCAAAGGATATTACAGAACAAATTAAGAGTAAATGGTATAGAGGGGACAAAAATGAAAAAAGAAAAAGACAAAACAAAGTTAAGAGAAAACTTATTAAAGTTTTCCTGAAAAGAAACTAAACGATGAACAACTTTTTTCTTATTTTTGTTTTCGTTGTTGTTTTTTGTATTTATTTTACCTGTAAAATAACATTATTATCGTTATTTAAATGTTTTCCTTTCCTTGTTTGTACTTAAGGTTGAGACATCGATTTGTTGCTGCATAAAAACGAAATAACTACAAAGAAAAAAACTTGCAACCAGCAGCACGAGTCCTCAGTGAAAAGAACAAATAATACGAGGGGAATTTGGTCACAAGTTGCGCCCCGTTTTCTTTCCGATACAATATCGATAGTGTTTCGTTCCAACTTTTACTTGGCTTCCTCTTATACAACAGGGTATGGAAAAACTCGGAGCAAAACCTCTATTTTCAAATGATCTTATTTGTAATCTTCTTTGAGAGACAAAATTCTTTTTTTTTATTAAAATTTAAAACTTTATTTTTTCGATTTTGCTCTGTAAAAATAAGAAAATAATGTTTGTTTTTATTCTTCTTTTTTCTCTTTTAGCGAAGAGGAAATTAAAGATGTTTATATTTTTCCCGATTTAGCTATTTTTTTATTTAATCTACTTTGATTTTTATCATGTTTTAAAATTAAATTCTTGTTCAGAGAGCTATAGAAAAATAAAACTCTTTTTTAGAAATTAAACTTTTTGAAAGATCCGATCGTTTGAAGAAAGAAAAAAGAGTCAAAAACCGTACCTTGTTATACAGTTCTCTTTTTAAATAAATGGGAAATGATTTTCTATTCTTTGGTTCTTCTTGAGTTCTGTTGTTGTATAATTTTGTTTCTTCTTTAGTTTTAACATCGACAACATTTATGTTGTTATATTCCTTTTTTTACAGTACAATTCGTTATGGATTCGTTTATTTTGAAAATTTATTTTCGTACATATTTTTACTTGGTTTGGTAGTTAGTTGGGTACTGATTTAGTGGTCACATAATACCCTCCAATACCTACTGCTGCCACCATAATTTTTGCAAAATAAAAATTCAAACACAAAAAAAATAAGATAATAAAAATACAACAAAAATGTAAAAAGTACAACTCGGGTCAATGAAATAGTATAACCAAAACGCTTCTCCCATTCAATTCTTAAATTCTACTAAATTTGCTGGATGCCTCATATGATATAAAGTACGGAAATGGCGCTCTTTTTATTTAAGATTTTAATTTCCAACCTGGTCTTAACAATACCAGGGTTTTTGAGATCACCTTCCTTCGGTATAATCATTCAATTAGCACATTTTCAAAATTCCACAATGAATGAATTGAAAACGGCATAATCACCACACTTAAGTGTTTGACAGATTTCAACAGCTCAAAGAAGATTCCATCAACTCCTGATGATTTGTTTCCCTTTAAAGCACCAATCGAAATTTTAATTGTGAAGGAATGAGTTTCCACCATTTCTGTTACGGTAATCGCAATTTTGTCGTTCCTCCGATTTCTGATAGGTCTTTCAGATACCCTCCTACTTGTAACACGAGCTTGTTTGTTTAGAGAAATATTAGAAGACTGTCAATGGCTAATTCATCTGTCACTTCACTTTCTTGAAATATAATGAATTGATCGTGAAGTCTTTATGAAATTCTTGTTTCTATATCATCAGAACTTTTTATAGCAGTGCTACTTTATTACTCTCACTGTGCGCAAAGCACTGTATTGTTTTCTTTTTATTATATTTTTTCTGGTTTTAAAAATACGAAGGAGTATAAATTCCATTGAAATTATTTGAAAGAAGGAAGAAGAAAAAAACAACTTTAATACAAGAAGTAAAATAAGACGAAATTATTCTACAAAACATGTATTTACCCTTTTTTCCACTTACACAAAATATGATTCGCTTTATGAAAAATCTTAATATTTTCAAATTTCTTCATTGATTTTGCCGATAAATTCAATTAAGAAATAATTTCAACCGGTTGCAAAAACGATTAATAAAGCGATGGAATAATAGAGTTAAATAAAATTTACATTCAAGTTACTTTCTCTCGTTTCGAATTTCTTCTTTTTATTGAAACTTATTTTAGTTGTTTTCTTCTTTTCGCTTTATTTCATTAGATCCTTTTTTCTTTTTCGAATGATGACAAGAGGTCTAGACAAAATTTCCTCTGGAATTATTTGTTTAGTGTTAAATGCATTTCAATTTAATTGAAATTCAGTTCATTAAACTTTAATTTATAAAACAGTTGGGAAAATAAGATTAAAATTAGTAATTGAATTTAAAATGTTTGATGATCAATTTATGACTTTAAGTGAATTTATAAATAGATTTTATAATTTTTAACAAATAATTTAGATTAAAAATTCAAAATGACGTGTGCATTCCACTATAACCAAAGTTTGTTGACATATATCTTTATATAACCTGTATTTCGAGCTGATTTTGATTTTTTCATGATTCAATCGTAACTTAAATACCTGTTTTCCATTGTAAACAAAAAGGTATGGTTAGGAATCAATCATAATATGGTCAATGGATTATCATTTGTCAAATGCATAATATGGTCGGGCACAACAATACTTTCTGATGTTTATTTTTTATTTACAAAGAACTAAAAATTTCGAGTTTTAACGAAATTTCTTTGAATTTTCGATACCATGTATATGGACTTGTCCATAAATCAAAGAATGATAAAGATTTCCTCATTTCTATAAAGCAACACCCAAAATACCAAACCGCGTAAATTTTTTAAAATAATTCGACCTTTTTTATAGAAAACACTTTATGGACAATTTAATTCAAATTTTTGGTTTTATCCGGGAATAAATATTTGGGAAAAAAATCCCAGATGAACATAACGTGTAACGGCTTCATTAACAGGTTTTAAAACTATACTATTTTGTTGTATATTTTAATAATAATTTATTTCTAAAAAATATAGAGTTAACAGATCAGAAAACCATCATTCTGGTCTGGTAACTCTATATTTGTGCACTGCAAAAGTGAATGTACCCCTTAATATACATTAGTAAAACGCATTTCGACTTCGCAATTTCAATTAAAATATATTAAGTATTAGAGAAGCATGAAAAATAGTAGACATTTAAAAGAGCCCCAGGGATTTTTAAAAATTTAAAGGAAACATTGCTCGAAAGACTTTCCGTAGATACCAAATGCAGGATTATAAACTTAACCGGTTACATTGTTCGCACGCAAGAAGCCTTAAATTTACCCAAGAAATAGAAAAAAAAACACAAAATATTTCTTTTTTTAAATAAATGAAAATAATAAAATTATTGACTCGGGATGACGTACTTTCACACCGAAAAAATCTATGTAAAATTAATTAAAATATAAATAATTTATCATATCTCAGTTATGATTTCGCTTTAAAGACAAAAAATGTTAATTTAACATTGTTTCACCGTAAATACAGTTTCTTAGGAATATTCTTGAAGTTTTACTACTTGAAAATAATTTAAAAAATTTATCGTTGTATAATTTAATAGATATTAATATCGAAAGATTATAATACGTATAATATTATTTGCTCACACACGTTTTTTAAAACTTAATTAAAAAATAATTATTCAATGTTAAATCAATTATGTTCAGCGTTGATTTTGCTTCGTGCTTATTTATGTAAGTTTGTTTGGAGAAAAAAATGAAGCCTGAATCTAAAAGTGGAGGTGGAGGATGTATGTTGACACAATGTGTGGGCAATTTGGATTTTTTTTGTTGGGGAAAATAATAAACAAGACGGATTATTTAAATATTCTTAGAAAGAATCTCAACCAAAGTCTGGAAAAATATATGAACTGTAAATAAATATTATTTCCAACAAAACAACAATTCTAAACATACTACCGCTAATGTGACTTAAAGACTATATTCCTCTCATACTGTCTTTCACAAAGTCACGATATGAATCGTATTGAGCATTTGTGTCATCATTTGGAAAAAAGTGAAGTACCTAACCTTAAGGGGTAGCCCTGCTTAGTGTTAGCTATAACATTTTAATACACTTAGCTTTTTATTTTAAATTTATTTAGAGGGCACATTCACCTTAATAAATTATATATACAAAAAGTATAATTAATTATTATTTTTTGTTTTCAATTAAAATTAAATAACTTTTTTTACTCGAATTACGGTACCAAAATTTACCCTTTTCACTGTATATCTGTGGTTGCAAGAATTTAAAAGAAATTAGAACTTATATGAAACTCGCTACCTTAATAAAATTAAAAAAATATAACGGAACAAATAAGTTAAAATTTTATTTCGGCTTCAAAAATTGTGTTTCATGTGCTTCAGCAGATTCTTTTGATAATTTTTAAAATTAAAATCGAAAGTTTGCCGATCCGGCAAACTTTGTATTGCCAACAATTTTTGTCCAGTAAAAAGAGTTCCTTGAGAAGGGGAAGCTGTTACCAAAATTAAGTACACTCGCTGTTAAAGTGCTTTAGATATTCGAACATCAGTATTTGCTTTGCATAGGTGATACCCCTCCCCTGATCTTATCCGTCCTATATTTTGTCCAATAAAATAGATCCTTGAGAAAGTTTTTTGCTCAAATTTGAGAACTCACATTTGAGTTCTTTAAATATTTGATAATCAATATCTGCTTTGTATGGGAGCTACAGCTCCCCCGGTCCTATTGGAATTTTTTATGGCCTAGGTTACTTTCGGTTTTAGAGTCTATACGTTACACATACATACATACATACATACATACATACATACATACATACATACATATTTTAGATATATAAATAGATATTTCTGCTATGAAAATAATGCTTTTAAAGTTTTTTTTGGTTGTAGCGAAAATTATCCTTTAAATTCAATATGAACATATTTTTCTATAATTACAGCAGCATTTCAATAGTTGTTGTTATTATCACCTTCTCTAATTAATGTTATTTTTTCAAATTCCTCATTTCAAATTATTAAACGATGTCAATAAAATTTATTATTATTTTTATTTTTATTTTATAATCATTTTCCTTTTATTATTTTTGTATTATTACAACATAAGAGGATGATGACGGCGATGACGATGTTGACCAGAATAAAAATAAAATAAATCATATGAAATGCAACAGAACAAAAACAAAAAAAGCGAAGACATATTCATTCAATTTCAGGTTTATTTCTTTCTATACTTTTCAAGAATTTCAATTTCAAAGGCCATTATCCTTTAGATATTTTTCTCTTTTTGTTGCTTAGAGTTTTGAGTTTTATTTTTTATGTTTAGCTGGATATCTGTCCGTCCGTCCGTTCGTTCCTCTGTCTATAATAGTGTGTGGAAATTGCAACAATAAGATGTGAGTTACGAGTACAACAAAAACAAAAGAAAAAACATGTAAAGAATGAACTTTAAAAACTCTACACAAAAATCACAAATAACAAAAAATCAATTTCTATTTCAACTAAAAAGAAAAACAAAACGAAAACTAAAAAACCAAGTAAGAATGCTATATTCGGCTATGTCGAATCTTCAATACCCTTCAACACAATGAGTGTTAAGAAATACGTTATTTATCGTATATACACACACTCACATGCACTCACAGACGTATACGTTATAGACAGGTTTCTCCTAAATATAACACGAAGCGAAGCACTTAATTTATATATAAAACAAGAAATGAGCGATACAGTGATTTTTGAATAACGTCATTCCCAGTGAAAGTGATTTTTAAATCACTGTTCTTTTCGATCGCAGTATTTCAAAAGAAAACAAAATAACGTTTTTCTTATTTTTATTATAAAATGAAAAATCACTGAAAACAAAAGGATTCAAAGAGGATATAACTTTCTTTGAATATGGGATTCTCTGTAGAGTTCACACTGTGCACTGTGGGAAACGGCTAATTTTAGTTCTAGATGAAACATAAATATATGCTCAGCGCCACCTTTAAGAAATTTTGTTGCCTAAAAGTAGAAATAAATACATTTGAGTATGCAACAAATGAGGAAAGAACGACATTATTAGTAACTGTTATGTTAAAAAGTTCCGTGAGAATCAGGGGGAAAAGTACCCCCCATACAAAGCAAATATTGATTATCAAATATCTAACGTTTTTAACGACGTAAAAGACGAGGGCAGGGGTATTGCCCACATGAACAATTACAGCAAAAATTCTCAAATTTGGTCGCAACAACTTTCTCAGCGAACTGTGTCACTGGATAAAACAAAATAACATTATTTTTTTTTTGGCAAAACAAAGTTTGCCGGGTCTGCTAGTAAGTAATAAAATTAGTTATATTTTTGGCTATAACTTTTGGCTATAACCTTTTTTTGATAATTTTTGGAATGGTAATGAAGTACATATTGCTTAAAATTATGGCAAAATTTTATTTGACTTGTAGATTTATAAATGACAATTTTAGGAAAAAAATTTTCTTGAATTTATCGGTCTGTATCTTTAAATATACTGAACCGATTAATAGGAAACTTCTCAGAGTTATAGCAAATACTCAGCCCAAATTTCATTAAGCTCCGTCAATTGTTGTGGTTGTGAGCGTGTTAAATCGACACAGATTTTGTTGTAATACAACAATATATGTATATTATGGGGTCTGAGGTGATTTCTTCTTAGCGTTACAAACGGAATGACAAAGTTAATATACCACTTGTGTTGGTGGAGGGTATAATAACAGATAAAAGTTATATGTAAAAAATACCATAGACAATCGTCATTGCAAATAAAAGTTTGAAATGTCTGAGAATATGAAATGTAAGAAGAAGAAAATAAAAAGGGATTTGTGAGGAAGAAATGAAAAAATTAAAAAAAAATATAAAAATAAAATAAAATACTTAGTAAAATCGTAATAACCTGTTAAAAGCACTAAAAGTGTCAGTTGTTGAATTGAACCATCGAACTAAAGAATCTGTCTTTCGTTTCCTTTTTTTTTTTTTTTTTGATGCGGCACAGTGTGCGAAAGTATATTGTGTTTGATAATAAATTTTAGAATTGTTTTCACTGAAACAGATATGTTAAGGAATCTATTCTTTGGATTTTAAAATAATAAATCTGATCTGTTCAGATCTGACTATATTCTTAGTTTTTTTTTTTTTTTTTTTTTTTTTTTTTGAGTTGCCAGATGGTCTTGATTGCTTAACAACAAATTCAGAAGAATAATAAAACCTTATTAAAGGATTTAAACATTCTAAATAAAAATATTCTAAATAAATAATATGATATCGAAAAATGTCATACAAATGAATTTATTGTTAAACTAATCAAAATGAGCCTTCAAACTTTTCCAATGTTATTAAATAAACCGGGAAACTTGTCCATTTATAAAAAATCTGTTTCAGGTAGAAGAAATGGTCCATTTGATGTTTCTAAAGCCCAAATAAATTAAAGTATTTTAAAAAAGCTCCAATAGAAAAACAGCACAGTTAGCTTAGTCCTCGGATTATTAGTTTGATTTGGATCAGTTAGTTTGATTCCAATTTTAATCAAGTTTTGTAATTATCTCTTAGAATTTTTATAAAAGTATATTTTACGTCTACCTAGCAAACTTACCTTGACAAATGACGTAGAATTCAGGGAGGTGTTTCCCATTTTTCAATAGAATCAGTGAATATTTGTCAGTAAATGTGAGAGAACCCAATACAACGACAGTTCCAAAGTTGTATATAAAAATCAGAGTTATAGAATGTATTAATATAATTTTTTTAACTCAATTAGATCATCCTAGCGACCAATCATTAAGAGTAATTTCGTTTTTATAACATATTTTCTCAGTCTCCTCTTAAAAAAAGAGTTATGTCTGGGAGCATATCCTTAATGTTACTGGATCTATAAGATCCAAATGCTGGCCAGTGACAAAGGAAATATTCCAATGTTTCGATATTCTTCTGACATGTCTTCTATTCTTCATCAATTACTGCCATGCGACTTATTTGTGACAGCCATTGTCATCACTCTACTGAGTTCTACTTTGTTCATTTTGAGATTTCTATTAGATTTTTTTTTTTTTTTGAACTTAACACTTTAGCATATTTAACGTTTTTCCCACTATTTCGTTGTTCCTAACCAGCCCTCAATTTCAGGCTATTGAAATTTATTTAAATTCTCATTAAATAAATTTTCCAAATTCTCACACAGTTTTTATAGCAGACGTTCATCTGATCCGAGCTACGATTAAAACCTCTAAATGAATTCATTCCTTAAACATCCTTGTAAATTTTTTTAATATGAATACAAAAAAGTGGTCGGGTGTCGCATGAATAGACAGACCTAAGAAAAATAATAAACGAGTTAAATATGCCACATGTTGTTCGTTTGTTTTTTTGATTTTGGTTTTCAATTTTTGTTGTTGTTGTTACTTTTTGAAAATGGTGAGAACGATTTTAATTAGCGATCACAGGAACTAGAATACAAAAAAGACCAATGCAGAGCTAAGACTTTGCAGTTCATAGAGTAGAACTTGAAAATTGTTTATTTAACACAATAAATATATAATGAAATCTATATAGAATGATAGACGATTCCATAGACAAAGAAAGGATTTTTTGTGTTGTCTTTCATATTTAAAGCGCCATAAAGTGACAATTTGTTAATTATTCATGTAAACATTTTACTTTATGGAAATTACACGTAATTTTGGATTCTTTTTTCTTCTTTTTATTTTTCTTCATGTTTTTTGTATGATTTATTTTTTTTTTTCACATAATCCAGACAATGGGAATTATAATGTTTTGCCATGTTACATACAGATGTGAATATTTATTTGTATCTATAAAATTCAGTCTTTTTTTCTTAATAATTTAGAATTTATGAGATTTTATTAATTAGACGTTTTTCCCTTTTTTCTTTCTTTCTCTTTGCAGATTCACTTTAATGCTAAACACGAATGTAAGTAAAATAAATCATGAAAATATGAAGTTTTTGCAATCCTACAGTGAGTGAGGAAAATTACATAATTTTTATAATTGTAATACCATTCTTCAGGTAACAGAGATCAAATCGAACCATTTTAACAAGACCTATTGTATCCCAAAAACAGATTTATAATTCAAAATTTGGCTATAAATTCCTGTTAGCGATATCATATCGTTGTTGTTGATTTAACAGTTCGGCTTTATCTGATTATTCTCCTTTCAATCTTCCAATTGATACAGCTGTCACTGGGTTGATAATCCTTTTGCTGAGTGTGACTCTAGTCGTTCCGGAACGTAGATCCAAATTATCGAATATCTGAAGAACTGTAAAAGCGGTAATATTCATGTTGGTTCCGAATTTGTTCCCAATCTCTTTCTCAAGGAACTATTTTAATGAACAAAATGAAGACCGATGGAACCACTATAACAGCGAAAGTTCTAAAATTTTGTTGCAAACAAAATTTTTTGTTTTAAAACGGACAGGGCCAGTGATATTTGGAAAATGTTGTTATTTGTGAAATTTCTTTCGAGATCTTAGACTGAGAAGAATGTTAGTACAGCAAAGCGCTACGGGTAAAAACTAGTTCTATTATATTTCTTTTTTATTGCAACAGCTGGGAGTATCTCATTATTTTCAAAATCACATATAGATCGAATTACAAATATTATATTTCCTCTCTTGTTGCATTCAATAAAAGTGTGAAAATCATTATCTGAAATTGTCTAAAACTAATAAATTTACACAATTATTTTGCAAAATGGAATACAAAAAAAGTTCTGATAAAATCTTGCAACATCTTTTACTGAATCAGAGCAGAAATCTAGAAATCTAAAGACAACAAATACTCAGGATGTCAATTTCAAAAAGACTTTTTAGTTCGTTTTCCTTTTTGTTTAGCCAAACAATTATTGTAACAAACCTTTAATTAGCAGCGTGAGATTAAAATCAGAGTATTCATCATCCCCCAGTTGTAACCCTTCTCTTGCAACATTTCACAAATTAAAGGCCCAAACACCGAATGTCTGCTAAATAATAATGTAACACGTAAATAATATAATCAATTTTGAATCCTTGTAAATCTTTTGACATTTTTTTTGTTTTTGCTTTTGCTTTATCCCAAAAAAGGTTAATGCAACATGGCGTGTGTTAAATTTAATGCACAATCACAAACTTGCTTACATACACACATGCAATTAAGAATCCTTTTATTTAATTCTTGATATGTGTTTGTGTTTTATTTATTTGGGATTAATAAGGATTTAAAATTAATGCGTGAATTTAATTCTCTTCATTTGAATAAAGAATAATAAAAAAAAACTATTTTTTTCTTAATTTCCGGTTTATTTCGGTGTCATCATTTTCAATTTGTTGAAATTGTAAACAAATTTCAAATACAATAAATTGAATTTTACATAAATCCTTTGTCCTTGTTTATGTTGGTCAATATTTACACTTTAAGTGAATGGAACACTATTTTCCTTGAAGACTTGAAAAAAAATTTTATAACAATTTTTGAAGTGCAATTAAATAAATTTTAAAGTCACTACAAACAAACGGAAATATGGTGTGAGAACAAAAAAATCTTAACACAGATATGAATGAAAATCCCAATTGTTCCTGGAGAAAAAACAGATTAGAATGAAAAATTGTTCTGGGTGGTATTAAGAACATAATAAGAACTTCAGCATATTAAAAAAAACATCAAGCATTCATTAGGGAAGCGATCATTTCCTAATGTATGATTCTGAATTGCACTGAATTAAAGCCAGTCACTTCATTTCGATTTTCTAAAAAATATAGTCAATTGTATTTATATCTACTGATTCTTTATATTCATCTCATATTCATTTATTAGTATTGAGAAAATTGCTTATTCGCGTTATAATCTACACTGAACCAAAAAAGGTATATAAATATAACGAAAAAGGGTGTAAGGAAACCTTTATCATCATAAGGAAAATTTTCGTTGATTTTTCGTAAATTTTTCAAATTGACGAAAAATCGTCAATATGACTATTTGAATTCTTTAATAAAAATGGGGTTAATTTGAATAAATATTATTCAATTTGAATAATACATTATTCAAATTGACAAAAATAAATTCTTTATATTGATGAATATCATTAGATTTAAACACAATATTTAAATTAAATTTATGAAGAATTACGTTAAAATGTTTGTAATTAATTATTACATAACTATTATGGACCAAAGGAAGGAGTACTTCCCATACAAATATTGATTATAGAATATCTTAAGAACTGTAACAGCAAGAATTTTCAAATTTGGTCCCAATGACTTCCTCAAAGAACTGGTTGAGAAGTAGTCCCCATACAAAGCATATACTGATTATCGAATATATATAGATCTATTAAATTCATTCTTTAATACACATCGTCCTAGATTTCTTTCGAGATCTAGGACTGAGAAGAATTTTCGTGCAGCGAAGCATAGCGGGTAAAATCTAACTTTAGATAATAAGAGCAATGTCAAATGAATGTCATACTTCATTAAATATATCAAAGAAAATATATAAAATTATTTGACGAAAAATTTGTTAATTAAACAAAAATTTTATTCAAACTTTATTTTAGTATGTAGAATTGAATAAATTTGTGCGTTATTTTACTTACGATGCGTATATTTTTCGTTAATTTTTTACCTGCTGCGCCTTGCTGCACAAACATTATCCTCAGTCAAAAATCGCAAAAGAAAGATCACAACGTGTTTTAAAAAAAATGTATGCAATTTACACTTTGCCAGATGCCCCTGTCCATTCTAAAATTTTATCATTTACATTGCATGGGAGCTACCGCTTCCCTTGATCCTAACCGTCCTAAATTTTATCCAATAAACAGTAACTTGAAAAAATTATTGAGACAAATTTGAAAACTCTCGGTATTGTGGTTTTTAGATATTCGATTATCAACATTTTCAACATGGAGGCTACCTCTCGCTCTGATCCTATCCGTCCTTCATTTTGTTTAGTAAACCAGTTTCTTGATAAAGTGGTTCGGACCAAATTTGCAAATTCTCGCTGTTATAATTTTTTAGATATTCGATGATCAAAATTTGCTTTGTATGGAGGATAACTTTCCTTCTGGTTCTATTTGTCCTACACTTTGTCAAGTAAAACAGTTCCTTGAAGTACTGATTAAAGCAAAATTTGAAAAATGTTGCTGTTATATTTCTTTTGATATTCGATATTCAATTCGATAATCATTATATGC
Organism: Cochliomyia hominivorax; assembly: GCA_004302925.2. Taxonomy (NCBI): domain Eukaryota; kingdom Metazoa; phylum Arthropoda; class Insecta; order Diptera; family Calliphoridae; genus Cochliomyia; species Cochliomyia hominivorax. The sequence continues at coordinate 46,054,315 of PYHX02000467.1, read as the reverse complement.
TTTATATGGGGGGTATCTCTCCAACTGGTCCTATCGAAACTTTTTATAGTCTATAATAAAATAGTCTATAAAAGCAATAAGCTTTTATAGACTATTTTATTTTCCGGCATATGGAGATCATTCTGTGAAAATTTCAATAAAATCAGCTGTCTATAAGTCCCAAACAAACACAGATAAATTTATAAATTTATAAATTTATAAAAAACGCTATGACAGGAACTGAAGCCAAACCGGGTATTTGATAATTGTGAAAAACAAGAAAGAAAAGCTTCATAAAATTTCCTTATAAGAAAGACAAACAAAAATTTCACAAAAACATTTTAAATCGATAATTAAAAAAAATAATAAATTTCTCAGGGACATTTTGGATGATTCTATAACATTTGTTGAATCTCTCACACGACAAATAGATCAGTTCAAATTAATATTAAAATGAAAAAATAAATAAATAAGTGAAAACCTAAACAGATGTCCCATTTTAAAATAAACGTTTTTTTAAATCTTTAACTGTTGTCATGTTGAATATCTGACTCTTTTCAAGAAATATGAACAGCTGGAGGTATTTGAACAAGAGAAGAAAAGAAATGAAGAAGAAAAAAGGCACCCATTGAAATTTACAAAGAAAAAGGCGAAACAAGAAGTAAAAAAATAGTTATTAATACAACAATGACAACAAAAAAGCAAGTAAAAGTCAAGCCCGACTATTTAATACCCTACTCCACATTGTTGGTTATCTAGCAGCTATCAAAAATTAATGATCGACCCTCCTGTAAATATATATTTTTGCTTTAATTTGTGCTTAAGAGTGTAGTTTATTAGGGTGCTTGTATATATGTAGGATTTGTGCGCTTTAAAATGACTTCTTCTTGGGCGATAACACGGGAGCTATATGAAATTAAATACCGATCCCCGTATCATTTGGCACATCATTTTAGAATATCATTAAATCGCTTTAAAGCCCCTTAAAGCCCCATTCCGGGAGGAACATTTGCATGGGGGTTAGGAGAAATAATCACCCAATTTCAACAGGCAACCTTGGACCAAAATAATTACACATGACAAGTTTTATCGAGGATTCTCAAAAATTGCGAACTTCAATTTGTTTACAAGATTTAAATGAACAGCCAGACGGACGAACGGTTAGACATCGTTAAATACACTCAAAAAGTGATTCTGAGTCGAACGGTATGTGGTGGTAGCAAAATTTTTCTGTGCGTTGCCAACTTAAGCCTATGGTGGTGTAGGGTATAATATAAATATTATCATTTTGCGCAAATTTGTTTATTAACGGAGAATAAACAGGATAAAATTGAAAAATATTCTCATAATTTTAAACATTGAAAATTTCTTAGAAAAAAAAAAAAAAACAAATTTAAAATAATAATTTATTTGTTTTAGAGCAGTTTGATTTATTTTTAATTTAATAAATAAAATTTCTAAGAATTTTTTATCTTTATTTTTTTTAGAAAGGAGTCTAACATAGAAAACTTTTTTAGATTTGAATATATCAGAGTATGGAAAAACTCGGAGCAGAATCTCTATTTTCAAATGATCTTTTTTTACTCTTCTTTGAGGAGATCAAAAAATAAAACTCTTTTTTGTTTGTATAAAATTAAAAAAATATATATATTTTAATCTTTTAGCGGAGCCCAAAAAAATATTTATATTTTTTTCTCCTACAAATTGCGAAATGGTTGAAAAGAAAACAAGCACACAAAAAATTGTTGCAAAAACAAAAACTAATAAAAAAATCATACAACAAAAGTAAACACATCTTGATATGTGAGTACGTTTGTTTATTCATACAAAGATTGTAAATGTACAAACATCCCTTTTTCAACTTAATAAAAAACATTTTCATTACAAATTCTTTTTTCGATTTTGCTCGTTTTTTGATTTTTATCTTTTCGATTTTTATCTTTTTGATTTTTATCATTTCAAAGAGCGATAAAAAAATAAAGCTCTTTTTGAAAAATTAAAATAAAACTCTTTGAAAGATTCGATAGTTTGAAGAATAAAAAAAGAGTCGAAAACCGTACCTTGAAATATACTTTAGTTCTGAAAACTATATATGTAATTAAGCAAATTTGATCGTATTTAGATTGACATGTGCCAAATTAAAAACATTTGATATATTTTGTTTTTTTTTATATTTTATTCTCAACACTTGTTTAATATTCACCCCTAAACGAAAATATTTGCAACAGTTCGTTTTTAAATTAAAAATAAATTTAAAGTCACGAAGAATTAAAAAAAGAGAAAAAAAACGATAATAGACCGACCAACAATTACGCGACAACCCTTAAATATGAAATATCGTATAACACAGAAGATATATATATATATTTTTTTATAAAAATTATAACCCCTTGAAACGAAAATGAAATTGAAGTTTTCGTAAAAATTACACTACAAAAAATATTATTGCAACAGAGCGAATTAAACAAAAAATAATAATAATATTGAAATATTGTTAAACTGAAATTGAGGGCACTGAACGTATGAACAAACGACCCACCGAATAAATTCTTGCAGAAGCAACAGAAATTTCTGTTATTATTGTTGTTATTGTTGTTGTTTTTTAATATTTTTCCGAAATTCACAAAAAAATATATTAAAACTAAATAATAATAAAAAATTGGCATATGCAAGCGAATGGAACCAAACCGTCATTGTTATTGTTGTTGCAATTATTATTATTTTTGCTACTTTTCATTTTTTGTCTATACAGTTTGTCAAATATTTCTTTGGAATCATAAAATATATGAAAAACTTTATGAATTCCAACAAAAAATACTTTAATTATCCAATTTGTTCTGAACATATTTCGATGTTTAACCTGCTCACCACTATAAGATGCCAAAATTTTCCAAATAGACGGACAGATTACAACAACAATAAAAGAAAAAAACTACTCATTTTGAAAAGTGTCAAATAAATGTTTGAAATTTCAACGAGTGTCGTCCAAATAATTTTTCGTAACCACCATTTTTAACCGACAATGTGGTGTAAGGTATTATGTAATCGGGCTTGACCGACTGTATATTCTTACTTGTTTGATGATCTCTTTTATTTTGAAACGAAATGTAATTTTTATTAATTAAGAAATTATTGTCTTTGAAGTCACCAGTGACCTCATAAATCCGCGTTAGAAGTGCTTAAAAGAAAAGTTTTCAAGTAATGAAACATTTCAATAGTTATAAAGACAAATCCATTATGGAAAATGATCCTATTTGATTTTCCATATTCAGGATTATATAAAATACCACATTCCATGATGAAAATGAGTAAAAACAATTCGCACGGCCACCTACTTACAACTGGCCTGTGAATAATTTTAATTCTATTCTTTCCTCATTTTCGTCATGGAATATGGTATTTTATATAATCCTGAATATGGACATAGGATCATTTTCCATAATGGATTTGTTCTTATAACAATTGAAGTGTCCTTTGAAACATGCCTTTTAAGCACTTTTTACACCCAAGTATGAGCTCACAAGTGACTTTAAAGACATTTATTTTACAAGTAAAACTTCGTTAATACATAAAAATTAAAGTCCAAAGAACTGCAAAAATCGCCACATTTACAGTCTTTTTATAATTTTTATAGTCGTGAGCAGGTATAACAACGAAATGTGTTCATTAAAGAAGTTGAGATTTTTTCATATTTTTTGTTATGATTGCAAAGATATATTTGACAAACTGTATGGAACATAAAAAACAATAACAAATGAAAATAACAATAACAAAAATATAAAGAATATATGTATGTAAATGTGCGTTATATATTTACTTGCATTAAAAACCTTCAAGGTAAAGGTAATTTTAGTCTAAATAGTTTAAGTTAAACTGATGGGGTGCGATTACTTGTAATCGTAAATGCATTACTTTATGTCTCTTCAAGAAATTATTGTTATTGTAATGCACAGTGGTGCAAATATAAACCTCAAAAGAACATGTTGCAATTATTTAATATACCACCACTAGATATATACTTTATAGAACATCAGAGTTGCATAACAAGATCTTATGACTGCTGAAAATCAGACCAGACGAGGCCAAAAAAACAAAAATGAAAATAACAGACAGGAAGCAAAAATCTTCCATCATGGCGATACATATAGCAAGAACGGTCAAATACTACAGAATCCGTGGATGAAAACATAAACTTTACATGTCATAAGATTTAAACTTTGCTCCTTCTGAATATCATTCATTACGATCAATGCAAAACGCCCTTTAGTAGGCTTCGTTTCAGAACAGGTTTAGGATTAAATATTATTGTATCAATATGAAGATATCAAATAATTATTCATTACAATATGTTCTCCGATCAGATCTTATAAAATACTAGCTAAGACCTGGTTCACTTTGTCGCCCTTATAAAGTGGGTGATACCCCTCCCCATGGTCCCATTCGTCTAACAATTTCGCCAGTTTAAAAGATCCTGAAGAAAGTTATTGGAACCGCTTAAACAGTTCTTTAGATATTCGATTATTTATATTTGCTTTGAATGGGAGTACCTTCCCCCTTGATCCTACACGTCCTTTGTTTTGATTAGTAAAACAAATTCTTGAGAAAGTGATTGGGGTCGAATTTTAGAACTTTTGCTGTTATAGTTCTTTAGATATTCGATAATCAACATTTTCTTTGTACGGGGGATTTCATTTCCCATTGTCCTATCCGCCGATAGAATGTCCAGTAGAACAGTTACTTGAAAAATTTATTGGGACCAAATTTTAAAATTCTCGGTTATAAATTCGATTATCAACATTATCTTTGTATAGAGGATACCTATTCCCCTGATCCTTTCTGTCCAAATTTGCTTCGTAAAATGTTCCTTGAAAAAATTATTGTACCAAATTTAAAATTTCTCGATGAAGTGGTTTTTTAGATATTCGATAATCAAAATTTTTTTTCTTTGGGGTACCTCTCCTCCTGTATGTATGTATGTATGTATGTATGTATGTATGTATGTATGTATGTATGTATGTATTTATTTATGTAGGTATGTATTTCATATTATGATCCGTTTAAAACACTGTTTAGCGTTTAATGGAAAAAATACAGGAACATGAAACTCATGTATTGTAATGTAAAATTACATGCAACAGAAAGGAGAATAAAATAAATAACAATAGCAAATACAACACTGGTACAGAGGGGAAAATGCAAAACATAATAATATGAAAACAACACAAAAAAGTCTCAAATTCTATTATGAATTTAACGTAACAAAAACAACATTTGCAGTTTTTTACAACACAACAACACATTCTATATTAAATAGAATGTTGTTGTTATTATTGTTGTTTGTTTATGTGTGTGTGTATGTGTGTGCATGTAACTCTAATCACATGCGGAATCATTTGTTGGTTGCTTTTTTTCTATATTGTTGCGCTTGCGCAAACAGCAGATGTCACTTATTTTATTGTGAACAAATACAAATAAACAAAAGAGGTACTAGAGTTCTCAATATACGAGCAATAAAAACGCTATAGATCTGTAATGCATTTTAATGCATTCGCCAATGAATGGGATTAATGTGCATAGAACTACAAACTGCTCGCGTTTAAATAAATTACTTTGAAGGACCCTTCATTTATTTATTTATTTATTTATTTATTTATTTATTTATTAATTTTAACTCCGTCTGTGTGTAATAAAGGTGACAAAAAAAACCAATCGATATTGGAATAAGTTAAGGGAAAATTAAATGAAAATACGAACAATAAATGGATTTTCATCATGTAAAAATGAAATAAAAATATTTTATAGCATCTGTATCCTTTCAATAGTTTGTGTGTCAGTGAAATAAAAATAGGGCAATTTCCAAATAAAAAGAGTATAATAGTAACTAAGTAGGGGGGCTTAAGTCACGTGTCACTTTGGATTTATATGGTGTTAGGAAGTATGAAAGAGGGAACTCTTTTTTTCGTGTTTAAATTAAATTTTTAATAAAAACAATTACTTTGTCACCATTTTTGATTGCGTTCAACACACATACGAATATTATATTCCAAAAATTTGAAACATCCAAAGTTACAATTTGATCGCCCGCAATCAAATTTTCAACGTGATTATGGAAATTATGCTTTGCTTCATCTCCTCTCTAAAAATTAAAAAGCAATAAACAAACTTGCTGGACGATCAGTTAGTTCCAAAATACTACCTCTTGGGAAATGTAGGTTAGGAAAATTAGAAAATTTCCCCAACAACCTAAATTACAGAAGAAAGAAAAATAATATTTCAAAATAATTATTTAAAAAGGCTCCAAATATTGCTACAGAGTTAAAGGAAAATTAAGCAGTTAAAAAACAAGTAAAAGCTATAGTAGGTCAAGCCTGACTATTTAATACCCTACACCACAGTGTTGGTTATTAGTGGTAGCTATCAAAAATTAATGATCGACCCACGCATAAATATATTTTCTAATTTGTGCTTAAGAGTGCAGTATATTATGATAATAACATTTATGTAGGATTTGTGCACTTTAAAAAGACTTTTTCCAACCGAACCTCGTAAAATTTCGCACATCGACTTTAGCTTATATAAAATCTTAATTTGACTAATTCTTATTATAATAATACCAATGTATATGTGAGATTCAAGCACTACAAAGTGTTATTTTTAAGGGGAGTTATATGGAACCTATAAGAAATAATTTATCGATCCTCGTATTATTTGGCACATCATTTTATAACATTATCAGATTTATCTCTTCCAAATTTTGTTAAAATCGCTTTATACTCAGCACTTTTATGGCCTTAAAATCCAATTCCACGTCGTTAAATCGATTCAGAAAGTAATTCTTAGTGACCGGGTAAACAAAAAACTTGTACATCCAATGTCAAATTATTTGAATGAAGCACTCAAATTTAAGAAATATCTTCTTACACTGCATTTGCAATTTATTTTATACCCTTTTTAGATGGTACCTGCAATTTTTATTTTATTATAAATAAATAAAATAGTTTTTATAAAATAAATTTTATAAAATAAATTTATAAAATACATTAAATAATATTAATTTATTTAAAAATTCATAAAAATATTTAAGCCAATTATTTTTTACACTGTATATTTCAAAAAACTTAAATACATTTTGTGAAATTTTGTAAATTTTTTCTATTTTTTTGGATGTAAATAAGTCATTCCAGGTTAGAAAGTGTAGTTGTTAAGATTCTTTAAAGCGGGATAGGCTAACACCTCCACTCAGAGACCCTTATGGTCCATTGTGATCCCTTTAAAAGAAAGTATAGCTCTCGTATTCACATATCAGCTTCCCCTCTTACTGTGATGTGCATTTGAGTCACAGCCCAGTGCCAGATCCTGATTTTGGCGATCTGCGTACTTCACCAGCTCCCGCACAAACCCGGTCAGCAGCTTCTATGGGAAGTAAGACCGAGGCCAGAATTAATTTACCGCACGTGGCCTACCCAACCGCTACAGTGATATCACCTTCCCTTGTCCAGTTCCAACGGGGTTCACAAACCTTCTTGTCATTTATCCAAGGTTTTTGGATTACTATTTATTACGTTATTAATTCGGCCGAAGCCGCGTCACAATGATGCAGGTTTATCTGCACCACCCACAGCCTTTTTAGGTTTGTTCGATCTCGCAAAGTGAAATCCGACCCTCCCAACACCAAACCAAGACGCTAGACGCTTACATCGTCCATTGACTTGTAGTGAGCTCTTCGTTCTGCACTTCCAATACTGACATTATGGTCTCCATCTTTCCTACCGCTGGTAAAAGATCACTACAGCTACTAACAATCTGTGACAGAAAATCGAAAGATTTCCTGTTTTCGCAATTAATGACTTTGACGCCTTTTGACCACTCTGTACCGTAGAATTGTACCTCCTAGATCTGCCTTTAGAAATTGTGCCAATTTTGTCGATAAGTCGAACCTCACCCTGTTGTCATAGATCCGCACGAATCCTACCATCGGGATCGCTCCGATATATGACAGCCGCCGAGAATCCCTTTTCCAAACTTAGCGTCTTCTTGATTTTCTTCGACCTAGATGGCTGATCATCCCCTGATCTGACCCTCTCCTTTCAATTTCTCTTGAGTGGTTCAGTAAGGGGAGTATCAGCCTTCTTAGTTTGTATTATCACATCTGCCTTAAGTTAGTTACCTGAGGATATACTTCCTCCCTCTGCTGAAAAAATTCCAGCTTGTCTTGAGATAAATGTAGGTGCTCTCCTCTTCTTGCTGATGATGATGCAGCTGTCTTATGGTAGTCAACCAGGGATTTGCTACCTCCCGCAGATGTATCACTACCTACCTTCGCCAACACTATAGCAGGCTCCGCTGACTTATCAGTAGCACTGCTACTCGAAACTGGCTAAGGACTCTTGCTACTCGATGTGGTTGTAGCTTTGTCTGAGACATCTACCGCTGCAAATTCATCGAAGAGTTATCACACCGGTGACAACTTCTCCAGTACTTCCTGGTTAGGTGCCTCTTTCGTTCCGAGGATGGACCAGGAATTTTCTCTCGATCTTCAGTTGGCTTTTTTCTACATCTCCTGACATATCCTTGTCTTGTGCCAGAGATTTCTGCCGAACCAATTTTGGTACGATCTCCTTATTGCCTGTTTTCTGCTCCTCTGACTTGGAAATAGCAGATAGAATCGACCTTAACTGTACTCTGACTAGGAGCAGAGATCATATTGATCTCGTGATCTTCGTTAGATTCCAGATATAGGTCGCCCATTCCCTTTGCCCGTTGCTGTCAGAGAATCTTCAGACAAACAGATAAGGTCATCCTCCAATTCAGTCAGTATCTGTCCCTGCTGCTGGAATATTCCTCTGTGTATACCCAGCAACTCAGCGTCATCGTCTAAATCTTCTCCAGAGGCATTTTCTAGTTATCATGCAAATACTAAATAAATATGAAAACCTCGGATTACATTTCCTTGAACTTTAAATATTAATAAATAAATGCTCTTCTTAAATAGAGCATTAAATATGGAAATACAAAATCTGATGTATTAAACTCAGTTTATAAAATTATCGATTCTCTCTGCTCATTAAATAGTTGTTGTAATTTGTTTTAAGTCAAGATAACTGAAACCGAAATAATCAATCACATCTCACACCATTTTTACACTCCCAAAACGTTCAGCTGTAATTTTCTTTTCATTCATAAATCTTAATTGAAGAGAGAAAGAAAACAGAAAACAAATACGCAAACGCAAAAATCTTAAGCATATCAAAACAACAACAATAATAATGCGTGAGCAAGAGTGAGAGATAAAGAGAAATGAATATTTAACCTAATTTTAAATTATGTATTTCTTTTTTTTATTATTTTCATTTTACCTTTCAAAATCAATTTACTATTTCTCATAATTTCTTAAAAATAATGTTGATGACCGTAAAAATATGTAATACACAAACATACACATACATACAAACACAGATACTTACTCATACTCTCACACGCCGCATACCTTTTTTGATAATGTTCAGATAATTTTATTTCTTTACCTGTGATACCTTCTAAAATATTATGTACAGTTGTAGTTGTTGGTGTTAATTTTTGCAAAGATACCAGTTTTCTAGATTTGGGACAAGAAATACCATGTTTTAAGCTTTTATCCTATTAGTATCACAAAGAAGAGTATGCAACAGATTAACTATTTCTTTTTCATAATTTTTATGTACATAATTTTTTTTGAAATATTATTTTGTTAATTCACTCATTTACCCTCTTCTTCTATTTGTGTGAATTTAATGTTTTGTACTCTGGGACAAAACGGAATAAGATTTTATTTTTTGAATATTTTGTTTTGGCATTCAAACACAAATGTAACGGACGCAAATTTCCAACAAATCTCTAGTCAAAATACACAGAAAGAAAATAAGGAGTGTTTAGGAAATCTCTAAACAGGGTTCAGTATTCCATGCCTGTATTATGAAATTTATACATTAAAAAGGGTACATCTCCTGCAGTACAGTATTGCAGACGGACTTCCATTTACACAGATAAGTATTATTCAAGCGAAAATATCAGTTATAAAAAAACTGTTCTTCTGAGAACCCAAAATATGGATTTGTTTAGCTTCCAACATTTTGGGCCAAATAATTCGAATTCAGTTGATTCAAAATCAAATTTAACACACGAATTGAATTTAAAAAAATGTTATTTTACTTCGAAATAAATTTGGCATTTAATTGATTATTTTACTCAAGTTTATACACAAAATAAAATTTTTCCATACTTTTCCGAAAATCTTCAAAACTACATATGTTTGGATCAGTCTAAATTCTAATTCATAAAGTTGTTTCTCGAAAATTCCGTTTGTAGAAAATTTTCCCGGAATGAAAGCGCTCAAATTACAGCAAGAAAATTAAATTTGTATTAGTCGTTTTGAAAACAAAAAAAGGGACGTTCGAACGGTCGCAGAACCCCAATTGAAAACCGTTGTTCTAAATTTTATTAAAAGTCTTGCCGGATTTGGTAAATACCAGAATATTGCGTATCTCCAAAAAGTGTGATGTGTAGCAAAACATTTCGACAACATCGAAAGGGAAGTAAGGGAATATCTAACACTCTGTCTGACTTTCTAATATTTGCGCTGGAAAGATAAGAAAATAAATCTGCCTTCTCGACATCGAAGAAACTGTCATGATCATATAATATTACTTTTCATCTTGGGATTCCCGAGATGATATTTCCGTGCTCTAACCTCATTAATTTCTGCTCACTATGATAAGTACATATTGAAGCCTTAATTATACCCCACATTATAAAGACTTCTAAAGAATTTCCAATAATAAGGAAATAGAGAAAAATCGAACACTTTCTATGATTGATTAACCCAATTTGTTTGACCAGGAAGTCAAGAAGTTCCTAATCAGAAAGATCTTCCATATCGGTATAACAAAATTTGTTGTTATATAAATATCGTTGTAAAAGCGCCATTGTATTATTTTCGTTTACCCGTAGATAAAGTTCCAACTGAAGATAACTATCGACACCATGTTTATTAGTTGGCCATAGCTTCAGAAAAGACAGTTATATTCCAATAGTATACACTCAGATGTGCGTTCAACCATTTCATAAACAAGAACTGTAGCGTAGAAAGACAGAAAACTCTTTGTGTGCACAAGCGATCATCTCCACGATTATAAAATTGGTAATAAAGTGAAATTTTATTGTTGCTCTAAGATATAACTGGTATCTTCGCAAAACTCTCCCAATTGCGTATCGTGAAAATATTATAGGTTTCCTCCCAGTATAATCCCATTTTAATAGGACTGATATACTGTAAAGTAGTAACCTTTCAAAGACTATCGGGACGTCTTTTGGCTACTTTCTAGGTGAGTGTATGAAGATCGAAGGCAAACATATCCCTTTGTATTGATAACAGATCATTCCTACAATTATCGTCAATTATAGACGGTTATTGTATTATAACTTAATTCCGCCGCTTTGAAAAAGATCATTCGAGATCAAGGAAAATTCATTAACTTTAAAATTCCCCTGAAAAAAATAATAAAAATATTTTAATATAAATTTTGGATTTTAGTTGAATAATATTTTTTTAATAAATTTTTAAAAAATATTTTAATCACTTTATTTCTAAAAATGTTGTTTCAAATCCAAACAAACCATGAATAGAATATTCCACTCTCTATTTGTGTGTGTGTTTGCGTCTTTTTGTGAATGTTGTAGTTGGTTATTTTTATATTTTTATTTGTGCTCCAAAAAAGCGGCTTTTATTTGAAAATTCCAGGAATTACCTTAAGCTAGTTATTGGACCAGCAAAAGGACAACAAAAACAAGCTCTTTTTCTTTTATTTTTCTCATAAACAACATCATCATCATATTGTTTTGCGACTCTTCTTCCAACCAAAACTAACAATATCATCTCCATCTTCATCATCATCATCATCATTCTCTGTTGGAGCATAAATATCATTATCTTCACCTTTACGGAGTAAACTTTAATGGTTTTGTCAAACTTAAGAGTTTTTAACAGACAAGAAAAATAAAAACAAAATCGACTTGATCATTAGGAGGAACATAATATAACTCGTAGATCTTGTGTAGAGTGGTGGTATCTTGTTTTCGGACTCTTTTTTTCTGTTTTCACTTTAATTCAAATTCATTTTAATACTTTTTTGTTTCGTAATCGCTCAAAGTCTTTAGACGATAACAAAAGGTATATTTAAAGAAAAATGAGGACTTTGTTACCCGTCTTAGAGTGTTCGTTGTGATTTAGAGAAATTGAAAAATAACGAAAAAGTAGGAAATAAAAAAGGAGGATTTTTAAATTGCAAATCTTAACTGAGAAGAAGAACAATAACAAACAAAATTAAAGTATTCGCAACAAAAGAGAAAAAAATCAATTTTAAATGAGTAACAGATAAATAAATATCGTATTACGATCACAGATCTAGATGACACAGTGATTTGATTGATCATTTATAAATTTCTAAAAAAGAAAGAAAGAACTTTATATGTCTGGCTGAAATTACAAGAATGATGACAAAATATTATCTTGTTTTTATGTTCCGCTATTAAAGTTAAAGTTTATAAATAATTTATACCTCATTAAACAAAATCAATTTTGTTTGAATCCTTTTTTTAAGCCATAAAAACATCAACCCTCGTTTTAATATACAAATTCAAGTAAGAATTTTCCATAAATTTTCACATAATTAGCATCACTCACCTCAAAGATTCAGACAACCACTGTGCAAAAACTCGAAATTGTGGTTTCTTTTTCTGTTCATGATCATGAGAAATAACAAAATGATCATCATTCATCCTTCTTTGGTAAACAACAAACAGGATATCTTAAGAAGAGATTTGCTCCTTTTTTTTTCTCAACTCATTAATTTGTTGTATTCGTTCTCATATTATTTGTTTTTGTTGCTAATTTTGTTTTAAGTCTGAATGTAAATTTTTTGTTGTCTTTTTTAAAATATAATCACCGTTTGAGCACTTTGAAGATCATTAGGAAGTTCTACTTAGAGATTTCTAAAAAAAGTATTTTAAAAACAAACAATTAGTGCAAAAATTTAAAGAATTAAATAAGGATTGAGAACAAAATACGGGAAAGTTTTAACCTAAAATTAGTTACATTTTCCAATCACTGTTTGATAACAGGGAAACAGTATGTCAATTCGCTAAAGAATTTGCTTTAGTGTCTATTTATCACTGCCATTTATCTCGCTAATTCAAACTTCTAATAAGAATAATATGTGCTGTTAGTGAAATCATAGGAAAATATCCGTGATATTTTATCACAATGATACGTCTTCCTTCGAGATACAAGCTTTTCGGGTTAAAAAGAAAGAAAGATTTAAAGCTACTTAGCAAGCATAAGCACTTCCGAAAGTGATGACTTTTCTAAGTCAAATGTCTTCAACATTTCACCGATTATCATAATTCTGTATTAAGGATATTCTACATCAGTCGAAACGGAAGGTAGTCTGATGAACTATGTTATAAGTCCAGAAAACAGTATATAATTCTCATCCTCTGTTTTCTATTTGAAGCAGTCTTGTCATATGTTACTGAGGATTTTCATAATGAAAGTTTATGGCTTCGTGTCAGGTTAGTTTTCCGATAGTTCATTGATCGCTTTGAATAAATTAGCAGTTCATAATATATAACAGTTTTCTGCTACACCCAAATACAATTCACTACCTTGGCATTATGTATATGCAGTGTCGGCCTTGATTTAGCTGATTGACAGGAGTGTAATCACTTCTTAGCTTTGACAATTTCTAATTATAATGCAAATTCTTCTTACGTTTGACAAAAATCTTTGACTTCTCCACGTTTCATGTGTCCAAATCGCAAATATTGTCATAATTTTCCTCTCTGATTTTAGGCATTTCATCAGCTTAGAGCTTTGATTGATTAAATCACAGTGATTAAATTACAGTCGTGAATATATCGCTCATCTCTAATGCTTAATATGCGCCAACTTAATTCCATAGAATCAACAAAAAAAAAGGTGAAATTTGTTGTTGTTATATTTCTACAGTAAATAGATCTACATTCCAGAACAACCTGTGTTACAATCGGTCAAAAATTGTCCACCCAGTGGACGTTGTATCGATCGGAAGTTTTTTGTCCCCCAAAAGAGGACAACCAAATACAATCCAATTATTACAACGACAACAACAACAAACTTAAAGTTGCTAAGGTTTCGAACAGTGATTTTCAGAGTTTATTTCCAACAAGTTTAAATTGATTATTAACTAAATGTGTATTTATATATTTTTATTAATCTGTTTAAAGACATATAAATGTCTATGAATATTTACTCTGAGGTAATGTGCTTAATTTTCGAATAAAGCTGCGTTCCTTTCATCGAACATAATTCCAATTCTTTATACATTTCAAAATATATTAAATTTTGATTTTAACCTCAAATTCATTTTGTGAAATTGAAATGTTTTTGCGAAATTGCTCATTCGTTAAATACTTAAAAAAATATTTTGTTTATTAATAATTCCAAAAATGTTTTTTTTTTTTTGTTATAAATTAAACAAATCATATTGAAAACTATTTTTGGTAGCGCAATTTTATATCCATAAAATGATTAAATCTATAACAGAAAACAAACGATTTATTTACGTAGGCAGTGGTGGAACCGTGACTCGTATTTTTAGACATCTAAAAAGACAAACCAAGAAAAAATCGTGATTTTGAATTGATTGTTTTCTAAAAATAAAATTTTACCAAAAAGCAACAAAAAAAATAACCTAAAATTAAAATAAAAATTTCTGCATGCGAACGCAAAAACGCAGAAACATAAAATAAATATTTTTTATAAAAAGAATGAAGAAGAATGAGAATTGAAAAATAGAACAATTGTAGCAAAATAAATTTCAATTAATTCAGTCTTTTTGTTGCGAGCGCTTAACGGAACAAACGAAACAGAAAAAAGGACATGAAAGGAAAATAATTCATTTGAAAGAAAAGAAAAAAAAACAAAACAAAACAAAATGGGGTTGCAATATATGACTGGGTAACAAAGCACACTGACTGATAAACAGGCTGACAGACAGATAGATTGTCATACCCTTGGGCAATAATACTTTCGGTAGTGAAGGTTCGTTTTTTTTTTAATTTTAGCAAAAAAATGAAAACACGATTTTTAATTTTTCAAAATACTTGATGGGTCCTTGTCAATAATGGTAACAAAAGGAAGAGATTTTATGTATTTTTAAGTAAATGAAAGTATTTTAGTGGAACGATTAAATATTCATGATTGCTTGACAGACACTCAGTACAGAGTACATTAAATATATGTTTATTGGGTAGACAAGTTAATAAGTTAATTTAAAAATATTTCAAAAAACGTATAGAATGCACAGTGATATAAAAAGATTCTTTGGAATAATTCTGCAACCATAGCAACACTGGAGATATTGAAAGGCTGAAGTGTTGATTTGAAAAACTTAATGTCCCTTGATTAGAGTATTCAAAAAAGCGACATTTTCAGAAAACCGCTTTTCGAGTTATTCGAAAAATAGGATTTGCAAAAAACCCGGTTATACGGCTTTTGTTTATTTAATAGAAATTTAGAGTTTAACCATTAAAAACATATATCGTGTAATGAACTTTATATAAAATGAAGTAAAAACAATTATCAAAATAACCATATGAAATAAATTTCATCAAATAATCCTAACACCCTAAATGAAAGGGATATAAAAGTTTTTTGTATTTTTCATTATCGTATTTAAAATAATGCGTTGGGATACCATGATTTTATTTAAATCCATTATTTTTACTTTTTCTTCAACTTCTGAATAAACCAAAATTAAATCAAAAACTTCCAGAATCTTATTTAATTATTTTTATTGACGTTAATATGTCTAAAGCAGACGGACATAGCAAAATCGATTTAGAATATGATGTCTCAGAATGGTTAAACGACCGATAAAAACCGGCATGTTGAATAATTCGAAAATAGAAATTATTCGAAACCGGTCGGTTTTCTGAAATGTGAAAAAAAAACGGTTAACCGGTTTCCGGTTTCAGTTTTTCAATACGCTACCCATAATGGTCAGGCGATTAGTGGGTGATCACCCCGAATTAGATTGTGCTTACAAGTCTGCCAGTTAAAAAAAAAAACTCATCTTTTCGTTGTTACGTTCTCAAATCTTTATACTGAAATAAACTTGAGGTTATCTTTATTACGTACAGTGTAAAGCATAAGTAACCTAACTTGATTGAATATATTTATATTTTTTGAATATATAAATATCTTCAACAAAATAAAGTAAAAATAAGGGAAACTTTCTTTTAACACTTAATTTTTGCACTGCAAAAGTGAAGGTACCCCCCTTAGATATTTTATGAAAATGATTTTTATTAAAATCATTTCAATGAAAAAAATTAAAAAGTTTTAAACAAAAATGTTGGCATTTTTGCCATTACTTCCGAATCGAAATGAAATCATTTCTAATGATTTGAAATATCATACGGATACTCGTTTTTCATATTGTTTTGAAGGGCTTATGGATTCTGCGACAAAAAATCTTTTCCGTTTTCGATGTAATGAATGAATAAGGCGAATTTCTATTCAAGTAAAAGCGGTCTGTATCAACGTAACAAATGGTACTCATAAAACGCAAAGTATTGGCATTTAGGAGAGTGAACCACAACTAATTATCCACTGTTTTTATATATATATTTTGTATGATTATAACCTCACATTTGTCAATTTTTCATTGTCAATTTCTGCTGTACAGGACCCTTTTGATCTTTTGGCCCGATTTCAACAGCCTTCCTAGAATTCTGTTAAGTACAGATCATTACCTTGATTTATCTGGTTTGAAGGGATTTACATTAAACAAATTGCGCTTGGGTTTATCGCAAATTATGCATTTTCATGAAAAAAAAAACAAAAACAGCCTTTTTTTCATAGCATTCCAGCATATTTTCCAAAATGTAAAATAATCTTTAATTTGGCTTCAATTTATGCGTTGCCCAATTTCCTTGCTTTCGGTTTCATGCATCCCAATGATAATGAAAGTTCTTTTTGAATTGGAAGACAATATTCTTCGAATACTTCTTATAGTTCTTCATATGCAAACTTTTTCAACTGATCAGGCGTCTTCTTGCCTTCTGTATCGAAATCATTATTATTGAACTGTGCAAACCATCGTCCATTATTTTTAGAATTAAAGCATTTTCTATCATACCGCAAGTTTCTACCCATAAACGATAACTTTTATCTGCTCTTTTCCTCAATAGAAGGCATAGCAATCTTGTGATTTGCCACATATAAATATTGACATAAACCATATGCGACATTTAGGCCAATATTGCCCAATTTGAAAGTAATTATTTGTGATATAAAAAAGCTCTTTGTTAAAGGGTCGAGTATTCGATCAATTATAAAAGTTTTGGGAGGTCTGTGAATAATTTTCAGTTTCTTCCCTGGGGAAAAAAGACTTCTAATAATTGGAAATCCATTCTAGAATGACTTAACTACCAACTGGCCAAAGATTGATTGAACTCAGTAACATTTGTATAAATTGACCCTTTTAAGTGACACCAGTAAAAATCCGTTTTCCAATGAATTTTGAGATCTCACATTTTTTTGGAAGGACTTACAGGCTTTCAAAAATTACAGACTTATATTGAATAAGGTATATGTAAATGGAAATACCACCATTAACCGAAACCGTATAAAACTAATTGAATTTATTTCAAAAACAAACAAAACACGAAAAGTATTCAATTTACTGCACAAATAACTCTTGATTATGAGGTTGATTTTATGTTTCATTACATTCTTCCCAAATACAACACTGACGTTAATTCATTTCCAAATATACAAAGAAGGACCTCATGTTTACTTATGTCCGTTTTCCTCGAAATATGAAAGATGAAAAGGAGGAAAATAAAAAACAAACTCTCAAAAAGCATTGAAAAAAGAAGGGATAAAAAACCCAGGATAATTGAAGCACTGAACTGTACACAATTTAACGAACAATTATTTGTTACACAACAACAACAACAAAAACAACAGAAACAACAGTAATGGCAGCAGCAACAACAATTTTATTCTGCAATAGAAAATAACTAACAATAAAATGTTGCATGTACGAAGGACGAGTGTGTTTATTATACGTAAGGAAATACCCGTTGACTAGACGTCTTCGGGAAGGTCATTAGACATTTTTGACGTTGAGTTTATGATGACGTTTGATCAACAATAACAAAAACGGAAGTTCCAAATAAACAAAAAAAAAGACATAAAAGAACAAATTAAATGTCAATGTGACAGAGAGAAATACATAGAGACAGACAGACAGACAGATAACAAGAAAAGTTCAACTAAAAAAACTTCACAGTTAAATCGAGTCCACATGAAATATGTTTGTTTATATGCGTGTTTTTAATATCCTTCCTCATGTTTTTTTTTCAAGGGGAATTGCAATTTTTTTTCAATTTTTCCATTTAATACGTTTGTCATTTTAGCGTTTTACTTTCTGAATTTTTCCTAAGAAGTTTAATCTCCGATAGAAAATAACTTAAGGTCTTGATTTATTTCACCTATTTTTTTTTAATTTTGGTTTTTAAAATGGCGATGCTATTATGTATATATTGCCAGGGTGTACACGAGTTATTATGGTTCTCAACCAGTCCTCAATTAAATTATAGATTAAAAACGAAACCACCATCCAAATGCTGACCTTCGAAAACTATAACGCAGTACAGTTGTTCGACGTCAAACACTTAATCAATGCGAAGTAAGAGTTAAAACTCCCGAAGAGAAATAAACAGTTATCGGTCGGTCTGACCAACATTAAGAGATAATGCCAGTGACACACGAGTTGTTAATTCATCCAGAGCTGATTTGCGACTGTTATTCCGCCTTGTTGATAAATATTGGGGGAGTTGTTTTAAATAATCCTAAATTTTAGTGGGAGTTCTCTTACTGTTAATGTTAATGCACAAATAGTTCCTAAAGATGAATGATGAATTGATGATAAAATTGTTTCTCTTAGTTTCTTGGTCAGAGGATGTAAGTTAATCCTTAATAAAAGACATCCCACCAAAACATGATTGAAGTTGGAATCAGCTGGGAAGTCTGTTACCAACTCAAAAAAATGGTGAACCATCGACTTCACCATTCAAAAAACGTGATTTCAATACAGAAGAGGACTGGTCTACCGAAAAAATTTATGAAATGATATAAAAATCATTACACGATGAAGATTTTTTGTCACACTCAAGAAGAACATTCATATCATTAGGAATTAGAAAACCCATTTCCCAGTTTTGGAATAATAGTGATGCATACAAAAGCAAGGAAATGAGTTCGCATGTGAATTGAAGCCAACACTGAACCAAATGTCGTATGTAAATTCTTTTGTGGTTCAGTGAAGAGATGTTGAAATACGAATTTGTATGTCGAAAAGGTTTCTTGGACGCTACAAAAAGGAGTAATTTTTTTATTGTTTTGCTGGCTGATTAGTATTATTTTAATCCTGCCCATCTAGCAAATCGACGCCTAATCCGAATATCCATGTATTTGATAGGACTAAAAAGATGTTTTGCATTGTAAGGTGTAAAGATCGAGTCAGACGATTACAGGGGGCTTACACTGATGAAAACTTAAAACTTATTCGTTTGAAGATTAAAATCAACAGAAACGACCAGAATATCATATCAGATATGTAACTTGCATATAGGAAGCGCTCGGCCACATGTTGCAAGACCGCTCAAAGGCTATTTGGAAAACGTCTTATAGCACAGACTTTGCGCAAACTGACTTGAATGCGTTTCACTTCAGAACAGGATTTAAAAATTAGGCTTGATTCATTCTTTATCTCTAAACCGCATTAGATCTCCCAAATTGGATGTGAAAAAGTATTGATTAACGACGGACAATAGTGTGTTAGCTCTGTGGGTAGTGCCCTACATACATGATCTTATTATGTTTCAGAAGACAGCCGCAGCTTTAAACCATCCTGAACCTATAAAGAAAATTTTGTGGTATAGAAGTATTCGTACAAATCAAAATAAATTCATTCTCCTCAATATTTTTTGGTCAGCAAATCGAAGAACTGTGAGCAGCTTCAAACATCAAATTTTCGATGTATCCAGAATAAAGTATAGAATTCACACTGAAGAGATAATATCTTCCGATCATTTCAAACACATTTACTCATCGTACGATTTCAGGTATTCGCAAATCAGATCTTCAAGAATAAGTAATATCATAGCCTTTGATTATGAAGCAAATAAGGATCTGTTGTCACCACTTCCAATTTAGGTGCACCTCAACTCCAGTTTTAGTTTCAATTATAAAACCCTCTCATACTCCAAATAACTTGTAGCAACTTTAAACTCACATTCTCCATTTAAAATTTAATTTCTTTGTGCGCAAAAAAGTCTTCCATTCCAATAGTTGTTAAATTGATTTCATTCCTACAATTCATTTCCAATTATAAGTGCATTGTAATCGGGACTTTAGAAGGTTCTAAAGAATTCGGTTACTTTGACGTAAAACTAAAAGTTTTTTTTTTGCAGCTGTCATCATCGTTCTCTTTTAGGTCTCATGCCGATAGTGGAATAAACCACGAGTACATTTTAATATATTTGGTTTACATTTCGATATCGTTACCAAGGGTGGTTATTTCCTTCTTGTTCGTTCAATAACTGCTAAAATTAAAAAAGAAAAGAGTACAGAATTTAAAAGATGAAGGAAAGAAAAAAAAAACAATCGCTCATAATAACAACAAATGTAAAGAGGAGAAAAATAGCACGTACCACAAATAATTATGACATTTTATATTTGTTGGTAATTCGCTCACTATAGCAGCTATAACTTTGTAGTTGTATCTCAAAATTATGAGATACAACTACAAAGTTACACTCAATTAGAAGGAATTTCTTTCACTCAATAACATTCAAACACGATATCTTGACTTCTAAAATTTTATAGACCTCTAAGTGTAATGGGTGGTTCCACTAAAATACACAACTTTTCAAAGTATCTAAAGGTTTTACCACTTTAATCAATTAAACTTGTTTAACTTCAATCTCTATTCAAAATTCACATCAGTGATGATTGTTGGATTCGAAGACGATGTCGACCCAGACATTTTTGTAGGTTATATTAGACAAATTAATCGTATTGGCGATTGGCATGTCAGTGATGAATTCACTGTGTGAACTTCGTCGTTGAGTGAACTCAGTGTAGAAATATTCAAAGCTGTCAAAAATGAAGACCTGAAAACAGTTACAGAATTCGTGCAAATGAGCTCATTATACCAAATGCATGAGGAAACGAAGATACCAATTGCTAAGAAGCATAATAAAATGCATATTACACAGTTCTTATTGATATGGTGCCGCAAGAATCATCAAACATCAACATTAAGCAAATTTTTCTCCTTCTAAATCCTTCACATGTTTTGAAGCTGGATCTTGTTCTTTCTAAGCATGATTCGTTCATGACAAATTTGAACGACGTTTATAGAGACGCTACAGATTACGCAACTGAAGTTGCAGTATATATGGTGAATATATAGGCCACCCTTTGCAGATAATGAAAGGTACCAGCCGCGACCTACAATAGTAGTTTGACCACAATTGAAAACGGAATGGAACAGTTAGATCAATGCGTACTGATCCTTGTCCATTTTCGACCACATAAACTTACCAAGCTCATCCTACCTCTCTAATCCCCACAAACTTGTACACTTATACAGTGGAGGTTTTCTATTTATGGGCACAACTGAAAATGGAATGAAGCAGTTGGATTAATATGTGCCCACTTTGGTCCACATGATACTAAACATTTATTTATCTGCCTAGCGAATCCTATCTCGCTGAGTTCCATAAATTTGTAAACTCATCCAGTGGAAATTGACCTACTTTTTGGGCTTGAAATTAAAAACGAACCAGCTTTAATTTTCATTCAGCTGATATCCATATATAAATATATCTTCAAAGGATGGCTTAAGATTTATTTTTAGCTCAGAAACTGTGCAAAATACTATATTATAATTTTTACGTTCGTTCCACTGTGCATTAAAAGAATATAAATCTCAACTTAACATTGTTTTAGTTAACTGTACTTTTAGTTCCCTCTTTTTTTCCATATGTTCCATAAATATTTTATCTCATTGAAAAATTCAGATACACAATTGAAGTTCGTTTCTCAAAACGCATTCGTATTTTTTTACCTTAAACAACACGAATAAAGATTAAATTTAGAAACAAATTTGAAGGTCTCTTATTGATGTTTTTGTGGGCGGATTATCTATTAAAGAATGTTTCAAAAAAGACACCTGTTTAACAGTTTAATTATCATTATTTTAATGTTTTTCCTCTGAAAAAAATTGAACTGAAAATTGTTTTTATAACGCTTTTTTTTCATAAATGAGTGAGTATCAGGGTGCATTTATATTTCGAATTTTAAGTTTCGAACACAAAATTCATAATATTTCATTTTTTCTTCGAATATTTTTGCGGTGTTACTGATTGAGTTAGTTCTACGTGATACAGTGTGTCAAATAGTGCTCATTTAAATGAAATAAAATTTTTTTAATGTTCAATTGCTGTTCGGATTGTTTGGTGAGTAGAGATTATCTGACAATTTTCTAAAAAAAATTTAGTCCATTAATTTGAACTAGAAATCATTTGGGGTTTCCCCGTTCGTCATCGTAAAAATCTTGTGTGCTGTCTCGTAAAATGGAAAGCTCTGCAAATATTCCTCCAATAAATGCAATACATTTCGCTTGGAATGTGAAAGAAAGAGGAAAGTTTCTGAATGTTTTTGGACCCACAAGTTATTTTAAATTTGAATGTAAAATATGTCTGTAAAACAAGACAAAGAGTTTATATAATTTCTCCCATAATCCGAACTTTATACATATGCAAATCGAATAGCACATTTACGACAGCGATTCGATTGATACAATCTTTCTAGATTAATCCAAAGCGAATTTCGTTTTCAGAGTGATTAGATTTTCAGACTTATGTCTGGAGATAATAATAGCCATCACTGGTGTTGGGGCGCAATTCTCGTAAGCCGCAAAACAAATCAACAATTTAGCGAAATCCATTAAAAATGATGGCCCTAACAAAAATGTACTAAAAACTTGGTGATTTCAATCGGTATATAAAAATTCATTTTCATTTTATGCTTCAAGTCTTTAAAATTGTGCTAAATTTAAAAATTGAACTTTTTGGAATTGTTATAGCTGCAAGCCAATTTTTTTGGTTCTGTAATATGTACATTAGAGTGTTCCAAAAAGAAACTTTTCATGAGATATCATTAATGTCAGTCTTCATCGAATGAAATCCACTGTGCATTTTACCAGTTTACTTTACCTCCCATGACTTGGGAATGAGATGAAAGCACTTTAACAATAGTATTAGAGTGCTTGCCAAAAAGCAACCATCGTCATCATTATCCTCATCATAATCTGGTGACTGTAGAAAGCAGGAGCAAGTTATCAAACGAAAAAGCAATAAACCAACTAACCAAATAACCAACCAACCAGCCAGTCAGCCTGCCAGACAGTATTGTTTTAAAGTGGTAGTTTATGAAGTTTAACCTTGTTTGATTTCATTTCATTTATTATTTTTTTGTTTTTGTTATTTTTTATTCTTTTTCTACCAGAAAGTAAAATTTTGTGCAATTTGTTTCCATGGTTTTGTATGGAACACAGCATCCCTTAAATTTAAATACAATTCAAAAATTCTTTTCTTGCAATATTTCGTATTAATAATAAAAAAATGATTTTTTTTGCAGAATATTTTCATAAAAATTAGGGTGACTTTTTGTGATTCTTTTTCTGTTTTTGCTAATTTTTCTTTGATTTTACAAAAAAAATAATAATAAAACAATCCGACTAGTTTTTGGGTTTTTTTGTTCGGAAAAGAATGCATTTTTTCCAAACAAGAACTACAATATCTATTTATCATCTCAAATTGTTTAAAGGTAATTTAATCTTAGTACCTGAAAAAACAACAACAAAACAGCAACTAAAACGGTTCTGATCGAAGGTAAATGCACTTTAAACAAAAACCTATCTTAAAACATCATCAACAACAACAACAACAACAATAATAAAGAATAAAGAATAATAAATTCTTGGCTTAAGAGAGATTGAGAGTAAGAAATTCCAGGTGTTTAAGAGAATTTTTATAAATAAATTAATGAGTTAGAAAAATTTCGATCTCTCTAAAGAGAGACCAAAGCAACAGATTTTTTCACAATTTATTTCACAAACAAGCCTGCCAGATTTGCCGATTTATTAGCATTCTAACGATTTTTACCATAAACTGAACAAGTTAACGATTTCCCGATTTCTATTATACGATTTTATAATAATTAAATATGTCTGTCTGTCTGTCTGTCTGTCTGTCTGTCTTTTGTTTGCACGCTCACATCTAAAAAATGACTGAACTCAATGAGATTTGTCCTTAATTAAAACCGCAAAATCAGCTCATTAAAAAATATTACTTACCGATATATGAGACAATCACATAAAATTGAGAAATTTGAAGAATGATTTAACGTATATCGAAAATCTCACGAAATTTATCAAATGAATAGTGCTTTGACAGTACTTTATTGTAGACTACAATACGTAGATTTTATCTAGCAATACTGCTGCGTTCCCACATATAAGTCTTTAGAGGGAATCCTTTATTCTAAAGATTTCATGAAATATTAAAGTTCAAATTGTTTTGATGTGGACATAAAAAATTTTAACACATTTGGACCACATTCGCGTTTTTGCAGCAGTTTTCCAACAACATTTAGCCTGAAATGTCGACTTCAAAATTTAATTAAAAAATCTAAAGTTTTTGAAATTTTCGCATAGTTAAAATGCTCTCTTGCCAAAAAGAAATATCTAAATCCACAAATTTTAATCAAATTGATTTGATTAAACTGAAAAAATGTTTTGTTATTAATTATTAATGTTTTGTTAAAAATATTAAAATAGTGATTCAATCAATTGGTGATTTTGTGACGATTTTTAAAATCTAAATGCTGATTTTAGTCAACAAATTTGTCGATTTTTCTTCAAAAGTATCTGGCATCCCTGTTCACAAATATCTTTTTTACAGTAATGTCAACTGTGTAAAATAAATAAAACATATAAAAGTTTTTTTAGGAAAATTTTTGGACTGAAATTCTCTTTCGTATTTTTGTACAAAATTTATTCGAAAAATTTTTAATGGTCAGTTTCATATTTGATATATATTAATTCATCAATCTGGAATTTTTGTGGCATATTTTTAACTTAAAGATGTTTTAGCCATTTCACTTTTAATGACAGTCAAAATATGGGCTTTCTAAATGAGACTTTTTTAAATTAACCTATTGAAAAGCTTGGTAACTAAATATAAACTTCTTATTTTCATTTATGATTTCGAAAGGACCATTCAAAGAATTCAAATCGAAAAGTTCACTTTGAGTATCGGAATGGAATGATTTTCACTTCGCATGTCCAAATTTTAAATATAAAATAATATTTTATAACCTTCTCAAGAATTCAAGAAACTGCTCTAAGGGAACGGTCTACATCAAGTGAATAGAGATATTCGGACTTTGTATTTATGTTTAGAATTATAATGAAGAAATCCTTGTACCACAAACGGAAATTCTTATTTATAAACTTGTCTATTCAACAAATACAATGATCACCCAATTAGAGGGAGAAAGACAGTCTATATATAGATTACAAATGGCATTGTTTTTCATATAAGACTGACAACTCCACGAGATGGAAGTCTACATTTTTAGACGTGGTCATGACATCATCGTTCTATTTTTGAATTGTTTTAGGACGGTTGTGGAAACAGTTTTTTCAAATTGTCCCTAGTTGACTTAGATGAAATGTGTCACAGTTTTCGTGAAGAAAACTTTCTGAAACTCGTATAATTAATTGCTATTTAGAAATTCCGACTCATGTTCATTTCAAATCCAAATATTAATCAAATCTCATATAATAGGAAATTTAAGTTTTTTTAACAATATTAATAATCAATTACATATACAAATTCCGAACTAATAACTTTCTTATAGAGTGAATTGGGCCGGATTAAAGGTTATCATATTTAATAAGATTTCTTATGTTGAGATGTATTTAATGTTTAGATGGAATATTTACTACCGATATATTCTAAATGACAACTCCTTTCCTGATAAAAATATATTATTGCAACTCATACATTTTAAAACACATTCTTCTATAAACGTTTTTATCTTTTCTAACCTGTTGACAACACTGTAAATTGATCCTGCTACAAGTAGGTGAGAAAAAAACCTCCCCTAATTATTATAATAAACAACAGATCTCTCAAAATTTACAACAAAAAAACATTAGTGAAATGAGAGTTCTATTTAAAAATACCTAAGAGAATCAATATGAATATATTTTTACAGCTAAAAGAGAAAATACAAATGTTTTTGTGCATTTTAATGCAACAATACAACAACAACAATAAAAAAACTGCACCACCAGACCAACATAAATACACAAACAATGTTATTGTCAGATATTTGGCATATTTGCTTAATGCTATAAATATATATATATAACTATGTATGTGTGCGTGTTTGTGAGTTCATGTGTGTGTGTGTCTGTATTTTATGTCTCTTTTTTAAGGAATTTTTACGATAGTGAACGTTTGCCTTTAAACATACGCAACATTTACTAAACGTACGCTGCAGGAAGTAGTGCTACACAAACAAAACAAATTTAATTTGTTATTGAAGAAGAAAAAAAGAAATATTTTTTTGTTTAAATTTAAAACATTTCAATAAAATTGAAAACAAAAATATAAAAACGAAACCAGGATTTATATTAAAGAAAGAAACGTCTAATTTGGATTAAACATATTTTTACACACAACCGAACGCCAGAAATGCAACAAGAATGTGGCTTTATAAATTAATAAATTATTAAATAATTCAATAACAACATTTTTTGCAGAAAAAATATATATAATTTTTATTTTTTGTTTGGAAAATGTTTTGGTTAAAAGAAAATGAAAATTCAAAATTTGTTAATCTAAAATGAAAAAAATGTTTTAGTGTTTCACTTGTTTAATTTGTTATTAAATTGAAAAAAAAAATGAAATTATGTTTCACTATTAATCGTTTTTTGTTAAATTTGTTATTTTGAAAAAAAAAAAAAATAAATTTTTTTGGAAAAAATTTTGCCATATTTTGTTTATTATTTGTTATTTTAAAATTTATTGTTTGATTAAAAAAATATTGCAATTGCAAAAAAAAAAAAATAATAATAATTAACCACCAAAAACGCCAAAAGTTTTTACGCTTATTTTTTATTATTAAATATAATTAAATTATTATTAAGTATAAATTACTATAAAAAATCTATACAATCATAAATTAATAATACTCAACACACAAACAACCACCCACCATTGGAAAATCTATACAAGGGAAAGGAAATTAATAATTTTTTCAAATAAAACAAAATGTAAGTATCACAATAACAAAAATAAAGCAATAAAAATATTAAAAAATGAGTAAATTAAAAAAAATTGTTAAATGTTAAATGGCGCCAACAAATAAATTTTTATAAAAAAAAAATAATAATAAAATAAAATATTTCCATCATTCCATTTTCCTACAGACACTACTGTGTTTTGTATTTTTTTTTTTTTTTTTCTATATATTTTTGTAGTTGCTGTAATTGTCTCGTAATCCCCCTTTTTTCAAAGTGCATTTTTCATTATTTTTATGTAATTTTACTACTCTTATTTATATGCCTGCGTGTGTGTGTGTATGTGTCAGTCTTTAATATTTTAAGTTGCCCTTTTATTTCACTCAATACATCCACTTTTATTTCGTGGTTAGTTCAGTTCTATCAATTCTATTTTTTTAAGTCTCTTCTATGTACAATTTTCTTTTATTCGTATTTATTCAGTTTATTTTATATTCGGTTGTTGTTATTTTACTTATTTATTTTTTAATGTCTACTACTTCTACTTTGTTGGTCTGTTATGTTATTGTTGTTTTTTCTTCTTGTTGTTCTTCTATCTGAAAGTGTTTGTTTATATTTCAGTGTCAATGTTTTAATAGAGTTGCCAGACAGTTAATTATTTAATGAAATACAATTTAAAAAATCTGAGTCTGAATCATATAGAGAATCACGATATTTTTTGAATTGTATATTAATGGACTTTTTTAAACAATTCTTAAACAAAATATCATATTCAGAATCATATATGTTTAAATTATACGAAATTATTAAATTGATAAATTAAAAAGATAATAAATATTTAAGTAAATATTTAAATAAATTAAAAAATTATATATTTTATATATAAAAAGATAAAAAAGCAAATAATCAAATTAATTAATTAATTAAAAGGAGTGAGATCGAAACTTCTCAACATACGTATATGTTAATAAAAACGAAATCAATATATTTATATTTAATTGAAATTATTATTACAATTTACAAAAAAAAAAAAGGAAACTATATTTTTATAGTTTTAATCACTAGTGATAAAATTTTAAACATGTTTTCGGAAACTTTCTGTCACTTTGCTCGAATAAGTAGTCCACCCATCTTTTGGACACCTTTTTTGTGTTTTTCTTCATTTCTATACCCGGACAATTTGAAGGATTTTCCTCAGGCCAAAACAAAGTGGACACATGAAATCTTAGAATGGAAGCAGGTTTTTTGTAAACATCCGTTGAAGTAAATTTCGATATTTTAGAGCCCGTTGTAACAAGTTATTGCCTTCTTTTTTCACAACTGCCTATTGTTTGTCATACCAAGAACTTTTTGGATACTAAACTTTTCTTCAACTTTCCTCGAGCATCTGTAACAACAATTTTTTGATCAGGAAGTTGAGAAAAATCTGCTTGAACATATGTTTCGTCATCAATTATTCTTGCCACATATTTGTTTAGAAAACTTTACTTCAATTTCCATGTTCTGTTTTTGACCTCTAAAATTTTGACAAAACTTTAAATTTCTTACATCAACGAAAGAAAATAAAAATTCAAAATTTGTAAAGAAAAAGTTACTGAAATGTCATTTGATATATGAAGAACTTAAGATTTCGAATATTAGCTGTTTAATGTAGTTCCAAGAGATGGGTTACCCTTGAAACCATATTTTTTATTGATATTTCAAAAGACAATCTAAATGTAAAAATTATTTTACATTTTTTTTAATTTAATTTTATTCCAATTCATAAATTAATTTTTTACTAATTTTTCAATGGTCAGTTGACTAGGTTTGGACGACAAACCTCAAACCCCCTGATCAGTTGGATAAAATCAACTCAAAAAAGTGTCTGCAATTTAAACACGTTATACATTATCAAACAGTTTAAAAGTGATTATTTCCGAAAACTGGGTTGAAATCAGAAATGTTTTTAAAACCCCTTTAAGAAAAAAATTTCATTAGAATTCAACTACAAATAATGCAGCACTACAAATGAAAACGTGAATGTAAAACGTATTTTACATAACTTGCTGTTTACAAATGTTGACCCCATTTTAACCCCTAATTATCAGAAATAAAAGAGAATAAAAAATGCTCATATACTCATATTAAATAGAAAACAAATACAATTTCTAATAGAAATTTAATTAGAAAACATTTTCCTAAAACCAACCATTTTTAAAAAAGGTGGAATGAAATTTTAACGCACGACTAACGATTTCAATTTAAATTTTAATTATATGTTTTACATTTATACATCACATACTTTGGCTATAGATGCAACAACAACAACAACAACAACTGAAGGAGTAAAAACCAGGAAAAATTGTATTGTATCAAATTAAAAACCCCTACAGGCAATTAGTAAAATGTAATTTTTTTCATTCAATTGCTCATAAAGGGTTAATACATACAGTTTTAAAATTCTTTTCAACTATTTTTTTTTGTTTGAAGTTGATATTGAATATATCATGACAATTAGATGTTAGAGAATAAATTTCTATACAACTTATTTATTTGACAGTAACAGTATCAAAAATTAAAAAACGCTTAAAAATAAAAAAGAATACCGAGAACTAGTTGTAAAAATTGTTTTTGTCATTTTATATGTGAGTATATTTTTGTGTATTTTTGCTTTATTGAACAGTACGCAGCCCCCTGATCACCCCTTTTTATTGTAGTATATTTTATGAGAATTTTCATTTAAATTTTTTCCAAGTGACAGACAGCGTGAGTAAATTTTTAATTGTTGATGTTTTCTTTTATTAATGTTAGTGATATATTTTTTGTTTAATTTTTTTTTTTTTTTTTTTTTTTTTTTTTTTTGGGGTAAAAATTGTGACCCTAAAATATTTTTAATATGTGAAACTTCTCACGTTTTCTTCTTGAGCATTTAATAAATTATATATTTAAAGAAAAAAAATAGATTTTTGTTTATATTTGATTAGCTTAAGGATGATACAAACATTTTAAATTAATTCGTCCTTAAGATCCATAAGATCTTAAAAATAAATCTTTAGGATGGAATTTTATTTCAAGGAATTTTTATTCAAGGCGGATTTAATAAAAAATAGTAAGAAGTTATAATCGATTAAGTTATAAATGTTAGCTACCTGAATATAATGAACGAACCTCGTATTTTCTCTTACTTTTCTTTATAGTGCAGTATATTATTTTGGTACTAACATTTATGTGGAATTAAATAGTTTTCAATTATCATTATCTCAGAATTTTGAGTCGAACGGTATACTTTAAAGTCACTTCAGTCACCAGAAAAGTCTACATTTTAAAGTTCATTATTATTGTAAGGATCTGAAAGCTTGATCTTAAAATAAAAAAAAAAACTCGAAAAATCATTTGGGAAAAAAATATTTTCGTTATTGAAATATTGACGGTTTTTTTTTTTTTTTTTTTTTTTTTTTTTTTGCGTATTAAACGTGGCCATTTTGAGACCACACCTTTACGACCCATAAAGTAACATACTTTACTTATTTTATCATCGCTTCTCCTCAATAAAGCATTTTAGAAACGTTTTTCAAAATTTTCCATCTTAAAGAAAAATTTTAGCTTTAAAATAAAAAACTTTTATATTTATTTACTTCTTTATTTGTTTATTTATGTATTTATTTCAGCGCTTTTATATATAAAACATATATTGGCAACTCTATCAATTCTTAAAGTTTGATTAACTTGTCAAAATGCTGTTGCTGCTATTGTTGTATTGTGTACATAAATTTTTTACCGATATATACACATACACACACTATATAATATAAATAAAATACCACCCTGTGTCATACTATGCAAAATATAAACAAAACCTTAACAAAAACAACAACAACAACAACAGTAAATACATTTGCTCATATAAAATAATATAAACAAACGTCACTTCCGTTTATTTATGTTGTTTTTATTTTATTTTGCAGACTCTGTTAATGTTTATAACACCACACTACTACATAAATACTCAACAACTCATTCTCTTACTCATTTATTTTTCACATGCTCTTTAAAGCTTTTACTTTATTATTTCTTTTTTATTTTTTATTTACTTTTAACAATGTTTTTTACATGTTTTTAGAGTGCTTTTTCTTAACACTACTACAATTACAATTATTGTCTGCAGTCCACAAGCCCTATAAACACTTGTGTATTATATTATTCTATAACAAATTTTAACTGCCAAATAAAAGAGAGTAAATAAAGTTGTATGTGTGTTTTTTGTGTTTGTGCTTTTATGTTGTGTTTTACACTTTTTGCTTTTTTTTTGGAAATTCAGTTTCCTGTTTTTGCTTAACTTCAAAAGCACAAAAAAAACAAATTGTTTTTGCAAATGCAGAAAAACAACAAATCTAAAATTAAATAAAAGTTGTTGATGTTTGTTGTTATTGTTTTTTTATTTTTATAAATTTACAATTTTTTATTATTATTCTGTTAAGTTCTTAAGGAAAAACTTGTTTAACATTTTGAGTCTTTTTTGTGATTGTTATTTTTTTGTATTGTAAATTTACAAAACAATAATGAGACACTTAATAATGTTAAAAATTATAAAAATTTTAAGGTTTTTTTTTTGTTAAATATTTGTTCAGATTTCTAGAACCATCATTATTTTGTTGCTATTTAAAGAAAAGGCGTCAGTGGTTGTTATTTCTGATTACAATTTATATATACTTTTCATTGTATTTTTGATTAGGAGAAACCACAATAAATTTATTTAGATATATTTATTTACAACATTTATTTCGAAAATTTGTTAATTTTAAAACAAACAATATTATTTAAATAATTTTTAATTTCTTTTTGTAAATTTACTTTTTATCATCATATTGCTTTATTTCCAAAACACGTGTTTAAAATAAATGAATAAAAAAACAATTTTAACTAAAATTTGCAATTGTTATATTGTTTTTGTTTAAACCCAGAGCTGTAAAGTTTAATACAGTTAGAAAATAATACAGTAAAACAAACAAAATTTCTAAAAAAACTACATTCGTACTATCGAATGGAAACAAATTCGTAATAAAGAGCGTTCGTACTACTGGATGTCCACTGTAATTAATTGTAATAAAATTGACTTAAAAAAACATTTTTAATATTATTTTATAATAAAGTTTAGACATCTCTGGATTGAACCCATTTGAATGCTGATAATACAAGTTGAAGAGCTTAAAATATAGTTCACATTGCGTTCAATTTAAAAAAAAACAAAGCGCAACAAAAGAAATTCTTTTTAAACTTCAATAGATAAGTCATGGCATTTGAAAAAAAGTGTTATAAAATTTGTTCTGTTCACAAATTAGTTTTTTCATTTATTACTTTATTTCAGAAATTTCTATTAATTGTTGCCCAAATTTTATCTCTTGTTCCAAATTCCTCAAAATGATGTCAACGTTAAAAAAAAAAAGTAGTTTTTCATCCTCTTTTTACCTTAAAAATCTGTGAACTTCATTAAGGTCAATTTCATAAATTATTTGTTGGGGGTATAGTCAATCCCCTATAAGCACACTTTTTATTTCTATTCTTTCATACAAATACAAAAGTATTTCCAAATACACATTTATATTTCTAAAAATCATTTTATTTTTTAAATGTGTATCTAAGAGCCCTCAACATGGAAAATACGTCATTAGTTTTAGGAACAACAAACAATCTAAAACATATTTCATATGTATGTACGTTATATATGTACAAATGTTCATATTTATGTATACAAATTCAAATCCAAACGTAAAAATGTGTGAACATTTAAGAGAAAATTTTAAAAACTAAATGACGTCCTTAAATAAATAAGTTTCTTTTTTCTTGTTGTAAATCTTAAAATGTATAAAATATTATTATACACTGTGAGAAATAGCTAAAGGGTTTATAAATTATAATTTACATGTGACTATTAACAAAATTTATAATTAAAAGTATAAACATATTATTAAATACTAATTAAGTATTTAATGTTCACATCAATTAATATACAGAGATGCCAGATTGGATTTTATTTTATTAAAGCAGAATCAAATCATTAAATATCCTGAAGTTTATTTAACTTAAATTTTGAGAAAAA
The DNA here is from genome assembly GCA_004302925.2 of Cochliomyia hominivorax. Lineage (NCBI taxonomy): Eukaryota > Metazoa > Arthropoda > Insecta > Diptera > Calliphoridae > Cochliomyia > Cochliomyia hominivorax. The sequence goes on along the minus strand of PYHX02000467.1, from coordinate 46,020,787 downwards.
AAAAATAATTTTATAAATTAAAAAATCTCAATCAATTTAAAAAAAAAAATATTTTAAAACACTTTTCCAAACATCTTAGTATATTTGTATAAAGTATTATTATTTTGATTTAAAATGTTTGTGAAAGCAAATATGGCTTTCGACGAGAAATACGAGTGGACATACATGGACGAACATCTAACATTGTACAATTGAATCCATACGTAATACAAACGTACTGCGGAGTTTTATGGTCAAGGAACTCACAGATATGGACAATTTTTATTTAGTTAGACTCAAATCAATTTCTTATTAATCCTAATAGATCCCACATAGACCCACAACTTTAACCTACCCAATACGCCTCAGAGTTAAATAAACTCTATTAATTCCATCCATAAACAATTCTTTTAAATCGCTTTAGATATAAAGTGGAATTTGTATCGTTTTAATTTTTGTTTATAATCTGGGTGTAAATTTTAGAACTCTATAGAACGACTCGTTTTTTGTCTCTTATATCACTACAATCAGTCTGAAATATAGTGAACGTAATAATCGTACAGATTTATTTATTAACTACCTTGGAAGAGAATAATTGTCAGCTTTCCAATTCCCATAAACATGAAACTATTTAAAAAAAAAAAAAACATCTAGCATCCTCATTGTTTCCCTCTATGTATTTAGTTCATTTCATTTATAGAGAACATTAAGTAAAATGTGGCAATGATTGAGAACTTGAATGTCTCTCCCCATTATCAAACTCTCATTTACTGTTATATGTAAATAAATTGGAAAAAAAGCTATGAGAGTGTAGAGTAGCAATAAAACCTTCTCCCCATTTTTTTTTGTGAGTGATGTGATGTGTTGTGGATTGAATTTTCATTTTTATCACCGCTTTTTTTTGTTTTTATTATTTTGTTGTTGTGTCTCATACATTTTGAGGTTGTTCTTCTACTACTTTTTTTTAACTTGTTGGCGTTTTTGTATTGAGTAAAACATTTAGTGCTTCGTTTGCTACACTCATTAATGGTTGTGGTGTGTTTTATTTCTTCTCATATAAATAAATGAGTTTTTTTTTAGTTTTTTTTCTGATGTCGCGGTGGAATTAAACCTTTTACACAATTTCTTGTATTTTGTTGTTTTATTTTATTTCTTTTATAAATGATATATAAAAGAAATTGTTTTTGTTTTGGGGTTGTATAACTTAAAGTTGAAAATACCGAGGCGTTTACGAAACGAAGTTTTACACGGTATAACGTATAAAGTTTAAGTGAGCAAATCAAATAAAATACATAGTTCAAATAAAGTTGTTAAATATTCGAAATATAAAAAGCAAAATCACCTTTGAATTATTTTAAAAATAATGAATGAAAAGTAATTGAAAATATTGTTTTAAGTAAAATAAAATCCTTCGTTTTAAATCGTTATAAATCGTTTTTAACCCAAAAATAAAAATATAAAAAAATAAATAAAAAGAAAACGCAAAAAACCGGCCTTAAATAGTATCTAGATACGAAAAAGATGAAATAAAAAAACACAAAAACAACAACAATAAAACTGTTATTTTAAGTTTTGTTGTTTTTGTTTTATTTTGTCTGTTAACATACATCGCTTATATTCGTGGAGCGGTTCGATTCGTAAAGCACACAAAATAAAAATTCTTTGCCGGTCATAGTCATCATTGTACGCTTTGCCGCCACACCGTCCAAAAAGAATAATATTAATAAAAATACGTCGCCACCATTGGCTCCAAAACTAATAACAACAATAATTATGTAAAATACTAAACAAAAGATTTATAAAAGGAAACCCAATTATTTTACCCCCAAAAGGTTTTTGTTTAAGGAAATGAAAATTCAATTATGTGATTTTCTCTAAATTGAAAAAAAAACGTGTAAAAAGTGATTAAGTGATTTAATTTATTCTAAACCAGAAAATATAATAAAATTTTCATTATTCTATCTTCCTTTTTTAATACTTTGTTTTAAATTTAATTGTTATAACTGTGTTTTATTTAAATAATACCTTAACGTTAACGTTTTCTTTACTATTTCTTACTACTACTTTACTACTGCTTGACTTAACTACGTCATATACAACAAATCCAACTAAAGAAGAATCATAGAAAATTTTTTAATGAAAATTAAACAAAAAATAGAGAATACACAACAAATGAAAAAATGATAAATTGGCTGACAACTCAAGCAAAGAAAACAAAAAGATGTAATAAATTTAATAAATAAAAAAATAATAATAGAAAAAAAACACCTTCTACAAAATAATCTATACGGAGAAACTATTAAAAGCCAACCCACAAAAAACAGTATAAAATAAAAAATAAAATAAAATAAAATAAAACATTAACAACGACGAAAACAAAAACAAAATACCAGCTAACAGTATAATGTGTCAATATAACATAATTGTTAACACCGAACTGTTAACAAGGTTTACTGTAAACATCAACAAATTTACAGTCCTAAAGAGATAATGTTAATTGTTTACATACAAATGTATGGAGTGTATTAAATGCATCACATACACTTACACACACATACCTATATATTTACATTCTGTAGATGCTGCTGTTGAAATCACAAAAGAACTTTAAAGAAAATAATTGAGAAAGAGAGAAGAGCATAAAGTAAAAACAATAACAAAAACAAAAACAAGAGATGAGGAAAATCTCATTTTTATTTAAAAATTTTTATTAAATAAAAAAACAAAATCTTTTAGTAAATCATCTGTGATATATCTTCCAATTATCTGCTACACTTAAAAAACTACTTAAACTATTTAAAATTCAAAACGTGACTTCAACACAACAAATATATATATCAACATACGTTTCTCTCTACCACCGATTTTATTTTCGTCTACGCAAATCAAATTTTTATATAAATTCCAATTTTATTTATTCAACTTGTACGCTCCCGTAGCTGACGCATCATCATTATTATATATATTTTTTATGTTTTACTCACTGGCACTCACTCACTTATATTTTTAGAAAGAAATAAAACAAAACTTGTGATTTCTATTTTGTTAACAGACGCCTGTTAACTTCACATGCACTCTATTTTATAGAGTTTCCCACTGTTTGGGTTTTTCTTCCATGCCACCACCACTACTATTTTATTCTACTTGTGTGTTAAACCTCAATCAAACAAACATTCATCTATCGCCGACGCAGCTATCCAGCCATACAGCCTTAAATTCAAAATACGTGCAGTTTAAAGCATATTGTTGTCGTCGGTCTACTGGAAACTGGAAAAGTGGCTGACACGACAAATTCTACATTAAATAAGAAAAATCCCTTGTAAACTGTTAACAACAATGGCGGTATAGATTTTCCTCTTATACACGGAGAGAAAATACACACATAAAAAAGGTGGGCCTTAATTTAAGTTTTTCTTGTTTTTTTACTCTATAGAAAATTCAAGCAAAAAAATGTATTCTTTTTATTAATCATCATCATTTCCTTATTTATTGCCTTGTGTTTCTCTTTTAATATTTTTTTGTCAAACGAAAATATAATAACGAATGAAATTAACAACGTAATCGATTAAAAGAAAAACACAGAAGTAAAGAAAAAAAATGTGCTAAAACGTATAAATGAAATTATTTGTTTAAACTTTTCAAAAATAAACGATTATTGAGAAATAAGTACAAATGAAAAACAATAACAACAAAAACCTCTTAAAATTTTATTGTTTAAACAGAAGAATAAAAAAATATGTCATTAAGTATAAAGAAAATTTGACTAATTAATCTGATAATGTTTTTGAAATTTTAAGAAATATTAGGTTTTTATTAAATAAATTGAACATGTCAATGTCAAAACGGTCTTATGGTAGTAAAATTTTAAAAATTTTAATCCATCACATTGAGTTGTGGCAAACTCACGTTACAGCAACTCTTTATATACACAATAACAAATATTATGCCTTTGACCTGTCGCCCAACTCTTTATCTTATATACTTCCACTTTATACTTTTTATTTTTATTAATATTGGTTCCTGATAATATTCTAGAGAATATTAGGCCAAAATATTTTGAATAAAAACAAGCGGCACTTGTTGATGAAAACTTTTTTAGTTTTGACATGATGATATTCAATACCAGGTTTCACTTCCACACAAGCATATTCGTCTCGTATTATATTCGACATGAGCATAGATCTGACATCAATATTCACTTTATATAAAATTAAAATATACATTTAGACATTTAGATTTAGACGGACGCATATTTATTTATAACGTGCGTATAGTTAGTCTAATTAGCATCTAATTAGTCTAATTATCAACAAAATTGATCTTAATTCTATTTGAACTATTTCCTTTTTGAAACATCATAATATAAAACGTTTAAACTGAATCCAAAATGGCAAACTGGAATCACAAAAATATAGATAATTACATTTTTAACGATTTAATTCACTTATGTAAATTTGTGGCTCCACATTGATATTTTAGTGTACAGATGATAAATATTTATAATAAAATTTCATTATTGAAGATTTTCTTGTTAAAGATTACATTATTTTAAATACTGTTAAATCAGAAAACAATTTTTGATAAGATATGATCAAAAATAATATCTCAAGTTATATGCAGACCCTTTTGTGTTCTAATAAATTAGATAATAAAAAATCATTTAAGCAACAACAAATTATTATTTATATTTTCAATTTGCAGTCAGTTATCAAGAAAATATATTGCAATTGTAAATAAAATTTCACAATCATAAAAATTACGAAAAATTATTACATATTAAATTATTAAAAAACTCAAGTTTAAGGTCATTCATCTAGTAGTTATTGAAATGGAAAAACAAAAACGCCAATAACTTAAATTTCGTACTTATTTTAAAGTCCATTTAAAACGTGTGTTAATTTTTATTACAAGTGTTTCTTCTTTATTAATTTTATTTTAATTCTCTTTTCTGCTAAATAATATGTTAAAATGTTACTAAATGAAATCAATAATAAAACGTTCAATGACACAAAATAATACTCATTAATTTTTTTTGAATGTTTAGTATTAAATTAAAAAGGAATTGATGACATTAACAATAAATATAAATTTTTTGGCTAAATTTTAATAGTCTGGTGCTACCAATTGGTTCGCTATTTGTCTGTTTTTGTGTACTGGTCTATACAAACTGTTTTCTTGTTTTGACTGCGCAAAAACATAAACGCCACAATTGAAAATTAAAGCAAAATAAAATCTGATAATAATAAAAGAAATAATGAAACAAGTTATAAAAGAAATAATATAATATAAACAGAAATTGTGTAGATAATGAAATGCTACGTTTATTATTTATTCTGTTACAAAAATATCAGCAATTTCATTTTAAAATATTAACAACATTCAAACATATTTTAAGGATTATTTTTTATAATAACATTTAAATGATTTTGTTAATTATGGATATTATGTTGTTAACTTCACATGATATCAATAAAATTGTTAACTCTATACACATATTATTTTATATTATATCTAATTAACAAAACAAAATTACGAATTGTATTTATCTTATGTATTAATATTTTTCACAAATTTGTTTTTTCAACAGAGTAAACATTTTAAATATTTTTTAGAAATTAAGAAGTTTTACATTAATTAATAACCTTTTTTTGTCATATAATAATGTTGTAAATAAATTATGACTTAAATTAGAATTGAATATAAACAATGAAGAATGCTGTATTCGGCTATGCCGAATCTTCAATACCCTCCACCATAAATGCGCGTGAATTTTGTATATAACCATTTATACATACACAAACGTATAAATTGTATAAATGTTTTCTTTTTTAAATATAACACAGGAGCACTTATCATAAAGTTAGTTATATTTTTGACTATAACATATTTTAAATTGGAAATGAGGCACTTTATATTGTAACAAAATTTGTCTATTTATTATTGGCAATTTTATGAAAGTCTACCTCTTCGCTTACGCCTAGAGGTAGACTAAATTATCAGCCTATATCTTCTAATATGCTGAACTGATTTTGCTGGTTTTAAATAGGAAACTTCTTAAGTCTCCGGCCAAATTTCATTAAACTCTTTCAATTATTGTGGATGTGAACGTGCCAACAACAGACGGACATAACTAAATAAACTCAGGTTTTGATTCAATTCAAGAACACACACATATATATATATATATATATATATATATATATATATATATATATATATATATATATATATATATATATATATATATATATATATATATATATATATATATATATATATATATATATATATATATACATATACATTATGGGGTCTGAGATGATTCCTTCTAGACGTTACACACGGAATTACAAAGTTAATATACCCTCTTCACCACTTATAGCGGTAAAGGGTATAAAAAGATAAAAAAAAAATTTATAACAATAATTTAGTTCGGATTTTTTTTTACTTTTGTTTGTTTAAAGATTTTCCATCTATAACTATAATTAGTTTTACCGTTACCTTTTACCGTTAGAACATTGTTTCCCACATTGTATTATTCATATTCTTCAATTAACACAATTAACTAGAAATAACATATTTTAGATTCTGGTTGTTATTAAAGGCAACATTTTAATTTATACTCTTTTTGTTGAAGCGAAGGTTATTTTTAACGTTTAAACATTTATATATCAGGGTCAAATATTAATATAAAATTAGATAAGTTAAGTATATAAGTCTATCCAAAAAAAGGGGGCTGGAGTCAACACCCCTTATCTTTTGTTCAACAAAAATAAATAAATAAATAAAAATAATAAATACAACATCTTATGTAAAATTATTAATTATACAATTTATTTTCATTTAACTTCACTTGTGACTTTGTAAAAAGTTAACAAACAAATTTAAATACAAACATAACTAATGTAATGTCATTCCATGGATGGTTTAATACTCTTATGTTGATTTCATTTAAATTCATTTCTTTTTGTCGAAGATATATTTTATGTTCGTCTGTTTACCACTTTTTTGTAGTTTTGTTTTGTTTTGTTTTGTTTTTCTATTCATTCTTTTCTTGCATTTTTGTTGTAGGACGCCACTTGGTATTATACCGGTGTCTGTTGCCTTTAGCAGCATTTATCGTTTGCAGCGCTAAAAGCAACAACAGTTAAAAATAATATTATTTATGGTATAAGCACCAGAATTTGTATATACAGTTTTGTTTTTGTTGTTCTTGTTGTTGCTTTTTTAAAGTCGAGCAGACAAAAACAAGTATCCATTCGAATATTTTAGACAAATATAAACAATAAAAAAAACCAAGTTTTCCCTCTTGTTTCCTTTTAGAAGTTTGTATTCGTATACAAAATTAAGTTGATGCAATTGTATAATGAATGAACAAATAATAAACATTTTAGTGTATATAATATTGAAAAAAAAATCTGCTTTATCGCCTCTCTCTCCGAACATGCACGCATATACTTCTATATAAAATTCTGTTTTAAGTATCCACTTTGACTACTCACTTATTTCGTTACTTATAATCACTGTTGCCAGATATGAATTTTGAATTTTATATTTTTTAGTCCAACTTTTTAGCCTTAGTAAACTCAACTAGCAAACTCAATTCAATAAAAATTACCCAAAGTCCATATATAGACCTCTTGAAGTGCAAGAAGTTTTGAAGAGTATCTTCAATGTGTTAATAAAGTTGCCAAGCTAAAAATAATTCTTCAAAATTATTTTTGTTTTAGTAAAATAGGTGCATGTTTTCTGAAAATTTTACGGATCAAAACCCTTAAAATTTTTGTTACAATTGTTAAAATTGAATTCTCTTTTGGAAAAACAACTAAATAATAAGTCATTGTCTATGGTGACGATTTTGAAACGATTTGACAAGGTTTTCCCTTCAAATTTGAAGATTTTTGTCCAAATTTATCTGGCAACTATGCTTACTTTACTTATATTGTGTAGCGTCCCATGTGTGTGAGCCTCTTTAAAAAAATATATATTTTTATTTTGTTTTCTATTTTTTAATTTCTTAAACTTTCTTGATTGTGCTTTTACACAATTCGTGTCATAACAATGTTTATTTATATTAACTCTCTTTTCATATTACTCTCTTTATTATAAATTCTCAGATACTGTTAGTTTAGCGCAATGCATGAGTAAACAAAAATTATATATTTTTTTGCGCCTTTTTTGTAATAAAACTGTTTTTTTTTTGTAATTTGTTTAATCCTCTCTCCCCTTGATTGAAACTGTTAATTGTTGCAATTTTTTTTTTAATTTATATTAAAATCTTCGAAAAACAAAAAACAGAACTAATTAATAAAATTAACTGAACTTTTGCTAGCGAATTTCGTTCACGCATTCTGTAGGTTATTATTGTATGTAAATTTTAATAGTTTTAATTAAATTTATTTCTCTTTTAATTTTTTTTTTTTTGCCGTAAACAAAAACAAATACAAAAAATTACAAATAAATTGTTTTTGTGTTTGCTCTTCTGGTTTATTGTACTTTTAAGAATTCTTGTGATAAAAGCAGATAATAATAGTGTGTTGCCAGATTTTTGTCTTGTGAAAATAAATTTAAGATTTCAAAAAAAAAAAAAAAAAAAAAAAATATATATATATATATATATATATATATATATATATATATATATATATATATATATATATATATATATATATATATATATATATATATATATATATATATATATATATATATATATATAAGTAAGAATACAATGGATTTGCACATACAAGTTTTAAAGATTTTTAAGCATATTATAGGTACCCTAATCTCCCCAGGAATTGAGGTAACCAAAATTAAAATTGCGGACCGTGCTCTGACCCGATGTAAAAGGTTAAAAATGACTTTTTTGTAAAGTCTTTAATTTCATGTGTATTTCGTATTAGGGCATATTATACCAAACGTATAAATCAAACAAATATCGATTGTAATGGTAGGGGGTAATTAAGATTGATTAATTACAAATATAACATCATAATTTGTTAAAAATATTACAATTTTATCGATAACATCAAATTATAAAATAACAAAAGCGTTAAAAGTGAAGATTTTCTTTGGCCATTAAATGTCGAATTAAATTAAATAAATTAAATTTCAAGTTAAATATATAAGACACAACAACAACAACATTTCTTTTATAGACATCAAAAGAGAAAAATTAAAAGTTAAAACACCTTTTTGAAAAAAAGTGAAATATAGGTTCCTCTTTCATGATGTGTTTCTTTTCTCCCTCTCATATACTATTTTAACGTGAGTTTGCGTGTGGGTATATATGTATGTAGATCTCACTTATTGCAAAAAAATATATAGAAAGAGAGAAAGAAACAAATAAAGCGACCTCGATTATTTTTATATATTTTCTTTGTTTATACTTCTTCCGCTAAACAAACAATTTGATAAATATATAAAAAAATACAACAAAATATATATATTTAAATTAACAGAAACAAATTTGCATTTTCAAAATTATAAAAAAATAATAATAAATTTATACAAATATGTTTGTTGTAATTTAAAAGAAAGCGAAGTTGTGTTTGTCGTAAATATTCATACACTTTTAATAAACCGCATTTTTTATAAACTTGAAAGAAGAAATTGTGGAAAAAAATATTCCAAACATAAAGATAAAACAGTCAAACACAAGTTTTTTTTTAAATTTGGATTTTAGGTCATGTCAAAACAATGTCTAAACAAAATATTTTAATACCCTTCACCACCACATGGTGAAGTAGTTATATAAACTTGATTATTCCGTGTGTAAAGCGGAATCCATAATGTATATATATTCTTGCATCAAATCTAAATCTATTTCGAATTAGCTATGTGCGTTTTTCTGTCTGTTTTTTGTCACTCTCATAATTGAGATAGCTGAATGAAATTTGGCCTGATTATTTTTTATAATCCTAAGAATCGGTTCAAAAATCGGTTCAGTTTATCTGGGTCAATATCTTAGTTCAAGCAAAGAACTTTCCTAAAATTGTCAATTCTAATCGATAAATTAGAATGAAATTTTGCCATAATATTAAGTTATATGTACTTCATTACCCTTCTCAAAAATTTGCAAAATCGGTTTAGAAGAAAAAAGTTATAGCCAAAATATAACTGATTTTATATTATATTTCAGAACTTTTATATATTGTATATGTTTGTGAGTCCATGTGTTCGTGTATAAGTTCGAAACCTAATGTATTAACTTCACACATATTTGTGGTGAAGAGTATTGAAGTATCGGCTTTTTTACTTGTTTCTGTTAATTTTTGTTTTATTTGTACTCAGTTCTACATTTTTCAATTAGTTGCCAGATTATTAGCAATTTGTTAAGAAATACGTTTTATTATTAAAAGTTTGAAAAAAAATTTAAAGTAAACTGAGAATTAATATTATATTACTTTTATAATAACGCCATTTTGTTTTAAACATAAATTTTTATACAGTATAATAAAATTAAAATTTTCAATTTATTCGTTTTGAATAATAAGATTTTATTTAATGTCAAAACCTTTAATTTGCCATTAAAACAATATTCGAACATTACTTAATAGTAAATCTGGCCACATCGTTTAAAACAACCAAATACATAGTTTACTTTGTACTTGTGTAAACGTAATAATCAATTAACATTTTAACACTTTTTACCGATTATTGTTGTTATTGTGTTGTAGTTGCTTTTTTTTTATTCATTTCTTTATTGAGTTTAGTTCTTTTTTTATTTTTTTGTCCATAATATTGTTTAACAATTTTATTATCGGAGTGTAACACGTTAGTTAGTGTTTATTCATTAGACTTTATTACATTTAGAACAACCAGAAAGATAAATAAAATTTAAAAATACAATAAAAAATAAACGCCGTTAAAGAAATTTTCATTCCAAAATTTTGTTAAAAGAGAACAGCTTAACAGAGCAACGTCATATCAAGTGAATTTTGTACACTTATCAACAATTAATTTCAGTTTACGTGTCTTCTTTTTCTCTGTTAATTCTTAACTAGATAAAAACAACACCTCAACAATAAATTAAAAATCTGGTATTTATTCTCTTTTAAAATTATTTTTTTTTATTTCAATTTTATTAAAAAGTTATAATAAATATTTTAATAAATACTTTCTTAATATTTTTTTTATTACTCAATGTCATTTTTTATAACAACAATAAAATAAAAATTTATAATTTTTTTTTTAATAAAAAAACCTCACCACCACATTTTTTCTCACCTTATTGAGTTATTTGTGTTGTTTTGTTTTATCATTTTTAACTTATAAATGCTAGAGTATGTGTGTTTGTGTACACGTTATCATGAAATTTGGTTAACTTTAACGTCATTAACATAAACATATGTATTGTTTGTATATTATGTTAAATAACATTCAGCTGTTATAAAGAGATTTATTTAATTTAAGGTTCTCTCTTGATCTCTCTTTTTACTTATACTCAGTTTAGAAAATTTAACATTTTTTATTTGTTTATATACCGTAAGAGGTAGTTAGAGCTAAAGTAATAAAAATTTTAATATAAACAAAACACAATTAGAGCGTTAAGCGTTTGTAATTGTATTAAATGTGATTTTTTTTTGATTATTTTGTTAAAAAAAATTGGTATATTAAATTAAATTAATTAAATTTATTATTGATTTTAATAATTAATTCAATAAAAAAATTATTAAGTAAAAAAGATAGAAATAGCAAATTTCTTAAAAAACTCATCATTATATAATACGTATGTCAACTGTTTCTATTATCAAAACATTCGTATATCATAAGTGGTGTTTTAGGTCGAGAAGTATTCATATATGGATTATTGCATCATATTAAAATCTAAGTCGAATTAGCCATGTACTAAGCAAGTTTCGTTGTTTCAGTCGATATCTGAAACAACCTTGAATTCAGTGAAACAACTTTAGCCAATTAAAAAAAAATAGTTATCGGAATAAAATAAAATTTAACTAAATACTAGATTCCCGATTTGCATCGTCCCGATTTGCATCGATTTTTAAGAACTGAAATGCAATAAATTAAAATTCAATGCATTTATACAGAAAAAATTGATTCGATTTGCATTGCGTTCCTCCGGTCGCCATTAACGATGCAAGTCGTGGCTCTAGTATAAATGCTTCTCATTACTATTTTAAGAATCATGAAGGGCGGATAAGTAGAAAATTATAGTTATATTTAAAAACATGTCTAATTTTGTGTATAAGAGTTTAAAAGAGTTTCGCTTTGTGTGTAAAAGAGTTTATGTGTCATGGCACTATAGATTCGGTTTAGTCGAATACAGCAATATCACTTGTTTCTATTTAAAATTAAATCATTTTCTAAAATTGAATCAATATCCATTAAATGCCATTTTATTTAATTTTTTAAAATATATTTATTATATGTATTATATATTTCGTGTAATTTTAAACCAAAAATTGTAATTTTATCTTTTCTACAAGTAATTTTTAGGGTTTTCAAATCAAAAAATACATAAAATATATTATTAACATTGTCACTCGTCAATAACGAAAACCTACCTGAAATTCTTTAAATACATAACATAACCCTTATAATTATTAAAATATTTCCACTTAATCAAGCAAATTATTTGAAGAAATGTAAAAGAAAACATAACATTTTTTTTATTTCAACAAATTTTATCATCAAAAAAATTTATTGTAGTCTTCTGAGATTTCCATGTTTTCAACTCGGATTACATTAATGCAGGAAAAGAAGATATTTTCAATGTAGAAGAGAATTTAAAACAACAACAATAACAACAACATACCAACTATACATATGAAAACTGAAAACTGATATATGTATGACTGACTATAGAAAAAAATACATGTTTGAAAAAAAAAGAATTCCCTAAAAGGAGGTTTTAATTGTTGGAGACAAATTTAAGATTTGTTGATAACACAGAAAGAAAGAAAACAGAAAAAAGGAGAGAGTAAAGTAAGATTTTATTTCAAATTACTATGGGTCAGTTTCTCTGTTCTGTAAGATCAGCGCATTCTTTTTTTAATATACAGATTTTGTTTCTATAGTATTCTCATTTTTTATTATTATTATTTTTTTTTTGTTAATCCTTAGTTGTTGTTTCTTCTTTAATTATTTTAAATTAGGGGGAGTTTTTCAAACGACTTTATTATAACATAATTATGAGCTAAAGTTTAGAAGTATTTTTTAGCTCTTGGCATAAACTTGAATTATTTTCATTTCAAAAATCAAAAAAAATATATATATATATATATATGAAAAATACGTTAAAGTATTTGAAAATATTTAGAAAAAAAGAGAGTAGAAGTAAAGTGTAAATAAAAAAGATGATTTAAAAAAAATTATAAATTGGACTTTTTCAAACAAAATGTGGTTTGGTCATTGGTAATTTAGTTAAATGTTTATTGTAAATGATTTATTGAAATAAATATTTACAATTCTAACTTAATAATAATAATAAGTTGACCAAAGAAAATATGTGTTACCAGTTAATGGCAAGTTACTTTATTTTGAAAGGTAAAATTATGAAATTTTGCAAACTTGCAGCCTCCTTTATTATATACTAAGTGGTATACAGTTACCATTGTTTTAATAAACTTGTGTTTTAATAAATTTGTGAGAAAATAATAATTCATTCGATTTTTAGGTTATGCTCATTAAATTATCTGTACAAAATTAAAAATCCATTTTGTATTTTAATAATTAAATAATAATAATAATAATAATAATTATTATTATTATTATTATTATTATTATTATTATTTTTTGTGATAATTATTAAAACGAATTTTAGCTCTTTTTGCTTTACTCATTAATTAATTTCAAAATTTAGCTTTATGATTATCTACAATGGATAAATTAAATTCTAATAAAAATGTTAAATTTGTAATTAAAAGAAACTAATAATAGATAATAGATTAATATAGATTTTCATAAGAATAATGCAGCAGTTTGAGAAAAAATTAATTAGTCCAAATTACAAATGTCACGTAATAAAACTTCGGAGGATTATAACTAGTTTTGTATTTTATTAACAATTAATCATTTAATTATCATTTAATTTACGTAACCGCTTTTTTACATTAAGATCTTTATAAGTATATAAATCAACTATAAATATTTCATCAATTCATCTTTATTGCAAGTACCCCATTTGCGTAACCGCTTATTTTTTACATTAATTTTATAAATGGAAATTTTTCTTAAAGTAGCGATAAGTGCAACATTTCATTTACATCATTATATTTCTTTTATTTGCAACAATATATATACAGTACGAATGCAATATCCCGCTAGGCCAAATCTACAATACCCTCTGTAAACATATACACTTATAACAACAAATTGTTTTATATATCAAATGAAATTTCATATGTTCGTATATTGGAAGTCATAATATTTGACATATTTTGACCATAAATTAATTTATATTTAAATTTTATTTAAATCCTTCTTGGTGTTACACACGGAATAAAAAATTTAATAATACCATTTACCTATGATTTCATCTTGCCTTCAAAAGAAATTACTAATGTCTACACTATATAAATTTGATCCTAATACAAATTTAGTCGTTTGTCATAATAAGTGTAAAGATCAATTTACGAATTTATGAATATTTATTATTTTATTTTTAAATTATTTTTATTTTTAAAAATTTTATTTTAAATCTGCTTTCATACAATTTTGCTAATTTTATTATACATTTGTTTAGAAAAAAAATGAATTTAAATAAAAATTATTAGACATTAATGGACTATAAAACAATAAATAAAATATAAAAGTTTTAAAAAATCCATACCATACAGTTTTTTTAATCTCTTGAGATTCTTAAATCTTATTTCAAAAAAAAAAAAAAAAAAACTGTGTCATGTCTTAACGATTGAATTGAAATTAAAAAAAATAATAATAATTCTTAATTTACTACCCCTTTTTTAATTGTCATATAAAATAATGATTTTTAACTTTGATCGTCACTCTCTCGTTCTTTATCATTCTCTCTATATTTTATAATTCTCAGAGCTGTTAAAATTCGTTGATTATGGACAATTATTTTTATAATTCCTATAAGAAAAATAGTTGCATTTTTTTATTTTATACAGTTTATTGACATTTTATTTAATGTTGTGTTTTTGCAAAAACATAATATTATTAAAATAGATTAAAAGGTTTTCATATTTCTTTTTATTTGTTAAATTCCTACAGATCTTTATATCGTAAGAGTGGAAAAAGCCTGCGCACAACATTGCAAACTAATTTTAAGTGGAATATTTGTGCACAAAGAGTGCACATATTCCTTTTATAAGGGTTGAGATCGAAAAAAATTTTAACATACATGTAGATTTATAAAAACGAAACCATTTTTGCAATTTACAAAAACAATTATGGTTTTAATCATAAGTAATGAAATTTTAAACCTTTTTTCGGAAACGCTTCCAGGTATTCCAGCTCCGTTTAAAATCAACCCAAGTCAGGTCAAAACTAGTCTACACATTATGAAGTCTTATGATTGGAAGCAGCTTTTTTGTAAACACACCTTGATGTTAATTTCGGTATTTATAGAGCCCGTTTCTAATAAATAATTGTCTTTTTTGTCGCAACTGCATATTGCTTGCTGTACCAAAAACTTTTTGCAAAATTTTGAATGCTTTTGGGTAATAAACTTTTCTTTAACATTCGCTCGAGCGTCAGCAACAAAATGTTTTGACCAAGAAGTTGGGAAAAATCTGACAAATATACATTTCGTCGTCTATTATGCAGCAAGAATATTTTTTTTAGAAAACTTCAGTTTTAGTGATCATAATAATTATTATAAAAAAATCTTAACAGATAAAAGTGCTTATATTTTGGTAAACTAACTTCAATATGGTCTCAATGTCATATCGTTCGCTCAAGAAGTTTGGATAGTATTTTATTTTATTATTTTTTTAAAGAAACCTCACTAACGGAAATGTAATTAAATTGCTTCAATGTTTTTCTTTGTAGCGTTGTTGTAAAATGACTCCAGATCCTGCTTGAAACTGTTCGTACAATTCTTTAAATATATTTCTAAAATTTAACCCTTTTCTATGCTGACGGTTTCTAAACGCATATTTGAATATTCCTTCAATCAAATTTGTAGATTTTTATCCAAATTTATCTGACAATTATTGTGTCACTAACTATACAAATGTAATCGATTTTAATGCATTTAAATATTAAAATTAAAAGTCAATGCGAGAATCATTATATATTATTCTAATTTAACACAATTCTTTTACACTCGTAATAATAGTTAAAAAAGTTAAAAATGGGGTTTGAAAAATATTTATAATTATTTGCATAACTAAACACTTTTTAATTAGTTAAAAATCGAATGAATGAATATACTATTATTAGACAAAAGCTTAATTTTTATTTTATATTTATATATCTTTTTGGTTTTTTATTTTTTTATTAGTTTTGTATCTATTTTGTTTAATTTAACCCGTGTTCTTTATAATTATATTAGTTTATAACATTCTGATAAATGTAATGTGAAATTTAAAGATTTGATAACCGTTGTAAATTACAAATAAATATTTTATTTCCGGTTAAGTTATTCTTTATAGAATTTTGAACAAAAAATATTTTAATTTAAAAATAAACAATTTCATAATATAATTAAATCTAATTTTAATTGTTTATATTTCTCTTATTTTCTTTTCAGATGTTATGGAATCCTTAGGTGCTAATTTTAGAAATTAGGAAACATTAAACAAATATTTAAATAAATATTTCTTCAAAGTACAACAATTGCAACATATATGAAAATCCAAATATTAAATGAATACAAAAAGGAATCGAAAACATAACCTTAAATACACAAATCGAAGCAAAGCACTCATTCACTCGTTCTTAAAAAATCAAAAGCTGAATACTTAAAAATATTTTAATTTGGTTAAATAGAAAAAAAAAAACGTTTTTAAATTGCAACAACTTTATTTTGAAAAAAAAAAAAAACAAGTTGTTGTTAAATAGAAGATATAATAAAATATTAAAAGAAAAGTGTAACTACAACAATCTCCTTTTAATCCTTCTACTACTCCTCTGCAACTCTAAAAAAATTAAAAAAAAACATTAGAATTTTATTAAGTAATAAAAGAAAATCTTCAGTTTCAAAAACTAAACAAAAAGAAATTATTTTAAAGTATTTTAAGAAATCAGCATATTATTAAGAAAGCAAGTAAAAGAGAGAAGAAGAAAACAAACAAAAACAAAGCAAAAGTATATTAAGCACAAAGTTGGAAAAGAATATTAATAAAAAAGTAACAAATTACAAAATAAATATTTTGTTTGGAAAGCAAAATAAAACATTTAAAAGGCCAACCGTAAAAAGAACGAGCCGAAGATCGCAAGAAAGAAAAAAGAAAGCAGAGAAGCAATAATTAAAACGTTTCAGACGTTTAAAATTGTACAATGTCAAAATATTTTATTAATACAACAACAACAAATGCCAATGCTGCAGCCACTAGTAATGTTTATCATGTTAGTCAAAATGTGGGCACAACAACATCATCAACAACAAACTCATCTGTCGTCTCCACTACAGGAACCTCAAGTGCTATACGAAAATTATTTAGTGAAAATTCATCCGGCACAAAAACACATAATACAGCAACGTCTACAACAAGAGGTTCTTCAAATGCTAAAGCAACAAGAATTTTTATGACAACAAATCAAGCGCAACAACAGCATCATCAACAAGTGCAACAAAACGCTTCTAATACGACCACCACACACATGGCTACACATTTGTTAGATCATGGTTATGGTGTTACCCTAACACCACCAACCGTATCAACAAGTGTAGTGGTGGGACAAGAAACGACTTCGGTTTTGTCTACAACATCAAATTCAGCACCAACATCGGGAACAGTTTCTGTAACTTCAAATACAATACCTGCCTCGCAACAACAACAACAACAACAACACCCACAAAAATTTAAACCTACCGATATGACACAATATTATAAGGTTTGTGAAATAAATTATTTAAATGGATTCCAATCGTATTTTAAATAAAATAAAATAATTCCGATATTTATTTTTTAGGTAAAACGGCGTATCCCTATGAATGATAGTCATCCTAAAAAACAAGCCAAACAAAGCCTGCAACATCAAACACCTTATCAACAGCAACAACAGCAGCATGTTGTTATACGTTCAAACACTATGAAACAGCAAACACCTCAAATACATCATCAACATCAACATCAACAGCAGCAACAACAACAACTTTCATTAAATTTTGCTACACCCTCACCACAACCACCCAGACCACCTTCTTCCGCTTCTTCCACATCATCATCATCTGCCTTAATGGCACCAAATCTCTTCTATAAAATCGGTACAGCCTCTGGAAATAATCACGGTAACAATAATACAGGTTCATCGTCTAAACGCACACCTGAAGGAAATCGAGCCGATACTTCTTTAGGTATCTTAACGAAAAAATTTGTTGATCTTTTACAAGAATCCCCCGATGGTGTGGTTGATTTAAATGATGCCTCCGCCAAATTGGCCGTACAAAAACGTCGCATCTATGATATAACCAATGTATTAGAAGGTATTGGCATCTTGGAGAAAAAATCTAAAAATAATATACAATGGAAATGCGGCAATTCACTCTTGACATCGGAACGCTCGAATGATATTAAATTGGAGAATGAACGACTCGAACAGAAGGAGAATGAATTGAATATGTTAATTGATGAAATACGTAATGAGTTGCATGGAGAAATATCACGCAACGATCAATTGGCATATGTGACGCACAGTGATCTATTGAATGTCGATCTGTTTAAGGATCAAATAATTATAGTTATTAAAGCACCACCAGAAGCAAAACTTGTGGTAAGTTTGAAGAGGATTTTCTTTTATAAATATCTGGATAAATATTTTCCATTAACTACGTATCTTTGTCAATGATAAATCATCCTGGATATTTATATACTGTTGAATTATTTTTCTCATTTTAACCAAATTAGATTGATCATTTTATAAAAGATAAATCGCAAAATTAAATCAAATTGGAATTATTTGAAATATGCACAAAATACAATAAGACTTTTTTATTTTTAGCATGAAAATAATGAATTTTTGTTTATTTAATGCAAAGATTTATTTGCAATAATTTTTATGAAATTTCATTTTGTTTCAATTGCAAATAAACGCAAAGTATTTTTATAAACTTGACACAAGTCTTTGTTGATATGTACATATGTATGTATGTAATAATAATGTTCATATACGATATACAAACATTATTTGTTTCTCAATAAAATACTAACAAAAATAATATTGGCTAAAAATAAAGAAACAATCGCAACAAAAAAAAACTCAAAATTAGAAATGTGTCTGATTAAGAGTAAACGAAAAGACATATAGAAAAAAACATTAAATATATATATATATATAAATATATATATTTTTCAAACTTTAAGATACATACACACAAACATGTGATATATACGTACATATATTCGCAGACATAGATATAGATTTTTATGCTACGACTGCAAAAACTAGTGAAAAGAATATTTTTGGTATTTAAATATTTTTTTAACATATAAAAAACAAAACCAAATGAAAGAAATTTAAATATTCGAAGTATTTGGCGATTGTTTGTCAAATAAGAAACATCTTTTAACAGAATAAAATTATAAAGACTGGTAATATATATTTTGTATATATTTTTGTATTATTATAGTTACCTGATTCTTTAAATCCTCGTGAAATACATGTCAAGGCAGAAAATAATGGTGAAATTAATGTTTACCTTTGTCATGATAACTCACCGGAAAATTCACCAAATTTCGGTTCCTCCTCTTTGGCTCAACGTCACGCTAATGCAGCTATACAACAACGTCAACATGATCCATTGATTACAGATATGGATGCCGAAAAAAGGCATAGATTAGGTAAGATTTCATATAAAGATTTATGAAATACATTATACATAAATTCTATAAATTCTTTAGGTTTAACGGGTGTATCAAGACAACCATTATCATCTACATATCCGGCATCAGCCACAAATTTGGTACAACGTTCGGCACAACGTAATCTTAGCAAGTCAATAGAGGCAGCAGCTCAACAAGAGGCAGCTGCATCACTTCTTGAAGTTAACTACACAACTCAGGATCAACAACAAATGGAGCACCATCATCATCTCCAGCAGCATGAACAATCTAGTTCATCGTTGTTAAATGAAGAGGAATTTAATATGTTCCCCTCAATAACAAGGCCCGTTATAACACAAGTTTTAACTGACCAACATCATAGGCTACAAAATTCCCAAGAGCAAAAGTTATCGGTAGAAGAAGATGCTTTGGCTTCTTATCAAAATTTAATTGCTTGTTCTAATCAACAGCAACGTCGTAGTACCGGTGAAAGCAATCCGGATAGCAATGATTCTAATCAAACCCTTACGCTTAATAGTTGTAGTAACACAACGAACTCATCGAACTTGTTGTCGAAAAAATCTGGTTTACGGAATGATGTAACATTGGTGAACTGTGCAATGGAACCGCAACTACAACAAACCAGTTTATTAAAAGGTGGTGCAACATCCTCTTCGTCGTCATCACAAGTCCCATCAAATAATTCTTCGTCGGCTACATCGCCACAACATCAGCAACAAGATAATTCCCCAACACATTTGAGTTATGAAACGTTAACACACAATAATAATCAACAAATGCAAACAACCACCGCAGGCGGTCACCAACAACAACAATTGCAACATCATCAGCAGCACCAACACCATCAACAACACCACCATCATCATCAACAACAACAGCATCAAGATTTACAACAACAATTGAACAATAGTATTGTTGTTAATTCGTCCACAAACAATGATGATCTATCGCAAATGCACGTTTCAAATTCAAATTGTAATACAGGCGTCCGGAACGCTTTAATTTCGGATAGTGTCAACCTTAGTCCTACATCCTATAATTGTAAGTATTATGTATCAATGCAAACACAACAAACTTTCTATAAGTGTGTTATTTCTCTTGTTTATAACTCTTTCTCATATTTCATTAAAATCAAACAAACAAACAAACAAAAACGCATCAAATATACAATGGATATGGAACAAATTCACAAGTCAAAGTACTTCAAAACCAAACGAAAAATAAACAAAGAATCATTCTTGTCGGGAACTCTCTCTGTGATTTGCGTTTCCTTTACTTTGATTTGGTTTGAAAAAAAAGCAAAAACTCACTGTCATTATATATTCCATAAATGCACAGTTAGTCGTCCATTTTGTTGCTACAAAAAAAAATCGAAAACAAAACTCAAAATCATAAACTCATAATCGCATCACAGTCTGAGTTCTTGCTGAGCGTGCATTCATATTCTCTCAAATAATGGAAATTAAAAAATATATGTATATATTTATAACAAGTGAAGCAAGAATATCAAATAATTTTATTTTTAATAATCAAATAATATATATTGAATTGAAAAGTGTTTTTTTTATTATTATGTTTTTAATTTTAAGTTCAAAATAATTATTAATTTGTTTTTATTGTATTTTTGAATTATTTTATTTTGTTTTTATTTTAATTATTTTTGGATATTTTTTTATAAACGAGCTTTCAGTCCAAATTTGAATTTTTGTTGTTTTTTTATTTTTAAATTTAAAAATATTTTATATAATTTGATTTCGTTTTAAATTTAGAATATTTATAAATGAATATTTAATTTGTTGTTTAGGGAAATTAATAGATTTTCATATTGAGAACAGTGCTACAACGAAAACAAAGAAGGGTCGAGACCCAGTTTCACTTGTGGGTATTGACGAGCAGTAGTTGAAGGCCTGACACTTTGAATTTTAAATATACCCACTAAATAAGAAAAAATTGTTTCACAGAATTACATTAAGCAAAAAGTTTTCATTGTACTTTTTAAAATTATTTGAAAAATTTCATACAAATCAACTTCATTTTTGAGCAACAATTAATAAATTGTTAAATTTAATTATTTGGAGAAGATAGTGAAAACATTTAAAATGACTAATTCAAAACAAAATGATTTTATTTTGTTTAATTAATATATCGCTCATTCGCTGCAACATAGTCATAACTCAAAAAATCAAGAGAAATATTTCTAATTTTGTGACAGAAACATAATTTTTGGAATTCATTAATGAAAACTTTCAATTTGGTTTATTTTTCAAATGCTTATAGGAATCGTATCATACAACTAACATAAGACTTTGTTTCCAGGAATAATCAGTTAATTATAAAATTGCTATGAAATGTTATTATCCTGTTTTATATATGAGAGATTTGTTCACAATATTTTGTCATCTAGGAAAAAGCTCATTTATTACACACATAATAAATAAGCTTTTTTTGAGTTATGACGGCCCTGCCTCAAATGAGCGATATTATCTGTTTCATATATTTTAATTAAATGAATTTTAGGTAAAACTAACACAACACATTATAATTAATTTGTTAGTCTAGTCCATATTAAGTAATAAATAAAATCGGTTCTTTTTGTTTAAGTGAAAAAAAACGTTGGAATATTTTTAGCATTTTATTTTTATTTCCTTAATTTTTTTGTAGTTTATTGTTTCTTCTTTGTTTTAATAACTTTTTTGTTATTAAATATTCTTATCGAAAATAAAAAGTAATGAACTAAGAATCATCTAATTGCATAAAATCACATTAAATAAATAAAGTAATAATTAACCAAAGAAAAAGAAACAAATGTAAAAAGACGAAAAAAAAAACAAGAAAAAAACATAAATTCATTTTGGAACTGAATTCTCGTGGGTCTGCATGGCACATACCACCAAAAACAATTAAATGTTCTTGTTGTGTATACATTTTGTATTTGAAAATTTGTAGCACCATGAGATTCAGCTCTGGCATGAATTTCAAATCACAAAATAAACACATAAAATAAAAATAAGAAATTAAATGTAATCAAAAATATAATTATTTTTTTTTTTTTAATTTACAGTGAAATGAAAAAAATATAATTATAATATAAGTTTGATTTAATAATTTTACATTGTATTTTGTCATTTCAATTAAAACCATTTTTATATCCTTTTTGTGATGAAATTTATATTATTTCGTAAATTTAATAATGATTTCTTTTCTCTTCACATCTTTCTCTTTTTTTCGCTCTTGTTTTATTATAGATTTTGAAGACTTGCCGCCTTTGTTGCCCATTGAACCACCATTGGAAGGTTTATATAACTTCTCTTTAGATCAGTCAGAGGGTCTTAATGATCTATTCCATGATTTTGTATAAAAAAGAGCTCGCCCTCTGTCCGTAATACAATAATATAATTCTGGATGCTTCGTAATTTATACAAAATTGTTTCTTTTACTATTTTTCATTCAATTAAATTATAATTATAATTTTAAATTATAAAACATTTCAAAAATCCAATATAAAAATATATTTTAATTATATTTTTTTAAATTAATACAAATTAAAAAACTAGCAGAAATAGTTTAAAATTGAAAAAAACACAAATATATAAATATATAGTCTGATGCAAAAAAATGAAAAAAAAAAAAAACAAAAAAAATCTATGAAAAAAATATTATAATTATAAAAATTAATTTATAATAAAAAGGAAAAATCAATTTAGTCATAAAAAATAAAGAAAGTTTGTAAATTATAAAATCAGGTTTTCAATTTACAAAAAATAAAATTAATAAATAAATAAATAATTAAGAAAAATATTTGTAATTAAAATCCCACTCACTCACACATACACAATAATAAATATATCAGTGTAAATTTAATCTTAAAAATGGCATGTTTTTAAAACACTTGAATTTGTTCTGAATTAAAATAATAATTAGAAAAAAAAACTTTTGAATGTAATTGAAAATTAAAATTCAAAATTACAAGTTGTAAATTAATCAAAATTTTATTATATATAGTTTTTCTTTCTTACTTTTTTCAAAATTTTTTATTATATTTTGTAAATTTTTTTATTAAACAATAATTTTTGGCTTATTATAGATATACATATATTTTTGAATACAATTTCTTTGTTGCTTCAAATATTTGTTGTAAATTATTAATTTTTTTCTTTTACTTTTTTTAAGCAATAGTTGTCATTTTTATTATTACTTTTTTTTAACTTTAAATAAGTAGTTATTTCCACTTCAAAGAAAGAACTGCATTTTTTTGTTAATTTTTATTTTTCTATTAAAAAAAATATATATATAATTTAAAGTTTAAATGAAAACAAAATGTTAATAGTGAATCAGCAGCAAAGCAAACAAACCTAAGATAGCAAAACAAAAATAAATTAAAATTAAAAAAAAAAAACAACAAACTTATTTTAATGCTAAACGCTTATATTTTTATACATTTAAAACACATACATAATATTAATAATTAAAATAAATATATTTTGTTATTGTTAACAAATAGATAAAAAATTAATTAATAAACAAGAAATCTACAATTACATGTAAAACATACCACAAACATATACATACGTATTATGAAAGAAAGTGAAAGAAAAATAATAATAGTAATCGTATGTTTTGGTAAATTGTATATTTCCTCCTTCTCCTCCTCATCTTCTCCTAATAATTTTTTTTTTACAATTTTCTCTTTTAAGTAAAAACAACATACATATATATATATATATATATATATATATATATATATATATATATATATATATATATATATATATATATATATATATATATATATATATATATATATATATATATATATATATATATATATATATATATATATATATATATATATATATATATATATATATACAAAAGTTTTGAAAAGACACCTTTCCTTTTGATTTGTTCTGTTAATAAATATTTTATTTAATTTTATAAAAAAAATTCAAAAACTATTTAAAACTAATTATGTTTTCTTAAGTAAATAATCTCATTAAAAAGACAAACAAATTGCATTTGAATTCATTTATGGTAAATTAAAAAACAAATTTAAAATCTAAAACAAAACGCTTCTTGGGAAAATAAATAACAATATATCTATTTGAGGCATATTGTTGTGGTTAGTTTGGCAATTTTGCGTACGTCAGGCGCGATTTGGTAATGTCATGAGCATTGTCTCAACATACACTGAAAATGGTGTTACAACCATCATTTAAGTATATCAATTGACTCAGAATCACTTTTTTAGACGATTGTTTATCCGACTTGTGATTTTACTTTTATATAGATCCACTTCCAAAAAATAGCTTTAGAATCCATAAATCATGAACAAAAATATTATTAATTTCGTATGTTTAAGATTTAAACAACCAGAAAACACTGTACTAAATTTTATGGAAACCGGCACGTAGTTTCTTATAGCTCTCATGTAACCCCCAAAATTCAACTCAAATGCTATTGATCTCTCATAGATGTGAGTCCCACAATGCCAAATCTAATTTTATAAGGTTCGATTCATAATTTTCCTTGCTTGCAACACGATGTAGAGTATGCAGCGACTAATACTTGTTTCGAGTTGTAATAAAAATTTTATGTCTTTAAAAATATTAAAAATTCAAATGCTTACTAAATTAAAAACAATGTGAGGTTATTTTTTCGAAAACTATAAAAATTCAATACAATTATTTTCAAAAAATATGTAATTTTTTTTAAGAAAAATACTTATCTCTTTTATTATTTATATTCTTAATGTACTGTATTCATTCTGTTATTCATATCTAATGATGTTTTATCATCTGTTTTTCTTTTCCCTTTATTGTATTTACATCCATACAATAAGTTTCTTTTTTTTAAGAACAAAATAGTTAAACAAATCATTAAAAATATTATTAAAAAATAATAAAAAAACAACAACAAATCCTTTTTTCTCAAAAACTTAAATTAAAAAATTTTAAATATCGAATAGTTAAACATATTCAAAATTGAAAAAAACAGTAAAAAAATATTGTAATAAAACAATTTCTTATAATAATAAATTTAAATAAATGGCAACATTTTTTATATAATTTTAATAAAGTCTTACATATAAATTGATGCCCTAAAATAACATAAATTTTGTTATTTTTTATTATTAATATTAAATATACAAAATAATTATTATTTTAATTAATAAACAAAAGTAAAATTATAAATATTATTATTTTGTATTATACAAAAAAAAAAAAAAAAAAAAAAAAAAAGAACTAAATGTAAATTAATTAATAAAACAAAATATGTAAACATCAATTGTTAAGTACTTTTTATTTTTTCTTTCTAAAATAAAAAAAAGAAAAATAAAAATAATAAAAAAATAAAGAAATGTTAAGTTTAACCCAAAAAAGTAATCAACAAAAATATTAATAAAGATGAGTTTTTATTAAAAAAATGTAGGTTTTCAAATCTAACAATCCAATTTTGTTTGTTTAATATAACCTCGATTAATAAAAGAAGATGATTACTGGCAGTGATCTTAAAGTTTAATGTTATCTTTATAAGGGACAGGTTGTCCTAGGATGATGATCTGGAATTAGAGGCCACAAATGTGCCGGAACCGTCATTTAAGATTTCGATTCTGGTCTTCATCAAAATGCCGAGTAGGATATTCTACCCGTTGTCCGAGTTGTCACTCTCCCATAACCAAGATTTAACATTAAAATCCCCGCAGATAAGAGTGGTGCCCATAATTGTGTTTGAATATGAGAAAATTTTCCTCATTTCCAGGCCAAATTCTGCTAGATCCATGTTCGGTGGTTTTATATTGAAAATTTAATATGTTTCCTAAGATATATCCAACGCCCCCACATCCATCTGTTCTATTCTTGCCTATAAAGTTATAATTATCCAAATTGTTGCAGGCTTTTTCCGATAGCCAACGATTGCAATATCTATCATGTTGTTTATTATGAGGACCTTCAACAGTTTTTTCAAAGTTCTTCAATCTTTGAATATTGAATTGCAGTATTTATCGATTCTATCAGCGTCGATTCGGTTCATACCTCGATTGATACTGTCTTTCAGACTAATCAAAAAACTTTGCCTAGACTTTAAATTGCAGATTGTTCAGTTTGTTATCAGGCTCAAAAATAATATTAAATCAACCGCAGTTTAATTACTGATTTGTTTACATACATTATGGACAAGGCGAATTTGAGTTATTGCTTTCAAAATGTAAAATGAAAAAATATGACAACATCAATGAACAGCTGATTTTGTTTATGTTTGAATACAATATTATTGTTTATATTATTATCAATTAAAACAGATAAAGTAAACGTAGAAAAAATGAATATTTTACCCAAAAAAAGGTAATATTGTTATTAATTTAATGAAGAAAATAATACATAAACTTTCTTTGAAAACATTTAAAGGTGGCATGTGAGAACTAAAGATAATATAGCAAGAGTTAGAAAAGATGAAGCAGCTGCCCGTGAAGAAGAGCGTAAAAGGCAGGAAAAATTAGAATTAGCAGTAGGTACCTTTCCATTATATTTTCTTAACAATTAGCGTATTGAAAGTATTTGTAGGAAAGTGAGGCCCGTTTAAATTTTTTGCGCAAACGTTCTGGTCTACCAGAAAAGCAAATTCACGAAGAGAAACCTCAAACCGAAATTGAAAACAACGAGGCGAGCAGTTCTCAACATGTGAATCTATTTGACGATTACAAATCACATGTGAAAACAACCAACAAGGAATTGGAAAAAGAAAAGAAAGACGAACAAGAAAAATATGAAAAGAAAATTGGTTATTTAACATATTTGGGCCAGGATACCAACGAGGCTTTAAAATTGAAAAGTTGGTACGAAGTTGCTCCTAAACGTTTAGCTTATACGTCGGACAAAGAAGAAATTAATGAAAAAGATTTGAAAATAAAATATAATCATGATCCTTTAACATTAATAAATGCTCTTTTGTCACCGGAACCTAAACCAATAAATAAAACTTCGCCGTCAAAACGTAAAAGAAGTCCAAGTGCTGAAGATGAAAAAGAAAAGTTAGAACTTACAAGGGCACATAAAAATCACAAAAAAGAACGTAAGAAACATAAAAAGGAAAAGCATAAAAAACACTCAAAAAAACACAAACATAAAAGGGAAAAATTTAAAGAAAAAAATGTAATGGAAGACCAAATTCAGAAAAGTTCCAAACTAGAAATGTTAAGAAAAGAACGATTAAGACGCGAAACAGCAGAGCGTGCCAGACAAGAAGCTTTGCTTGCTCCAAAGAATAACGCTAGCAAAAAAGTGGCAAATAATGTTGCACCGAGAGTTATACAAAAATACAACAGTCAATTTAATCCAGACTTGGCAAAGCAAAATATGAATTAAATGACTATTATATAAATTCTATTTCTTGCAAAATGTTAATACAATTTTTTTACTTATATATTAAAAATTTTCCCATACAAAATTAGTAAAATGGAAATTTTTCTACATTTTATGATATTGTTATTCTAAATCCTTAGCACATCTGAAACCTAAATTACCAGCGGAACTATCGGCTGTGTTTTGAGAACGAGCTGCACAGCGATATCGATAACAGTATGTCTTATGACATAAATACGATCCACCTTTCTTAACACGATTTGGATTAGGGTTTAAATCATTTTCTTCCCACAAGTCTTGTGTCCATTCCCAAACATTTCCCACAATATTATGCAGGT
The DNA here is from genome assembly GCA_004302925.2 of Cochliomyia hominivorax. NCBI lineage: Eukaryota > Metazoa > Arthropoda > Insecta > Diptera > Calliphoridae > Cochliomyia > Cochliomyia hominivorax. The sequence continues at coordinate 45,992,173 of PYHX02000467.1, read as the reverse complement.
TATACGCATTTTGTGAAAATTCGTTTACTGGACAAGTAGTTGTGTAACCATCTTCTTTTGTATTGTTGTCAGGAAACGTTCCCTGCCAGATATTTAACCTTTAAATTTAAAAATAAAGTTTTTAATTATTGAATTTACACTATGAAATCTTATAATTACCAATGCTTATCGTTGGGCATCAATTTGTTACCCCAAGGAAATAGCTTCCTTTTCTTTCCACCCCTACATGCTACTTCCCACTCAGCCTCTGTAGGCAAACGTTTGTTGGCCCACTTGCAATATGCAACAGCATCATTCCAGGAAACATGTACAACAGGATGATTTTCAATTCCCTTGAGATTACTCTTTGCTCCATTGGGATGTTTCCAATTTACACCTTGAACTTTAAACCACCAAGGTGCACTAGCAACTCTGAAGTCCTTTAATTCTTCCTGCTCATTTGCACTGAGTAATAATTTAAATATAAAACTATCGCCAAATTTTTCCGCCTCTGTGATATAATTTGCTGAATTTACAAATTCCCGAAACTTTTCGTTGGAAACTTCATATTTGTCAATATAGAAATCCTTAATGTCTACCAAACGTTCTGGTGCTTCTCGATCTTCCTTAAAGTGTGGCTCATCAGTTCCTATTAAATACTTGCCACCCGGTATAAGGGACATGTCATCATAATTTGGTTCTGGATAATAATCTCTATAATATTTGTTATTGGTCTTTGCTCGACGTTGGCAAACTTTTAAAGATTCCTCATATTCACCAATATTAGTTGAGGCTTTTCTTTTAAAAATACTGTTGACGTGTTCCGGCCCATCTCCCACTCTTTGTGAATCATCTCTGTTAACTTTATTGCAACCACAATCTAGCAATACAAAACCAACCAAAAAGCTTTCTATTATTATAACCTTTAATAACATTTTAAAATTTCTTATCATTAGAAAAAACAAATTAATTGCAGATATTATAGAGTTTTAAAATAAATTTACTTTTACATTTCTGTTATAAAAAAAGTAAACAAAAAGTCCAGCGACACCAGATAAAAGAATATATGAGAAAAAATGTGTTACCATATCATTTTGACGGCAAATTTGTACTATTGTATTTACAATTACGTGCAAAAATAATGCAAAATTTCAAAAATATTACATAAAAATCTTATAATTATTTGGTAACGAATGTAAAAATCTTTATTGGATATGCTTATTTATAATTTAAATAATTCAAAAACTAAAAACAAAGATATAAATGTTATACGATTTTTAATTGTTAGAATATAATTAAAAAAATCTTCCATAATAATTATACGAAAAAAAACTGATTAATAAGAATTGTATAGAAACTAGGAAAGAAAAAATTTGATATGAATATCAAAAATTAATAATGTTGATGAATTAAAAGAAAATATTAATTTTTGAATCTCAAAGTCGAAGCCGGAGACCGGTTAAACGGTATTATGCTTTTCAGAAAACCGACCGGTTTTGGATAATATATATTGGACAACTGAATCCAATTAAACGGTTTAATGCATTTCAGAAAACCGACCGGCTTTGAAAAATTTATATTTTCGAATCTTTTTCAGTTGGTTAACCGTTTTTAATTAGAGGCACATTAAGCTTTTCACTAAAATATTCCTCATCATTTTTTGTTATTCCGCCATGACTGTGTGTTCTTACCCTTTAATTTATAAACCCCTTCACTTCACTTCACTTCACTTGAAAAGTTTTCTATACTAATTTTTTTGAAAACATAGCTTTTATTTAAATACTATACCAAAAACCACAAACAAAATAATTTATACCCCAGTCATTTAGGCATTATACAGTACAAGGATAATTAGATGAAATTTGAAACAAATGTTAATTTTGATATAAGAACAAATCATAAACACTTTGATTTTGATGAACCCATTATTTCATCTTCTTTAATACACTACAACGCCATGAAGAAACAAAACAATACAATAATATGTAAATAATTCTGTAAATTTTTAGCCTTTGGATATATCCTAAAAGACTTTATTTGGAGATGTTCAAGTCGTGATCAGATGTAAGGCGCTGACCCTGCAAATTTTGACAAAAGTTTTGTGTTTGTTTATTTTCATTTAAAAATTGATATAGTATAATTTTCTGTTTAGATACTCGTTGTAAAACTCTGTACAAAGTAAACTCTGTGTAGGAAAGATTATAGGTTTAGGGATATTTAAGTCTAAGTTTATCCTTATTTTTTCATACAAAAAACAAGGATAACAAGGCAGTGGGCAGATATATGACCCATCACAACATGATTTACTAGTTACATAATCCCATTATAAAAATGATGATAATAATAATAATAATAATAATAATAATAATAATAATAATAATAATAATAATAATAAAACAAAAATTTAAAAAATTAAAACCTAAAACACTTAAAAATAAAAAAATGAAGTAACATATGTAAAATAAGTTAAAAATTTATTTCGAAGAAATTCTTTAAAACTATAACCCCTAAGAAGAAAAATATCAACCTTTATCTCAATTCATAAATAATTGTTTGCCAAATTTTTAAAAACTCACTCATGTCCTTGATAACTACTTATAGACGAATATAAACCGACGGTAGATTAAATAAAATCCGTCGTTATCGTCTTCAAAATCATTCGCCGCAGGACTTTATTGCCGGCCGTTATCAGTTTTCGTTTTTACTCTGTTTATTATCAACTTAATTTCATTTCATTCATTCAAAGCGAACAGGAGGGGAGAAAATAAGAACAGTAAATAATAAAAAGAAACCGACGCCGTGAAAAGAACCCAAGCCAACGACATTTTAATTAATTTATATTTTTGTGCAAAAAAAGTGTGTAAACTATTAAATTTAATATAATTTATTTAAAATAAATTCGTAATTTGAATATTATTTTTTGTTAAAATTAATAACAATTTATTACACTTAGTAAAATTTATGTTTTTGCAAATTTTTATTTATTTATTCTCGAAATAAAGGAAAATACTTGAGAAGAAAAAATTCTGTATAAAGCGAAAGGTGGGAAAACGGCATCAAAGCGCGTAAAACCTTAATTTCTCTTTTAACGAATCTACTGGAAGCTACAAACAAACAATACCAGTATTATTAATAAACACTGATTGATTGTATATTTTTAATTAAAGAACACAAGAAGAAAACAAAAAAAGAGGGAAATAAATAATTGTTTATAAATAAATAAATAAAGAAAATGTCTGAGAAAGCAGAAGAAGTTTTGGCAGCAAGCGACGAGGGTGGAGATGTTGGTGAGTGTGATGATGGTACAGTTTCTCCTACTCCTGCAACTGTACCAAAAAAGCGCGGTCGTCCTGCAAATTCTGTTAAGCCAAAGAAAGTACCCAGTGGTCGCGGTAGAGGAAGACCAGCTAAAAAGGGAAGTGAAAAGAAACCGACTAAGCCAGCTGTATCCGCTGATGGAAGTGATGAAGAAGAGGGTACAGCTAGTGACGGTGGTAGTCCTGTGCCTAATGGTGATGCTGGTGAGTCTGCATCTCCGGGTCGTGGTCGCCAACCAAAAGCTAAACGCAAATTAACGCATACAATTGAGGCCACCGGTAAAGGACGCGGTCGTCCCAAGAAGACACCTAAAACGGATGTGGTCGATGAGGAGGACGAAGGTGCTGATGATGACGACGGTGTATCTAGCGATTACAAACCAGGCAAAAAAACATCTAATAAAACTCCTAAAAAAGGACGTGGTCGTCCTAAAAAAGTACAGAATAGTGACGATGACAGTAAGTAGAAGGTTTGGTAATAACATTATTTACTAACATAAATACATACATATGTATATAAATACATAAAATATTTATATAATAATAAAAAATAAATCTTAATGAATAATTCATTTGTGTGGACGTTTTTTATTTAATATAAAAATGTTATACAATGAATAATTTTACATAAGAAATTAGTCTTAATTTGTAATTAATTTTTATCATTTTTTTTTGCAATTTCATATGAATTAAGTTCACAATTTAAATTTTCTGTATCAACTGTAGAAATTTTTAGCAAACGTTGATTGTTATTGACGCTTTCAGAACTACAGGGTTCGGCGTCGTATATATAAAAAGGAATGTCACTGGAAATTATATTCGTTTGGAGTTAATTTTATTCATTGATTTTTTATAATGTCTGCAAATTGAAAGTAAAAATTGAGTTTAGAAAAAAATTTGTTTTGGAAGTTAGAGGAAGTAAAAGTATTTTATTTTTTTAATAAAACCAAGCTGAAAAGCTAATGGAAGAAATATTTTTTTTTTTTTTTTTTTTTTTTTTTTTGTATATTTTTTTTTAATTATACAGCATTAAATGAAGGATACTTGGATTGTGTCTTTGTAAGTATAGTTGAGCAGATATAAATCATATTCATTTTTTTAAATCGAAATTTAAAAAAGTGTATTCCAATTAAGAAAGTTTTAGTGCGCCAAAATGGTAGGGAAATTAAAAAAATGGAATATTTTGATTTTTAACGTTTTTGTTTGGAGAAGATTATAAAAATGTATCGTATATGAAATACATTAATATTATACTCTTTTTAGGCTCTGATGATAAAGCGGACGATGATGATGAAAAGCGACCAGCCGGGCGACCACCATCTAGTGGCGTTAACCTTAATATTGTCAGTACTGGACGAGGACAAGGACGTCCATTAAAAGATGATAAAGATAAGAAATCTTCAGTAGCAAAACCAAAAAGTAAACACGAAAACAGTGATGGAGTGGTCAGAAGGCGTGGAAGACCTTCAAAAACTGGCAAAGTAGCAAAACCTTATATACCAACTGGCAAACCCCGTGGCCGACCTAAAGCAAATGCAGTTCAGAACAAAGATTCACAAGATGATGAGGAAGATGAAACATCTAAAAAAAGTGTTACTGAAGAATCAGACAATGACGAGGATAAGAAAAATAGTGATAGTGGGGATGACGTAAATTAATTTGAAATTTACAAACATATTTGATTGCCCCAAAACATACATATTATTATAAAATAATTGTAGAATTAGATTTAAAAATTATTTCATAAACCAATATAAGACAAAATAAAATATCACAATTTATAAATGAGTATTTTGTAAAGTTAACATGGTGAAATGTTAACATTGAGGGACTAATTTTTATAAACTGTGTAAATCATTTTTTTTCAATTATGTATAAATATAGGTATAAATAAAATTTAACTAATAATTAATTTTTATTTTATATAAAATCAAAATTATTTTAGGGAAAAATATTGAAAAAAGTATTTACAATTTTAAGATAAAAAATCTTATATTTTAAGAATTGAGGTTTTTTTCTAGTAAATTCGATTAGGGACAAGACTCGGGTATTGGTTTTTTTAAAAAGTTAAAACTTTGAAAAATTATGTTTTTTTTTTTAAGTAGCAGTATTTATTCAGTAAAAACTAATTTCTTTTGTTCTGAGAAAATGTGTTAGGCTATTCGGGATAAGTTTGTAGTAAACATCTACCAACTAGTCATTTTAAATCTCTCATGGATAAGTTGTATCAAATAAATATCTTTGTTCTTTTCAAATTTATTATAGTTATTCTTAAAGAAATTGAAAATTTTCAAAATTTTTGAAATCATATGAAATTTAACTTGCTTCTTGTCGAAAAATTTTATACTTTGACTAAAAGTCAAACCGAAACTAGGTTCTGCACTCTTCTAAATCAACTCGAAAACAACTCATTTCTAACTCTTCAAATATTATGAAATAATATAAATAAATAAAAATCGATTCTTACACTAAAACTGGTAAAAATAATAAAAATGAGCTTATTATCATCTAAACGGAAAATGCATTTCTAGAGTTAATAGTGGCTGGGTATTATGTGTTTATTTAAATCTTTATAAGCTGCAGAATAAATTGATCAAGACACACATTTAACCTGGTCTATAATACTTCAAACCTTATTTATTGTATGGTAAATTTTATTGTTGCATTGAAATCCGGACAAAAATTAATAAAAACGTTTTCCTCTTCCTCTTGAACAATTCGTTAAATTAATTTCTTTTAAGTGTCATAAAAAATCCTTACCAGTAATTCTATCTATTTGGCAAGTGTCATCCCATTCTTTAACTAATTAAAATTAGTATATATTGTTATTGTAAGAGAAATAACTTTCGTTGGGTTCATAAGCTTTGGCCGAGTGTGACTATGGTCATTCCGGAATGGAGATCAAATTGTCGAGGAAACGATATACCATATGATATGCTGTTAATACAGGTAATACAAAGGTAAGGTGAGTTAAAGAAAAAATTAAAACCTTAAAATTAAAGCGATATATGCGAATTTTTCATTTTCATATGTATATTTTTTTAATTGTTCTGAAATTAGTAAAACAGATCAAGTTTTTGAAATAAAAATGGAACAATAAACAACCTCTATTCCTTCATTTAACAAAAAATAATAATAAAATCGCGTTGAATCTACTTCACTTTCTTGATTTTGGGGGCATCTGAGCTTTAAATCTTGAAAATTAACAGCATAGTAAATTTTCAAGATTTTAGAAGAATATGTTAAAGAAAGGTTAAAAGCGCTAAATGTAGCGTGAAAGTAGCTGAGTTGCTAACACTGCTGTACAGCTCGCAGTCAAGAATGTTTGAAATAACGTTGGCAGAGCAGAGTTTGTCATTCAACAGCCGTGATTGTTTTTTTTTCGAAATTTGCTTTAAATTTTGTTTTTGACATTTTTTTTGTCATTTTTTCGCACACACACACTGTGCTTTAAAGAATTTTTCGTTATGCTGAGTTATACTTCGTCTTCTTTCGTTGTTTTGAGCTTTAATATTTGAAAAGAGAACACATGTCTAAATTAAATTCAGTTAGTATATTAAAATTAATACAATTTTACTTAATGCCTTGAAAAACAGAACAAATGTCATGTTATTAAATTAAATGTACAATACTGGTATTTCACAATATTCACGAGATATGAGAGAAGGGAAAAGTTCGCAAATTACTTTTTTTCAATCCAAATTTCATTAATTTGCCTCAAAAGCGAATTTAAATAGGTGATTCAGTAGCCCAGTTGGTGTTTGTCACGATTTCTAAAATTTCCTTGTAAGGTAAAATAAAAAAAAAAAAAATAATAAACAAAATAAAATATTTGCTAAATAACAGAACAGTTTTTGTATTTGTTGAATGAAAATTATGTATACAAATTAAGTATTGCATTAGTATGATATAAAAATATATATTAATTAAACGAAAATTTTTATTGCAACAAAAATAAAATTTAAATAAAATTTTACACAGAATCAATTGTTTCTACCTTTCTGAATTTGCTTAGCCTCCACAAACTTTACCAAAAACATCGATATTCGTGCGCTATTAAATTACGTCCTCTAAAACATATCTGTCAGTTTACGTCGTTTTGTTTTTACCAAATATTTGCGCCGACAATTTCTAACGGCGACGGGGCGGCATTAGCAATAACAAATGTATATCATGATAAATGTCAAACTTCTTGTAAATTTGTGCAAAACATAGAAAGAAGGGTTTTGTAATAAAAATTTCCTAGTGCAAATTAAATCAAATATCACTGTGAAATATTGGCTAAATTAGTGTAATATAAATAAAGTAATTCGCGCTGCAAAAGAAATGTTTCACTAAGTCGATCGCAAACGGAATTTTGTGTAAATTTTCTTGTAAGAATTATTCTCTAATTAGCATCCAATATAAAAAAGGTGTGTGTGCAAATCAAAAAAAGAATCCATCAAAATACCCCCTTTCAATGCAGTGTTTTTAAAATAAAAATATAATTAAAAAATCTTGTATTTTTGGAAAAAGTCTTCTTAAAAATTTTGAATAAATTTTATATTTTCTAACTTATTTTTGTTCAATACAATTAATTTTTCCTAAAAAGTTCTAAATAGTCATCTCTCCATTAGGCCGCACATTTTTTCATTATTTACTCAAATTGCGGCAAAAAGAACAAAAAACAAGAGAGAAAAAGTAATAAGAAATACAGTGTATAAGAAATTGAGCAAAAAAGGTAAATAAATTTGTATACCGTTTACAATACAAACACATTTGTGCGACAATTACAACAAACGAATGCCGCAAACAAAAGAGAATAACGAATTAAATTATGTATAAAAAGTGTTATTATTATTTATATTCTTCAATAATTATATTTTTTTAATGAAAAAATGCATTAAGAAAATAAAAAATTACAACAAATTCAATATCTGATTAGATTTAGTTTAAACTAAAATTGTATGCACTTACATCCAAACATACATATAACGTATATGTGTGATGCACTTATGTACATACAAATTTTTCAAATAATGTCCACTTCATTTAAAAGGTTAATACATTGTTCTCTTTCTTATCAACATAAAAAACGTGTTAAGGGAAATAAGTGAATCTCTGAAAAAAGTTCCTTTATGTTATGTCTTCTCAGAGCTGCATTCGCATTAATTTTGGTGTCGGTATTGAATTTAACAACTTGGTATGTATGGAAATTTTTATCGAAAATATATTTAAAACTGCAAGCATTCCCTCTAGTACTGGTATAAATTAAAGTTTAAATCAAGATCGCTACATTTTGAAATTAATCTTTTTGAAATGTAAAATTAATTTTAAATTTTATTTCGCTCTCTGGTATTTTCTGAGATATAGGATTCTAAATATGGAGTTACAGAACCATTTTTCTCGATTGATAATACAGTAACAATACGTCAAAGATCTAGGAGAGAGTGAGATCGAAAACTCAAGCGAATGAAAGCCAGTCACACAAATTACTGTAAAATTGAGTTTCTCCGCATATACTTTCGTTCGCATAGATTTACGTTATTCGTTACGGTTTTAGAAATTTAAGTAATACCAAATTTTGAAATTTCAAGGTTTCTGTTGTTATGAAATGTAGTAAAAATGCTACTAAAAGTAAAACATTATTTAAACAAATAAAATATATAAATAACGAACGTGAAAAACCAATTTGGGGCCAGATTTTATTTTATAAAATTATTGAAAAATAATACAAAATTATTTATTATTTTGATAATGGAGATTTTTCTAAGGGTGGAGTAGCAGAACTTGAAAATATTGTATGTATTTTTATAGTTTTTCATTCAAAATGTCAGTCAGGCAAAATCTGTAAAGAAAGTGACTGATGTTGACATTTCAGTTCAAGATACAGAAACCCAATTTTATATGAAAACTCTTAAGTTTTCGTTCGGCTGATTGTTCGCATAGATGACAGTTATACGAATTTATAGAAACCCAACTCAGGTTTTTTCGTATACAAAGCCAACGAAAGCTTTCGTTCCACATAGAGAAACTTCTATCTCTTTGCTCGAACAGGTAGTCCATCTCTGTTTAAAATCTACCAGTTTTTTTGGACACATTTTTATGCTCTAAAATTCCATTTTAACAAGATTTTAGTTTTTGAAATTGCTTTCTTAATCGTCTTCATTCATATTAAACATATCGATACTGTTTATTGATATTGGCTTTAGAATTATCATATGAATCATTCCTTTTGCCTGAATCAGGCTTTCAGACAGACATTCGATCATTCTCCCAATGCTGTTAAATAACAATGGAAACAGTTTGAGTAGAAAAAGGTATTACCAGATGTTTAAGAGCACAATACATCTTTCAAAACTACATTCAGGCTTTGATTGAGATGATATAATAAAACAAATTGTACAGATAGTTTTAATGGACAGAAAAAGTGCTACCACCTCATTTTAGTATATGAATCGACTCAGAATTATAAAAAGCAATTATAAAGTAAAATTTATTTATTCTCTAATGGCTTGGTCAACAATAGTTATTTTTTTTTTAATAAAAAGCTAGCAACCCAGCGAATATTTATATATCTTAGAGTATTTTCTTGGTATAAATACCACAATATTGTTCCTGTATCACTCAAGATCTTGTTAACCATATTGACAGGATGCAAAGTTAGACAAAAAATAAGTGTAGACATGAAGTCTGGATGTAGAATTTGGTATTTATAGAACTCGTTGTAAAAAATGATTGACCCCTTTTGCTAGAACTGCAGTTTACTTGCATAATAACTTTTTGGGATATTTTGACTGCTTTTGGGTTCTTAACTTTCCTCTACCAGAACATACGTTTTGCCATCCTACCAGATTTGTTTGGAGCTCTTTTGAAAAAGGTTTTCTATTTCTTGACATTAGAAATTTCTTGTGTATCATTTCTTCAATCTGATCCAAGTTTTTGTCAAAGGACTCTTTTCTCCCGGTACTGTTTAATAACATTGAAAATAGATTGATTCATGTAGGGTCATTTTGGATTTTGTTAAAAATATTTAATTATTTTAGTACGCATTTTTTTTGGTCACTTATTTATATCAGATTAACATTTTATTCATTTGTTAGACATTTACCATTATAACTGACATGTTTTACAAAGGAAACATGATCATAAAATATCAAATAATACTTGGGTTCAAGTTTTGATAAAAAAGTTTTTTTTTAGAATTTTTTGATCACACTTCTTATATACTTTTTTTACAAGAAATTTTGTCTAATAAATATAAAAAATAAAAATAAAATCAAAATAGAATCCTTCGAGCCGGATTTGAACCAGCGACCTATGGATATCTACAGAATCGTACATTACTACAGTCCACCGCTCTACCAACTGAGCTATCGAAGGCATGCGTGCTCTGATTTCAAATGTGTGTACAAATTAATATAAAAAATAAGTTTTAAAGAAACTAGAAAAGTATTTAATAAATTTCAAAATAACTTTAAAATTATTATATTTATGTAAAAAATAATATAAAAGTTACCTAATAATTGCAAAAATCCAGGAGGTAGCACTTCATATGTGTATATATAGACTCTTTATTATAGAGTACGTGTGTGTTTATTTTACTCTTCCTTAAATTAATAAAAGCGAAAATGTGCGCATAGATTTTATGCCATGGAATTAGCTCTCTCGTTATTTTTAATATGTCGTTTTTGTTTTTATTCTACACTATTCCGGTCATTGTTGGGGTCTGTTACAGGCATTTCAAAGCGGTAACAAAAATTGAGAATATGTAAAAACAAAATAAAAATATGAAATAAAACAAGTGCAAAACATCAATGTTACCATATCTACATTTTCAATATATTTAAGCCAATTTTGTTGTATTTGGAATAATCTAGATCCCTACAGTATTAAATTTACACATTTTGTTAGAAAATACTTCATAAAATAAAGAGTAAAAATATATAACTTTCTTTATGACTCCCCCATAGTTTTCGAGATATTGGAGACGGAAGTTTAGATATTCAAATTCAATTTTCTCGTTTCGTATTAAATGTATAATAACAAGTAGAAAACTCTCCAATGATATACAAAATTATTAAAAAATTACGATACTTAAAATAATGTTGATATAATGATATTTTTATTAGTATCAAATTTTTTACACAACACTTGCAACTTTTTGATACCAATTTAATGTCCTTAAACCGCTACATACCACAGAATTTTTGAGAGTTATTTTATTTAAAATAAAATTTAATTTCTTTGCATGTTCACTTCCAAAAAATTAACAGAGCTAAATGAAATTTGTCTTAAGTATTTGTTTTAGTCCTGAGAAGTTTACTATTTAAAACTAAAATTGGTTCATTATATTAAAATATATAGACTAATATCTGAGGTACTTCATTACATAGCAATAATAATCAAAATCAGTTCATTAGAAAAAATGTTATAGCTTAAATACAATTAATTTTATGACACATTAAACGTTTTTCCTTAAACTAACACATAAAATATTTAAGAAAAACATTAATATATAATGTATACGTTTGTGAGTGTATGTTTAATTATAAATGTACGAACTATTACGTATTTACTTCACGCGAACTTTGAGTGGAAGTTATTGAAGATTCGGCATAGCTAGATGTATTATTAATTTTTGCAGTTCCTTTCCTTTAGTATTAAGTGGGTTAAGGAAGAGATTGCGATATGGGGGTACTTTATGGATAGTTTGAGATTTCGATTTTTTTAAGTCACATTAAAAATGATATCAATGCTTTCTAGATTACTATTTTAAAATAATATGTATACCAATCGATAGGTCCGTTAATTTAATCGAAATACCAGTATTTACTATTTAAACTGTTTTTCGACAAAGAATATGTAATTCCAAAAGCGCAAAGAGGGCAACATTAACGCACATAAATTAGGGAGATATTGAAAGAGAGTGAGAATTAAATTGCAAGAGAGAATAATAAATAAAAAGAATCATAAGAAGGGCAGAGTATAAATGAAATGAATAAAAGAAATCAAAAGTTAGAGTAAGCACACATACAAAAACATATGAAAAAAACCGCAAATCCCGATGTCTGACAGGCAACGGCGGCGCAAGTGAAAAACAGAACAGAAGCATTTTGTGTGTGTTCTCGCGACGAAGAAATTTTTCTTCAACCGATAAATTTATAAAAATTCTTTGTGTAAATAATTGTATAAAAATCTAAATCGTTAAGAAATATTGCAAAATAAATACATTAATTTGTGGCAAAAATTTAAAAAAGTTAAATTTAATATTGAAAAAAAAAAAAGAAAAGATCAACTTATCTTTGAATAAATTTTGTGGGTACTTTTCTATATTAAATTATTAATACTACTACCACTACCACCACCATCAGCACCATCCTCACCACCCCAAGGAATAAATTTGCCTAAATATAAAAACGAAGAACATTGTAATTTTCTTAATGTTCTGTCGTACAAATATTCATGTAATTTAATTATTATAATTGCTGTTTTTTACTTCTTCAGTGTAAAGTGTAAAAAAAATTAAACAAAATTTAATTATTGTGTAAATTTAGTTAATATTTTTAGTTTCTCTTGCAAAATTCTCTCTGCAAAACTTTTGTTTTGTCTTGTATATTTTTTAAAGAAAACAAAAAATTTAAATTTGTATAAAAAATAAATTTATAACAAAAAAAAAAAAAAAAAAATACTCAAGTCATATAATAATGCAAAACAAGGTTCTTTATAAAATTTTAAGCAAAAAAATATATATGTAAAATAATATCGTATAGAATAATCAAATCAATTTGTCATTGCCATTGTGCAGAGCCGTGTCTCCAAACAAAAAAGGAAAAAGAAAAACAATTACAACAAAAAACGGTAAAAATCAATTTATTTAAATTCGTTTAATTAATTACAATTGTATAATATTCACTTAAAATTATTTGTGAAAGAAATATTTGTATAAAAGATATATTTGATTTCTTATGCTTAAATATTAAAATTATTTTCCTCTATTTCATAATATTCCAATTGGATATTTTCATAATTCCTTTCTATTTTTTGTTTCACTTTATGTTTGTCCTTTTTGTTGATTATTTACCAGTGTGCTTTCTATCTTTGCTGGTGTTCATAAAATTCCTTCTGTCATTTACCACTTATTCTCTTTTGACGCCATTTTTGCCTTGTGTTTGCGGGTCTGCTTTTATTTTTGTGTTTTGTTTATATATTTCAAAAATTGCTCATCATTATATTTTTTCTCAATTTTATTTAGCTAATTCTTCTTCTTTTTATTAATTTTTTCCCTCATAATCAGGGGTGCCAGATACTTTTAAAGAAAAAATCTGTAAATTAGTCGAATAAAACACTATTTTTTGTGCTTAAAATATATTAAAGTTGTGAAATCTATATGGTCCTTTTAATATCCACATCAGAACAATTTGAACTGTTATATTTTAAGAATTCTCTCTAAAGACTTCTATTATAGAACATCGAAACATAGTTTTATTAAAATAGATCTGACTAAAATTTTGTTCAAAGTTTTATACTTCAAAAATGGAAACTTTTTTAGTTTTGTGATTGAAGATAAATTATTTAAAACTTGTATTTGTTATCAAATGTAGTTTTTTAAGTTATTTTTATCGAAAATATAAGGAATTGTCAGAATTTGAATTTATCACGTTTATAAATTGTGGTTAAGAATTTGCTCGCATTTCTTTTTTTTTTATTTTTTCCCTCATAATCATTGTTGCCACTTTTGACAAAAAACATATTTCTTGGATTTCTTGAATGAAAACTTAAAACTTGGTTATTTTTTCAAATGTCTTTAGGAATATTGTTGTGTAAGCTACACAATAACCGATAGGCAACTGACATTCGCTTTGGTTCCAGAAAAATATTGTCTGATCTAGAAGAGATACTTTCAATAAATTTGACCAATTAATAAAAAACTTATTATAACACTAATAATCGAAACTGGCGAATTTTGAATTATTTCAGTTTTGTATCTAAATATACAATTTTCTTCATTTGTTCTATTTTTTAATTTTAATGCCAAATTAATAGTAAATATTGTTGTACGAAAATCACCATCGTAATGCAGAAAAATATTTTCAATACGTTTTTAGTATTTTTCTAAATCTCAAACTTGATAAACAATAAATTGTTGAAAAAAGAGTTCTGAATTTTTTATTTAATTTTTTATTAAGTGAATGAAATATAAAAATTGTGAGTGTTTTGATTAAAATTTTGGTGTAATTGTTAAATTTTTTTCACAAATACTAATATAACTTTTTATAAATAATTTCATATGAAATAAGGTTTTGACAGTTTCAATTTCCCGTCTACTTATTAGTCAGTATCTGAAAGTGTAGTTAAAAAAATTATAACCAAATTGCGATTAATCTTTTTAAATTTACATTAGACTTATATTGTAATAGTTGCATATGAATAAATTTGCAAAATATGCGGTAAGTGGCGACATGCTAAAAATTTCAACTTAATTCTGTTTACAAAAAGATTTCGGATACAATATGTCTCCTGCAACAATTGCATTCAATACTGTTATAATTGAAAGGATTTGCAGAAACAGTAACTAAAATTATGTACCAAATCAAGAAATAATTAGAAAGGATAGAAAATATTGATCCCAGGTATTTCTCGGATATAAATGAGATCATTCTTATATATGTTTAAATAAAAATAAAAAATGTATGTGTAATTTTTCTTCAAATGTGTAATTTAGTTTTAAAATTCATCCTGGCAACACTGCTCATAATATGCTCACTCTCCTTGTTATTTTTTACACCGTTGACATTGCCTGCTCACAAGTTTCATTTTCTCGTCTGCATACATGGTGTGCGTGTGTATGATATAGTTGTCTGTCTACACATGTTTATTGTTGTTATTTAATTTTCTTTTAATTTATTATTTTCTTCTTACTCATTTTAGTTGAGCCATTTTTTTACAATCTATAGATGGGAAAATATTCCCATCCAAAATGTTATTTTGCACATCTTTTATTTGTTTTCTGCTCTTCTTTTTCTATTGTTTTGTTTTTATTCTTTGTATCAAATATTCTTCTGCCATCCTTTATGTTGTACGAGTAAGCGAATCAGTTTCTGACTGCTGATTGTCATTTGTTTTTTATCTCATTTCATTTTTCCAATTGCAATTTTAGTTTATGCGATTTGCATTTTGTTCATTAAGTTTTATTTTTTTTTCATTAAATACTCAAATTTAATGTTTATTTAATTAACTTGATATTTTATTTGTTTATTGTATTTATGCATTGTATTAGGCGGCGCCTCTTTTTTTTGTGTTTTTATAATTTTTGCAACATGTGCCTTTTTATTGTTATTGTTTTTTGTTTATACTTTTGAACGATTAAATATTTTTAATTAATAATTTCTTTATTGAAAACGTGATTTTATTTATTTGTAAAATAAATTTTGATTAGAAAAATTATTAAATTTATTTTTTTTCTTTAATGTTAAGATTCAGTTTCTTTTTATTTGTAATTCTGTAATTAGTTTCTTCAATAAAAAGAATCCTTCGAGCCGGATTTGAACCAGCGACCTATGGATTTCTTTAAATTGTTATTCTACAGTCCACCGCTCTACCAACTGAGCTATCGAAGGCATATTATTGTTGTTTTAATTTTTAATGTGAAAATCATTGCATTAAAAAACAACAGATAAATAATTTAATTAATTAATTAAACTTTAATAACTTTTTTATGACCGTGAAGTATTGAAATATTCATAAATTATGTCAATATATATCTTTGCAATCGAAAGAAATAAGGAAAATTTAAACTTAATTAAATTCAACTAAAAATCCTTTAATTATCCATATTCCATTTCGTTGCAATACTTGTTCGCGACTACAACACGTCAAAATTATTCAAATGGACGCGGACAGATGTCAATAAAAATACCAACAGAAATTTGCTCATTTTGAAGTTTGTCAAATTAACGTTTGCAAAAATTGTGAAAACATTGGAAAAGTTGTTTCCAATGTTTTCATTGTCCATAGATCTTCAGGACAGAGTTAGGCCCGTTATGGTTCGTAAGGCTGCATTTTGAAAGCTTTGGATATTTTCCATTGCGTATCACTTAGCGATGGTGTTCACACTGGAGCAGCATTATTCGCAACTGGCCGGCAAATCGTTTTATTTGTAGCCCATAAGATTTTTCATCCATAACCCAAGTACTTTCGGCTAATGCTTTGAGGACCCTATTTCTACTTCGCATCTTGTGCGTGATTGCAGTGGCATGTGCCACTGTATCACTTTAATGCGAAAACAAAGTCTAAAGTTTGTAACTAAGGAAGTTTCACTTACTGTGAAATTCATTTTTTCAGAAAAAAGGGAATTTATTTGGCAGTTGAAATCTGTATTGTCAATTTAGCCTTTAGTGGCTAAATTTAGTTTTTTTCAGTATCGTTGAGCCACCGAAAATTTAATTTTGCCATTAGATATTTTTTAGTCATTTTTATTTACAATTAGCCAATTTCATAGAAATTTCCATCTAACATTTCTCTTAATGATCAACAGTTTCAATAATATAACTTACAGCTCTTATGGTTATTTACTTCAACCAGCCTGCGATATGGTATTGTATACATTTCTTAATGTGAAAGATAACATATAGATATCCTAAAGTGTTTGCCTTATAATAGATGAGATGCTTCTATCATTTTAAACTTATCTTTCAAAGACTTTTCACATCCAATTATGAATTTATAAAATATAAATAACTTGCAAAAAATTCGACGAGAAATTATAAATTTTTAATTTTTTTGCAAACATTTATTTAACACATTTCAAAATGAGTCAATTTCATCTTTTATTGTTGCAATATGTCAGTCCATTTTTAAATTTATTCCGTCTTATAGTCGTGAACAGGATAATTTAAGGATATTTTAGTAGAAATTCATAAATGAAGTTAAATTATGACATACTTTTTTATAATTGCAAACATATATTTGACAAACTGTATTTATCAATACAAAGTCTTACTGTCTGACATTACTATCAATTCATACTGGGTTGGTGGAAAAGCAACTTGATCAGTAAGTAACCTTTCCTCACATAGAAAAAGTGAACCTGGCAAACGTTAAAACCTCATACTGCAATCAGTATGAAGTATAAGCAGAAATAAGATATTCTTGCCGATTTGTTTTGATCAAGTTATCTGTGTAAATATATCAGTTATTATGTTTAATGTTAATCTAATGAATATATTGTTAATCTGATATAGATGAGTGGCCAGAAAAAAGTGGTCAAATATTCAAAGGTCTGCTGTCAAACTGTTTTTAGACAGTATCAAGAGAACTTCTTCGTTGATAGAAAACCTTGTACAGGTAGGACAAATGGCCAATATGGTGTTTCTAAAGTGAATAAATAGAAAGTATCTTCAAACGAGTTCCTAACACATAAGCACATTAGCTCAATACCCACACTATTTGGTACGAAAAGCTCAAGCTTATGCAGGTGTTAAAACATACAAGCTCTAATAGTTCTCTAAAGAAACACTGTCAATAATTTAGACGCCAAAAACAGAGCATGGAAATTGTAGTTAAGGTTTCTAAAAAATATGCTGACTGCATAATGAATGACAAAACGTATTTTCTGGCAGATTTTTTGATTCTTCCTGATCAAGAAGGGAAAGAAGAACTAAAACCAATCTAAATTTTATAAAAAGTTCTTAATGCAAGAAATATGAAGTTGTGGCAAAAGAAGTCAATCATTTGAAGAAGCTTCCATAATATGGTATTTGTAACAAGAGACAAAAACTCTGCAAACTAACCTGGGATAATGTCAGTGTAGAGATTTGTTAAAAGAGAATTGAATTGCACAGAAAAGTGTCCTAAAGTTAAAAGGGGATTTTAAATGTCATTGTAACAGTTTGAATGTAACCAATAGTTCTTTCTTGAGGAAAAAAACTTTCGCGCATATTGGTTGAAAGTATAAAAATATATTTTTTTGTAAGACGTAATTATAATTTGAATTAAATAAAAAATAATAACTATAAACTTAATATTTTAGTTTTTTTTATTAACATATATGTATGTTAAAATTTTTTCGATCTCACTTTCTATATGCAGTTTGTTTTGTCTCAATTCATTAATGCACTCGCTGAAATAGTTTGGAAATTGATTTGGAACTACTACTGTGTAGTCGAAAATATTAATGCCACTATAACTCGGTGTTTGTTCTAAACATATTATAAAAATAATTATTTTTATCCATTCGAAATACATATAAAAATAGATCAAGTTATAATTTTAAACAAAAAGACTTTTTCCAATTTTTTTTTAATTTCTATTAGAGTTAAATTTTAAACTTAACTAATTAATTACAAAATTTTATTTTTTCTTTTCAGTGTAAAAATTTTGTGTATAAATTAAAAGCAAAATAATTAATTAGTTTTTATCCCAAAAATCTGCGAGTCAACAAAATATTTGTAAAAATAAGATTAATCTTAATACACCTAATATGTATGTAATCTCATCATAATTGATCTAAGTATATTCATCATAATCTGTAAAAATCATCAAATCACAAATTGATACAACAACAACTCTTAAACTCTATTGATATGTGGTGAGATATTTGTGAGAGAATGAAGAGAATTCGCATTGACATCAAATACAAAATATAACGGTTTCTTGTTTAAAGAACATACACACTCAAACACGTGTAAATGGGCAAATCGTAATAACTGAAAATTAATAAATAATAAGAAGAGGAAAAACAAAAAATATATAAAACGAAAGAAGAAAAGAATCCAATAAAATCAACTATTGTAATTTTTTTTTAAATGTGTGCAGCAGCAATTTTTCACATCTCGTTGTTGTCATCGTTCGTCATATTTACCACTTTGTCATTGTGTAATTTTTTGTGTATAAAAACATAATAATAAAATATAAATAATTTTAGGTAAAATTTTGTGTAAAAATTAAAAAAAAAAAAACAACACTCGTAACATTTTATTAAGGATCGTTTTTGTAAAAAAGGAATCTCCCCGGGAACGCGTTCGGTAATTTTAAAATCGTTACGTTAAACGTGTATTAAATGTAATTTAAAAACAACAACAAATATTGTATAAATTTTATAAAATAATAACAACAAATGAACATTTCATGAGTGTAAAAAATATTTAAATAATTAGAAAAAAAAAAAATAAAACAAAAACACACACAAAGAAATAAATAAAAATTTTGTAAATTAAAAAAAAAAAGAAGAAAAGAAAATTGTGTGAGATTGATTTGAATCAACAAATTTATATTATTTATAATATTAAAATTGCACAGAAAATACAAAAAAAGTTAATTTGATCGTTTGTTATAAATATTGTGTAATTAAACGGCCTCAAAATAGAGCTGTTATCGACCACTGCAATATCCTTTGCCCCCATTGAGTCCACAGTGTCTTCTTCAACTCACTATCAATCGACATCATCGTCATCTCCATCGCCCTTCTATCATAATCACCAGCCACCACTTACAGCAGCCGCATCAAATAGTACAACGTATCAACAGAAACTACAACAACAACAGCAGCAACAACAACAATATCAACAACAATCTTTGCATAACTTTCTTTTAGCTTCAACGTCATTATCAAATCTTTCCTCGTCGTCTGTTGTAGCGCATAATCCAACATCAAATTCATTAACAAATTGTAACACATCGTCTGTACAAGTTTCATCTCAATTATTGCAACAACAACAACCACAAACGCATCTACAACAAGAACAACCACATATAACACACATGAAGTTATTGGGAAGTAATGATGATAGACAAGTGCGCGGTGGTGTAGATCAATCTGTACCGCGCACTCAAGATGATGTTGCTGCTGCTGCAGCCGCTGCTGCAGCTGGCTATGTGTTCTCACGTCCCTCACCAGGCGGTGTTCAACCAGGTGTAGGCAATTCAGGTGGTAATATACATGATGTTGCAGCCGCCGAATATGCTGCACAATTTGCCCAAAAACAAGCACGTTGGGCATGTGGCGATGAACATACCCTTGATGTAAGTACATTGAAAGATTTATTCTATTTAATTAAATTTGAATTTAATATTCGTTTGTTGCAAAGTAGTTAAAATAGAAAAAAAAAACTGAGAACATTTTTTCAGTTTTTCAATATGAAATATATCTATGGAAGTTATTCTTGAATCATAAGTTTATCATCATCATCATCATCATCATTATTTTGCAATCTTTAAGAGATTATTTCAATGCATCTGGGTCTACACTTTGTCTTTGATCAATGAAAATTTGGTTTTTAAAAAATTTGATTTTAAAAAAATTTGTCCAAAATTTACTACAATTTTACTATTTTAATGCAAACGATAGTTGTTGTTGTAACAGCTGAAAATAAATATTACATTTACCAATTTTGGTTTATGTTTTTGTTCAACTCTAGGCCTAGGGATCTGGCAACCTCGTCAGGTTATGTGATAGCGATAGTGATATTGGATTGTGTGGGACCACCCCTCTTCCTTTTTGGTATCTTGCCACAAGTCCAAAAGACTACATTAATTTCTTTCAACAGAAATCTCAATGTATTAACGTTTTTATAGAGCTTTCTGTAACAGGTAGTCCATCTCTATTTAAATCTACCACACTTTTTGTTCTCTTCAATTCTATTTAAAACAAAGCCCAACATCTCTCCACTGGCCTTAGCTCCGAGCAGTTTGGAGGACATTATTGGTCAAAGATAAGTGACCATATTATATGAAGTCGTCTGATAAATGGAAGCAACTTTTTTATCAGTAGAGTCTGTTAAAATAAGTGCTTCAATAGGCTAATTAATGTCATACCAAGATTTAAAAAAAAAAAACTATTGACCATACAGTTGCGACATGAATATTTTTTAAGAAAACTTGAATCTGCTCAGTTTTTAAACTCAAAATTTTTAGCAAGGTTTTTGTCGGGAACTTTTTGCGCTTTGTACATTTTGAAACCTGCATTAGCTTTTATTTTTCGTATCAATTAATCCAAGCGCTGAGCTAACCGTTCTACTTTTCTACCGGATGTGTTGGTTTTTTAGTTTTAGAATCGTCGTTTGGACCATTCCTTATCTACAATCCTTATCTGGTTTAACTGTAGGCAATGAAATTAAGACCCTTTTAAAGGAAGAGGAAGTTAAAGAAATGGTGTCAATCATGTGGTCCTTGGTCATATGCTAGACAAATGTTAGAGACGAGAAAATAGACATTGAACCAATTGCTCCATCCCGAAAGTAGTGTAGTGTGCTAGAACTACTCTTGTAGACTTCAGCGTATTCTGTTCCATGTCTGTGATAAGATGTGGGAGATCTCCAAACACGATATTCAGAAGGTAACTTAAACACTTGGAATTTGTGGCGTCTCTTGCATATGTCTGCTTTGTTTCTCTATTCGAAGATTTTTTCTAAAATACCTCGGAGGTAACCTAATTGTGTTACATTGAAGTTAAAATGATGCCTCCAATGACATTCAAGAAGGAACAGTTTACTAAGCATTTCATTATGTTTCTTAAACGATAAGATTTTCGTATTCATATTGAGGACATTTGTATACAGTCCGTTACAGTTCTTAATACAACATTTTGGCAACTTTACGTATCATTTAGCGAAGGAAACCACATTGATGCAGCTTAATTTATCACTGTTCGACCAATAGTTTTATAAATAGCTAATATTTCTACTACTCAATTTTTGCGTGGTTGTGGCATGAGTGGCATGAGCTGTAGAGGTGTAAAAGCTATCAAAGTAATGTATTTAATTTTGTTCTTTAGTTTAAATTCAGGTAAAATCTATTTAAAATTCTGCAAAATAAAATGGTTCACATTGATGAGGATAAAATGTCTTAAGCATTTCTCGTCCTCACTGTTGTTAGGGTTTGGTTTCAAACCTGTCTCCCACTTTGTATATGAAAAATCGTTTTACGTCGGAGCTGTAAATGCTGTAATAAGCAGATTATATATATTAGCTTTTATGGAGTTCTCGATGTTTTATTCCTGGTATTGTCACATACGGAGCGCTTGTAGTGTTTGATTTTGTGTTTGTTTAAAATTTTGATTATCGGAATTGAAGTTATATGAGGTTTATAAGGCATTATGAACTTCACCTTGCGGAATTATGTCGCTATTGGACAAAAATGCGACTTATTGACAGAAGGGGAAGTGTT
The DNA here is from genome assembly GCA_004302925.2 of Cochliomyia hominivorax. Taxonomy (NCBI): domain Eukaryota; kingdom Metazoa; phylum Arthropoda; class Insecta; order Diptera; family Calliphoridae; genus Cochliomyia; species Cochliomyia hominivorax. The sequence goes on along the minus strand of PYHX02000467.1, from coordinate 45,969,734 downwards.
TCTAAGACGAACTCTCAAGTATTTTTAGTCTGTGTTTCTAAAAAGGCACTTCGGGAGGGTCATCCTTACACTTTTTTACTTTTTTGTTAAATATTCCGATTGAGTAGTTTTAATATTTTATGGCGTATTAAATTTGATTGATCTTCAGTCTCAACGAACAAGTGGATTAATATAACACCAATAATATCCTCAATAATTTTATTTTAATGAGATCAATTTCATTCCACAAACTTTAGTCAATGGGAAATTAAAACGTTTAACCCAAGTATTATTGGATTTTTTGTTTGATCAAGTTACCTTTGTAATACATTTCAATTATTATGTTCAATGTCAAACAAACGTATATTTTGTTAATGTGATTTAAATGAGTGATCAGAAAAGAATGCGTACTTAAATATTGAAATATATTCAACAAAACTCAACGTGGTCCTACTATATGTTGGACAACCATTCGGAGTCTGCCATCAAAATAATTTCAATGTTATAAAATAGTATCGGAAGAAGTTGTCCGTTGCTAGAAAAATCTTTCTCTAAAGTAAAAAAAAAAATAGAGAGCACCTTCAAAAGAGCTCATAACACATCCGTTAGGAAAACCACTATTGAGCCCGGTTATCTCAGTATTCAGACTATATGTTACGAAACTGCGATTCTGACGTCTTTTTTTATAAAAAAGATGAAAATGTTTATTATTTTTTTATTCAAAGAAAAAATTATCTTTTAATTAATATAATGATTTTTTTCTTTATTTTTTTTAGAATCCTGATAAGTGGAAGTACAATCCTCCAATGAATCCAGCAAATGCTGCTCCTGGTGCACCACCTGGTAGTGGTCCCGGTACAATTGGACCAATTGGTATGGGTGGTGGCATGGGTAGTATGGGCACTAATGGTGGTTTACATCCCTCAATGGGCGGTCCAAATCAAATGGGTAATTCTGCAGCCGCAGCTGCTGCTGCTGGTATGGCTGCCATGCAACAGGCTGCTGCTGTTGCTAAACATAATCAAATGATGTCACAAGTTGCAGCTGCTCAACATCAACACCACCACCAACAACAACAACATCAGCAACAACAACAACAACAGCAGCAGCAACAACAACAACAGCCACCTCATCCAGCTCATCAGCAGCCACCTCATAATCAGCATCAACAGCATGGTCCCCCACATCCATCTCAAATGCAATCTCATCAATACAATTCGAATCTTCTTAATCATGCCATGAATAATCCAGCAGCAGCTGCTGCCGCTGCTGCAGCTATAGCAGCTGGCATGACTCATATGCAACTACCACCAGCTATGCAAGCAGCTTCCGGTAATATTTATGATCATCCAGGCGTTCATCCTGGCGTTGGTATGAATGGTGTTGGTGTACCAAAACCTCCACCGCCCGGACAACCTGGTCCCGGTGAATTAGTTTATTTAGGTGGACAACCTCATGCTGCCGCAGCTTTGGGAATGATGCAACAAAATCAATATATGAATAATCAAGCTGCAGCTGCCGCAGCCGCATCACGTAATGCAGCAGCGGTAAGTAATAATTCTTGTAATTAAGTTATCTATTGTTTAAAATTTCATTGCTCTACTACATTGCAAGATTCCATCGTTGATTTATTACCACTTCGTTATCTATTACGATTAGATATTCGGTTCTCAAATTCTCCCCTTTGTCTCTCTCTCTATCTCTTCCTTTACTAAATGTTGATTCATTTAATTTGTGTCTTTTGTTTTCCAATTTTATTAAATAATTGTTAAATAATAATTTTATTATACGTTAGATGTGATTGATATTGAAATTAAATGTATTTTAGATGGTTGTAAGCATTTGAACAACTGTTTACAACGAAAATTAAATTATACGATGGTCGTTTATCAATTTTCCGTAACTACTATCTATAACGAACACTATGTTGTAGATTATTACAAAGCGGGTTCAATCGACTATAACATTCTTGTTTGTTTTATGATATAATACGTATAACTCCTTATTTCGTCTGTCAAAATGCAATTACTTTTCTTGCAAATAACAAGTAATCTGTTCAAATTTTATAGATTTTATACAATTATTCTAGGCATAAGACTGTTTCCAATAGGATATATGGATAAAGCTACATCAACTCAGAATTTCATTTGAGTCCATGTAGCTTTTTAAAGTCTTAGATCAACTTTTGATTTCGATGTTGATATCCCTGCCCAATGTACTATACGTCCTACATTTTTTGAGTAAAACAGATATTTGAGAAAGTGATTGAAAATTGTATAATTCTTTAGATATTCGATAATCAATATTTGCTTTTTATGGGGGTTCCCCTTTTCCTGGTTCTATACGTCCTACATTTTATCCAGTAAAACAGTATATTGTGAAAGAGTTGGGACCGGAATTTGAAAACAATCGCTGTTTTAGATCTCTATATGTTTGATAATCAATATTTGCTTTGTATTCCCTCTCCCAATCAACATTTTTTATATTCGGATATAACATTTTGTAAAAAATTTTGTCAAAATTAACCCAACCATCCAATTTTATATATTTAGATACAAAATCTTCTATAATAAAAAAAACAATAAAAGAAATTATTATCAAGTTTTTAAATTATATAAATGTTGGTAAAAAGAATATGAAAAAAATGTATATACTTATTGAATTGTAAATTCTACGAGATCTTTTTCTTTAGACAAGAGGACTCGATTATCTAACATAATCTTTAGCAAATCTTATTCTCTAACATTTTGAATATTCCTGGAGCATTATAAATTCGCGTTGGAGAGGCTAAATGAATTGTTGATTTATAAGACTACACAGTGGAGCATTTTCGAATTTTTGGTAAGATCGAAAAATTCTTAAATTTCAATTTAAAAAATTACCACACTTTTTACACCTTTTTTGTGCTCCTCAATTCTTAAAAAAGTCCAATATCTCTCCACTTATTTGTTCTTGTAACACATTTTTGTTCTTGTACCACTCAAGGGCTTGTCTACCATAGTGACAGGGTGCCAAGTCAGGCCAAATATAAGTGTGCACATTTTTAAGTCTTATGAATGGAAGCAATCTTTTTTGTTAAATTTCCTAGATGTAAGTTTTGGTATTTCTAAAGCCTGTTGTAAGTAAAGATTTGCCGCAACTGCATATTGTTTGCTATACCAAAAAGTTTTGTGGAAATTTTAACCGCTTTTGGTTTCTAAACTTTTCTTTAACTCGCTCTCAAGTTTTGTCATCCATTATGTAGTAAGAATATTTTTTTGACAACTTCACCAAATAACTCATATTATATTAAAAATTCCAAGTACTGAACTAACCGGGCTGCTTTTTACCAAGTGTGTTGGGGAGCACTTTTGAAAATGCTTTCTATTTTTAGGCTTTAGAAACATCATGTGGACCATTCTTTTTACCTGAAACAAGTTTTCTATCAACGGACAGGTTCTACCAAAACTGTTTGATAATATTGGAAACAGTTTTACGCAGACACTGAATGCTTGACCTATTTTATGTAAGATCGTGCTTTTTACTTGTTACTAATTTTAATAATATTTAGATTAGGATTAAGTTGGGTTTTAAGAATAGGGTTTTGTATTCTGTAATTTTCTTTGACTTTTAGACTCTTGTGACTCGAATTATGGTCATTTTTCTAATTTTATATAGAAAATCATTTATAATTTTTTTTTAGTGGAAATTATATAAGAAATGTATATATAATAATGCTGTACATCCTGTTTGCTAAAAATATATAATCATATATAGTTTACAATAATTATTAGCGCATATTAAATGCATTCTACCCTTTTTCTGTTGCCAGTAAATCGACAATGATTTTTAAATGAGAAGAAATGTGTAAAAATAAATATGCAGCATGCAACACATTTGTTGTATTTGTATTTCGAGTTGTTGGAAACATGCAAACATACCAAAAAGAAAACTAAATAAAATCCACACCATTTTAAGTGCAAATTTGCACATTTTTTTACTTTTTCATTTAGTAAATTTTCTTTTATGTTCAGGTATTTTTATATATAGAATTATTTATTTTTTTTTTTCAATAAAATGGAAAGAAAGAAAGAAATACAAGAGTAAAGCAAAATATTGCTAAACACTGAAAACAAGAAATAATTTTAATACATCAAATATATTCATTCTTTCTTTATTTCTTTCTTATAAAATGTCTTTTTTTCCAACGTCGTATTCTTTGCCATCGTTGTCCACATTTTTCTTTGTATGAGAGTTTTTCTTTAAACTAATTCTAGATTTTTCCGCCATATAAGTAAATGAAATGAAGAAAAAGAAGTGAAGAAGGTATTTATTTTTATTTCTTACGGTCCGTCTATGTGGCTGCATGCAAGTCTTCCTGGCCACTTTGTTGATGGAGAAATAGTTTTTAATAACAGTGGTACAGTGGTTTCCCGGTTAAACGAATGATATAATGAAAGGTCTATATGTAAAAACGCAAAATTCGTTAAATGTGATTAATTAAAAAAGGAAGCGATTATGCGCTTTACTTAGTAATAAAATTAAGTAAAATTAAATTTATTTATTTATCTATTTGAAAAAAAAACGACCAAATCTATAAATTTTTCTTTTGTTTTAAATTAATTAAAATAATCCTGTTTTAATTTTTTTTGGAAATTCTTCCCCCTTCATTGCCTTTTGTGTTTTGATCGATTTTGTTTTTCCATATATTTTACTCTTAACAAGTGTAAACCATTTTCTTTATAGATTTTTATGTATGTTTTTGTTAAATTCGTTATATCGAGTACTAAACTGTTTGTTTTGTACGAAACATAAGTTACTTAATGATGAAAAGTATGTTCGTTCATTATATCACGAATTCGTTAAACTGTGTATTTGTTAAACCGGGAAAACACTGTATTTTATAGTTGTTGTTGTTTTTGTTTCTATATTTATTTATTTACTACAGTTGCAATTACATGAAAAACTCTGTTATAATGAGCTTTCAATGCATTTTTCTATTCCATTTTTAAATATTTTTTCTTTTTTTTTTCAAACATTTTTGCATCTTTTCAAAAAAGTTGAAATAATTTCCCGTTTTCTTTTTATTTTTCTTCTGTTAAGAAATTTTTTATTAATAACAATTTTCGACATACATATTTATGCTTTAAATAACAGAATTAAATTAATTTAATTGAAGAATTGTTTTAATTAAAACTAATTTTTCATTAAGATAATATTTTACAATGGAGTATAAATAAACTCTATGAAAAATATATATGCAAACCTAAAACGACTTTAAATAAGTCACTATAAAATTAAGATCTAATACGTACTTTATTGTTATACCATAATTATACCCTACAACATTATAGGTGGTTGGTATTTGTAATTTGCAATATCCATTTGAAATGGATATTGAAATACTCACTATTAAGGCAAAATATCTTGTAATCACTTTACGAATTAATTTCTGATGATCATAACTTGCTGGAAGTCCAGTTATTTGAACAAATTTTATAAGAAAAAATTTCAAATTGTAAATAAATAAAATTTTGATTAAATTTTGAAGATATAAATTTCAAGTTAAACGTCAACCCAAATTTTACGAAGAGTTGTTTATCTATAATTTTAGTCCCACAATATATATGTATCCAAATTTATCTGAGGGTCTAACTTTAAATTTTCATATTTCTCAATATTGGCAACATCTGATGTTTGCAATTTAGAGTGATTTCAAGAAAATCAAGACTGATCTTCAGATAAACGATTTTTTGAACCAGTAAGTTTTATGTACAAGTTATAACATTAAATCTTACGAGGGGCTTGTCATTATTTTTCCGACATTACACCACTCAAAGGCTTGTTTACCAAAGTGATAGGAGAGTAAGGCAAAAATAAGTGGACATTAATAAGTCTCATGAATAGAAGCAGCCTTTTTTTAATCTCTTGCAAATTGTGGTATTTATAGAGCCTGTTGTAACTAACTGCATATTACCTGCCAATCCAAGAACTTTTTGGGAAATTTTGACATTCTTTAAGTCCAAAAAAATTCAACATTACCTCGAGCATCAGCAACCAGGAAGTTCTGAAAAAGCTGTCGTCATATACGTTTCATCAACCATAATGCAACAAGAATATTATTTTAGAAAACTTGATTTCAATTTCCATGCTCTGTTCTTGGCCTCTACATTTTTGCTGTGTTTTTGAGTCTTATATATTTTTAAACCAGCATCTGCTTTAACTTTTGTACCAAATAATCCGAGCACTGCCTTCCTATAGGATGTGTTGGGAGCTGTTTTAAAAATTTGCTTTCTAAATTTGGCTAAAGAAACATCATGTGGACCCTAATCAAGAACCATATAATACTTGGTTTAAAAATTTTAATGAAAAACGTGTGTTAAGAATTTTTCGATCCTACTCCTTGTATCCAATTTCTCAAATTTACTAAAACACAACAAGGAAATTAACATTAATTTATATTTTGTAGTGCATTAGATTGAATAATGTCCTTTTTTATGGAGATTTTGGGGAGGAACAGAATGACATTCCTCGATTAAATATTGCTTCATTATTTTTTTAAAGCTCAATTGCTTAACTAAATTTGAATCAAATAATGGTGTGGATAAAAATATCATGTAGTAATAATATTTTAAGAAGTTCCGTTATGGATTTCTCCCAAAACCAGAAAAACGTTCAATTTATATTTGGCCATAAATACAACACGTACTAAGGAATAGAGCATCACTTAAGGGTTAAGCTTTTAATTAACCTTAATAAATTTTTAATTGACTTTAATCGCTGTTATGTTGACTTATTGTTAATAAAGAATTGTTCCTAATAATTGTTCTATAAATGTGTTATTTTTAATAAATCGCAAAAAATTTTTGCAATTACACTATATATTTTCCCGGACGTGTTCTAAAATGTTATTGATTTCAATATTCAAAAGCATAAGAACTGTTGCTTTCTCTTATTCAATTTATTATAAATACAAAAATTATATTTCAAAATCAATTTTATTGCAAAAATCTTAAAAAGTCATTGTATGTACCAATACTTTAGCATTCCAGACTTTAGCATAGCAGACAGTTAAAAATGTCTTTAAAAATAAATAAAAAAATTTCAAAATTCGAATTTATTTTAATTTCAGAACACTTTAGAATCTAAAGTTTAGATTGTTGTTTATAAATGTAGGAACAGTTTTCATTTTTGAATTTTAACTAAAAATCTTTTAATTATCCATTCTTTCTGAATATGACTGTAAACTACCATAAAACGTCAAAATGTTCAAAAATAGATGGACATATTACAACAAAAACAGCAAAATGAAAAAAATTTAGTCATATTGAAAAGTGTCAAATAAATGTTTGCAAAAATTATGAAAACATTGAAAATGTGGACTTTTTTGATATTCTTTTTATTTTTAAATGGAATGTAATTTTTGAGGAATCAAAGAAGTCACTATTGACCTCATACATCCATGTAAAAAGTGCTTAAAAAGAAAAACGATCTGATATTCCATATTCAGAGTTATATAAAATACCATTTCCATTGCCAAAAATGTAAAAAGGCAAAAATGAAAAACTTTCACAGGCAGCTTGAAATAAGTAACTCTGCGAATTGAATTGAAAGCAATATCATTTTCTAACTTTTGGTCATAAGTACTCCTGCTTTAGTATTCCTCTACAATGAACTAAAAAAGGTAGTAAATATGACGAAAAAGCGTGTAGAATTGAAGAAAAGTTTGTTAAATGTCAGACGAAGAATCCATTATTCATTATAACAAAAATTTAAAATAAATTCTTCTAATTGACAAATATGTATATCAGTGTTCAGTTTACATTTTCTTTTGTCATATTTTATTTAAGAAAATTTAAAAAATAATTTGACGAAAAAAATAGTTAAATAAACAAATATTTTATTCAAATTAACTTAATTTTAGTACGTAGAATTGAATAAATTTGTGTGTTATTTTACTTACGATGCGTTACTCCCGTTTTTACTAAATAACTGTTGATATAACATATTTTTCGATTTAAATTTTTGTAGTTTATATGAAGAAAATTCATTAATTTGAGGAAAAATTTTGTTAATTAAAATAAAAATCTGTTTATTTAACACATTTTTGTTGTTAAAGTTCTACGAAAATTTTTCGTTAATATTACCTACGACATTTGGTTCAGTGTAGCCTTACTCTGGTCTTTCTTCAATTTCGTACTGGGATATGGTATATCGATATGAGTCTAATTGTTGAAATTAATTATTGAAATTTACTAATTCTTTTAGAGTCCCTCTCCAAGCAATTTTTACACTAAATATGAGGTCACGAGTGGTGTTTAAGACATTAATTTTACAAGGAATATTGTCATTCATAAAAGAAAAAGATCCACAAAAAATTCCATATTCTATTTATTTGACACATTTCAAAGTGTGTCCGTCCGTCTATTTGAAAAATTTTGGCGGCATCTTAAATTCGTAAATAGATAAAGCAAACGAAATGTGCACAGAAATAATGAATAATTTAAGGATTTTTAATTGAAATTTATTTATTATTTTTTATGAGGGCTAAAATATATTTGACAAACTGTATTCATATTCACATGTATTGAGTATAAATAAAAAAATCTATGACAAGAAAAAATTAAAAAAAATTATTTTCATCCACATTAAATGGCAAATCCTAAATAAAAATCCCAAATGAAATAAAAAGAAAGAAATATTCAAAGAGAAAAATGGACAAAAGTAAAAATGCTTAAACTCATAACTTAATATAACTTCTTGGGACTGGGACACTAAAAATTATCAAACCTTACAAAAACAAAAAAAAAAAAAAGAATACAAAAGCAGAGTAAAAAGCAAAGAAAAACAATTTTAATCATTAAACATGAATGTAAATGTGAGTGTGTGTATGTTTTACACATACAAACGACCAAAAGTAAAACAGCTTTAAAATGCTTTTTTACTCCATTTTTACTTTGGATTCGATACAAACCCACCAACAACAAAACAAAATCCATAGAAGAAAATACAAAAAGAAACGTGCTCTGAGAGAGATTCTTATTCTTCCATTACAAGGGAAGATTTCATTTTACTTGCTACGGAGATGCCAAACGATATAATTTAAACTTTTTTTATCAAATTTATTTTATATACCGGGATTTGTCTTTTAATTAAAGTTTTTTTATTTGGTTTATTTAAAGAACTTTATGGTTCATTATAACTTTAATTATGCCATTCATTATATTTCATTATATTTCGGTTATTATGTTTTACATTGTTTCATAAATTTGCCTAATTTTGTATGTTGTGAATGCTTTTCTAGTTTCATTGTCTAGTATTCAGTCGTAGACGATAAAAGGCAAATAATAGGTTTTCGCCATAACCATATAACCTGAGAGAACCCATCATATGTCGAGTTCGAATAACTGTTTAGTCAGTTTGTTATTGAAAGACAACATGGGGATGTAGCTCAGATGGTAGAGCGCTCGCTTAGCATGTGAGAGGTACGGGGATCGATGCCCCGCATCTCCAAAATAAATATTCTTTTAATTTTGTACACTCTGTGATTAATTCTACGATTCTAATATTTAACGAATTTCAAAATTGTATTTAAAGCAAACCAATTTGAATTAAATAAATTTATAAATTATAAACATTCAGTTGGATTTTTTTATAAAAAATTATCTCATTTTAAATTTTCATAGCATGGGAGAAAATTGCGCCATAAATCATATTAATTTTCTATATGAAATATGCTCTTAATTAAGCTAAAATTTTTATAGAAAATTTATATAGAACATTACCTTAAACAAATTTAAGTTTTTATAGCAAATTGGCTTATATTTAATCCACATTTTTTATAGAAAATTTGTTACATTTAATGGAGAAGATTGTTTCAAAATTGGGCTAGATTTTTAATAGACAATTATGTGATGGCTAATAATTGAGCGAAATAGTGGCTCGCTCAGCTAATGTTTCGATAGGAAATTTGCTCCTATCGAAATTTATATAGAAAATTGGCCCATGATTGAGTTACATTTTCTATAGAAGTTTGTCTTCTAAATGAGCTAAATTTTCTATAAAATAATGGCTTAATATCGAAGTATATTTCTTACAAAAAAATTAACCCTTGATTGAGCAACCTTTTGAGTCATAAATTAAGCGAAACAAATGAAGCTCAACGAAAGATTATTATCTTCATGATTAAGGTTAATCTGTTGCAGCGGTTACAGAATTAGTAAAGTAAGATACCAAACAAAATTGCTTTATTGAAAGCTGTATTTCTGGAAGATTTAAATGAAAAATATATATATAAATTTAAGTTGTCTATTTCCTTACCAAAAACGCTGAAATAAGTAAAAAACCAGCAAAATAATAAGTCGTACTATCAATAATTTGTTCGTCTTTGCAACAGTAAATTTGACTTAAGTTTAGTTCCATCGAAAACAAATATTGAATTAAACATTTCTTAAAATTTTCATTTTATATAAATTTTCATTTTGCCTTTATACTTATGTCAGAGACTGTAGAAAACTGGATTAAAATTGAGTTAGATTTTCTGTAGGAAATTGGCTTTTAATTGAGAATTATATTCAACAGAATATTGTTCCCTAATTGACCAATACTTTCATTAGAAAATTGAATTATGTGAAAATCTTAATAAGTTATCAAGTCTGGCATCTTTTATTTATGCAACATAATGCTCTCTTTTAAAAAACACATGGCGAGAGAAATTGTTTCCTCCATTAGTTAGCTTTTCTTTATGTTGTAGGGTGGTGAACTAATAAAAATTCGCAGAAATATATATAGAAAATAGCAAATATCTGAAATTATAATAAATAATACTTTTCATTTTTTACTCCATTTTGCACTAATAAAATATGAGAGTAAAATAAAGATATATTGAGAGTGAATTATTTAAGTTGTTTGTTTGATTGTTTGTTTCGCCATAAAAAGTGTTTATGATTATTTTCTACATAAATTACACTTAAATACAGAGTATAAATATGTAAATTAAGTAAATTTTACAAAATATTTTTCCATACAATACAAATATGATACATTTGTTTGTAGCAATTTCTTTATATTTCTCTCTCTCACACACTCTCTCTCTCTGTATTAATTATTGTTATGTAGTTGTTTTCATTTTCTATTATTGTTTTGCGCAAAACAACAATAGCAAAGCGTAAAACAAAGAGAAAGAATACAATAAATACAGAATATAGAATCCAAACAAAAATGCCGGTTGTCATATGGATGTATTTAATCATCATGTTTGGCAAGTTTTTCCACTCATCTCATCATTATAATCATTATTCTCAGCTCGCTATCTCATCTGTCTTATTTATTTGTTGTTATTGTTGTTGATTTTCTTACTCATGATTTGGTCGTCGAAAATAATTACTTAATACAGTGGTTTCTCACTAAAACGAATCGTATAATGTCAGACCGTTTCGTAAAATCGAATTAATTTTGGTCAAGGTTCGAAGACATACGATTTATTTATTTCCATTTCCATTTTTGGAAATTTTCCCTTTTTCATAGGTCTTCTGTGTTATGCTCTGAAATTTGTCATGTCTTTTATTTTCGCATATTTATACACCACCGTGCTGGTTGAGGCGTAATTAATTTTTGCTGATCCAAATATAACGTTCGACTCAGAATTTCTTTCTGGGCAAGCCAGACGGGGGGACGATAGCCAGCTGTCCACCTAAATTTTTTGAACACTTTACAGGCTGGACATTTTAAAAATATCTTGATAAAATTTGATACATATTATTTTTGACTAAGGACGAAGCCTATTGAAATTAGCCATATTCAGTATAATATTTTCGGTACCATTAATAGAAATGTTCTCCGGGAATGAGGTTTAAAGCCTACAAAAGTCCTAAATAAAAAGTGAAATATGGCAAAACAAAGTCTTATGAAATTGTAAAACGATGTGCAACATGCCTCTTCCAAATTTGACTTTGTTGAGCACAAATTTCTGGTATTGTAATAATAATAATACGTCAAATTAAAAATTAGTCAAAACTAAGTGTCAAATTATGCGAGGGTCGGTCCATTGCTTCACATAGGTCTCTTATAGGCACAAATCTAATTTGTCAAATTAAGATAGATATAAGAAAAATCGATGTACGAAATTATACGAGTGTTGGTCCATAACTTCTTCTGCTTATCTTATAACCCCCAAGAAATATTCATTTTAAACGCATAAATATCAGATAATTGTTATTGTCACAATAATTTACTGCTCCCTTAAGAGTAAATCAGAAAAATTCTACGAGGGTCGTTTATTAATTTTTCGTAACTATACCATTTATAATCAACATTGTGATGTAGGGTATTACATATTTCTCTTTATAGTTTTTTATGTTTCTTTTTAAAAAGTCGTTGTACCGAATACTAAATTCTTAATTTTGTTCGTAATATAAGTTACTCAATGAGAAAAGTATGATCGTACTCGTTATACCAGAAAACCACTGCAAGTTAATTTTGTTGTTGGTGTTTCTGATAATGGACTTTGTTTCCAAAACAAGCCTCCGTAGTTCACAGAGATAATATAGAAGGAAAAGCTATTTTTGATGAAAAAAACGAGATTTTCTTTTATGCAACGTTGTCGTTTTTCACAAAAAAAGAAGGAAATTAAATGGATTTTATATCTTAATCTTCCTTTTCATATACCTTATTGGACATATTGCTCATTTATTCAGATAAAAAATACCATCACAAATATATGTAAATATTTCTTTTCATCTGAATTTTCAATCTTATAAGAAATTTGATTTGACTTAAAATTAAGTATTCAATATTCGTAAAGTTTAAAAAATTTGGAGATGCGGGGCATCGATCCCCGTACCTCTCACATGCTAAGCGAGCGCTCTACCATCTGAGCTACATCCCCATGTTATCTTGTGAGTCACCGAACTCGACACATTATGCCTGACTGACTGACCAAACGAACGTCATATACACAATCTAATAACTTTTTGCTCTATTGAAACTAAAAATAAAAACTAATAATAGAAGCAGACACATTTAACAAATTAAAAAAACACACACAGTCACACTTACAGATACACTCAAAATTGCTCTAGTAGTCAGAAGCTGCCAGACATGATTTGATTTTGTTCTGCTTTAATTCTTTTTGGTAACAAATTTGACCAATATTCATTTATTTGATTTGCCTATATGTTCTAAGAGTGTATCTGTATGAGTATTTGCATGTTTGGCTGTACATCTATGTGTGTGTGAGTTTTTCAAATTAAACATCATTCAAACGTTTTGAAAATTAAAATTAAAAAACCGTTGAATATAAATAAATTAAAGTTCATTGCATTCTAACAAATTAAACAAAAAAAATCATCAAAAATCAACGATAAACAAGTTTAGTCTTTTTTTATAAAAAATGTAGATTGTTTAAAATATTTATTGTCTCATTGATTGAGGTATATTTTCTATAGAAAATTATCTCAATGATTGAGGTACATTTTCTATAGAAAATTATCTCAATGATTGAGGTACATTTTCTATAGAAAAATTGTCTCAATAATTGTGGTACATTTTCTATAGAAAAATTGTCTCAATAATTGTGGAACATTTTCTATAGAAAAATTGTCTCAATAATTGTGGTACATTTTCTATAGAAAATTTGTCTCAATAATTGTGGTACATTTTCTATAGAAAATTTGTCTCAATAATTGTGGTACATTTTCTATAGAAAATTTGTCTCAATAATTGTGGTACATTTTCTATAGAAAATTTGTCTCAATAATTGTGGTACATTTTCTATAGAAAATTTGTCTCAATAATTGTGGTACATTTTCTATAGAAAATTTGTCTCAATAATTGTGGTACATTTTCTATAGAAAATTTGTCTCAATAATTGTGGTACATTTTCTATAGAAAATTTGTCTCAATAATTGTGGTACATTTTCTATAGAAAATTTGTCTCAATAATTGTGGTACATTTTCTATAGAAAATTTGTCTCAATAATTGTGGTACATTTTCTATAGAAAATTTGTCTCAATAATTGTGGTACATTTTCTATAGAAAATTTGTCTCAATAATTGTGGTACATTTTCTATAGAAAATTTGTCTCAATAATTGTGGTACATTTTCTATAGAAAATTTGTCTCAATAATTGTGGTACATTTTCTATAGAAAATTTGTCTCAATAATTGTGGTACATTTTCTATAGAAAATTTGTCTCAATAATTGTGGTACATTTTCTATAGAAAATTTGTCTCAATAATTGTGGTACATTTTCTATAGAAAATTTGTCTCAATAATTGTGGTACATTTTCTATAGAAAATTTGTCTCAATAATTGTGGTACATTTTCTATAGAAAATTTGTCTCAATAATTGTGGTACATTTTCTATAGAAAATTTGTCTCAATAATTGTGGTACATTTTCTATAGAAAATTTGTCTCAATAATTGTGGTACATTTTCTATAGAAAATTGTCTCAATGATTGAGGTACATTTTCTATAGAAAATTGACTCAATGATTGAGGTACATTTTCTATAGAAAATGTTCACATTGATTGAGTTATATTTTCTATAGAAAATTGTCTCAATGATTGGGGTATATTTTCTATAGAAAATTGTCTCAATGATTGAGGTATATTTTCTATAGAAAATGTTCGCATTGATTGAGGTATATTTTCTATAGAAAATTGTTTCATAATTGACCTACATTTTCTATAAAATATTGTCTCATACTATTTTCTCCTCAAAAGAAAATTGTGGCAATTATTTTTTAATGGAACAAATTTCTAGAGGTTAAAGCAAATTTTCAAAAAAGTTGCGCACGTTTTTTTAACGTTTTTTAGTATAGAAATTCCTTTTTGTTTATATTTTAAATTTATGTCTGTAAAATTGTATTTTATATTCAAATTCGCACATTTCAAATATATTGATATTTAACGATTCTCGTTTTGTTTGGGTGCTGAATGTTCGTTAGCCATCAGATGTTTGGGGTTAAGTTTGATTTTTTTTTATTTTATTTCTATTGTTTTCATATTTTTTTGTTGTTTTTCTGTTCGCTTAAAATTCTGAAGTTTTTGTTTGTGGTCGTTGTTTTTTTTCTTAATTTTGCTTGTGTTTATTTTTCTTGTTGTTTAAGTGAGAGAGTTTAAGTTTAAAAGTTCTCATTTATTTTTCTTACTCATTTATTTGTTTGAGAAAACTCTGAAGTCAGTGTTGTTTAAGTGAATAATTAAAATAATTAAATTTTAAACATTTTATTTAAACTTTTCAAATACTTTTTTTTAAATTTTTTTGCTGCAAATAACAGATGTTTCAACTTTAGCGCTTATTTTCTTTTTAAGTCGTTGACAACACTTTTTTGTATTCACGCGAGTCATTTTTTTGCAAAACAATTTGTTTAGCATTTTTTGTTGTTATAGATATGATGTTGTTGTTGTTGGGGCTAAAACTTGGAAATATTTTTTTTATTTACTTTTTTCATTGTTTTGTTTTTGTTGTTATTCGACCATTTAGACAACAACAAATTAAAAAAAAACTTTTAGTTTGTTTTGTTTTTTTTATTCGCGTTAAGCAACAGTAAATTAAATGAGTGTGTCGAGCTGAGTCTAAGAGCGTTTTTTTTTCTCTTCTCAGTTGTCAACCATCGATTGTATTAAAAACTCAACATAAACGGTGTGTTACGGTGTGTTACGGTGTGTTAAAAATCCTATTAAAAGAAAACAATGTGATTTTAAAATATTTTACACAAAAAAAAAAAAAAAAAATAATAAATAAATTAGATAAAATTAATAGAAATTTTTAACAATTATAAATAAATTTAAATCGTTAAATAATTCACTAAAAGTGATTCAAAATAAAAATAAATGAAAGAAAAAAATATTAATAAATTCTAAATTAATTAACAAAAATTAGTGAAAAATAAAAATCAGTAAAATTTTAATTACAAATTTATTTTATTAATATTAAACAAATCTAAGTTATAATTAAATAACATGTTTAATATTTAGTAAATAATTGGAATTTTTTGTAATTTCAAATTAAAATCCAAATAAATTAAGTGTTGTGTTGTGAATGTAAAAGCAATAAAAATAAATTTTTAAATCGATTAAAAAAATCTATAAATATTTTGTAAAAACAAAATATTTTTAAAAGAAAACAATTTGAGTCGCAAATTTCTTACAAACAAAATAAAAAAAAATATTTTTGTGATAAAATAATTAAAAAAAAAACATTCAAACGACCCAAACACGATCCAACTCTAATATATAAAATCATAACTTATGGTGTTTTAAATAAAATAATGCAAATTCCTATTAAAATAATAAAAAATTTGCTGATAATTTTATCTTTTATAAGAAAATAATATAAATTAATTATATTTTGAATTGAATTTGAGGAGCGTAACATTTCCTCTAGAAATTTTGTATAGTTTTTAGCAAGTTTTTTTCCACGAACAATTTTGTGCTGAACATTATTTTCTATAGAGAACATGATTTTTATTCAATAATTCTTTTTACTGTCTTTTGCTATAGAAAATTATATGAAAATATTTTAATTGAACTTTGCATAAGTAACTTTTTTAATTACTCCAGATCCGCACACAAAATTTCAATGACTTTTGTTCCATTTGTTCAAGTTGTATAATCTTAAGATTATACAACTTGAACAAATCGTTTCAAATTTTATTAGCACCGTTCCACAATTTTATACTGCCCTTATGTAACCGCCACTTCCGAAAAACCGTTCAAATGGTATCATGAAAGTATTTTAAATGAGCATATTTTATACAAGTACAAAGTCTAAAATCAAATTCTCTATGGACCGGTCCATAATTTTTCACAGCTGAGTCGTGGTGTAGATTATTATATGTAATTGAAATTATTATTAAATAATTCAATTAAATTTTAATGTAACATTTATCAACAATTGAACAAAATTTCGCTTCAATAAGAGAATGTGTGAATTATTGAGCAAAATTTTCTATATAGAAATTTTCTGAATGATTTAGAAATTTTTTCATTATAGAAGATTTATCAATAATTGAGAAAATTTTGCAAAATAGAAAACTTCTTATAATAATTGAGTAAAATTTTCTACTAAAAAATTAAGAGCAAATTTATGAATAAATGAGTAAAATTTTCTATAAGAAATTTTAGCAATAATTGGGCGAAATTTCCAGAGTTAAAAATTAAAATTTAAAGAGAAAAATTTTCTATATAGTTAATTTTGTATAGAAAATGTATAAAATTACTTCCTTTCGATAAAAAATGTATCATCGTTGCTCAATCATTTTATCCTACATCACCGTAGGTGGTTGCGATATTATTTGAAGTTTGTTACGGGAAGCAAGACCTTAGGTACCACCACTTTTAGTAATACTATTTGAATCAAATCTGAGTCGTTTTAATGATGTTCGTTTATCCGTCTGGCAGGACGACTCTCCATGTATACCTTGTGAACAAAATACAGGTGGCAATTTTAAATTTTATCTTGATGAAATTTGACAGCTGTTATCATTTTGGAAATGATGTCAATTAGAAATTGAAGATGATGAGTTCATTATTTTACCCAGCACTTTTACAAATGTTTCTCCCGGAATGGGATTCTATGATCATATTAATACAAATATATCAAATAATTTTAACAAAATTTTTCACAAATATATCTGATGACAATCTTAAATGATGTGCCAATTTATAAAAGGACCGGTTCATTATTTTCAAGAGGTCCCACTGGGGGCATAAATTCGATATACGTTAATATTATAATAATAACTAGTCAAATTGAAATTAATATAAGAAAAAATCGATGTTTGAAATTTTACAAGAGTCGGTCCATAATTTCTTTTAAGTCCCAGAACCTCCCAGAAAATAATTGTTTTAAAACTTATCAATTTCGCATAAATATTATCATAATAATGTGTTGCACACTTACGCACTTAAATCAGAAAAGAAACATATACGAGGGTGGTTTATAAATTTCCCTAAGTATTTACAATCAAAAGTGATGTAGGGTATTATGTAATCAATCATGACCATAATCCATTCACAACTCCATTAAAAGTATATAAATAAATTTAATATGATAAGAAAACTTATAAAACAACTTTATTTAAGTCTTTTCGCACAAATGTATTATGAGATCAACTGTCCAATAAATTTTTCGGAGGAAAAACTTTGCTTTTTAACGTTGTTAACACCTACAACTAAATATTTTATTAATAAAATAACAACTAATTACTTAAAAATAAATAAAACGTAATTATATTTTCCACACGTGTGTGTTTTTATTATCCACACATCCATCCATCCATCCATCCATCCATCCATTCAAAAAACAAAACCACATTCTCCAAAAATTATCAAAATTAATAAAATATAAAAAAAAACTATGCCATGAACTATCCCTACGCCCTATTTGACCATTTAAACACCCATCTCTCTCTCTCCCTTTCTCTCTTTTCCGATTTTACCTTTTACATACAATTATCCATCCAATTAACTTTGTTGCTTTTGTGAGTCCCTAAGCTACACGTGATCCGTTTAAATAAATTCTCAAAAAACATATGAATCCGATTCTTACGATTCACATATACGATTCATATAGTTTAGTACTTTTTCTCTACTCTTATTCTTGTTATTTCATTTATTTTGTTACAGTTGTTTTTGGTCGCATTCGTTTTTCTTTATTTATTTTTATTGCTTCTTAGTTAATCCACTTTGGTTTATGTTACATTTTCTTTGTCACTCTACTGAAATTTATAAGAGTTTATGTTTTGGTTCCTAAGAAAAAAATTTCCCTTTGATAACTAAATTTTCTATAGAAAATTTTTAGCCTCATGAAATGAGGACAATTTTCTATAGAAAATTTTCAGCCTCATAAAATGAGGACAATTTTCTATGGAAAATTTTCAGCCTCATAAAATGAGGACAATTTTCTATGGAAAATTTTCAGCCTCATAAAATGAGGACAATTTTCTATGGAAAATTTTCAGCCTCATAAAATGAGGACAATTTTCTATGGAAAATTTTCAGCCTCATGAAATGAGGACAATTTTCTATGGAAAATTTTCAGCCTCATGAAATGAGGACAATTTTCTATGGAAAATTTTCAGCCTCATGAAATGAGGACAATTTTCTATGGAAAATTTTCAGCCTGTAAATTTTGGCTCATTAAATGCAAACTAAACTGTAGATCTGTTAAATATTCGGTTAAATTGTAATTTTTAAAACTTAATCGGTCTAACATTTTCACCGTATTGTTGATTGAGTATTAAAAGAAAATAAAGTTTTAAATTGTCGGGATTTGCAAGAGAAACATGTTAAAACGCAAAGAGAAGAATTGAAAGGAAAAACGCCTCACGATTAATCTTTTACTACCACAAATGCTATTCTTCTTCTTTATTTGTATTTAATTTTAGTTTTTATTTCAAATTGTTGTATCTCTCATGTGAAGTCATCAAAGAATTGTATTTGTATAAGAAGGGGAGAGTGTGTGTGCATGTGTTTGGGTCTTTGGAGTAATTGAAATTGTACAAAGAACTAGAAAATGTGTTTTAAATTTATGTGTGACAGACAACAGCTGATTCATGAACATGTTTTAAAAAAATAAAATGATTTATAAATCCTTTTAAATAATTTCCAAAAACAACAAATACGTAATGAAATATTGAAAAAAATCTGTAAAAAGAAAATTTCAGATATAAAATTTATAGAAAAAAGTTGTTATTTGATAAATAAAACAAGTTTTTTGATTGAGCTCTTTAAATTTTAATTAAAATTATGAAAAAAAATAAAAATATTGAATATCTATTGTGATTTAAGTGATTACTATTGTGAATGAAATTTGTGAATTTTCTAATAAATTAATTAAATTTCCCAAATAAAATGTATGAATTGAATTAATTTATTTTGAAATATTTTCAATTCAATTTATCTATTGTGAATTACAAAAAATATGATTTTCCAATTTTTAACATCAATTTCAAAGTCCAAGAAGTCGCATTACAAAAAAAAATTAGAAAGAAGTGACCTTGTGCTCTCTTAATGTGCTTAAATATCTATTTTTGCGTTTTATCATTTTTTGCAGTTTGAGAATCTTAATACTCTAAAATCCTTTAACGGATTTAAAACTTATCTCGACATCTCTTTACCGCCTTGTAATATAACTTTTGTAAATATTTAAAAAAAAATATTAGTTTTATTTGTAACCACACACACACATACATATACAGTGTTTGTAAATTTGTATATAGAAAGTTAGAAAAAGAAACAGAATCCTGCTACACTCATGATGAAATTTCTACATGAATTTATATTCGATGCACGTAACGCTGAGGATGTGGCATTAACAGCACAAGAAATGGTAAATAAATATTCTACATATTATCAATATTATTTTTATTACTACACTCAAACTCACACACATTTAAAGTTACACAAACACACAATTTATTATTTACATACTTGCAATCTAAGGAAATTAAAAATTTTCATTCTGCAAAAAATAATATAAAACGGATATAAAAATAAATATAAATCAGGATATTTAATTCTAAAATATTCTTTAAATAATTCGAAAAGTTGAATTTATTTGATTCATAAAATTAAGTATAAAAAAATATATTTTTTTCATACAAAAATTGTTATTTTATATAGAAAATGTTGCACATAAAATGACAAATTTTCTATAGAAAATGTTGCACATAAAATGACAAATTTTCTATAGAAAATGTTGCACATAAAATGACAAATTTTCTATAGAAAATGTTGCACATAAAATGACAAATTTTCTATAGAAAATGTTGCACATAAAATGACAAATTTTCTATAGAAAATGTTGCACATAAAATGACAAATTTTCTATAGAAAATGTTGCACATAAAATGACAAATTTTCTATAGAAAATGTTGCACATAAAATGACAAATTTTCTATAGAAAATGTTGCACATAAAATGACAAATTTTCTATAGAAAATGTTGCACATAAAATGACAAATTTTCTATAGAAAATGTTGCACATAAAATGACAAATTTTCTATAGAAAATGTTGCACATAAAATGACAAATTTTCTATAGAAAATGTTGCACATAAAATGACAAATTTTCTATAGAAAATGTTGCACATAAAATGACAAATTTTCTATAGAAAATGTTGCACATAAAATGACAAATTTTCTATAGAAAATGTTGCACATAAAATGACAAATTTTCTATAGAAAATGTTATGTTGCACATAAAATGACAAATTTTCTATAGAAAATGTTGCACATAAAATGACAAATTTTCTATAGAAAATGTTGCACATAAAATGACAAATTTTCTATAGAAAATGTTGCACATAAAATGACAAATTTTCTATAGAAAATGTTGCACATAAAATGACAAATTTTCTATAGAAAATGTTGCACATAAAATGACAAATTTTCTATAGAAAATGTTGCACATAAAATGACAAATTTTCTACAGAAAATGTTGCACATAAAATGACAAATTTTCTATAGAAAATGTTGCACATAAAATGACAAATTTTCTACAGAAAATGTTGCACATAAAATGACAAATTTTCTATAGAAATGTTGCACATAAAATGACAAATTTTCTACAGAAAATGTTGCACATAAAATGACAAATTTTCTATAGAAAATGTTGCACATAAAATGACAAATTTTCTACAGAAAATGTTACACATACAATGACAAATTTTCTATAGAAAATTTTACACATACAATGACACATTTACTATAGAAAATGTTGTACATAAAATGGTAAATTCTTTATAGAAAATGTTGCACATACATTGGCAAATTTTCTATAGAAAATGTTGATCATAATGTGCCAAAATGTCTTTTACTAAGAATATTTTTCTTAACTGTAAAAATTGATTAAAATACGGAAATAAAATAAAATAAAATAAAATAAAATATAAATATTTTGTATAATTGAGTTGTTATTGTTGCACCATATCTGAGTGATATTATTCTTGTCAATATTCATTAGTATTTCAGTATTTTTGTGATACAATTAATGTTTCTGTTTGGGGTTGAATTACATTTTTCCATCAGTAAAATCAACGGTAAAGATATTTGAATTTCATACATTTTTCATTCCATCATCATCATTGTCAGAGACCTTAAAAAGTAACAACAATGTATTTTAAATATTTTTGTTGTTTTTTATCTCTTTTTTGGTATATTTATTTATGCTTTTTTTTACTCCAGTCTATTGTGTTTTTTGTTGTTGTTTTCTTTAACAAAAAATAACTAAAATTTAAATTAAAATGTATATTTTCCGGTTTCAATTTATTGAACATTTGTGTATATAACTTTTTCCTAAAAATACGGTAGACTTACAGACTGACATACAGACAGATAAAATAGAAAATGTCATTTATTTCACACATACAAACTAATACAGATAGACTGAAATGTAGACGGACCAAATGAGAATATATAGTGAAAAGTTGAAATTGTAATATTGTGGTGGAATATAATGATTTTCTGCTTGATTACCTAAATATATAATTTAGTAGTTACCCATACGGAAATGGAAGGGTTATTGGATGAAATAAAGAAAACAATTCGGAGCCAAAATAAAATAATTCGATCTTAAAAAAAACATATGTTTTATGAAAAATTAAAAGAGTTGTGATCAAGGTGCTCATAAAATCGCTTTTTTTCTATAGAAAATGTTACTCATTTCACAAGAGGGTCCTACATACTCGACCCTCTCGTACATATGTGCGATTACGTATATGTAGTGTGGCAAGTCCAATAAAAATATTTTAAATAATCACATCACGTTTTTATTTTACACTTAAAAGTATGTGAAATAAAATATTTGTAAATAATGATTGCAAAATAGAATTTTACTGCAGTAAAATAATGAAACGGTCGACTCAACAGTCATTCAGTCAGAGTGACAGAAAAGTTCTTGTATAAAATTACAATAATTTTATTAAATAAATTTTTAACACCAACACTGACCTTTGCAACATTAAAATTTCCACAATATTTATTATTTAAATACAGTTAATTTGTTTATTATTTCCAAGATCAAGACATCAATATTTGGACTTTTTGATTTGTACCCTCATCGTTCCCTGAATTTAAACTTATTAAAATAAAGAATAATAAACAGATTTATGACAAAAATTATTTAAATTGTTTCGACGTCTGTCATTATTGATGATTAAATGAAATAAAAACAAAAATAAAAAAGTAAAAGACAATATAAAAAATCGATAATGTGTAGATGACAACTTCATTTATCGTCTAAAACTATTTTCTAACACAATTTGTGAAAATAATATTCTTTTCATACTCAAAATCGTCCGTCGTCACACAATTTCTAACAAAATTTCTTTTTGACTCGTATTTTTTTACTTCCTCCTTTTCATTCATTCATTTTTTTTACAAAATTCTTTTTATATGAGTTTTTTATGAAAAAAGCAGAGTATGGACACACATACAAAAATGTGTATGTCTGTCTGTGTCTGTGTGTGTGTGTGTTTTTGAAGTAATAAACTGGGTTGAATCTCTTCTGAATGGTTAAAGTAATAGAAATTTGTACTGAATCACTTGGTTGTTTGGGTTGAAACGACTGTTGACTGACTGACATTTTTTTGTTTTTGTTATTGTTTTTTTTATTTGTTTGCCTCTGCCACTTTTTCTGTCAATTTTTTGCTCAGTTTACATTTGCTGGTTTATATAGTTTGTTTTGTGTTGCCTTTTACGGTTCTTCAAATACCCCTACATGTTTTGTATTTCGTCTTCATTATGATTTTAAGTACCTTAAAATATATAAAAGTACAAATCTCCTTACAGTGTGGATATAAATTATAGTTATTATTCGATAATATATCATGTGGATAATATATCATGTCATTAATTACCTCTTTAATAACAGGACTTTAAAGCGGAACTCTGACTGTAAAGACATTTCGGATAGAAGTTTTAAAATTTTTTGTATTCCATCTGTCCTCTAATAGTTTAGCATCTAAGGAAGGATGAAATTTTGATCATATTTCGTAAACCCTTCCATTATCGTTTTTAGTGCTTTCTGTCAATTCGCTTGAACTGGTTTTCCATCTCCGTTCAAAATCTAACACACACACACACTCTCTTCAATTTTCTTTTAACAAGAGCCATATATATCTCTCCATTGGCCTTAGCTCTGGACAATTTGGAGTATTTGATTCTTCTGATACAAATATCACATTCTTGTTTTTGTATTACTCAATTCCAATTGGGTGCTTGTCATTGTGACAGGATGCCAAGTCAGGGCAAAAATAAGTGGACGCATTATGAAGTCTTATGAATGGAGGTAGTTTTTTTTTTGTAAAACATAAATTGATATAAATTTTGGTTTTTATAATGTGTCCACTGTAACAAATTATTGGTTTCTTTTGCCGCAACTTTATTCATCCTTCTTTTTGACAAATTTTGACTGATTTAGAATCCTAAACTTCTCTTCGACATTCATCAGCAAAAAAATTTCATCAGAATGGCAGAGAAATCAGCCAGAACATATGTTTCGTCACCCAATATGCATCTTAATTATTAAAAAATATCTTGACTTCAATATCCATGTTCTGTTTTTGGTCCCTTACTTTTTAACAATGTTCCTTTTAGGAACTTGTTGAGCCTTAAGTACTTCTTAAAGAAGCATAAGCTTTCAACTTTTCGTACCAAAAAGACTGTTGTTCTATCGGATTTTTTGAATGTGTAGGTAATAGCGCGAATCAGAATTATCAGTTAATACAAACGAAGGAATTTAAGACATATCATAGTTGCTTTTATGAACATAATTTTCTAAGCGAGATAGGTTTCCATTTGAAAAGATCAGATATCTTTAGAATCGGAAATTAGTACCTCATCGTGATAATCCTATGATTTACAATCTAAGGAAATTCCGGAATATTAATTGATTTATTACTGAAAAGTTCAAAGTGACTACATGATCGAAAAAATCTTAAAAACGCACTTCATGTATTGAAGTTGTTTGTTCAAATCCGTTCTTAATCTGCAGCTCTAAATCTGTGATTAATATAACTTGTATCCTTTATAAAAATATTTTGATCACTTATTGAAACATGACAGCTGCATACTTTGATATGATGTATGATAGTACTAACTTTGTGAACATTGCTGCATTTTTATACCCTCTTGTTTAATGAGTTTAATGTCGTCTAAGTACTTTTTTAAAGCTACTGTGTGTGTGTGTGTGTGTGTTGTTTTAACTCCTGAGGTCTTTGTACTTTTAACACACAAATATGAAATATAAAATGAAATTCAAGTAAAATTATAGAAGAAAAAATTATATATTTAAAATATTAAAATATACACAACTAAAATTACTCGTACGACAAGTATTTAAAATTAAAATATTCAAATTTGTTTCATTTCTTATTTATGTTCCTTTTCTTTGCTCACCTTATTCATCACCTAAACACGAAATTGTTTTTGAAAATCGATAAAAAAATACTAAATTTCATTTCGAATTATTAACATTGTTGTTATAATGTTTATAGTATTTTAAGCGCTACAAAAAGGGGACCGATGATCTATAAAACTAAAAGTTATATTTTAAAGAAACATACGCAGCAAAATTGTTCATAATATGTGAAATTTTCTATATAGAAAATTTGCCTCATAATATGAGAGATTTTCTATATAGAAAATTTGCCTCATAATATGAGAGATTTTCTATATAGAAAATTTGCCTCATAATATGTGAAATTTTCTATATAGAAAATTTGCCTCATAATATGTGAAATTTTCTATATAGAAAATTTGCCTCATAATATGTGAAATTTTCTATATAGAAATTTGCCTCATAATATGTGAAATTTTCTATATAGAAATTTGCCTCATAATATGTGAAATTTTCTATATAGAAATTTTGCCTCATAATATGTGAAATTTTCTATATAGAAATTTTGCCTCATAATATGTGAAATTTTCTATATAGAAATTTGCCTCATAATATGTGAAATTTTAATTTGCCCAAATGTATTCTATATAGAAAATTTCCCTCATAATATGTGAAATTTTCTATATAGAAAATTTCCCTCATAATATGTGAAATTTTCTATATAGAAAATTTGCCTCATAATATGTGAATTTTCTATATAGAAAATTTCCCTCATAATATGTGAAATTTTCTATATAGAAAATTTGCCTCATAATATGTGAAATTTTCTATATAGAAAATTTGCCTCATAATATGAACAATTTTCTATAGAATTCAATTAAAATTTTTATCATTCCCATTTAAAGTTTTGCTGGGTTATAAAATTCTATTCATTGTTTTCTTATTGCAAAATACGATTTTCTTGAACCACATTAACGCTTTAATGTCTTTAAGTGTGTCTATGCGAATGTAGATGATGTTAAGATAATTGAGATTGTTAGTGGGTGTATGATAAGTGATTCCATTCAATTTGGTTCAGAATCTATTTGAAGAGAAAAAGCTGAAATAATTTATAATTAAAACAGAAAAGAGAAAATATATGTCAACACTTTATTAGATCTGAAGAGACTACATTGATTTAGATCCTTTTCCATTCAACCATCTATTCATCCTTTAAAAGTGATTTATTTAGTAAATCAAGGATTTATTTTATCTTATAGAAACTATGATTTTTTTACCATCACAACCACTTAATTTACTTTGTTTTGAAAATGAATGAAATTCTGATTTATTACAAGACAATTTTAATTAAAGTCTTAATAAAATAAATTTAATTATATTTTCTATCAAACTTATCGATAACCTGTCAATATCATTAATCATTAGTTAGAAATATATATAATGGAGAAGTTGTTGATCACATTCTATTGGCAAAAGATGGTTTAGTTTAAATTCATGGACACTTAAGATTCATGAGGAGTTGAACTCCATAACAAGGGAGTCTACAAAAAAAAACAGTTTGAAGTTGAACATTTTAGATAGCGCTTTGATGGTGGCTTTTACCTTTCACTACTCATCACTACCTGAGAGAAATAAGGGTCACCGAAGATACGCTGTAGATCCACCTAAAAGTGTTATTATCGTCGGTTCAGAATTTACTACTTGAATTGTATTTTCATACATTCTTAATTTTCTTTTACCAATTTAATTATGTTTAATTTTAATTTAGAAATTCGCATTATTTATTTAAATTAACTAAACTTTTGCTTTAACTCCGAATGTCTTGAAATATTTCTAAATAAATTCCATTAAATCGAAAGTTTTTTTCCCCAAAAGGGGGGGGAATACAAATACGACTTGCAAATCAATTAATTTCGTTTTCATTTTGAATAATTAATTTATTTTATTTTATTTCGAATATTTATTTTGATTAGAATTTTTATATCGAATGTCTTCGCAAATGTTTCGTAATATATTTTTATGGCTTTTTAAATAGATCCATTTTTTGATAATAAACATCTTAATATAGATTTATTTAATTGTCATTGTCAGTTAAATATTTATTTAGATTGATATACAAATTTAATTAACATAATAAATTTATTCATTTAAAAATAAATATAAAAATGAAATCGGTCAATAAAATCTTGTTAAAATTTTTATTTTTTAAATAAACTTTTAAGTTGTTAAAAATGCTAAAAGAATAAAACATCATAACGTATACTACAGCCCTAATTGGAGCTTTTCTTATCTCTTTTTTACATCTGCACGCAGAGAAAATATATATTTGCGGTATCCATAAATGTGTAGCAACATACTATTGTTGTTAGATATTGTTACCGTAACTAAAATATTTGTTTATTCGATTTGTAATTTTGTATTAATAGTAACAATAGTTATTGTTATCACCACTAAAAATATTGTTATTCAAATAAAAATATTGTTATTGTAGTAAAAAGTTTGTTTATTAGCATTGTCATTTTGTATTGATAACAATAGTTATTATTATCATCACAAAAATATTATTATTGTCACTAAAAATATTGTTATTTCAATAAAAAACATCGTTAGTTCAAAAACAAATTTAGTTGTTCAAATTAAAATGAATTCAACAATTAACATGTTGCTAATAACAATAAATGTTTGCCGCGAATAAATTATTGTTTGCGACAAACATGTGTTCCCATCAAGTCAATCTGTAATTCTAGTGATGTCGTTAGTTTGTCATTTACAGGTTATGCGTAACTGTCTTATCAATTAAAAATGAAACTAATTAGGATGTTGCGAAGGCAGCGATACAAGAAGTCCTTTTTTTTGGTTGCCGATATCTTTGATATGATTTTGAAAAAATATTATTTTTTTCTTAACTTCTATTTATATATTTAATAGATTCTATTAAAACACTTCTAAATTACTTTAGTCAATTGTACTAAACAATTAATTTAAACATGTTTTTCTAAATGTCCTTGACTATGTCTTGGTCAACCTTTAATAGTTTGTAGTTTAAAAAAAATAGTTTTTTTTTTTATTTTGCAATAAAAATAATAGAAAAAACTGAACAGAAATGAGAATAAACATTAACGAAATTACCCAGCAAACATATAGATAAGGTGATTCAAAGTCTATAAATTTTTCTATTCCAGACAAAGACTGTTATTTAGCTCATAGTTTATATGTTTTTGTAAGTTCATTTCTTCTTTCGTTTTGAAAAGGCTTTTAAATCCATTTCTGAAATATTTAATTATTTTTTTATTTTCTCCAGAATCCAATTCCTTCACATTATTCTTAGACGAATCATAGAAGTTTATTTAAATTTCGTTTCTAACGATGAACTCATAGAATTCTTTTTGGTTCCCTCAGCATTATTGTTTTGGGCATATTTTGTTGCTCTGCTTTGAAAATGTCGGTTATTTTGTGTTATTTGTTTCTTCAATTATTCTTTCGCACAAATCCAAAACCTCTCAATTTGTCTTAGATTCTAACTGTATGAAATATTGGATTTTCCCAGTAATAAGGACCATATAATTTGAAGTATTGACTTCTTCCAACTCGAAAATATACTTAGATAACTTTAAATCATTATGACCTAAAAACTTCGCCAAAATCGGCCGAAAAGTAAAATGTTTAATTTTTGAAGTTATATATCTCTTTAACTATTATAGATATAAGACGAAGTTTTTTTTTAATCTTTAAAATAGGTTTAGATATATAGGGAATCTGAATAGTTTTGAATACCTTTATGACCCGAAGTGACCAATTCTGGTATCCTCTGGTATCCGACCCTTGTTAGTTTCACAGAATTTATACTCATAACTTAATCTCGACTACACTTCTATTATCAGTATTGTAAAATTTCATTAAAATTGGATTATCCGTTCGTAAGTTACAGATTTATTTCCATTTCATTTTTCATTTGAAACACTGTGCATCCTTTAAATTCACCAAACAATTTGATTTTGTTTATTAAAATCATAATAAAAATATTCCTCTTGTGATTGTTCGCTGGGTATAAACAATGCCGGCCGGCTGTTGTCAGTTTATTAATACTTTTTTAGTTTCAAAAATTTTTTTCACACATCGAGGGCGGCGGAAGAGTGGGAGAGAGAGTGAAGTAGACTCTTGGTTTTTGTTTTTTTCAGGTTAAATACGCACGTTTTGCGTTTTTTTTTTTCGTTTTTTTTATTATAATTCGTGTATAAAGTTAACAAAAAAAAGTGGTCTCCACAAACAACTTTTTTTTTCATTTTTTATGTTTAAGTTTGTTCGCGCTTTTCTTATTATTGTTTTTGTTTTTAGTCTTTTTTTCGTTTGCTTTTGTTTTATTTTAGGCATTTTATATTGTTAATATTTGGTTTAGTCATCCGTTTAAATAAGTTTAATTTGTTTGAATGTGTAAAGTTTTGTATTTTACTCTCTTTTTTTAATTATTCACTTCACTAAGTTTGTCAAGCCATATGTAACAGCAAGAAGGAATTAAAACATACTATTACACTGTACCAAAAAAAAGGTAGTAACTACAACGAAAATGGTTGCAGAATCAAAGAAAAGTAGGTTAAATATCAGCCAATGAAACTTTTAGTCATCATAACGAAAATTTTAGTTAATTTTTCGTAAATTCTTCAAATTGACGAAAAATCATTAATATGACATCAATATGACTCGTTAATAAAAATGCGGTTAATTTGAATAAATATTATTCAATTTGAATAATATATTATTCAAATTTTAAAAATACCTTATTTAACTTAAATTTTAGTAGAAGTGAGAAAAGAATTGCGTTAAATTGTTGTTTATAATAATACATAAAATATTAAGAACCAAAGGGACGAGAACTCCCCATATAAAGCAAATATTATAATACATATAATATTAAGGACCAAGGGAAAGGGAGTACTTCTTCCCATACAAAGAAAATATTGATTAAAGAATATCTGAAGAACTGTAACAGCGAGAATTTAATTAAAATTTGGTTCCAATAACTTCCTCAAGGAACTGTTTTACTGGACAAAATGTTAGACGGATAGGATCAGGGGAGAAGTAGCCCCCATGCAAGGCAAATATTTATAATCGAATATCTATAGACTTTCTACAACGACAATTTGGTACCAATTATTTTTTAATACACGTCGATTTGTGATTTATGAAAAGCTTATTTGGTTAGAGCTGAATGTATATATCATTTTCCAAATCGTTTCTATTACTATGTTTCAGATTCGTCACCGTCGACTAAAGTGTATTCCTTTTTTTATTTTATAAATTCATGTTCAATATTGATTTTAAAGTTTCTTTTTCTTTTATTTAAAAGTTTTGTTCGATTTTTTTGAAATTTTTTATCAATAAAAATTGAGAGTATGAAGTGCGTAACTATAGCTAAAGCAGCTGTTTTGTTTGGATCCGTGTTTAATGTGATTTATAATAAATATTATTTCATTTTATTTATTTTATTATATTAATTATTTATAAAAGTGAAAGTATGTCACATATGTGAATGTAGTTTTAAAGGCTTAATTTTATTATAAAACATAAATTACATTTTTAAAAAAGGTTTAATTTATATGGATTAATATATTATGAACAGATCTAGGGATTATAATAAATAAAATTTTAATAAATGTTATATAAAACTGTTGATAGTTAATGCAAATGATTTAATGATCTAACTATTCCGATTACCGGAACTTGAGAGATTCAAAATGTATCTGTTGCTATAATTTTTACTAAATCTATTCTAATTCTTAGCAGTCAGATTCTATCAGGCCATGTAGGCAGATGTCTAACTAACGCATTCCCGTTAAGATTTCTTTAGAAAACAATGAACAAATGATAATGTTCAGATCATATAATAATTTTATCAGTGAAGAAACGTTGCCAGATCATTTGGAAAATATTACAAAAAATATATTTTTTAAAGTTTTAATTTCTGATTAATAAAATTTGTTAACTTCATTATTATTTTTCATTATTATTTTTCATTATAATTATTTTTTTTTGGAATTTTATTTAGGGCCGATATTAACTCTGCTCTCTAAAAAGACTAAAACGCAATAAAATAAAAATAAAAATGACTTAAGAATTCATTTCGACTTGGATATCTTTGAAACTATAACTATATATAAATATATTTTTTATAGAGATTCACAAGGACTATCAGGCCAAACCGACTACGTCCACTCCTTAAAAATGAACTCGAAGACACATCAGCTCAAATCATGAGAAATTTTATTAAAATGTCTTTATCATATAAAAAGTTTCTAAATAATTAAAAAATCGATTTGAACATATTTTGCGTCATTTGATATTCCTCAGATTTCGTTCCACATCAAGTCAATACCAGATTTATATTTATCTAAATATATTTTTTCCCATTAGCCGAATTATGTTTGTCTTGAACAAGAAAGACTTAAAATTATAGAGACAAGGAAATCTCGTTATCATAGATTTCTAGTCTTAAGTTTTCTTGGACTTACACTTTAATAACCGTTTCCGATAAGGATGAAATTAGAAAAATTGATGAATACTCGTTAATGAATTAAAAGGACATAATTACGACGTTACGTTTTTCCCGAAAAAGGAACACTGCCGTGATATAAATATAAACCATTCAAACGATATTGGATTTATTTTTAAAAATGGTGAGATTTCATGAATAAAGATGTATAAAAAATCTTAGAACCAAAACGAGCATCAGTCTTGATGAAACCTTCTTCCGACTATATTGAAACTGTAAAATCAGAACAAATCGGATATATATTAAAGATGTTATGGAATAAACTCGACATGATTGGTTTTGTATTTTTAGAAGATTTTCGGAAGAAGGACTTTTATCATTATTGAATTCTAGAGAATATTATTGAGGGTCAGATGGTCGAGTCGTTTTAATTTGAATTTATCTCTTAAATTGTAAAAATCTAAACTTTTATTATTTAATTTAAATTTTATTAAATATTTTGCAAATCAAAGACAAAACCAACAAATAAATATTCTGCTAAAACTTTTCACACCTTAAATATGAGACACACTTTAATTCAAACATTCAGAGGAAAATATAACATAAAATAAGCAACCAATAAACTTTTTGAATAAGAAACTCGTTACCCGAGTAAAGTTCTCTGCCCTCAAACTTATTCCTGTAAATCTCAGGAATAACAAAAACAAAAAATACAAAACTTTGAACAGTATTTTAGTGATATGAATGACAGTTGTGGATTTGAGTTGTATTAACATTATTCCATCGACTGGGCATGAAAACAAACACCATGGACATGTGTTACAGTTCTCTGATGTCAGCGAAAGAACTTTTTTCATTATAGATAAACATCATTTATTGTTTTTTTTCTGTGACTCTGGACTTTCGTTTATGTTAATGTCAACACAAAAGTTTTTCTTTGACACTCAAACAAAAGTTATGGAATATTTGCTCCAGGTCACAATTGTATTTATTCTACCAATATTTAGTTTAATATTCAATTTGTATTGAAATCATAAATATATAGACAAATTAATGTACTTTTTTTGTTTATAAATAAATAAGAGAAGATTTCAGATAAATAAAGAATTATTTAATTTGAAAAGTTTCCTGTTTTTTTAAGGAAAATAAAACTTTGTAAAAGTTCAACAAACTTTCAATTATCTGATTGTGAAGTCATGGAAATTAGTTATGATTGAATCGATTTGTTTTTGTGGTCAAAATTATTAATTTATTATTTGGGAAATAAAAGTTTTTCAGATTAATTTATTCTTAATCTGTGTATTTGTAATGTTAATCATATATTTTGTTTAGCGATTATTAATAAATTATTAAATATATTTTCATAATAAACTTCTTAATCCTTGTGAAATTCATTCAATATTATGTTGGCTGCAGAGTAAAAAATATAGTTGTGACAATCATAATTATTACATTCAGTACATTTTTGCTAAAATTATATTAAAATTTAAAACATGAATGTATCAATCGCATAACCATAATATGCTTGTGATACAAACATACTGTTTGTGATATTATAACCATAATATGTAGCATAGCAATTATAGTCATTACAACCAATATTTTCTCTTCAAACTAAATCGTTTAAGACAAACTTGAATATTAGAGTTTTATTTGTGATATATTTGAAAACATCCCTCGTATAACTTATTTCATTCACATCCACCATAATGTTATTTGTGCTGAATTTATCAACAAATATTCTTATTTACTTTTGAAAATATTTTCATCACAATTTGCTGTTGTTCCATTATTCACCACAAAAGTCAATTTCCTATTGACTCGTGTTATGATTGTTGACAATAGAATTTACAACTCAGTGATATTTTGTTAAATGCATTTGAAAGTTTTGGAATTTCAATTTCATTATTGTTTATTATAAAATATTTAAAATTTATTCTTTTATTTTTTTGGAAAAAATATGATGACATGAACGAATAAAAGGATATAAGAGTCAAGTAAAAAATATGTTGGAATACCATAGATCATGTGATACCCTTTATATCATATTATTAATCCGAATGGCTTCTGTACGTAATTACAATTTACAATAACTTCATAAACATATTTTCTGTAATGATTCTTCTAGAGAGCAGAAATTCCTGCAATTTTCCTAGAAGGGACATTAATGCTGTACAATAGTTATCTTGATTTGAATATACCTCCAAATGTAATTTGTAAAATATACTCTTCAGTAATTACCGAGAAGTGGGTATATACTCTACTTTTGAAAACTTATAGATCGCTTCCAATTGGGTAGTTCACGTGCCGTTACTTGGGATATATTCGGACTGTGTCTCCCTATCAA
Organism: Cochliomyia hominivorax; assembly: GCA_004302925.2. Classification (NCBI taxonomy): domain Eukaryota; kingdom Metazoa; phylum Arthropoda; class Insecta; order Diptera; family Calliphoridae; genus Cochliomyia; species Cochliomyia hominivorax. The sequence goes on along the minus strand of PYHX02000467.1, from coordinate 45,935,594 downwards.
AAGAGCAATTCACATAAGTTTTTGAAGGTATTAGAAGTTTGTATAGCAGAAAGATCCAAACACTTGTAATGACGATATCTGAAATGATCAGTAAGCTTCAACTCTTGACTCCATTTAAACTTGTAAGAGTTTACATTTAAATCCTTATTAAAAATTCGTGGCAGTAAGGAAGTCTCTTCTGCCAAAACTGTTTATATACAACATACATTCATGAAGTATATGTTTAATTTTGCCAAACATAATAAATATCAAATGTGACACATGCTTAACACCGTGTATTAGGGTAGGACCTCTCTTTATAAGTATCTTAGTTCACCTCAAGTCTCGACTCCGATTTCTTATATATACCGCAGTTTTCTCATATGTCAATCGTAATAAAGTAATTTGAACAATTCAGACTTGTAAGAAGTGAGAGTCTTAACACACTTTCTGGCTGATAACTTTTTTACGGAAGCTTTATTAATTTTCCCCTTTTCCTGGTTTTGATGACTTAATAATTGGACACCTGATTCATATATAATAAATTCAAGATTTCTATATTCAAGACGTGTGCGTTTTTCTTCCTCTGGGCAAAAATGAAAATTCTCTCGCCCAAAAACGCAAAATTGTAACAGTTTGACAATGTATGTTATCGTTCCTGGGAATATAGGTTATTCAGCTTTGTCCCGATTATTCACAATGGCCATCGTCGATTACACGGAGTGATCATTTCAAATAAGATAAAAACGGACTCCATAGATTTCATTTTTGGACTGTTTTACCTTGTTCAAGTCAAAATTTGGTAAAATTTCCTTGCAACAAATGGACTCGGATCCTAATGTAACCAACAACATTGAACTGCATGTTACGTTCGGTGAAAATTTTGAAATGTTATTCTTAGAAAGAAGTTTTGCAGTAGCAAATATTGATCCACAATTTTTTTCTTCAGACAATTTTTATATTCTTTCTAGAACAATTGAATGTCAATTCTTAAAGAAAATAAACAAAAAAATATATTTTTTTTTAAATAGAAAAATTAAAAAAAATAATAACAAAAATAAAAACATGTTAAATGACGTGTTAAAATTTATTTACACAAAAAAATATAAATGAAAATCGCTTGAAATAAAAAAACAAGTAAGAGTGCATAGTCGGTCTAGTCCGACTGTCTAATATCCTACACCGCATGCTCGGTTTAAAATGGTAGTTATAAAAAATTTATGAACGACCCTCGTATAATTTGATTTTCTGATTTATTGTGAAGTGTTAAGTTTATGCGTTTTAAAATACATTTTTGGGGGGACTTCATAATATGGGGGCTACAAGGAATTATGAGCCGATCCTTTTTACTTATATTTATCTTAATTTTTACAATACCAACATATTTATGAGATTTTTCCCTTAAGAGTGATATTTGGTAGGGAGTTTGTATGGGACCTATGAGAAAAAATGGACCGACCTTGGCATATTTTGGCATTAGATTTTAGAATATTATAAGACTTTCTTGTGCCAATTTTCGTTTAAAAATATTTTTGTATTTAGGATTTTTATGACCTTAAAACCCCGTTCCGGGAAGAACATTTGTATGGAAGGTACCTGAAATATTGGACCGAACGTGGTGAATTTCAATAGGCTTCGTCCCTATGCCATAATAATATGTATCCAATTTCATGGAAATATTTCAAAAATTGCTACCTGCAAACTGTTCACAACATTAACATGGACAGACAGACGGATGGACAGACATCGTTAAATCAACTCGGAAAGTGATTCTGAGTCAAATGGTATAAAAACGCATAATACCCCAACCAACCTTCGTTGGCGTAGAGTGTAAATATATAAAAATCTTGTTCAATATTGTTGATCTTGTTGTTATCGTTATTATTATTATAGTTGTTGTTGTGTTTAGACCAAAAACTGTGTCAAGATTTTGTATTAAAACACCATTTAAAGTTGAAAATGTTGTTTCGATTTTTATTTTATTTATTTATTTTTTTCGCTTTTAGCGTTTTTTGGGATCTCAATGTTTGTTGTTATTTTTATTTGCAAATATTTCTGAATTTTATCTAATATTTTTGTCATCATCTTATATGGGCAGAGAATTGACATACAACAACAACAGCAAAAAAACATAAACAAATAATTTGAAACTGATTTATTGTTTTAATATTTGACAAAAAATCTCGATTGACTTTAAATTCAAGTTAATGAAAAACTTAAACAGAAAAAAACATGCTCCTCGATTTGAACAACTTTAAATGGAGTGGAGTTCAGTTGAGTTTAAGTTAAGTTGAGTCGAGTGGTGGTCAATGAGATAACAACTTTACAATGTAACCATAAATATATATATTTTTATTTAATTTATCTATAAACAAATACAAATTAAACAACAATTACATGCTTTAGAGTACAATGATTTTTTAAATTTGATATATATATATATATATATATATATATATATATATATATATATATATATATATATATATATATATATATATATATATATATATATATATATATATATATATATATATATATATATATATATATATATATTAGGGGTATGCACTTGGGGCAGTAAAGATTTTGAAAATCCATTGGATCCAATTTTAAAAATATATTGTTAAATGTCAAAATGGACAAAGACTCTAAGTCCCTCAAAATGAACGCAAGAATTTTCAGTTTTCAGAAGGCATAAAAAATGCTTTAGGTGAACTTGTTTTCCAATCTTCTCTGAGAATAACTCACCCACATAATCGACAACTATTCGGACAGCCATATAGAACTAATAACTATAGTTGAATAATCTGAAGAAAGCTGAATAACCTACAATCCCAGAATATCAACCCATTGGATAGAATTTTCCCTTTTTTGGAGCTTTTTTTTAATGCCAGGAAAAAAAGGGAAACAATTTTTTAATCGACTAAAATCTAAAATTTTAAGAAATTACACTCTCCAATTAATCGGTTACTAAGAATCGATTTCAGTATAAAGGTGGCAGTGTAAAAATGATCACAAAAAATAATAGTTTTTTTTATAAAAAAATGGATTCCCAACCATAATCGAAATCTATTCACTAATCACTAAAGTAATCATATCAAAATGATCACCGGCAGAGGCATGGATGAATATGGCTAAATCGACCAAGATTTGATTTGATGTAGGATTATATATCTTTAATATTAAATAAATAACTTTATTTAAAACATGAAACGATAAACGAATTCCGAATTCAATCACTTTAAAGGATAAAAATTATCGTTATAATATTTTTTTGTAATTTTCACTAGAATCGTAATTTCAATTCATTATAAAAACCACAATCTGATGAAATTGAATGGATTTTTTCGTCTATAATATTCTTATTAGTTATTAAAATTTTTAATATAATAAATTATGTTAAAGTTTCAGTTGACATCTTTATTTCGGATTTAACTTATTTTACTTTTCAATGAGAAATAACTGAACATGAATGTTTTTTTTTAAGTTATTGACATTTGAGATTTATATGTTAATTTTTTTTGTCTTGTTTGATTTGAAAAGTCGCTACTGATAATTTAAAAATTTTAAAATTAGTTAAAGTTATTATCCACATAATTCGTAGATAATTCGTACTTGGATGGATTTATAATTTAAATAACCTTCAATATGATATTTTTAGTTTATGGGATTAAAAATGACAACAAAATCTTAATTTGTCTTTTGATATATAATTTGAAGTAAACTCTCATCTTTGTAGTGAAAATGTGTGGTTATGGTAACCATTAATAAGTGCCTTGACATAATATGGTTGTGAGGGAACCATATCATAACAATTCGTTTCTATATTTTAACTTTCAAAGCCAAATACAAATAATAAAATCTTATGTAAAATCAATTAAAAACGAGATGGATTAACATTTTTCAGTTATGATTTTCCTTCATATATAAAATTGTTAATTTAACATTGTTTCACAGTGAATGCAGTTTTTTTTTAATTTTTTCATTTGAATTTTACAACGAAAAAATAACAGTTTTCAATCGAAAGATTTTAATATGTAAAATATTATTTCATCAGAAACTATAAGACGTTAATTTAAAAAGAATTAAAAACAATTAACTTTGCCCAAAATCAACTTTGTTTAACGATGATTTTGTTTAAATTTTTTTCTGTGTGTACGCATTCTGTAGGATTCTTAAGCTGATATCGCATGCAGAAAAAATATGTGTTTGCGGTAATCATAAACGAGAAGCAATTATTATTAATAATAATAATAATAATATTATTATTATTATTATTATTATTATTATTATTATTATTATTATTATTATTATTATTATTGGATATTGTTTCTTTAACTAAAAAACAATAGTTATTGTTGTCGCCACTAAATTTATTGTTATTCCAAGAAAAAATTTGTTTAATTGCATTAATATAATTTGAATTGAAAACAATAGTTTTTCCTATCGCCACTAAAAATATTGTTATGTTCACTAAAAGTATTGTTGCCGCCACTATTATTACTGTTATCGCAACTAAAAGTAATGTTATTCTAATAAAAAAAATATTGTTAGTTCAATACAAAGTTTGTCGATTTTGTTAAATAGAAATTGATTTCGTTGTTACTTATGCTCAAATTTCGCCAGGATCGAGGCTTTAGAAATCAAGAAGTGGCATCCAAACGTTAAACTATTAATACCTGGATCACACAAAGCTTACGCATGTGGAATACCATCGAAAATGTTTTAATGTTAATGTCATATATATCCAATAATCAATCAAAGGGATCGTAATATTCATAGTCTTATACATAAGTCCATATCTGCCGAAATTTTAAAATTTTCCAATTTGAAAACATATTTCACACAGGAATAGATAGAAAGGATTAAGTTTAATCCTTATACATTATCGACAAAATAGAATTGGATCTATCGGTTTAGCTGTTCTGAATGTTATGGGTTTAATTTTATTATAGAACAACGACAACGACAGCTTCCAAAAGAAGTATCTCTTTATAATTGTGAAGTTCTTTGGGAAGTTCTTCTTTGGGGTTTTATCTTAGGTGCAGTAAATGAATAGTTGATACGTTAGTAGAACTTTTATTTACGGAAGTCACAGTTATTTGGTGAAAATCCTTGGGAAAAGATCTAACCATCAAAGGACCTTGGAAAAGGTTAATTTCTGGCGCTTTCCGCATAACACCGATCAGGTCACTTTTTTGCTTCGCTGTCTTCACTTTAACTTTTTATCAAGACATAATTTGGGAATTTAATAATGTTTTAGATTACCATCCCTTTTTGTAGATTGAATAGATTCATGCTTTTTCGAGATTTATTAGATCAAATTCAATAAATGGACTGAGCTGTGCATTCCTTAAAGTATTCTTCATTCAGATATCTTGGTCATTGGAAGAGCTGTTAAATAGCTTCGTACTTTTAAATTTAAAAGTATTTATGCTGACAGTTTGTCCTTAAATCCTTCTCTTCAACTGAGCGGGTTTGTTTATGTGTTGGGCTTTTTTAATTAGATGGCGTGTAATTTCATTTTGGATCTGATCTGGTTATGGGGATATTTATGATTTTCTTTGTGTTTCTAATATCGTATTTGAAACATTATGTTTCCTATACGTAGTCAAATTCTATCGATGATGTTTTAACAGATCAGAAGAAAATTCAGGACTTAAATTTTTTCCTAATTGATTTATGTATTATTTTCCGTTAACTTCAATCATTTGATGAAACAAAGTGTGCGTTAAGTTATTGTGTTAAAACAGTTCAAAATCTCTGAAGGTATATCAACTTGATTAGCGCTTTACATGACGCAGTTCTCTAATAGTATTAAGAGATGTTTTGAAAAACTTTTAGTCCCATAACATTATTTGAAAATTCATACATTTTGAACTTTTTTTCTCGGATTAGATGAAATATTCCCTATTTTCTTTAATCAGCAACAGCCCATTGAAGATTTATATGTTGTTGTTGCCGCAACAAAATTAAAAAATCTGTGTTGCTAGAAATCCTCTTTAACATTTCTTTTTGCAACATTGTGCTTTCATAATTCTGACTATTATTTTTTTCATTTGAAACAATGTGAATTTGCGAAATCGAATGAATTTTCCTTATCAAATTCTTGTTCTATTTTAATTATTTTTTTAATTTGGATTTTGAAATTCAAACCACATTTTATAATTTAAATTAAAAAAAAACTGCAAAACTTTTAACTCATGTTTTACCACAAAAAGCCACACATTTGCGAAAATCAGTAGCAAAAAAAAAAAATCGTAACAATGAGGTGAATGACGGCAACAACGATGACTGATTTTATTGTACACTTATTATGGTGACAACTTTATATATATTTTTTTTATAATAAATTTTTTTCAGTTGTTTTTTCTATTCGTTGTCGTTTTGTTGGCAGTTAATGTCAACTACTAAGCAGTTATAGTAATCAGACAGTCACTATGTCTATCCATCTGTCTTTCTGTCTGTCAGTCACTCTGACATTTAGGCATTTGAATAAGTCATCATACATTTGTGTTCATTCATATATAAAAAAGAGGTGTACTTGCAACTTGTTGTGTGTAGTTAGTTAATTGTTGTTTTATTCATTATCATGGTGATAATGAATTATTTTTTTACTTTTATTTTGTTTTCATTTCATTTATTTTTTTCCTTTTTTGTCATTCTTTTATTGTATTATTTTAGTCTATTTTAATGGAATTTTAACATGTGTGTGACTACTTTTTTTATTATCATTTGTCTTTTTTTAAAGTTTCTTGAAGTTCTCATCATAAATTTAAGTTTAATTTTTTGTGTTACACCTGAAAAAAGTTATTTAAGTTTAAAAGGGCGGAAAATATAATAAATTCGTATTAAAAGTTTAAACTTGACAATCTGAAATGAAATGATAAACATAATTAGAATAGAACAATTTGTTTAGTTTCATATTCTAGTAGATACATTTAAAGGACATGGAAGATTTTATATTCGAAGAAATGGGTTTCAGAGCAACATTAACTTCTTTGTAAACATGTTGCCAATAGAATGTTTAAAGTGATCACGTTATAAATAAATTAAACCAATTTCTAATATTTTAGTAACGATATTCTGCAGCGATCAAATCAAATGGAATTACGAATAGATACGTTATGGACTTTAAACCGATAGAACCAATACTTTCTGTGCTCGTTTTTACAAAAGACTTTTCTGAAATTGAGATTGACTTTTCTGAGATTGATCTTTTCAAAAGATCTTTCGTCTGACCCGAATTTAATCTCTTACAACCCTTGCAATTGTTCATCGATAGCCATTTTGAAACTAGTTAGTTACATTCGGTAAAGGCTGTCTGAGATATTCTGAATAACTCTTGATATAAAACACCATTCTGATCCTACCAAATACAAAGCGTTACCTTATCGTCATTAAAATTCGACTTCGAAGTTGTTATGCCGGTCAGGTTTTAAATTTTATCTTTTCACCTCAAAGACTAAACGGCTGAAGCCTGAAATATGGTATTTGGACTGTGGATTTCTATCTCCCAAATAGACATCACATTTTTTTTTAGTTTCTGGACATTAAATCGGTATAAATATGAAAACGATTTGGTACTTGTTGTTACTATTTTATAAAAAAAAAACAATCAGGTTCTTGGTATTTTCTTTGAAATTCGGACTATTTTGGGAGAAAGACATATTTGGTTGTTTATTTGTACTCTATTTTTCATGGATTTACATTACTTGTTACATTTTAAAAATAAATAAAAATATAAATATGCCTCCGTTTGGAATGTTAAGGGAGTAAAAACGTATCTATATTTGGTACTTTAATTCGAAGAGTTATGGACGAGAATGGGTAAATTACTCTTTTTAACATAATTAAGTCAGATGTACTAAAATTTTATCAAAACCGTTTATTTTGTACATTTATTCATATAAAATGATAAGTTTAGACATTAAAATAGTACCACATTCGAGTAAAATCATGGTACTTTTTTTAGAGAAAATATGTTTTAAGCAGATTTGAATTGTTTGGATCAAATCTTCATATGCCAAATATTTTGAAAATTCAAATTGATTTTTTCTTGGACAAAAAGTAAAAATTGGTACTTTGGTACTCTTTGAATTTCTTTGTTATAATTTGTAATAATTAAGTTAAAATATTCAAATTAATATATGCAGTCATTCGAATTTGAAGACATTATTTGGTACTTTTTAATTATTTATGGAATCAGAGTAATGACAATTTCGAATATTCTAATGGTACTTTTTAAATATTCTAATGGTACTTTTTTAATATGCCATAAATATTAAAAAATTTTAAAAAATATGCGTGGAATCATGTGGATAAGAAGTAAATTGATATATAATGGTGTATTTTTTTTGGTCTTGCTTTCCAATTGAGTCAGAATCGACAATATGGAATTTCGTGATACATTTTCGGATCTTCTAAAGGTCCTATTTTTGTTATTAGTAATAATTTATATATAAATAAATAAAAATGAATTAACGGGCATTTTATATAAAATTATATATAAAATATTATATATAAAATTTTCAGAGGTACTTTTTGAATTCTTTGATTTATTTAATCTATAATCATTAAATAAATTATATGTACTTCCAAATGAATAAAAATAATGGTTTTATGTGGAACATTTTGAATCTTCTGAAAGTACTATTTGGGTTTTTTCTCAATAGTCAATCGCATTACCTAAATGTAGTTGTCTACATTTAGGTAATGCGATAAGGTTGAAATGCTAGTGAATCTATGTTTATTACAAGTAAGATAAAAAATGTCTTATTTTTATAGAGTTCAAGCTCAATTTCTGACATGTAAAATCGCTTTCAATGTTTTTCGTCTGCGATTCACATGTGATTCAATTTTCTGCCTTTAGAATGTATCCAAAACGTAGGTAAATTGTCATGATAGTCCAAGTTCTTCTTGCTCTCGTTGTTTCCGCTGTGCTATCAACAATTAATTATTTCCAGCAGCCATTTTTTTCAAAATAGAAATTTTTTTCAGATTTCTCCGTAAAACATATTTTAAGGCACAACATTTGTCATCATTATAGTGTTTAGAAAATATACTTTAAAATTGTTTCAGCAACATGTTGCTATTGAAATTTAATACTTCAGCACAATGTTTTGGAATTATGTCTCCAATTATTTTTTCTATTTGTATTCTTTTACAAAAATATTAAAATTCAAACATGTTTTGGTTCTTTTTTCCTCAAAAATGTTTAACATCCTTGAAAACATGTTTGGCAACATGTTGCTTTTAAATCATTGTCTTAAATTCGTCCTTCAGAATTTTTTCCATTTTTTTGTATTATAAAAATTATAGTGAATCATGCTAAAATTTCTTTTGAAAACTTTAATTTATGTTAATTATATATGATTATTAAAATAATTTGTTTCTTCTAAATACAAAATACATTTAGTTTGATTGTAATGACCATTTACAAATGGTTCACTCAGTTTTTTTTTTTGGTTTGTTAGAAATAATTAAGTGAAAACTGTAAACTGACATTTCAAAAACACATGATAAATTTAAGGTGTTTTTTTTGGCACAGATTTCTTTAGAATTAAAATTTTATTATGTCCTTAATAACTGTACATTACTGTATATCCTTTTTCCTGTTTTTTTTGCCATTTTGTTGCTCTACATCTTCGTTTAGTTTCCATTTGTATTTTAACCCATTTTAGACATTTGTTTTCGAATGACGATATTGGGAAGAGCTTAAAATTTTTCTCGGCTTGAATTAAAAAGGAATCACTTAGTAGTTGTATATGGGTTAATAAACACTTTTTATATAATTTAAAAAAAGAGCTAAAGAAATGCGTATTTAACACGTTATTCCTTTATCACGTTACTCATTCAGGTGATTGTTCAGGTGGTAAAATATTTTTTTCGATTTTTTTTGCTTTTGTAAAAAAAGTAGACTCATTCTTGCATTCATTCTTTTTGAGTTCATTTGTCAATAGAGAAAATATTTAATTTTTTTTTATTTTTTAACTTTGTTACGCTCCAGGGCTTGTAAATAAATGACATTTATTTAACGTTACGTACATACATACATATGAATGGAATGTATATGTATGTAATTGTATGTTTGTATATTTAGATTTTATATAAACTAACGAGAATTTTATATTTCATGTCATTTAAATTAAAATAAAGTCGGTTGGTATTTATTTGACCATAATTATGTAGTAATTATAATTTTTATTCCATATAGAACTTTTTGAATCCTTCAACATCAACAGAATTCCAAATGGCTGCTCAACAGAGCTGTGTATTATATAATATTTTTGTTTATCATCATCCCGAAAAAAATAATAATGATGTTGTGTGAAACAAAATCGAAAGAATATACAAGTGAATTAAGAAATAAATTTAAATGTGTAACAAAAAGTTCACTTCACTTTACATTCTGGCTCCAGTCATTACCATTTTCTGAGATATAATTTAATTGGTTTTGAGATATTTCCAGCTTAATTAAAATGATTCATGCGTCAATCCCTGAAGTTACAGCGTTTTGAGATCACTGTACGATGTTAAATCACATGATCTTGGATCTTATTATCTAAACATCATGAGATAACACGTAAACCGTTTGCTCTGAGACGAGTTTGCACTGGTCTATAACCTCAATATCTGGCAAACATGAACTTTTAAACTGTTAGTTGTATCTTGATTTGGAGAAGTACAAGCGCACATGTGATTTGGGGCGTAGTCTGTGACCCTCAAAATTTGACCATCTGAAGTATTTTTGTGGTTATCTTTTATAGTTACGGAGTTCTTCAAGTCCAAAATTTTTTTAAATTAGCAGGCTTAATTTCCTATTAAATTCTGAAAGATATTGATGAAGTATATGAGTCTGGTAAAGGGGTTATATTAATCGTACGTTAAATAGTTTTATGAGAGTATTTTAATTTTATCATTCCTCATAAAGTATATTTATTTTTTGCATCGAACCAAAATCGGAGTCGATTTAGCCATGTCCGCTTCTCTATCTGTTGTTGACACGCTCACATCAACAATGATTGGCATAGTTCAATAAGTCTGCCGAAATATATGTACTACAAGCTGAATTTTTAATATCGCATATCTCTGAAACTGTGCCGCCTCATTTAATGAAATTTGTCTCATGAATGAATCATTGATAGCAAAATTGTGTAGACTTAATTTCCAAATAGGAGAAGGGTGAGTGGTATCCTATTTTAAATATTACAGATTTTTTTTGTCCATACAAATATCTAAATCGGGTAGAATATTCACGGTAACTATTTACTCAACTGTGCCGCTTTTAAGCATTCATTCGGGGATAATCATTAAATACGGCAATTCTGCTTAATAATGAATCGATTAAAGTGAGAATATACCACCGTTGTTGTTGGTGAACATTTTCCAGAATTTGCAAAACGGATTTTCATATTTCCTTTAGACTCGAATTTTGCGTACAAGCTTAACAAATGTAAACATATTTAGTTTCAACAATCTTTACGCTCTGATCAATTCTGTGTACCTCAATGCCGTACTGAAACAAAGAAATTTTAAGTCATCGTGAATTAGTATTTTTTCCTAATTGAAAAATTCCTACAAGTCATTTCTTCCTTTGTTCAATTTCCTGCTTCCCTTCCCAAACTAACGATTCCAACTGGCAGCCTGAAAATCACACCCATAAATATTTCCAAACAAAATAGAAAATCTAAAAATTTAGTTCATAACACTTAAACACGTTGTTAGAAAATGCTCTTGTCGTCATAATAAAAAGTTTATTCGATTTTATTAAAAAATCTGTCTGATATCCTTTGCAGAATTTCTCGTTCTTGTTGTTTTTGTTGTTTAAATATAGATAGTTGTTGTAGTTGTTGTAATTTTATTATTGGCAATTAGGTCACAACAGTAAATTGTGAAAAATCAAATCATGTCATCACTATTTAACCGCACCATCAATATCTAGAACGTCCCCTAACTAACTCCTGACACAACCACTCCCGGTGGAAATGTCCAGTGACTAACTGCAGTGTTCAATACAGTAATACAGATATAATGGAAACTTTTGTGAATAAATTTTGTTTGAATCATCAAATTGTAAACATTTTTTTATGTTTGATTTAAACAAGTTCAACGGAAATAACTTTCATTATGTCCTTTCTCCTCTCCATTTAATGTTTACAGTTCCACTAAAAAGTATTTATATTTATTTTGGAATTAGATTTTTAATGTTAATATTTTCTCTTTAATTGCAGATCACAACATCCACTGCCAAAAAATTATGGGAAAAATCCGATGGTAAAGGTTCGGCTTCGGCTGGTGTTACCGGTGGCCCCCTAAATCCTTTACACATTGGTGACCCTCATGTTTGGAAAGATTCACCTTGGTCTACACAAAGTGAAACAATATTGCCACGACCACGTACATTTCCACAAGCACCAGATACATCGGCGAGTGGAAATGCTGGTATATTGAGGTAAGTTAACGAAAAACGATTTTTAATGTGAACAGGTTCATGTTCTCCAACAAAATTATTTCTAATCGGACGGAAAATATCATGGACTTGAAATTTTTATTATACCCTCCAACAGCACAAGTGGTGTATCAGGGTAGGGAAAGTATATTAAGTCATTCTGTCTATAACCGCAAGATAGCATCGGCTAAGATCCACATAAAGTTTATATATTTTTGCCAAAAATCCGATTTTGAATTTATTTAACTATGTTCGTCCGTCGGCTGACATAGTCTGGCACTCTTGATTATTTGTTATTTTTCTGAAAAGTTTCCTATTTGAAAGTAATAAAAACGGTTTAGTTAATAAAAAGTTATAGATCGATGCCTAAGTCAGTAATACACAATTCCATAAATGTCTCAAATTTTTGGTTTTATGGTAATATTTTGCAAATCACAAAACCAATTCATACAAAAGTCATTAAATAATTTTTTTTTTGATCGCATATAAAGAACTCAATTAATTAATATTTTCAAATCAGACATTTAATAATGAAAAGTGGAGTGAAGTGTTGTAAATATCTGCTATTAAGAAAACATTTGTTGAAAATTGTTAGTAAAGGCTTAAGGCTAAGGAGCGATTCAAAACTGACTTTAATATAGGAAAAGTTTTCATCATAGCAGGTGGAGATTATTGGTAAAGACAAGAGTCCTTTTTCTATTGAAGAAAACAGCTGTAGGTAGAGGCTTTAGGTCAATATGCGATTTAAATGTGATTTTTATATAATAAAAGATCTAACGCCACAGAAAACGAGGAATAAAAGTATGAACTGAAGGCTTTAGCCTGTGAAAGTTGTCAAATGTATTTTTTGCATTTGAAGAAAACAGCCACTGAATGTTGTTGGTAGAGGCACAAGTAATGTCAATATGCTATACAAAAGTGACTACAATATAGAGAGGGGTTTCGACATAGAAGACAGGGAGAAGATTGTTGTCAAACGCAAGAAGTATTCGCATTTAAAAAGGCATTAGGATTCCTTTAAACGAAAGATAATTGGGTCAAAAATAAATTGAAATGGTCCACAAAAAATTGGTTTTTAAGTGCGTTGATAAAATATGGATGCAATGGGACAATTTCAAAAGTAAAAGGTCAAGAAATGCCAAGCCGACTAGGGAAATTAACGCTGAAAAATAATAAGAAGTCCAGGAAATGTTCTGTGTTTTGTAATATCAGAATGTTGTTGTTTATTATGAGCCGTTGAACGCGAGAGCTACAGGTTAGCTTTCCCTTTCAACAAGAAGTTTTGGAAGTTTGGAAAATCAAATCAATATTTCAAGCAAAAAATTGGCCTTATAAAATAGTTGGAACAACAACAGAAATATGTTTCTCTTTATTTGACCATTCGATGGTAAATACTGAAAAAAATGTCTTATCTTACACCATCACGATCGATTTAGAAATAATTGTGGTAACATATTGACAATTCCAATTGTAAGTAAAACCCACTCCTCCGTACTCTAATCCAAAATTATGTTGTCTACAATATTTTACAATTATCATTATATCCATGCGACATATTTCATAGAATTTTTTAGATCAGTTTCAGAGATGTACGATATTAAAAATACCATTTATTAGGGGGAATTAAGTTTCCCGAACACTATTCGGAAAAAAATTTTAAATAAATTATCTCGTTATGAAGGCATGGATAACGTTTCAAATTTCATAAAATTTTCCCTAACAGCTTCAAAGAGAGGTACCACTTCTCCTGGCCTATTCAATTTTTTTGTAGTCTTTAAAATTTCGTTTCACTATTCATATACCAAATTTGAGATTTCCCCCTATTATCTACAGAGATATTTGATATCAACTGTTTCGTTTGAAGGGGAATGTACGCACCTCTTTCTATGAATTTTTTTTTCATTTTGAAAATTTAATAATCCATTATGTTATAATCGTTTTAAGTATATCTATTTTTTAGGAGTTTATCTCAGATATCAGTCTATAACTTTCTTCTACTGAAACGATTTTGTTTTGAATAGGAAACTTTTAAGGTTAATAACACGAAAACTTATGTTAAATTTTAACAACAGACAGACAGACGGACATAGCTAAATTTATAATAACGATATAATAAAATACTTTATTTCTTTCTTTCCAGTCCTCGTGATTCAACAAGCGGTTTGGGCGTTAAAATGGTAGAATATGTTTTGGGTGGTTCACCAACAAATAAAGAAAGTCCTTTGTCAGGTTTGGAACCTCGTCTGAGGGGATTGAAATTCGATGATAACGATAAGGTAAGTTTAAAGGCAAAAAAATACTTCTGATCATATTTTTCTATAAAAAAATCCAGCAACAATTAAATTTAGTTAATTTCAAAGTTTGAATTTATTTAATTTTTGTTAAAATTTCTTTCTGTGTACAATTTTTGGTTTCCGTTTTAAGCTATTTTTCTTTATCATTTTCATCACCATAATGTAATTTTGTATTATGAACTTCCTGTTTGATTTTCAACATCCTTGTTTTGTGTGTATGTGTGTGGGTGTTTTTTTTTTTTTTTTTTGCATTTTTTCCTTTTGTATTTGATTATTTTGTGCCAACAGTTTTATTTTTCATGTCTTTTGTTTCGATCTGCACTAATTGTTGCTTTGAATTATTGTTGCTTTTATTATAATTTATCCTTTATCCTTTTGAACTATTTATTTAACATTTTAATTTGTTTTATTTATTCTTTCTTTCTCTTTCTCCCTTTTGTTTTGTGCATTTAACCAGACACACGATGATAAAGAGAAGGCAAATTCTCCATTCGATACGAATGGCTTAAAGAAGGATGACCAAGTGACCACAACAAATGGTGTTGTCAATGGCATTGACGATGACAAAGGATTCAAGTAAGTTAAGAAATATTTTATTGCCATTTTGTTTATTGTTTTATCACTTCGTCCCCTAAATTTAAACGTTAAGAAAAATGTGGCGAAAAGAAAACTGGGAAGGAGATGAATATTTGTGCAGCTATAATTTATGGGAAATTTTTTATATTGAAATTAACTGTTAAACGGGAAAGAGGTTTATTTTCTTCCTCTAGATTTTGCAAAATCTAGTTAGATCTTCAAGTATTTATATCGTTGGAAAGTTTGGTTTTGTTTGTTAAGGTCAATTTTAATGTAATTATCACAGAATGATTTCCTTCCATATACCCGAAAGTAACATAGACTATAAAAGGTTCCGATAGGACTAAGGGAAGGGTAATGCCCATACAAAGCAAATATTGATTATCGAATATCTGAACAACTGTAACAGGGAGCATTCTCAAATTTGGTCATAATTACCTCCTTAGGGATGATTGCGTAACGATATAACTGTACACGAAATAACTTCTCAATACAAAAATGAAATAACTTCCAAAAATTTTGTACTGAACACAACAACAACGGCAATTTGAGATGTTTTTATCTTTTAGGGAGTAATTTTATTTTATTTTATTTAAAATTTCTTAATCTGGTCGAAAGCCGTTAATACCAGTGTATTAAAAAAAACAACATTTTCAGAAAACTGGTTTTCGAGTTAATCGAAAAATGAATTTAAAAACCGGTTAATGGGCATGGCGAATAATTTGACAATAGAAATTATTTGAAACCGGTGGTTTTCTGAAATGCAAAAACCGGTTAACCGGTTTTTGGTTTCGGGTTTTGAATACGTTAGTTAATATAGAAAACCGAACATTTAAAAAAAATCCCAAAATTTGGAGAGTCTTTTCAGTTTCTTTTGGGACGTCATTTAATTTCATTGGGTCTTTATTTCATTGAAAAATTGGGGAATTATTTTGTAATGTAAGATTAAATCCTATAGATCCTATTTCTTTTGGTTATCTCTTATATAAATCCTCTAAAAATTTTTAAAAATGTTCATATAATTTTTTCTGCTAATAAACTGATACAAATCTTTTGGTCTTTTTCTGCTCTAATCCGAAATAGATAAATCATGATTTTCAAATTTTTCCAACATTGTAAGTGTATATTATTTTAAACACTTCTTGTTACACTACTGTGTATGTGTGTGTGTGTATGTGACGATATGGTTGGTGGTAATAGAAAAAAAACTTCATTTTAAAATGACATTAATAACTGATTACGACAACAAAATGGTCTAGTTAAAGTCTACTCGCTTATTTCAAATAAATATAATTTACACTTTAATGTAAACAATTTATTTTAACACACACAACTACAACAGCAGTACACACAAACAAACAAATAAATAAATAAATAAAGTTTTACTCTAATTCACTTTTCGCTGAAGTCTGCAAATTTATCTACAGACAAAGAAACAATCAAACAAACAACACAAACATTGATGTAATTTTCATTATCTTTCTCGCTCTTACATCATATTGCTTGAGAATGGTGACGGTGGTTGGTGGAAGTGTTAAATACCCTACAGTTTTGGGAACATGTTTATAGAAAAATATATTTTAAATTGTTTAGAAGACTCATTTATTTAATCATTCCTTAGTAATGTAAAGTGTAATGAATTTGTTATATTTAGCAAATTACTAACTTGTGGTATTTTGGGGAATCATTCATAAAACCCCAGGGATCGGCAATAATATTTAGTATAAAAAAGTTTATTATTTTGTATTCTAGATTAATTTAATTGTTGTTTTTTTATAGAAAAATTATTGTTATTGTTTATTTATTGCTGTTGCACATTTTTCAGTATTGCAATTCAACCAACAACTTGCAGCAGCCACTTCCAACTACACTGCTTTACAATGACATTGACATTAGAATAGTAAAACTGGTTTCTTCAAGGTTTTCTCTCTCTCTCTTTCTCTCTCACTCCCTTCTTTTGCAAGCACACATTGTGTAAAGTTTGTTGTACGCCATAACAACGAGTTGGTTTGTTGTTTTCTACTGAAGTTAAAGTTTTAATACACTAAGCTACAACAGCGACTCCTGGAATTCAATCAGAGACTTAAAAATTAAAAATTTGTCTATTTCGAGTTTTTTAAAGTGCGACTTTGAAATAAAACGAGTAAGAATACTATACTCGCCTATGTCGAATCTTCAATACCCTACAGCACAAATGAACACTTAATGAGTTATAAAATTAGTTATATTTATAGTTATAACATTTTTTCTACTGGACCGATTTTAATCATTTTTGGAATGATAATGAAGCTTGATATTATGGCGAACTTTCATTCTAATTAATCGTCATATAATTGACAATTTTACGAAAGGTCTTCGTTTGAAACTTAGAGGTTACCTCAGATATCGGTAAATATCTTTTAGTATACTGCACCCAGTTTGCTGGGTTTAAATAGCAAACTATTGAGGATTATAATAAATACGTTTGTTCAAATTTCACTGAGATCTCAGATCTGAGATTTGAAAATTTGTGGTTGTGAGCGTGCCAACAACAAAAGGCAGGCAATCAGACAGACGTTAGCTACATCTGTCTGACTCAGATTTTAATTTGATGCAAGAATATTTAGCGTTACACACAGAATTCATCACTTGTGGTGATGAAGAGTATAAAAATGTGGGGGGTTTAATTAGACTATAATTTAAACGAATTAAAAAAAATAAAAAAAATTAAAACTTTTTTTAGTAGTGAATCTAAATACAACAAATCAGTTCATGGTGTTTGACTGTAAGAAAAAACAAAGGAAAATAAACTACACCCAATGTCTATCAAATACACCTGGATGAAAACTGAAATGGGGACATTTTGTTTACCCAAGTTATAAATGGGTGTTTTGGCATGAATTTCGTTTAAAGATTTATAGTCGGCTGGTAGGATACAAGTCTTGTACTGAACTTAGTTTTTGAAAAAAATTTAAATTTTTTAATTGTTTTTGAACTGAATGGAGAAGAAGATTGAGGACAATCCTTTTTGGTGTGATAAATATGGAAGAGATTTATTTAAAAAAATCGATTCTGCACCACTGTGAATTGTGAGAAGATGAATAGTTTTCATGAACATGTTACTGGAAAGTCGATCAAACGGACTCAAATTCTATATGTCGATGCAATTATAGCTCTCTATGAAATTATATAAGATCATCAATATATTCTTTAACTTCAATACTCCACCTTTATACCCGTAATCATGGTGATCAGAAATTACTGTTTATTTGGTTCATAAGGAGATAACTTTATATTCCTTTTAAACACTTTTATAAAGGTTGTGAAATTAAACATTTTGCATCAGTTTCCCTCTCCGTATTGAGCGGTTCTGCCTTCGATAATTTTCTTTTCACATGATGGCTCCAATTGGGCAGTATTACCATTCACTTACATCTTTAACTTTGAAATGAAGCAGCAAATAGTGCAAAAACTTTTCTTACAGGCCTGCTTTTCTTTTATGTATGATGCGTGATCTTATTTCTCTTTATTTTTTATAGTAATGATAATTAATTGTGATCAAAATTTCTGTAATCCGAGTTGTAATCATAATCTGTCCTGGTTACCAATATTTGTCAGTATTTCGAAAATTACTTTTGTAGCTCAGTGTAATTTATCGTTGATTTATTTTGTTGTTGGTTTGTTTTTTCAACTTCTTTTGGTTTGTTTTTATTTGGTTTTCAACATGTTTCACATATGATGACGATAACTAAAACAAAACAACAACAATAGTAACAAACAACTAGACGACATAGACAATGTCTACGTCTGGTTATTATAACAATAAGAAACAAGTATAACAACTACAACAACAATAAAAGTAACCACAATAATTGTATTATTTAACAGAAGTTACATATATGAAATCATAATCATCATTATTATTTCCATTATTATCCATATTGTTATTGCTATAGTCATATGTAGCAACAACAACAACAAAAAACAATAAAATGGTTACCAATAAACTTAACCGTCAGATGCAACAACTACAAAAAGAAAAACAACTGTAATGAGAAGAGGAACTTTTAAAGAAAAATTCACGCTTGACTAACAAGCAGACATAACACATGAACCAGTAGAACTAGCAACACCGACAGCTCCAATAACAACAACAAAAACAACAATAATAATAATAATAACAATGAAATATTCAGTTTTATATGTTGTTGGTGGTTTTGCTTTTTCAACATGTTTTATGTTCTTATATTTTTGTTCCTCTTTATTTTTATGCTGCTTTTTTGTTGCACAATTATTTTGTTGCATCAACAATAATTTTCAAGTTTTTCTAAAATCATGATATGTGAATTTTATTATTATTATTGTTGTTGTTGTTGTTTTGGTTATTGGCATTTGTAGAAGTTTGTTGTTGTTGTTTTGCAGTATATGATATTTATACACAACTTCATTTGTTTTTTTTTTTTTAACTGCAATTGCGCATTGTTGTCTACTGATTTGTTGTTGTTGTTGCACAGTGTTGCCATGTCTTATGAATGGAATCTCGGTTGAGAATTTTAAATGAGAGATCTCAATATTTCACTGAGATGTTCTAAAAAGTTTCTAATATAAACTTGATTTATTATCGTTGTTTTGGATTCTATTTTTGAAGAAGTTTATTATCGGGAAGTTGGAGATTTTAAGATCTTTAAAATATTTTACTTGCTATTTGCAAGTACTCGTTAACTTTGCAAATTCCATTAATTTCTTATACTGTTTGTCTAATTATCTCACAAAGAAGCGTAAACAATGCCGTATTCAATCAATCAATATATTATTTACACATACTGGTAGTTATTGCAAAAATTCATTAACAGGATATAATAACTCCCGAAATTTGCGGCCCCAGTGAAATGAAATAATTTTCCAATTGGCTATAAAATAACTCTACAAATTTGGGAACTTATTTATTAATGGAAACACCCATTTTAAAATGACTTGTTAAGGTTACTGTATGACAAGACTAAGAAACATTCTACTCTCAGGTAACTTAAAGTTGCTCTTTTCTACATTTTTAGTTATTATCTAGCAAAAAGCCGGCTTTTTAAATACTGCAGAGGTGAAAGTTCGTTGGTCTGATCGAAGGTCGGTCACACAAGAGAAGATGATTTCCTATCTTTGTGGTGTTATTTCGTTGGGAAAAATTTCATCAATGTTATGAAATAATATTTTCCACTATTAAATACAAAGAAATTTACGAAAATTCAAAATAATAAAAACTGTCTAAAAATTATTTAAGAGAATTATTTCATTCAGAGCAGTTGTGGAGTTATTTCATAATCAAATAACTCCCTTATTTAAAGTTATATAAATTCCTAAAAGACGAAATAAATCTGAAATTGTCGTCGTTGTTGGGTTCAGTAACGAATTTATGGAAGCTATTTCTCTTCGGGTTTGGGGAGTTATGTCGTAAGAGCAAAACCCTTATGTTTTTGAATTGAGACATTTCATCATCTTTGTTAAACTTTTGGTGTTTTCTTCGATTTTTTTGCCATACAGGCCTGAATAACAATCTTGTGAATATGACTTTAGAATCTCTTGAAATTCAGCCTATGGCTTTTAGTCCAACATCAAAGTAGCTTTTAGTCCACAATCTCCCATTTCTTAAATAGCTTCTAGACCAAGATTAATGGTTTTAATCTCCCAGTTCTATACTGGGTTTCGTAGTAGTTGTCACACAAAGTTTTTATTGCCTCTGTACGATAAAATTGCTAACGATTAAAATGTAAGTTTTTTAGTGTTTCTCTAGCGATGAAGTGATTGAACGCATAAGTATTTATAGAGTAAACTTTCTAAATTTTTTAGACCCGTCTTTTATTACTAATTTGATTAATCGAATTAAGCTGCCAAAGTTGACTTTCGCTTTTGACCCTACCTTGATCCACAACTAATGTTTCAAAAAAAATTGGAAAATAATTCTGTTACTTTTGATCTGCTGGAATTATCTTAATAAAACGTAATACTGGGATGTTTTCGAGCTAATTTTGCGGATTACAGGCTAATTTGGGGGGAAGTGGATGACCTTCCAAAATTGTCCATCTCGGATATGTAATTCTTTTGATAATTCTTCAATATAAATTTTATTTATAGAAAGTCCTTGATCATCTCTAAACTTTATTAAGATGTTTTCAAAGATTAAAAATCCTTATGGAACCACTAAACAATATGGAAATATTCAAAATTTAGGCCAGAATTTTTGCTTGCAGTTCATGACATGGAGTCAGTGAAAGACAATAATGATGGATTATTCTTGAGGTCAAAATGTAATTACGTTAACAATTTCTGGTTTCTGCTTTGAAATGTCTCAATTTTCAATTTATTACACTCTCATTTATTATTTATACTAAAATTTTACTCTCTTCTGTTAAGGCGTTTATAAACTTAATTTACTTTTTCTCGTGATTTATTTCGTTGCTACGCAAGAATACATATTTACATGTTTATAACCCGTTTTTTCTCTTCATTTTTATTTTGTCCGTTTTCTTGTCAATTTTTTCTTCAAAAAAATAAGTCAATTTCATGGTCGATATTAACATAATTTGATAAAGATTAAAAAATGTACAAAAATAAAAAAATAGTTTATTGACTTTATATTCATTGTAAAGAGGATCGAGTGGGACTTCATCTATTTAATTCAAAAAATAAAAAAAAAATAATTGCAATAATTTATCCAGATCGTCGAGAGACGTTTTTAAATATTCCGATAAATGTTGGCCATTAGTTTTGATCAAAATGACAGCTGGATTTAACAGGTGTAAAATCTTTGAATTATCTATTATTTATATATAAAAATGAATCTGTATTCGTTTGTTTGAGACTAATAGACATCTAAATTACTGGACCAATTTTGCTGAAATTTCACCGAATGATCTATATATACCCGAAAGTAACATAGGCTATAAAAAATTTCGATAGGACCGGGGAGAGATGTACCCCCATACAAAGCAAATATTGATTATCGAATATCAAAGGAAGCACTTCATCTAATTTGGTTTCAAGCTCTTCATCAAGGACAGTATAAAGGGCAGATAGGATCATGGGGAGAGGTGTCCCCCATACAAAGCAAATATTACATATCGAATACTTAAAAAACAGTAAGAGCGGGAGTATACAAATTTGATTCAATTACTATCCCAAGGATATTTCTTACTCGCCAAAATGTATGACGGACAGGACCATCTGGATGGGTACCAGGTCTTACCTAGTGAAACATAATCTTAACTGTAAAACTTTGTAAGTGATCGGTGTTTCCATAGAACTGACAAAAAGTGCTAAATTTGTAACTTGTACATTTTATTATTTTGATATCCTGTAATTATATGAATAAGATTTTTTTCAATTGCATTACACCTGCAAAACAAGGCAGTCATCTTCTTCTACTTTACAAAATTTAATCTTCCTTTCCTCCCCACTTCTTACATCACATATCAGACCCTTTAAACTGGCCTATCGGTGTTAAAAAAAACATTCTATAGAGATGCTGCAACTTGTTTCACTCAGTCACCACACAGGTTTTTCTGTTTTGTTGTTCTTGTTGCCGTTTGTGGTTCAAGT
The DNA here is from genome assembly GCA_004302925.2 of Cochliomyia hominivorax. Classification (NCBI taxonomy): domain Eukaryota; kingdom Metazoa; phylum Arthropoda; class Insecta; order Diptera; family Calliphoridae; genus Cochliomyia; species Cochliomyia hominivorax. Next base: position 45,912,722 of record PYHX02000467.1, on the reverse strand, counting down.
ACATACTTGTTTGTTACATGAGTATGAGTTTTTTTTCTCCCATTTTTGCCAAAGAATAAATGAACATCTAAACACTTGAACTGAAATTGAATTAAAAAGAAAAACGAAATAAGTATTTGGCTAAATGACCAGTCAGTCGGCCAACAGTTTGGCTCAATAGTCAAGTGTGTTATGAATGTCTAGTTGTATAATGAAAAGATGTATTTGTATATCTTTTTGTCTGTCCATCCATTTGTATGTCTATTGTTGTTGTTTCTGTTGCTGTTTCTGTTGCTGTTGCTGCCAGTGGTCTAGTCGAGCGCGTCCACTTGTTTATTTCTCTACTCTTGAATTTTGATTGTTGTTGTTAACATTTCTTTAGCTTTAGGTCGTTGTGTTGGTGCTTGATGATTTATTTGAATACATTTTTTCTGGTTGGTGTTTCCTCCTGAACGGGTCTACTCACGTTTTTGTATTTAATTTTATGTGTAAATATATGTGTTGTTGATTGGTTGTCTATATAAAAATATATAGATTTTAATATCAAATATCATCATTGTGGATGTTGTTGATTTTTTTGGTTTTTTTTGAGATCTATTGTTTGCCCACATACATTTTTAATCATTAAATTTATATCTTAATCAACATATATTCAGTATTTTAGGTCAACTGTTGTGTATGTAGAGGCTTTATTTTGATTGTGTTATATACGATGTGTTAGAGTAATGCAAAATAAATTTGGGGTAGCGCTGTTTTCAATGATTTTTTATTGAAATGTAATTGTTATATTTTTGGCATTAAAATTAGAGAGAAAACAAGGAAAATGTCTTAAAATTTTGCAATAAAAATAATTATTATTAAATTAAAAACTTATATAAACTGTCAAAAAAGATCCTAAATAATTTTACCAATAAACTTTATTTCGTGCTACTTTTCTTAGTTTTTATAACAATTTTAGAATACAAGTCCTTTTTTAAAAACACTTGAAATATTTTAAAAATAGACTTCTAAACTAGATAGATTTTTGATAATATATATATTAACTTTCTTTTGAAAAAATCCTAACATTCTTCAGTTAAATCACAAATTGTGGGCGTTTTATTAAATAATATTTATTATTTCATCCATTTCACAAAGACTATAAAATAAAAAAAGTTAACGGCTTAAACATGTCAATGGCTCGCAAACATCATAAATCAAGTTTAATCACATCGTAAACAACAACAACAGTCAAATAGACAGACAGTCAGCTGCTGTCAGTTGATAAAAAAACCCGCATTTTGTTTTAAATAAAAACAAAAGACTTAAGCGCCAAACTTGATTAGTAAAATAAATAAATAACTGAACAACAACAACAACAAAAACCACACCAACATGCACTCGCATCAATGAATTTGAACTCAAGAAATAGAGAGAGAACAAGATTTTCTAGTGATGGAGAGAGAGAGAGTGTGAGAGAAATGAATGAATGAATGAAAATTTAAATATTTTTATTTTCTACATTTCAAATAAAAATAAATGTACATTTGCACGTTTGTCATTCTCTTCTAAATTCTAACTGTCAGTCTGTCATTTCATTCTGAAAAAAAGAAAAACATACGTATCATCATATTGAGGTAGATCGGATCAGAGAGAAGCGCGAATAAATTATTAATAAAATGCAAATTAAATGAATAAATAAATTCAAAGAAAAGAAATAAAAACAAACGTGATGCAATTACAAAAAGAAAAAGAAATACACTTACTACATTTTGTTGTTGTTTATGTCGTATTTGAAGCTTAAACCCGTAATGATTTGGTGCACAAGGAGATTGTTACAATAATTAAGTGGCGAGGTACCCTGGACTCAAACTTTTTCTGTATACAAAATAAAAACGAAAACACTTAACTTATAGTTTTCATTTTTTTATATGATTGAAGAAAATATTATTACCATTTACAATATAAATTTTTAAAGTTTCAATCGCTTGTGATGAAATTTTAAACCTTTTTGTAAAACTTTTCCATTAACGTTTTTATAGCGCTTTCTGCCAACAAGTTCGAAAGAGTAGTGCATCTCCGTTTAAAATCTACCACATTTTTGGACACCTTTTTCTGCCCTTCAATTCTATTTTAACAAGATCCCGATATCTGTCCACTGCACCTCTAATGTCTTATGAATGTGGAAGCAGCCTTTTTGTAAACATTCCCTGATGTAAACATTTAGGAAAAATTTTATTGTTTTCTGAAACTTTTAGATTCTTGATTTTTTTAATCTGCATTACCTTTAACTTTTCGACCGAAATAGCCCGAACTCTAAGCTAACCGGGCTGTTTTCCTACCGGTTGTGTTGGGAGCTCTTTTGAAAATGCTTTCTACCTAAGGTTTTCTATCAATGAACAAGTTCTTCCGGTACTGTTGAATAACATTGTAAACGTCAGACCTTTAAATGCGTAGTCAAAAAAGGTAGATTCACTCTGCAATAATTTAGTCCAAAACCAAGTAATCAGCAAACAAACAGATTTAAATGTTCATATATTCAATCAATTAAACAAACATTACAGTTTTCTTTCTTGCATAACAACAATGCAAACACCCCACTCACACACATAAATACACACATATACATTCATATCTATTTTAAATATAAAAGAAAAAACCTAATGAATCATAATTTTTTGACGCTTTTGATTCCATTAAAACGATCAACGATTTCTTAATTTAAATGAATTAATTAAATAACAAAAATAACAAAAAAAATCAAAAAAATATAACAACAAATATAATTGAAAAATTATTATAATGAAGCGCCATTATTTTGAATTTATTTTATCGTTAACCATTTTTGTTGTCGTTGTTGTTGTCTTTTTTTATTAAATTTTTTATTGTTGCAGTTTGTTTTTTTCTTTTGCTTTTAATAGTTTCTTGACGTAGTTTTCTTGTTTTTTTTCTTTTTCTTTTTTGTGTTAAGCTTGTTTAAGGTCATTAACACGCCGTTAAAGACAACAGCAAAAAGAAGCAGAAAGAAAAAAAACTAGAAAAAATATTTAAATTATAACTTTGCAAATTAAAAGTTGCAATTAATTTACATAATTAAATGAACTTTTTTGTTTGTTTTTTGTTTTCTTAATTTATTTTTAGTTTAAATCTAGAATTTTAATTGTTTTACTAAACCAGTTTAGATTATCGGAAGACATTTTAAAAGATAATTGAGGGCTTTTTCAAAATCCAGAACAAATCGTAACAAATTATAAAGAACAGATAATGTGTTATAAGGATAATTGCCAAAATTATGTTATGGATTAGACCATCCAAGATCCCTAATTTTATATATTTGCATCACATAAAAATCTGAGTCGATTTATTTGTGCCCGTGTGTCGTATTATCCATCTGTGAAGCTTTTTTAACTTGTCATTCCGTATGTAAAAAGATTTCGTTCTCTCCGGACTTTTAATTTTAATTTTGAAACTTTCGTGATCGCTATTTGGAAGCGTTGCTACCATCATGAAGTCATAAGTTTCAGCATCACAAATTTTACAAGTTTTGATATAATTCTGGGAGATGAAATAAAAATATATCATTGTTTATAGTAGAATCTTATTGTGCCTTTTTACTTGGTTAGATGAATAATTTAACTTTAGTACAAAAGATATGAGTTTTTTCGCTGATATTTTTACTATACAAAGGTTTTACCGATTCACCAGGTTCAATCTTTTCCATAATACTTTCTTTATTTGCTTCCATAAATTTGGAATCGATAATTACTTGCAGGTACCTTAAGCTTGTTTTATCCAGAGTGTATGGTTTGTTACCGGAATTTCATTTCTGGTAACAAAGCAGATCTACATCATCTCTAAACGAGGCAAACATTCTATAAAATTGATGAAATCTGATTGATGACCGATGTATTTGCTATTCAACATGTTTGCATCCCAGCTGGTAATTCTTCGATTAGCGCAAAAGTCTTCAATCAAATAATTCTTTAAAAACATTTCAACGAAATTATTAAAGTGTTTTAAAGTAAACGAACTTTTCAAATCGATAAAAATTCAGGAATGAAAAATATTAAAGGAAAAATGTCACCGCCCTCCTTAAAAGATTATAAGGGCAAATTTGAGGAGGATTTATGTTGGAATCTTTCAAAATAAGCCTTTGTTTTTTGTAGTTGTGAAAAATCTTCAGGATATTTGATCAGTAAATTTTAGAACCGCTTGAAAAGTTTATTTGTAGTGCTTTAATCTTATTCAAATATGGACGTACAAAATTACAATGCAAATATATGATGATCGATCCATTATTAGAGCTCCCAAATATTTCACTTTACATTTCAAATTATATAAATATCATTTATTAACCTCATTTTACAGGATTTATGAAATTTTTGCTATCAGATTTTAGTGACTGAAAATAATACAATAAAAAAAAGAACATATTTCCAAAAATGCGTTAAAAAGTATTCTTATTACTTAATTATTCCCAGTGTAAATATGCCCATTCATCTCTGTCATTGCGTTACGTTACTTTCTTGTGTCATCCAAAATATTTCCTTTTAAAATTTCCCTCTTTTGTCCCAAATCTTACATAGTTTTCGAGTCACTGTAATAATTTCTAACACCACATTAAAGAAAGGTTGCGAACTACACTAACTTAGAGAAAATTACCATTGTGCCAAATAATTTTCATTTCATATAATGTTTCCAAGGTTTGTGACTCTACTAAGTATAATTGTGTCTGAACTAAAAGAGCCAACAGCAATGTTTCTTAAACTTTAACAGAGAAGTTTAATTTATATTGGCAAAATGTTAATTAGAAGAACAAAAAGTTAAATTTATTTAATTTTTATTTTCAATTACAGTCGTACACCCGGTTCTCGTCAACCCTCACCAGCTGAAGAAAACTTACCACGTCCTCCTACTCTACTCGATCCTAGTCAACATGCCGGCTTTCCACAACATGCCTTTAATCATATGTTGGGCGCTGCCGGTATGGATCATCCTGGTAATAATTCTGGTTCCGGTGGCCCTGGAGCACCTGGTCAACAAATGAATTCTACATATGCCCATCATCAAATGCCACAAATGAATCAATTACAACCTCCAGTCATGAATGGTGTTGGTGGTATGCAAATGGCACAGGTATTCATCGCAATCAATATTTATAATCAGTTAATTAATTTAATATTATTAATTTTAATTTAAATAGAGTCCCATGTTAAATCATCAAGGTCAAGGCCCAAATCAAATTGAATCTCCTGGTAATCTATTGCAGCAACAACCACCAAATTTTGATGTTCAGGTAAGTGTAAATGATAAAAAATATAAATAATAATCCTTAAATGCTTCCAAGACTTAAATTGTTCTTCTTTGAAAATAAAAAGTTAAAAAAGTTTTAAAGTTTCTTGTTTCAAATATTTTTCTTTCCAAACGGAATTTAATTTGTGCGAGTGCATCAACCTATAAGATGTAATCCATGACATTTAATCTCTGATAGATGCTATCATTGACATGTAGATACTTCGACAAAAAATGTTGTATTTGTTTCTTCGAATTCCAATATTTCTTTCAATTTCTAGACATTCAACAACTAAAATACAATTTAAACACTTAAACACACATGTGTTGAATATTGGCTTCATCTCAAAACTTTATTTGTAGTAATAAAAAAGAAGGAAGATAAATCCAAATATCTTTTATAATATTAAACTTATAGATTTGCTGTGACTTTTTATTTGGAAAAAAGATTTGTTGCAATATTTTCAATATCGTTTCCCAAGAAAATACAATAAGTTTAAAAAAGCAAAGTGCAAGAAAATGATACTTCATCATCACGGTCATTATGTTTTTCCATTTACATTATTGTTGTTGGCGGTTATTCAGGTTTCGTAGATACTTTTTTTAAGGATTCTTGCATTTTTAGTTGATTTTATTTCATTGTTGTTGTCTTTTTTTTTTCTAAATTTGGTTGTATTTTATGGGTTTCCTGATGACTTTGAATTTGTCTGGTCATTTCTATTTTTATTAATTTGAATTTTATTTTCTTTCATCCTCTTCCTTTTTGTTAGTTTGTGAAATTTGTATGTATTTTGTGTGGATATTTTGGAAAAGGATTTGCTTCGTATTTTAAAAGAAAGAAATTTATGTTTCCTAAGAAAAAGATTTATATTAACAGGTCAACATTTTGTAGACAGAATATTTTACAACTTTTTTAGTTGTTCACACGACAACGTTCCGTAACGACCCACTCTGCCAAAAATTGTCAACCCAGCGGTAGCTGTATCAAACGAAAGTTGTTTTTCCCCAAGAAAGAATTATCGGTTACCTCCGAACTGTTATAACAACAATGTTTTAAAGTGACAAAAATGTGTTTTCATAGTTTTAATCACAACTGATGGAATTTTGAAACTTTTCGGAAACCCTTCCAATTAACGTTTTTATAGTGATTTCTGTCACTTTGTTTGAAAAGGTAGTTCATCTCCTCTTAATATCTACCACACTTTTCGACAATACTTGCAAACAAGATTCCAGTATCTCTCCACTGTCCCTAGCTCCAGGCATTTTGGAGGATTTGATTTTCTTGGTATTAATACCACATTATTGTGCTTGTACCACTCAAGGACTTGTTTACCATAGTATCATGATGCTAAATGAGGCCAAAAATTATGTGGACACATTATAAAAAGTCTTATGAATAGAAGCATCTTTTTTTGCAAACATTCCCTCATATAAATTTCGGTATTTATAGAGCCTGTTGTAACAAGTGATTGGCTTCTTTTGCAATAATTGCATATGGCTTGGGAAATTTTGACTGATTTTGAGCCCTAAGCTATTCTTCAACATTCCTCGAGCATCTGCAAGAAACTCAAATTCCGTGCTTTGTTTTTGGCCTCTTAATTTTTAACATTGTTCCTGTTAGGAACCTTTTGAGCCTTGTATGTTTATAAATCTGTATTAACTTTAACTTTAACTTTTCGTAACAAACAGTTCGAGCGAGGATGCGTTGAATGCTCATTGAAAATGCTTTTTTTAGCTCCCGAAATATCATGTGGACAATTCCTTCTATTAGAACCGGACACGTTGAAAGTTTTAATGATAAACTTTTGTTAGAAAATTTTCAAACTTAATCCTTATGGCTAATTCTTTATTGCAATATTGAATTCTTTGCTGTTTATTTCTTAATTGAAAAAAAATGTACGTTTCCACCGGTGGTCTTCCTTTTAGATATACCGTTGAACTCCAGGTTATAGCTGATACTACAAAGAACTAGAAGACCACAAAGATCTAGACTGCTAAGAAACCATCTAAGCCAACCTTTAGAACCTGAGGTGGATGGTGGTAAGTTAGTTATGGATGACCACAAGGCTCTTTCCTTGACGACTGATTTTAGATTAGGCGGCACAATAATAAATATAGAACTGGCGAAATGCTCCCTTAAGAGTGTATATATTGATGAACCCCTCTATGCTACTAAGAACGTTGGTCAACCTTCAAGAGTTTTCCCTTAAAGTGTCCAAAAGTAAGCCATTAAGGAAGTTCTAACTGTACCTGCCATCCATATCCAAAAAAGCTATAGTTCAATTGAACAGCTAAAGTTTAATCAAATGACTGTAGATAGAACGTTCAGATGAAAAGAATAGACCTGATGTATGTCAGTCTATTGAAAGAGTTATCTACGATAGATTATGACGGAGAAAGAAATATTAGAGCTCAGGAGTGCTGTGACTCAACGAAAGGCATCGATTATGAAAACACATTCCGGCTTCTAAGCTTCTCTTAACGCGTGCGACGATTTCTTCGTTCTCATTCCTTCGTTAGGAAATGTAAATTACGGACATAATTTCATCACGAAAAAAACTACTTATGAATTCTGGTAAAGAATTTTTTTCAGAAGACACTTGAAACACATGTAGACAATGTTAACGATTCAACGACACAAATAAAAAATGAAGGAAACAAATTTAAATATTGATTTTCAATTTAGTAAAACGAAAAAATGAAAAAAACGAAAAACCTTAACTGCAAAAAAGCCAAGACTTTGAAGAGGAAGGAAATGTTCCTCGTGGAAACAAGTGAAGAAAAACATACAAATGAATTGAAACAGATCAAGTAAAACATTTTTACACAAAATGCAGCCGCATTACAAATGTGTGTGGCAAGAACTATAGGCTTCATTCCATTTAACATAAACACACAATTGCAACAAATGCCTACATTGTGGCATAACTGTAAAAAACACTTTTAGTACAAATTTACCAAACAAAAAAAGAAAAAAGAAAAAAGAAAAACATTGAAAAGAACTATATCTCTCATGGATATTTCAGATGATATTTCTTTCTGTTTTTGTTGCATTTATTTTTATACAACTTAGCATGGATGTTAAATAATGTATGTATATGTGTACATGTGTGTGTATGTATGAATTCTGCAATTGAAAAAAAAAGCTCCAAGAGCAAAAAAGCACAGTGCTGTTATATGTGCAACAAATTAAGCAGAAACTTTTGTAAATGTGAAATCATGTAAAAACGTTTTTTTTTTTGTTTTATATTTCTGCTCCATAATTATCTTCCTTTTTCTGTATTTTCATTATTTGAAAACCACTGTTTGGTAAATTTTATCCTGTAAAATATTAAAACAAAAAAAAAACAGGACAAAAATGTTTGTTGGAAATAAAGTTGAAAGAAAAAAATCAGGCTATTTAGGGAGGCTGTTGGGAAATGGATATGAATTCAAATGGAGAACGCACACAATTGCAACATCATGTTGTTTTCATTTTCTATACGCATTTTGCCATATTTCTTTAATACTTTCAATTTTTTTAATTCCGTTTTTTTGTTCTTTTCTCTCCATAGAAATTCGTTTTTTTGCCGTTTTGCCTCTTGTTTTTTTTCTGACAGTAACTTTGAAGCCAAAAAGCTTTAAAAGCATTGAAAAGCAATTTTGCGGCTAATAAATCCGATTTTCTCTCTATCTTTTTTTGTTGTTCTTTTAAATATATTTTTAAATTTGTTGTTGTTGTTTTTTTGTTTCTTCTCAACTTCATGCAATAAATTGTGCATTTGCAACATTGACTCTGAACAACTGACTGTCTCTACTGTATGAATATATGTATGAATGTATGCAATTTACTGCAAGTGCAAATGAACAAATGGCTCTTTACAATTAACCATACCCTTCATATTAAAAAAAATCCCCTGCCCCTTCTCCACCCCTTTCGTTTCTCTATTATTGTAAACCCTACAATTCATTCAATATTATTATGCAACTGCCTTGGCTGATGTTGCAAGTATTTAAATCTAAAGGGGCTTGCTTGTGCTTTTGCTGCAACATCAAATGAGGCAGCAAAAAAAATGAAAATAAAAATAAAAATTTGTTCACAAAACAAATGAAAAATAAAAAGAGGAAAATTTGTTACAAGATAAAAGTGAATGAAGCAGCAACCGATTGCAATTGGTGAAAAAATAGCAAACGGAAATAAAATATTCCAAAAGTATTTAAAATACCTGGAATTCAGGTCATTAAATTTATATCATGAAAATCAGTACAACAATAGCAGTTGCATATTTTAATCGAATAAATAATAAATAACTGATTTTAAAAAGTTTTAAAGATTTTAATTTCAACCAAACGATTTAAGATTTTTAATGACAATTTAATTATGTGTGTTACAGTCTGTATGAAAAGGATTTTAAAATTTTATAATTCAAGTTAATTAATTTTTTCAATGATTTCAAATATACAGCTGCTGTCAAGATAATAGCACCACATACATACGTCTTCTTTAATAAGTCATAAATGTTATTTGATTTAAAAGTTATTTAATAAATTTTTAATTCCACATTCATTTGATTTAATATACGATGAACCTTTAAAGGTGTCGCCACAGTTTTTCGTCCACGATTCCCCACTTTTAATTTTTATTTGATTATGTGATAATATTTCGGCATAAGTTTTGTTCATCAGAACTAATGAGTTCTCGTTTTTCTGAAGTGCACTATTTTGACCAACCAACAACTCCAAAAACATTATTCGAATTCTAATAACACGCTTCTTGAAAACCTTGTTAATTATAAATTACAGAATCAATTTTACACTCTTTTACTCTAAACGTTTATGGGTTTTTCAAATTATAATAGAAATGGTGCTATTATTTTGTGAGAGATGCTTTCTGTCTGATGCTTTGTTTTTATTATAAAAATTATTTGAATATTCGAGAAATATACTTTGAATTGCGGGACTACAATATTGTAGATAAAAACAAAAATGTGAGTGGTGCTATTATTTTGAGCGCAGCTGTACCATCTAAATAAAAAATCTAAAACAAGTAAGAATGATATATTCGATAATCTATAACACGCTACACAGTTTGCAGATATTTAATACACCTTAACTTATAATAACAACGGTCGTGAAATTTTGTATATTTTTGATTACAACTTTTTTCTACTTCGATTTCTCTGTCTGATATTTATGATTTTCGGAATAAATAATAGGACCATCAGCACCAATTTCAATAAGTATTGCTCTTGGGCTAAAATAATGACACTTGCCAAGTTTCATCGAGATATCTCTACATTTTGTTCTCAAGGTTTCCATGGACAGCCTGTCAGTCAGACGGACGGACATCGTTAAATCAACTCAGAAAGTGATTCTGAGTCTTAAAATTGGTGGTAGCAAAATGAAATCATGTTTATAAAACCAAGATATGGTTATCATATACGACATGTGTATTAAACGATTGGAAGTGCTTTCGAGAACTGAAGGTACCTCAAATTTTTTTCGGATTTTTTTCTATTTTTTGAAGAATCTACAAGAGTTAGAGACTTTTTTTCACAGACAGATTTCAAATAATTAAATAGATTTAAGCTCTGAAGACATGAAGTGACACAAATCTAGAGTACATAATTTTTATACTGGCATATCCGAAATAATAATACATCACAGTAATCGGTCCATTAGTGTCCGAGTTATTTCTGATATTTTGAACCTCCTATAAGATATATACACAAAATTTTGATACAGAAAAATAGCTAATTTTTTATTATATTATTTTCCTATATATATTTGTGTTGGTATTGTTTTAGTGAAAGCGAAAACTGTACGTGAATAAAATCTATGTTGACGCGTATAAAGGTCGTTTTCTCCTTCTTCGACAAGTGATAATATTATGAACGCCTATTTATAACAGGGACTTAAGGTTAAATGTTAAGTCCGTTGCTCAAAAAAAGTCCATATAAGCAAAGGTGAAGGGTACAGAATATTCGGCACTACCGAATTTAGCACTTTAACTTGTTTTTTTATTAAAATTTAAAAATATCAATTTCTTTCTAATTTACTTGTAAATTATTTATTTTTTTATTTACAAAACAAAGAAAAATGTCTTCAATTCATTTTCCAATTATGTTTTTGTGGTTAAAATCAATTTTCGGAATTTATTTTTCAAACGTTTCATCAAATATTTTTAGTTTAATATTTTTTTAAATATTTTTTTTCTTATAATAAATTTAATATTTTAATTAAATTAAAAGAAGAAACTAAAAATATAAAGCAGAGAACATTGTTTTGCTTTGTTTGTTTGTTTCTTTTATTTGTTTTATTTGTTTTATGCTCTGTTTATTGAATTATTATTATTTTTTTGTTCAAATTTAATTTCAGTAACGATTTCTTAATGTTTCTTAGGAGTTTTTTTGTTGTTGCACGATTTCCAACACCTCACAATTGTTGTATTTTTTTATTTCATTTGATTTGATTTGTACTAAAATTTTTTCATAAAAAAACTTTAAAGTAATTATTTTTCAATTTGGATTTTTTTTTTATTATAATTTGTTGATTTTTGTTGTATTTTGTTTTTGTTCGTTATAAAAATATCAATTTTTATATTATAATTATTTGTGTGTGTTGTTATATTTTTAAAAAAGTATTGTTGGTTAAATGTTATAATTAAACAAAAAATTTTTATGAATTTTACCCTACACTGAACCAATAAAGGTAGTAAATTTAAATAAAAAGGGTGTAGAATAGATATCAGCCAACGAAACCAAACGTTTGTACACCTTTTTTGTACTCTTCAATTTTGTCTTAATCAGAGCCCAATATCTCTTCACTGGCTTCAGTTCCGGACAGTTTGGAGGATTTGCCTCTCTTGGTAGAAATACCACATGATTGTTCTTGTACCATGACAGGCTGCCAAGTCCGGCCAAAAGTAAGTTGGCCGTTGTACTTAATGATTGGCTTTTTTAGCCGCAACTGCATATTGTTGTTATACCAAGAAGTTTTTGGGAAATTTTGACTCATTTTGGGTCCTAAGCTTACGTTCAACGTCAGCAACATAAAATTTTTTGCCAAGAAGTTTCAAAAAATCTGCCACAACATACGTTTTGTCATTCATTACGAAGCAGTAATATATTTTGTCCTCTAAATTATTAGCAAAGTTTTATATTAACAGAAAAGTTCTCCCACGATACTGGAAACTTTTGAATTACAATTTGGAAACTTTGATTTACAATTTATAAAATCATTTGTTTTACAATAAATATAATAACTGACATGTTTAAGGAAAGTAACTTGACTAAAAAAAGAAAGATCAAATGATACTTGGTTTAAAAGTTTTAATGAAAAACGTGTGCTAAAAACATTTCAATCTCACTCCTGTGGCCAAAATATTATTTCGAATTTTTTATAAACATAAATTATTGGGAATTAAAAAAAATCTTGTTAATTGTATCAAAATATTATTTCCAAATTGTAGGGCAACAACAATATTGTGGTTAACAATGTGGTTGTATCAGTGTTTACAACCGTATTATTGTCAAACAGTCATATATTATGGTGACACAACCATATTGTGTTGGTTTAATTCAAAATACTGTGTTTTAACCATAATATGTTGCTACCACAACCATATGTGGAATGATATGCATATATAAATCAGAAGATGGTATAGAGCTTCTGCTTCCCATTTAAAAGTCAAGACAAGCAATATTATGATCTAGTTTCATAGTCCCAACTATTGCTTTTAAACTTGCTTTTAAGCGTTGATATTTTTTAATTTTATTTCTCCAAATGTTGGGTATCTCCCGTTTCAATTTTTAACTAAAGTTAATTTTAACATTTTTTTCATTTCTAATAGTTTTCCTAATTTATTGTGCAAATATTGTGTTGTGGTTTTCTGAAATATTAAATTCTGATTTAAAAATAAAAATAATTTTTTCCAGCAGCAAAAAACAAAAAATCGAAAAAAAAAATTAACCATAATTTTGAATTACAACATAATTTTGTTTGAAAACACAAATGTAATTAAATAAACTATAGAAAAAAGTATTAAACAATAATAACAAATAATTAAATTTTAAATTAAATAATTTATAAATGACGTCCAACCACAGAACAGTCATCGAAAAATCATCATCCTCATCAAAGTCATCATCACAAAATCATCATCCTCATCAAAATCATCTTCACTGACCATTGAAAAAAGGTAAAATTATTAAAAATTTGAAATTTCAAATGAAATTTGTAAATTTGTTTGTATTTCTGTTTGTTTAAAAGTTAACAAAATTCGAGTTTATTTAATTAAATTTGTTGTCCTATTGACGCTTAGCAACCGAAACAAATAATCAATGAATAAATTCATTTACTCACTCCTTCTGCTCTCTTTTGACAAATAATTTATAAACAATTTTTTTTTATTTTTTTGTTTTTAAACCACAAAAATAACAAAAATTTTTGTCTGAATTTTTGTTGAAAAATAAAATCACAGATTTTTTTCTAATAAAATTTTTAACAAATAAAACGTGATTTTGTTTGGATTTTAATGTATTAAAATTGTTTTATTAACACGTAAAAAAGTTATAGTCAGTCAAGCCCGACTATGTAATACCCTACACTACAATGTTGGTTATTAATAGAAGTTACGAAAAATTAATAAACGAGCCTCGTATAATTTTATTTTTGGATTTATTCTTAAGTGTGTTATGGTGAAACTATTATTTATGTCAATTTTATTCGTTTTAAAATAGAAAAAAAAATTATGTATGGACCATCGTATAATTTTGTACATCGATTTTTGCTTATATTTACCTTAATTTGACCAATAATTATTACAAGACCAATGTGTATGTGATATATGGAAGGATCCTATGAGAAATGATTGACTTATTTCTGTCAAATTTCGTTATATTTAGGACTTTTATGAGCTTAAAAACTTTTTCCGGGAGGACATTTGCATTGGAGTTACTCGAAATATTCGACTAAACATGTTTAATTTCAATAGGCATCGTCCTTAGACCAAAAAAATAATATGTATAATAATATGTACCAAATTTCATCGAGAATTTTGAAGGACGGACAAGATGATTCTGACCCGAACGGTATGCTTAAAGGTGGGTGTATCAAGATTTTTTCTGTATGTTACAAACATCTGCACAAACTCATAATACCCCAATCACCGATGATGGTGTAGGGTATAATTAAACAATAATTCCACACGTTTTGTGTAATTTGTTTTGCTTGAGATTTATTTTTTAATTTTTTATTTAGGGAAAAATGCCGTTTTTTCCTACCCTCCACCACCACAAGTGGTGAAAAGAATATATTAACTTTGTCATTCCGTGTGTAACGCTAAGAAGGAATCATTTCAGAAACCATAATGTATATTTATTCTTACATGAAATCAAAATTTGAGACAATTAAGCTATGTCAATACGGCTGTCTATTCGTCTGTCGGTCTATTGTTGGGACATCCACAATAATTGACTGAGCTTAATGAAATTTTGCCTGAGTATTTGCTGTAATCCTGAGAAGTTTCCCTTTTTAAACCAGCAAAATTGGTTCTGTATATTACAAGATATAAACCGATATCTGAGGCACACTCTAAGTTCTAAGGAAGAACTTTCGTGAAGTTGTCAATTATAAATCAACAAAATAGAATGAATATTTTCCATCATAATATTTGATTATATATACTTCGTTACTATTCCAAAAATTATCAAAATCGGTTCAATAGAAAAAATATTGCAAATTTTATGACTCATTAAGTGTTTATGTGTTGTTTTTAAGAAAAACTTTATACCTAACAAACCAAAAGGCTTTAAAATAAGTTTGTAACAAACTTAATTACATAAGCGTAAGACTTGCAAAAGTGTTATGATAATTGTAAGAAAATTGCACCTTTGCAGTTATAAAATAAGCTTACATAGAAATAGTTTTTGAAACATGATTGAAATAAGCTTATTTTCGTAATATTTTTATAAGCTTAGAAGATCAACTGAATTTAAATAAAATAGGCTTCATTTAAATTACAAATGAATCCGAAAAGGTTTTTCAGAATCCAAATTATTTTCAGAACTTTCCGTTTTCACATGTGTTCAAATTGCATCACTAAATTTAGAACTAAACTGACTGGAGCTAATTGGAACTTCACTCAAATTACTTATTTTGGGTATTTTATCATTCAACAATTTTTTGTTATCCTTACGGATGATGTATTTTATTTTAATTGCCATTTTATGCACAGATTTTATATTTTTATTTTTTAATATTTAAAAAAATTACACATCAAAAATGGCACATTTTATACAAAAATACTTACAAAACTATTGCGAGCATTAATCTTTTACAATCACATTTATAAATATTGTTGTACCAACAAGTATTATTACAAATACTGTTGCTATAGGAAACATTTGTAAAGTATTATTTTAAAATTATTTATAATTTTGATTAAAATAAACCTATAATAAGTATGCTTATGAAATGTTATTGAAATTTTTTATGATAAGTTTATTTTAGGATGCATTTATATATATTGTTTTTGTCTTAGTTTGTTAAATTGTGTACTTCTGTGAGCTTATGTGAAAGTGTGTACGATGGAGGGTATTGAAGATTCGGCATAGCCGAATATATAACTCTTACTTGTTCTTTTATTAAAATTATTTATTTGATATCACGTTTTTAATATGTTTTGATTTCTTTTGATTGAAATTTTACTTTACAATAAAAGTGATTTTACTCCTTAGAACGGATAATAATATGAAATTTAAATTAGTTTTTATATTATCAAAGTTCATGTGTGACATGTTCTTTTTTACAATATAAATTTAAATTATTTTTTTAATTTATGTGTGAAGAATAATAATTTTAATATAATTTTTTTTATATTCAGAGTACAATGTTCAATAGGGTTCGTAAATGTCACAAAATAAATATGTAAGAAATTATCTAAGACTCTTTATGTCCACAGTATTCGAATATATTTATTTTATGATAAGATTTGTCCTTTGACATTTTCGAATAACGAGTATCGAGTATGATTTTAAATAAAACTTTTGATAAAACTTTTGTTTAATTTTTATAAAAATAAACTTACAATTTCTATAATTTCTATTTAAATTAAATCGAAAGTTTTATTAAAACATACACACAGAAAAAAATTAATGTAAAATAAATTATATTAGAAATTATTTAACTTTTTTCAGTTATGATTTTGCTTCATAGATAAAAAAATATTAATTTAACATTGTTTCACAGTAAAAACGTTGAAGATTCTTGAAATTTTAATACTAAAAAGCAATTTTAAAAAAATGTTCGTTGTATAATTAATTGGCTAAGAACCGGTGCGCTTTCCACCCTTATAAAGTGGGTGTTGCCTCTACCCATGGTCCTATAGTAACACATTTGGCCCGTAAAAAATCCTTGGGAATTTAATTGGAACCAATTTACAGTTTTTTTAATTATTCGATAATTAATATTTGCTTTGTATGAGAGTATCTTTCCCCTTGATCCGACTCGTTCTATTTTTTCATCAGTAAAACAAATTCTTGAGAAAGTGTTTGGAGTCGAATTTGAGAACTATTGCTGTTATAGTTCTTAATTGGAAATTCAACATATTATTTGTATGGGGAACACCTCTCCCCATGATCCTAACCGCCCCACATAAAATAGTTCCTTGAATAAGTTATTGGGACCAAATTTGAAAATTTCGATGAAGTGGTTCCTTTCTTTGTATCTATAATTTCTTCCCCCCTGATCCTATCCGTTCTAGATTTTGTCTAGTAAAACAGTTTCTGATAAAGTGACTGAAACCAAATTTGAAAATTCTCGATGTTATATTTCGAGAGATTCTAATATGTAAAATATTATTTCGCCAAAAACGTTTATTTAAACTAAATGAAAAAACATTCAATTTTAAATCAACTATTTTCAATGTTGATTTTGTTTCATGCTTTTTTGTGTGTACTTATGTAAATTTTTTATTCACTTAAACTACTTTTGATTTTCGGTTGTAATATTTTTTTGTCAAATATTTTTATTTTTTAAAAAAATCCATTTGATTAAACAAAAATGCAAAAAAAGTTTTGCAACAACTTGCACATGAGGAAATATAAATTTTCATGTGACATGCAATATATAGATTTTTCATTTTTAATATCAATACAAACACACATACTCACGTACACAAACACGATTAACAAAAATATTATTTTAGGTGTTTCGTTAGAATAACGAATATATCGGTTGCATTTAGTTTCCTGTTAGCACTTGAAACAAAAACAAAAAACTTAAATATATATTTTCGAATATCTAAAACGTTTTAGTGAATAACACAATGGGTCAGTCGAAATTTGATTAGAATTTTAGATCATATGTGTTGAAAAGTTTCGATATTTTGGGATAGATTTTTGCTTATTTCAATTCTTCTTTCACTAGAGCAGAGCTCATTATATCTTAAATGGTTTTAATTCGGGAAAGTTGCACTTCAGGTCTTTATTATATGATACCAAATTTTGCTTAAAATGATTTTTGCTCTTGCAAAAAGTACACAGATGCATACTTATAAAGATTATAGTATCGCTCATCTCCACCTTAGAGGCGGTGTGGGCTATGAAAACATGATTATTGTAACCATATTATTATATGGTTGTATTATGGTTGCCGGACTACCATGCTGTAACAAATTCAATTTATTAGAATTTTCTTACACAAAACCTGTCAACCAAACTATGGTTATAATCTATTTTGCCATAAGCATATCATGGTAAGTTTTTTTGTTATACCTGCAATGCTTGTGGTTGTCAGTAAATTGAAAATAATTTGTTTGGTCTGTAACAAAAATAAAATTTTGATTATTTAAACATATTGTAGTTGAATTATTAAAAATATTATTATAATTTGTAAAATTATATTCACATTCATTTTATTGCAACAATTTAAACCTTTTAAAAGAAGAAAAGTCAGAAAAGTCTCCAAAATTGATTTTTTCTACCATCGAAATGGAATTAAAATTGATAACAAAAATTTCCTATAATTTTCATAATTATTTTTCGCTCCACTTCTCTGACCCACATTTCAGGGACTAAAGTGTAGATTTATCACTTTGGGTCCTTTGTCTAACAATTGTAATGGAAACTTTTAATTTTGCATGATAATAAAAATACATACACAAACTAGTAAAATATGTCATTGTATGTGTGTGAGTAATTCATAAATAACATGTCAGACGGTTGTGTCGTGTTTTATTTTTATATTTATTTTTATTTTATTATTTTTTATTTAATATTTTTCAATGATGATGATGATGATGATGATGACACCTTGTCGAGTTGAAAAATAATTTGAAGTAGTTTCAAAAGTTTCAATCAAAACATGATATTTATTTGATTAAATCAAAATAAACTTTTATATATTTTTTATAAATTAAATTAAAGAGTTCTTATCGGAATTCAATTCCATATTTTGGTGTCATGGCAATAATAACTTTAAATATTTATTTATTTTTTAGATCACAAACTTGATAAAAATCTTAAAAGTCTGGTTTTGGGTTCCATTTGGGAAGTGAATTATGTCAATATTCCGTTTTCGAAATTGTAAAATAATTTTCGAATTTACAACAATTTACCACAGACCTAATCAGTCGAAAGCCTCAGTATTCATATACTCTTTAGGAAGGAATTGCTTGCTTAGGTAGTTATTTAATTCGTTATAGCCGAATGTAATATTTTCAATTGTTTTCCCTCAAATGTTAACTGTTTCATTAAATAGAAACTTTTTCTTCTCAGTGAAAAGTTCAAATATTTTATTTTTACAAGTTTTTTCTTTGGCAAAATACCTGCAAATGAAATCTAAATTTGTTCTTCTTAGAAAATTAATTACAATAACATTATTTTCTTAATTAAGTTCTTATACCCCCTACACCACCAAAGGTGGTTGAAGTATTATGCGTTTGAGCAGATGTTTGTTACATACAGAATAAAATGGTGTTACACCCACCTTTAAGTATACCATTCGACTTAGAATTATTTTTTGAATCGATTTAACGAAGACCGTCCGGTCGTCTGTCTGCCCAGTTGTGGCTGTCCATTCCAATATTGCGAACAGTCTACAGGTTGCACTTTTTGAAATATCGCGAAAATTTTTTATTTTATTTTTTATATTTTTTGTCTAAGAACGAAGCTTATTGAAACTGGTCATGTTCGGTCCAATATTTCGGGTACTTCCCATACTAATGTTCTTCCCGGAATGGAGTTTAAGGTCATAAAAATTCAAAATACAAAAAGATTCAAGGGACGGTCCATTATTTCTCATAAGTCCGATACAAACCCCCTTCCAAATTTTAATATCAATTAGTATTGTAATAATTATTGGTGAAATTAAGATAAATATTGACAAAAATCTTTGTGCAAAATTATACAAGGGCCGGTTCATGTGAGTCCTTAACAAAAAATTATTTTAAAATTATAAATTTAACATAAATCTTAGTGTCACAATAATGTACTACACACTTAAGAAAAAATTAGAAAATTAAATTCTACGAGGGTCGTTCATTAATTGTTCGTGAGTACCATTTTAAACCGACCATGCGGTGTAGGGTTTTAGATAGTCGGGCTTGAACAAATATTTATTTTTCTTTGTTTTAATTGGGATTTTATAACCTCAAAACTTTTGAATAAAACATTTATTTCTCCGATTACTTGCACTTTTCAACTCTGAAATAATCACACAAATTTCTAAAGCATACTTTTGGGGAGCTGCTTATACTGCACAACAAAAATGTTATTTATTATTTACTTTTAATACTTTTACAACAAAAAAAAATACTGAAGAATTAAACAAACTGATTTCAAAAGTGTAATTTAATTTAATGCCATCCATCATTTAGGTTTATATTCCCTCTTTATTCCCCTTTTTTGCAGTAAAACATTCTCACATTTAAACGAAACTTTTTCGTTAAACAACGATAAAACAAGTGAGAAAAAAGTAACTGTAGTTTATTACTAACACATTTAAACAAATCGTGTGATATATAGAAAAAAGTGAAAAATCATAAGAGTGTTAAAGAGTAAATAAGTTTTTTTTCTGTTTTTGTTTTTATTTTTATTTTTTAGTTTCGCCATTTTGTATGAGAAAGTTGATTATTTTAACACCAAAGTTAAAGTTAATTTAGTTCTGAAATGAACTTATCACCTACACATGTACATTTACTACTAATACACACATGAATATGACACCTGAAATAGTTTCCTGGAAATGAAGTAAATTTGTTTTTAGTTTTTGTCATTTGTATGAATTTTACTTTTGGTTTAAAAAAATTGCACAATGGGGCTGCCTAAAACAGAATAATTCATAGTAATTTTCATCCAACTTAATGTTATAGTGTAAAATGTATAAGATCGCCCAAAACGGGGTACATATATGGAATATAAAAAGAAGACTTATACCGCTTCTCCATCGGCAGAATCGATTCTTTTAGGAATAAATCTGTAATTTTTTATTGACTAGATTTTATTCATACTTTGGAATTTAAGAACAAAAAGGTTAAATTTTAAATTTTAATAAAAAATTTCAAGCAAATCTCTTCTGCCGATCAGAAGTTCTTAGAAAAAATCGATTCGTCTGAATATTTACATCATTCAGAAGTCATGAAATCGATCCGTATTATCAGTTCTCTTATTACCGAACAAAAATTAAATGTTATATAGTTTAAATATTCCTCTTTGTCAGTTATCGAATATAATCTGCATTAACTGCCCAGTCTCTATACACTAACCCGTCAAATTTAGACCCTTTCCGAGCATTGTATCAAGGACTTTATCTGATATTAATGATGTTAGATTCTAACATTATTTGAAACTTATTCAACATTTCACATTTCGAAGACCTTCTCAAAGGCTATACAAGATCACACAGAATGTTAATGATCCACTTTTAGCCACACCTTCAACTTAATTTCAATTTAATTTCAAATTTTTTTGTTTCGGTTTTTGCCGAATTCCGATATATGTACAGTACAGTGCGTTAAGACAGTTGCAGCATTTTTGGCGTTTAAGTAGAAATGCATTTCATGTTCAAAATCTTGGAAATTTCTTTAGGAAATGTGAAAACAACTTATTTGCTTTGGGAAAACAATTCTTACCTTTATCTTTTGAAGAGAACTTTCTGATGAACAGCTGTTGTTGAGTCGAAAATCTTTGACCAATTTAAAGGTTGGGTTGTTCTGGAACGAGATCCAATTGTCGCGAGAATGCACATTGTTCGTTTTGGTTTGTTATTCCTTTCTGAAATTGTTAAAATAATCCTCGTCGATGCCTACATTGAATTTATTGTCTAAATTCTTCCTCTGATCGGCTATATTGATTCCATGTGGTATCTGTCATCAATTTTCGCTGTATTGACATGAAATTGATCTTCGTTCGGCTGTGAGCGGGCAAAACAATGTCTAATTTAATCTTGGTTCTCTTAAAACACACTATTTTTACTCTGATCTGGATTTGGTCTACGTAACTGTCACCTTGTAATTAGTATGAATCACCATTTTAACAACTTATTAAGGAGTTTGTAGAAATGGCTGTCTGACTGTGTTCCTCTCACTTTTTCTGCTTTAATGGGCTCTGTACTAGTTATACTCCTCTGTACGAATTGACTGCTCTTCAATACTCAGTTGTTAGTTAAATTTTGTATTAGAGTGACCATTGTTGGTTCAACATTAATCTAAATTCGTATTTGTAGGAATCTAAATTCGGATCGAAATATCTATTTCGATCCATTAAGGTTACACAATATGACACTCCTGTTTATTAGTTGATGTAAAATTATTTTTTTTTAAGTCCAAAATACAGAGATGTATCGCCACAATAAGTATGATAGGAATTAACTCTATATTGAAATGGTTTAAATACAACTTTTATTTGAATCAAATCAGTAAATAATACTCTGTCGCTATCGATCCTTTTCTCTCTATTACTTCACTGTCTTGTACCACAGGGTGACATCTCAAATAATTATTCTATGAATATATTCAGAATCCATTGTATTTATATATATGAAGTTTCGGCAGCATTAAGTTACATACACAGTAATACACACATACACAATAATAATAACAAACTGTTTTATATTTAAAGCCAAATTTCATGTGTGCGTTAAATGGGAGTCTTAAAATTGTACTTATTTTTGATTATAACATTTTTCCACTTATCCGATATTGATGATTTTTTGATTCAGTCCTATTTTCTAGTTTGCCTCAGATATCAGCTTATAATTTCTCTGATACTGGTTTTAAGCTTCTTAGGATTACAATAAATGATCTGGCCTTATTTTAGTGAATTCGGCGTAGTAATGCGATTCAACAGGCTGACTGACGACTCAGATTTTCATATGAAGGAATCATATTACGTTAAGTTTGTAGCGTTACAAACAAACATAATATAACCCTGTATCACCAATTGTAGTGTTGGAGGACATAAAAATAAAATGATCCATCTGTTCAAGACATTCGTTTAGAATATCACGAGTAGAAGAGCAACAACTTGGTAGTTGCTATTCATGGTCCTGTATCTGAATCTATACTTAAATTTGTATCTTCTTGTTAATTTCTCTTTCATTTTATATCTCTTAAAAGTTTCTTCTCTCAGTTTTCTGTTAAAGATTTGTGATATAAATTATTGTTATTTTAATTAATTTGTTTTTGTTGGTATGAACGCAACTCATTAAAGTATTAAAAGTGGAAATTAAAAGGAAACATTATTCAAGAAAGAAACCACAAGGAAAAACACTTTTATTTTAGTTTGATAATACGAAATGTCAGATTTTCCTTTGTATTTGATTTGTTACCTTTAAAACAAAGACCGAATGACTGAATGAATGACAAAACATTAATTCAACAATAAACATCACAACAACAAGAGAAGTAAAACAATGATGTCAATAACGAGTAGAGAATGTAAAATGAATAATGCAACGAAAGAGTAACAAAAACAAAAACGCCAACAAAGTCACTGACTGTGTTGGCGTTTTTTTCTGATTTATTAATCAAAAGAAAAACATGTTAAAATAAAATGAAAGAAAGTTAATGAATGTAATGTAAGATGAAAGTTCCCTTTTTTCGTTTTTTTTTCTATTCACCATTTTGTAATCGTGATGATGGTCACTGTAAATGAACACATTGTTAAATGGTTGATAATATAAAATGACAAAATGACTAAAAGAAAATTACAAATTAGTATAAGAATATTATATGAAGAGACAACTGGAGAATCCTTACAACAAAAGACAACAACAACAACAACGAATACAAACAAAACAAAATATCACACTATATTTTCGTGTGGTCTTGAAATGAAAAGTAATTTAAATAATAAACGATATACAATTCATTTCTGCTTAACGCGTAATGCCAAAAAGGAATTAATACCAGTAAGTGAAAAAGAGGGAAAAGGAAATTTGGAATCTTTTTTTAATTATTAAAAATTAAGGCTGCACTTTTTAGTGTGTGAGAAAACCACTAAACATACAAATTTATTGAAATTATTTGTCAATTAGAAAATATTTTATAGATTTAATCAAAATTGAAGAAATGTTGATTCTTTTTCGGAAATCTTTCTATTTACGATTTCATATTGCTTCCTGTCACTTTGTTTCAGCAGGTAGACCATCTCTGTTTAAAATTTAAACCAAATATCTCTTAAACTATTACATACCTTTAAAATTGGTTAATTAGTTTGTAATCCTATGGACAGGTCACCGTTAGTTTTACAAAATCCATCTACACCATTGCTATCTCTATATGAAATTGGCGGAAGTGCGAATGTTACATATCGATTTCAAATTCATTTGAAACATTTTGGGTGTCTGGACTATAAAGTTTTGCAACATGTTGTGAGCATTTCCTTTTTCGAAGATTACAGACTTTTACTTGTCTGACCCGATTTCAAAAGCTCCTAATACAAACATCCTGCGAGGTTGATTTGTTAAGTTTTTTTTGCGCTTGAAGAAATAGTTACTTATAAATTTTTCATCAGGAATTTTATAACATTCCACGTTCAAAAATGCCTTCCAACGTCTCGCAGTTTCAACCACTTTCTCACTTCTTGTAAAAGTTGTAAAATGGCTGGTTACTATTGTTATGCTAGTTTGTCTTCGACCAAATTTCCGATCAGAAAACTGTTTCGATTGAGCAGGCCCCCTCCTTGTTTTCAGTGCCGAAATTAGCATTTCTCAATCGAGCAAATCATCGTTCACTGGTTAATTAATTTGGCACATTTTGATCTTAAACTTCTATCAACAATCAACAACTTTAGCAGCCGTTTCTGCTGATGAATGAATGTTATCAGAATGAATCTTTAGAATTATTAAAAAAATCTGATTTATTATAATCGACTTTGAAATTAGTAATTGCATATGTATAGGCGTTTCTAAAATAACAAAAATGTTGCATAATGTAAGGCTTGAAAAAAATGTAGTCTTAATAAATTAATATATTTGGAACACTATACCCAAAGGCTTTTAGCCTTATTAAAATGAATATGCCAATTTTTTTGTTTTCACCATAATTATTTTATTATTTTCATTTAAAACTTTTGTGTATCTCGTTACGTTCATTGTCAAACAACATTATCCGTGTTATTGTAATCAAAACAATAAGTGTCATTTTCTTTTCATAATCAGTTTCATAATCTTTTCTTTAATACTTTTCCATGATTTGTGTTTTTTTGTTCGAAATTGTCATAGAATAATGAATGCGTTCTTGTATTCACTTCACAGTTTAAAAAAATATTATAATTTTGTATGCATTCATAGAAACCGTTAAGACATTAGGTGGCATACTTTTTGTTTATATCCTTTATCTCCTGTAAGTGATAACTGTGGTGGTGTATTAGGCCTGTCATCGCGTGCGTTACACAAATGGTGCGTTGGAAAGCAAGAGCCTGATTTTTAACCAAAGTGCCGAAAATAATTCAAATGCATTCATTTAGTTAAGTAACAAATTATGGTATTGACGTCATAAAATTATGGTTTGTGGTACAAACATATTATTGGTATATAACAATAATATGGTTGTGATGACAGATTCATTGCATGCGGCCTCCAAAAATGGTTATTTTAAAAAAATGATCCAATAGAAATAATTCTGAAATTAACTGGTGAAAATTTTTATGAAGAGGTCTAGTGTTGTGGGTATTAATCCTAAGGAAAGTTATTATAAATTTTCTATATATATTAAAGAATCTGTGTTTGTTTTAGGCATGTCAACTCATCGGCAGCTGATCTCCAGGAAAGAATTATACGATACAACCGATTTTCATGAAATTTTTACAGAGTGATTTCAAGAAGTTATGCAGGTTATACGGTTTTTGGTAGGACGAAGGGAAGAAAGTCAAATATTTATTATTGAATTGTAGCAAACATTTTACTTAGATTTATCACTTAGACCACCATACGGAGATCTAAGGTCTATAAAAGTATTTCACAGAGTCTTTATAAAATTTAGTCGTTAACACTTTTGAACTCAATTTCTAAACTAAAGCAAAATTAGGAAGAGGTTGAGTAAAGGTGGGAGTTACTACTCATTCAAAGCAAGTAAAACTTATTTATAATCAGAGTTATTGTCTCGATAGGTTGAGGACTTAGAATTCAGTTAAAATTGATGGTTTCTGTGCAAAAAAGCACAGATATTTTCTCGTTTCCAACTGAACCGATTTGTAGAAATTTACGAACAACTGTAACAAAGATTTACAAATACCATCATGTATTATTATCAATGGTCTATTCCTTACAAAGAGTTTTCCATTATTTTAAAAACATTATGATAAAGTGTATTGTAAATTCGGTATCGCCGAAATAAACATTTTCCTTAAGTATTTTCATAATAGAACCCTTTTCAAAACAAAACCGAATGAAAGGCCATCAAAGGAATAGAAATTAATAGGAAAAAAATAATAATAAACATAAGGACTATATGGAAATTCTAGATGTCACAATGGAATAGAAAAAAATATCGTAACAAGACTTCATAATTTGGATTGACAAATGTCTATCAAGCTTTTTAAGCAGCCGAGGGAGTATCCATCAAATGGAAGTGGAGAAACGAAAAGTAGCAAAATTAAGTCTCTTCAAATTTATATGAAAAGGATAAATATTCTCATTTCCAACGAAAATAGAACTTCAAAATAGCAAAATTAAAAAAAAAATGACGGAATGAAGTATAGAACAAGGTCCTAGAAATTATAGGTTTTGCAATAGATTTTCAAAGGAAAAACCACAACAATAATGATAATAATGGAGAAAATATTTTCATTCATTAGAAAATAATAATAAAAAAAGGGAAGAAAAGAAGGACGGAATATTTTATTATTCAAAATGAAAAAAAGAGAAAAAGAAACTTCATAATCATCATTGTTGTTGTCAACGTACGTCATCATCATTATTAGAATCATATTCAACAGTATGACTTGATGGTTTGGCTCACCAACTGACTGGCTGACATTAGCAAGCAGCAACAGCGGTAGCAATTGAAGCAACAATAGTATGTAGTGAGTGTGAGTGAGTGACTGACTGAGTGAATGTGTGACATAATGATGGCGTTTCTATTAAGTGGATAAAAAATGTCACTTAAGTTGAAATATTTTCGTTTTCTTGTTTATTTATTTTTTTCTTTATTGTTTGCGCTTGTTTTTGTTTTGTTTTCTTTTTCTTCTTTATTTTTTTGCATTCCCTCCCTGTTTTGTCATATGGACTCAAAGGACTTGTTAGGTTAAAAAAAGAAACACAACTCATACCCGGTTAAATATCATAGAGAAATAAAAGAATAAAAAATATGACGTAATGTTTTTTTTATTATTTAAATATGAGGGTGTGTTGGTGGCATTCATTATATGGAACAAGAAAATGAAAATAAATACATGACTTGAAAATGTATGCATTATTAAGGATATTCCTTAAAGGAAGAGAGAAAATCATAAGAAAAATTTTTTGTTAATTTATTAAGAGAACTGGTAATACAGGTAGTGGTATGGACAGATCGATACAGAAGCATTTCTTGAGGAATAAGTATTCAATTTTAAGGAAAATGTTGAATGTTCATATAAAATCTTAAAAGTTCTTTTAAACCATTATCGTTGAACTTGGCGTTTTTGAAAAGCATCTGGTTTAATAATGTGCAAATTGCAATTGCAGCAATTGTGGCAGTACATACATGGACTAATGATAAATCGAATACAATTAGCGATTTCAAAGGAAATAATTCTCATGATGTTCATAGAATTTCTGTCACACACTTGCAGTCTCACACGAATATGAATTATAAAATTTGAAAGTTCCTTTATTGGTGTGAGTAGTTAACTAGCGACAGCATCAAGGTGATCTCTTATGGAATATCATTCCATGGCAAAAAGGAGTCGCACTTGGATCACATTAATCGAATGAATTTACAGATGATGGACATAAATAGTACTACCAATTATTTAGATATATCGGGAAAGCGAAAAGCAGGGCAAAAATCTTATTTGGAATGAATAATAGAAATATCACACCTTTTTATTAATACAAAATTTATGGCAGGTTAAAGGCTGTAGTGAAAAGGCTACAGGGATCACAAATTTCTTTGGGATTTTTACTATTCGAGGTCGTTCTGTAAGAACGGTTTCAAACTATCAGTCCATTATAATCTGCAGTCAAAGTTTTATATTAGTTTTTCGGCGGGTAAAATTGTATACATTTATAAGGAATATCATTCCATGGCAAAAAAAGGGCTGTAACCAAAATATAAATTTTCATCCACTTTTATTATGCTTTGCTGGGCTCCAAAAATAAGTTTATAAGAAAAAAGTATCCAAAGGAACCTTTGAAACCTTGTGGTTCATTATGATTCCTTATATATATGTTTTTCACCCTTTTCGATACACAGTAACTGCCTTTCTTGAAGTCCAGTAATAACCAAGGTGAATACCTCTGATGTTTTTAAAAGTATTTAAAATTTTGATTTCACGGGTCTCAAAAAATCTAAAAACTGTTCTTAACAAATTTTTAGCACCATACATAAGTATTATTTCCTACGCTGTAAATAAGAGTCATGACAGGCGGCTTGATTTAAAACAATTTTCTTTTGAAAAAATGTTAGATAAGGAAAAGTTCCGTTAACCTCTTTTTTCTTTTTCGTACACATTCTTTACTTTCTATAAACGTTTGATTAGCTCTTATGCGATGTTTTGACAATTTCAATTTAGAGATCCCTAACTAAGCATTTCGCAGTCTGGTTATTTATTTGAGACGCTTGGAAACATGGTTGAATAATTGAAGAATTAAAGTAAACGAACTGAAAAGTAAGCATGTTATATTTGCTCTTCGAAAAGGAAATTGTCCCTCAATTCCTCCTAATTGTGATTATGTTATATATTCTTTTGATAGGCGATTGAGATGATGCAACCATGTAGATACTAATAGTCTTCGAATGAAGTTAAAAGACTCTAATCTATATTGGTTAATTAAATATCAGTCCAAATTAAGCCTTGACAACAAATTATAGAGAGGACACAATAAGTTGACTTCTTTTCATTCAAAAGATGCTTCGTTCTTTAAGAACCAGCTGATTCGTACCACTTGTGAAGCCACCTGTTAAGATTTAAGCGTTTTCTTTTGAAAATGTTGTAAAACGATGGGAAGATAAGATTTGATGCAAAATTCATCGCCAATTTGTTAGTATAATTGTATAGTCTGGAAACGCAAGGAACTGGAAGCGCCCTTTTATAAAAACTCGAACAAATGTTGTGGTAAAAGCATGCAGAACTTTCTGAACACCCTTAATTTAAGGTGCCCTACATTTGCCTAAAAAGATATGGGTGAAATTGCGGAAAAATATGTAACATAAACTTTAACTTTTAACAATAAAACTGTTAATATTTGCTTAACAACAACGTAAGCGGAGGAGGTAGTGAGAGAGGAAAATAATAATATTTACATTATTATTTTATATTCTTCTCTTTTAATGCGCAATAATGACACATTTCATTGTTTAAATATTAGATAAATTAAATTTTTCTTCAAAAACTCTTAAAGAATTTCTGTCATAATTATTAACAAATTGAAAGTTTATAATGTTTATTTTGTAAAAAGGACACTTAAAGAAAATACTGTTAATATTTGGTTTTCCCCTAAAAATATACACTTGTTTTTCTTTTTAATGTCATTTGAAAAGGTGTGTGGAATATTATTTGTTGTTAATTATAATTCATGTTATGTGGACTTATCATTAGTTTGGTATTTGTTTTTGTGGTGGAATTGTTGGAATATTTTGCTCATTAAAATTTCTGAGATTATTTTGAGGGAAAAATTCCTGGAATTTGAAGACATTTAGGTTATGAATAATCATATTTGTGTGTTCATATTTGTGTGGTGACTCGTTAAAATTATAAAATTGATCATCTAATCATTCCGCAATTTGTTGATATGTTTTTTGATTAATTGATACCGTTCCAAAAATGTTGATGGACACACAAAATGGTGGATACAATTTTAA
Source organism: Cochliomyia hominivorax (assembly GCA_004302925.2). Classification (NCBI taxonomy): domain Eukaryota; kingdom Metazoa; phylum Arthropoda; class Insecta; order Diptera; family Calliphoridae; genus Cochliomyia; species Cochliomyia hominivorax. Next base: position 45,882,985 of record PYHX02000467.1, on the reverse strand, counting down.
AACTAGTGAAACCTATAAATAGATAAAGAAACTATGTAGTTCGCTGGATCTAATTAAATAATATATTTCAGATTTATATCGTCAGTAAAACTCTGATTTTGAAAGCGTTAAGAAAATCTAAGCGGAAAGACCTCTTCATTTAATTTCTATGGAAGCATTCGAAATTTATTTTAAATTTATATTTTTTATGTGAATGATATGTTAAACATTTCTTTTTTTATTTTCTTTTCAGGTAAGTTTCTTAATTGGATAAATATTTTTATAAAAAAGGTATTTGTGAATTTTAAAACAATAAAAATGTGAGCTATTTTGCTGTTCATAAGTGTATTATTATGTGTAGCGCAAAAATTCTTTAGTTAATCCTACAAATAGCAATTTGTTTAATTAAAAAACATTATAAAAATCTAAAATTACAAACATATTCAGCACTAGAAAAATGTTTGTATACTTTGGGGAGTTTAATAAAATTTATTTTTTGTACATCAAGTTCTATTTATTTCCCCTTCAATGTAATTATTATCCTGCATTTTATAAGCTAAAAACTTCTTTATTTAATTCCAAAATTATTTATTTCATTTAATTAAAACCACATCAAAAAAAAATCGAAAATTTCTAACATATTGATCACCACAAATCGTATTGCATACTTTGAGGAATTAAAATACATTTCTGTATAACACTTTTTACAACAACATTCTTCATTTGTTAGACAAATGACATCAAAAGATTCTCAAATAAATTTCAAAATTATCAAATGAATTGAAACAGACTTTTGGTAAATAAGTTTAAACCAAAAACAACATTTATGTTTTTTTTCATCTCTTTGTTGTTGTTTTTATCTTCGTTTTCTTATTTGTTTTACTCAATTATCAAGTTTGTAATTTAGACAAACTAAAATCTAACAAAACTGACCAACCGACCGACCGTCTAACTAATTGACTGTCTGCTTTGTGTGACCACAGAACAAAAGATTTTGATTTAAATCTCTTTTCTATTACTCGTAACCAAAAACTTTATTGTAAAATTGAAACTTCTTTTATTTTGGGGTTTGTTGTGTGTGTGTAAGTGTTTTCAGAGTTCTCTCCCTCTCTCTTTCTCACTTGGAATTTTTCGCAAAAAGTTTTCATTTAACAAATTTTTAAATTGTTTGTTCATTTAGTAACTCAGAGTATTTTTTCTTTTGGACCAACAACTTTTTTCTCCTTTATTTTCCAGAGCAATATGTCTGTGTTAGGGTTTTATATATGTATTATAACAGTAAAGTATTTAATATAATTTGCTATCGTTACTAATGAATCAATTTAAAATTACCATAAAGTGAAATAAACTTTAATGCGGGCTTTTTTAGAATCATTTATATATTTGCAGACATAATATATCTTATTTATATGACAATAAACATTTAAAAAATTTAATTGTACGACTTCGTAATAAGTTAAGATAAATTATTTATGAATTTAATATTAATCATACGCGCTGGTATACATTAATAACTATTTTAAAGACATTTGCTTTATCTGTTTGTTCAGGTTTGGTGCTATAGAATAAGAATTTACGTCAATATCTTTACTTTTCTTTATACTCAACAATGTAGAGCTAAACTCATGAAATTTATTACATACTTAAATGAAAAATAGAAAAATAATTATGAAAACCATTGAATGCGGACAATTAGTATAGACAAGAAATTTCTTTGAACAGACCGACAAACTGAAAAACTATAACAACTCTGGTCCTCAATTTCTGTCACAATGAGACTGTTCACGATAATACTTTGGCCGACTTGTTTCGAAGCAGTACGGTTGTCAGCCCATAAACCTCATCATCTTTTCAACAATAATAAGTGGATTTGTTTTGTTGAAATGGTACACCATTCAGCTCGATAAAAAATTTATTGAAATGAAATGTGGCACGTCTAAGTGACTAAAAAGCTCCTTGATCAGCAGAGTTACTCACGATCAACATATTGTTTTTGGCTGCTCATTAAGAGTCGAAATAGAAATAATTATTTTTCAGATCCTCATTGGCGAACGATCTGATCGAATCTCTTGTGAAACCTCACATTTTACAATTGTGAATACATTTGATCGATAATGGTTGCCCAAAAAAAATCTAAAAGAGCGCGTAATACATTTTAATTAAAACGTCTATTTTCGTTAAATACGGTTTCCTCTTCTTACATAATCAGATTTTCTCCAAATGGGAATATAATCCTGAAACAATATTCCGAAGGACTTTTGCTCCTTTATTTAAAGTTGTATCCCGTGCTTCTGGTTTGATCAGTTTGTTATTAAAAATTTAATGAGCTAATTTTGAACATAAAGTTGTCTTTGCAAGCACAAATATGGTGAAAAGAATAAAATATTCGTTCTTTACTGTATAAAATTGTTGGATGTAAAAAAATTTTTTAATCAAAATATAAGAAAAAAATCTTAAATTTCAACAACCAACTAAAATTCCCAATTCCTCACCCCTTTAACACTTTTTTCTAACTCTCATATTCTATAAATAATGAAGCCTAAATAAAAGTTTCCAAGTTTAATACTCGTAAATAGTTTATTCGGTTTTATCTTTCAGTTCTTTTTAAACAATTCTAAAAACGAAATGGGTATTAGTAGAACCGGAAACAGTTTTTGTTCACGTGTGTGTGTGTATATATCCATGTGGGTTTTTCCTCTTATTTGTGGGTGAATATGTGTGGTTGGTTTTAACACTTGTCTTCTTAAATGTTTTGGCTTTTTTATCTTCCTATTTTTCTTTACTCTTCATGTCCGCTTTTGTTTGTTGTTGTGTATGTGTGTGTGTGTTTGTGAGTGTTTAGAAAAGTTTTGTTGAGATTTTTTTTAGGGAGAAAAACTTTTTATAAAGTTTGTTGGCTGATACCAAAACTAGCAGAGAGAGGGAGAGACAGAAAGAATAGGAAATACCAACAAAACTTACTTTTAGGTTAGAAAAATTTAATAGTTTTTTTTTATCTCGTAGAACCTTTGTTTTCAAACATACTTAAAATGTTTTCTCCGAAATTAAACGCAGAGGCATAGTTGAGCAGAAACGGTCTTATTTAATAAATCTGTAATTTTTGATGGAATTTAACATAATGATAGCGTAAATACAATCAGTGTGTGTGTGACTTTATATATCGGATTTTCGGACACCATTGGGAGGGCAGAGTTATTGGGACACAAAGTGGAGTACCTCTGACATCAAATTTTTTTAAGCGAATGCAAAATTTTACTTCTCATCGAAATTCAGATTTTTTACTGACTAAATGATCTTTAAAAAATCATGCTTTTATATGATATATTTCTTATAGTTTTCGAGTTATTTGCATTTTAATTTTCACTTTTAAAAATTTGTAAGATATTGAGTCGGTTCATTGTATATATCGAAAACATTGTCCCGATCTTGTTTAAATTTTACACTGACATAAAAAAAATGAAATTAGTTATTTAGTGAAAGAAAAATTGAGCGCAATATCTCTATCCAGTTCAATTTTAATTTGAAATTTTTAAAAAATCAGTTTTTTGTATTTCATTGGTGTCTTTAATTATTTTCATTTAAAATAATAACTGACATTTTTCTGAACCATATTTCAGAAATATGTAGCTCAAATCTTCATAAATTTTTGCTTAGTTCATGTATATTTATTTACATCCTTTGTTTTTCACCCTTTGATTCCATCGTACATTGCTCTGATGACTTGTATTATCTTTCCGGGTCACTTGGTTTCTTCTCAATGCTTTTCATATATCAGGAGAAGTAGGCAATAATTTTGCCGGCGGGGCCTTGACAAATTGAAGATCTGTAAAGCACCGATTTTGGGCAACTTAACGGATGTAATCAGGTTTGCTCTAAAGATCACGTGAAGCGGCAACCATAGGTGTTAAGCTCTGAATTTTTATTAAAATTGCTGAGACATTATTACTTCCACCATCCAAATAACATTTGACTTTTCGTGCTTTGTTTTGGGGCTCTTAATTTTTAGCAGCGTTCCTGTCAAAACTTATTGAGCTTTGTTTATTTTTAAACCTGCATTAGCGTCAACTTGTCATACCAAATAGTTGAAATACTGAGCTAACCGGGCTGTTTTTCTACTGGATGTGTTGGAAGATCTTTTGAAAACACTTTCTATTTTTTGGCTTGAGAAACATCTTGTGCACAACGGACAGAATTTTCCGGTACGGCTTAATGACTTTGGAAACGGTTTGACGGCAGACTTTTGAATGTTAAGCAAACTTTTTGTAGGACCAAGTTGATTTTTGTTTAAATTTTTAGTAATTTTAAGATTAATTCTGATTTCTGATTTCCTAAAAATTTATTGTTCGCGGTGCTCCACGTTAGTCAATGTTTGGTTAGGTCCTTTTTATCTCTAAGATTAACTTCAGTTACTTTAGAACATTAACTAAATAATTATTTTTAATATTTTATAATTTAAATATTATTTATGCAGAGCATATTTTTAGGCGTATTTTGTTCTCCTTTTATTTTAAAATATCAGTTAATATTCCCTTTTTTCTTCTATTTACTTTTACACATTTTTTATCATTAAATTACTTATATTCCACATTTGACCTAATTTTGTTTTAATTCCTTTTCTTAGTTATTAATTAGTTTAAAATTATTGAATTCTTCTCTTATAATTCTCAGAGACTTCTGCGACTTCTTCTGTTCTTTTCCATTTATTTTTTCATTTTATTAATAATTTTTTTCTTTAAAAATCCATTTAAACTCGAAATTTTCCCTCTCGGCTTTCTGTTGTTGTGCACATATGTGTGTATGTGTATATGATTTTCTATGTATATGTGTTGGTAATTTAAAAAGCTTTTTGTTATACAACTAATAGAAAAGAACAATTTATTTAATAAAAAAAGTAGAAAAAATTAACTCAAGAAATCACTAAAAATGAACGTAAGAAAACGAAAAAATAAGAAGGAAAAGGAAACGACTAAAAGGTCTTCTAATCAATTTCTAAATGTTATTTTAAATGAAATTTATGTATGAACATGATTTGAAAAATTCCACTAAGAGTTTTTCCCAACATCAACATACAAGTTATGTAAAATTTATAATACACTCTGGTTTACAAGCTTAAGGTTACAGTGGTGTAATTAATTCAGAATATAAAGATCGAGCAGTAGCACAATTCTGTAAGTTGTTAACGACAAAAAATTGTTGTTAAGCAACGAAAACTCGTTTTTGAAATTTTTGTAATATTTTTCTAGGACTAAGGTCTTCTATTAAAATAGTAGCGCTAATTTCGGTCACAATAGTAAAGAATTCTTTGTGTAAGATGCAGCCTTTTATAGTGACGATGAGTTTTAAAGAATAAAAGATAATGCATATTAATGCATCACGAAATGCAGCGAAAATAAGGTAGAGACATTAAGTATAAAACTAAACAAGCGAATATATCTGCATCCGTATATCGATGTTTTTTTCATGGCTCAGTTGAGGAAAAGTGAAACTTTTCTCTTAGTCCAATTTCAGCTGTTCAAAATAAGGCAAAACCATACATCGTTTTTGGTGACAATAGACCCTTAAAGATAATAAAATTCTTTTTGAACTGCCACAAGATGTATTCTAAGGAGGCAGTGAAGACTTAAGTTTCGTAAGAAGTCATGTTTCATGACCACAAAATATGTAGCAAAGTGATAAGAAATTCAATCACTTTATTACTACATGCAGTATCGTGGGGAGACAGTAAGTGTACAAAAATGACGCTATTGAAGAGATTATAGAAGAGGCATCTGGTTAGCTCCTAGAACATGTACACGTCAAAGTTATTAACACATGAATGAAGATGATCCATAATGATGTTTTCATTCATAAATTAAAAAAATTGACACTTTTATTTGAAAAAAATATTGATGTTTTGTTGTTTCTACCAGTGGTTTCAATGTCTTCCTATAGACTATTGGATAGCATTACATATATGGCTGTATTTCTTTCTGGTTGCGCTACTCGTAATTGGCATCCAAAAAACAGTAGCGAAGTACTTCACCACCAACTTATCCGCAATCTTTTTATCATTCCTTCCTCTGCGTTCTTCTATTTAGATTCCAAATATCGTTTGTTATCCAGATGTTTCTTCTTGGTTGCGATGCACTTAATTGTTATGATTTAAAGCAACATATAATAATGGCTGCCGTCAACTTATCCCCAGAGTCCGAAGTTCTTACCATCTGTTTCAAACTATATTTTTGCCATTTTAGTCATTCTATAATCGACGAGCATCTATTCGATATTGTCACGAATACAATACTTTTAGATGAGAGTCAATATGTATGTGGGATTCTCGATTCTACATCCGATGTTACATCCATTCTATTTTCAATCTCAAAGGTTCTTTGGACTAAATTTAAGGACGGAAATTTAGAAATTGATGAAATTTTAATTACATCACAAGTAAAGAATGGACATCTATTCTTTACTTGTGAAGTATAATTTGTACTGCTCCTTAAAACTTTTCTAATTCATCCCGTCAATATTTGATTTGGGTATATTATTGTTAGAAGTTTCTATCTATTTCTATACATTTCCTTGTTTACTTTTATCAGGTTTTCTTAAAAATTACTTTATTTTTTTTATAGATTTTCAACTCAACTTCCTTAAGGATTTCTAACTCATTTAAAATATTTACTTCCTTTCGCATATTTCGTATTCGCTTAAATCACAGTATTTGCTAATGTAATCTAATTGTGTTCCCCTTTTTTAAAATTGCCTGCATTAAAGTGTTCTTTTCTTCTCTCCTTCGCCTTTTCTACTTTACTTTCTTTTTTCTCAATATTTTTCTACTCGACGTCATTTAAGTTGTAGGTTTTCTTTTCCTTTAACGTTCACTTTAATGGCGGATGTAATTGACTTCCGTATGATGGCGTACAATATTGTAATATCATCACAGTTGGCTAAATGTATCCATAAGGTGGCATGAAGGTATTTACACACTCTCTTAGTGTTTACTTTTATACAAAAAAAAATAAAAAAAAAAATGGTGCTAAAATGGCAAGAAGTATATAAATGGAGAAGCAGCAGAAGAAGGAGGAGGAGGAATAGGGTGGATGTGTTAGAGTTTGAGGGTAAAAACGCTTAATTACATTTTGTTTACCTTTTCTATTAAAAGTAAATTGAAAAATATACTTAAGAAAATACTCTACTCCGGGTGATAGTGAGATAAAAAAGAGAAATAAAATATACATTATCTTATAGAAATCAATATTAATAAAACATCATGTATATTCCGCAATTAAACCATATTGTGAAATCACTTGAGAAGAAGAAAGAGAAGAAGTTTTGCTAAAACTTTATTTTTCTGTTTCTAATAAAACATATGCTTTATTTTGAATATATTATAAGCACCCTAAGGTAGGCTATGGAAACTGTTTGTAATTGAAATTAAATGAAATGAAATTTTTATAGACTTCAATTATGTGCGTTTGCCTTCAAAATATTTTTAATTTCTTTATTTGTCTTGTTTAGATTTTTATTAACGCTTTATTACATTTCATTACATGACTAATTAGCAAATAGTTTTATGGTCACTGGGTCAGAGGGAGGGGTAAGGGACAGATACATAGATAGACAAACATATAATTGGCAAGAAATTATAAATTCTTTGTATTTATTACTCAATATAAACCTATCAAATCTGTGCGTATGTGACCAGAATATATGTGTTGCGAGTTTATTTGGGTCTTAATATCAAATATTTTTCATTTATTTATTTTTGGCATTGATTTTTATTTATTAGATTTTGTATGAGTTGATTCATATTTTGCATTATTTTGGTGTTGAAATAATAAATTTCTAAAATGCTTTGGAACAACCCTAATGTAGGTCTATGTCCCACCATATTTTCTCTTTCACTGATTTTGGTACTATTGGTTTTGGAAGATTTTTTTTTGGCATTTCCTTCACTTAATAATTGGCCTAAATTTAAAGCCTTTTTATATAAGTGTGTGTGTTCATAATTGCTCGTTTGAAATGTGCATTAAATTAAAAAATAACACACATACAAATATCATTAAGTTCCAATAAAATACATGTAAATTCTAAACTCCTTTAAGAGATTTTTATTGAAATCGAGCATAATCGGTTCAGTATTGTTATATACCTTCTAGTACTTCAAGAGTCGAGTGTTGTTTTTTAAACTTTTTTTGTAACATCAAAAAGGAGTCATTTAAAAAATATGCCTTTCAGAGATTTGAGTGTTGATTCTAATATACAGATACGCAGCAAAATCTGAAACTTTTGGTCGTTTAAATGTGTTTGCATGAAATTGCGGTGTAGCATTACAAATTTGTGAGCATGGACCCTATCTCAGAGCTCCATAGGCGGAGTTTTATGGGTGCAAATTGGGGTACTTTTGCCAAACAGTTTTTTAAATACTTACAAAACTTTTGTTTCTCATTCAATTATTTTACTATTTTATTATTTTATAGCCCTTGATGAGACCATGTGTTATTTATCTCTTATAGTTTTTATGTTCTGTTTTGGAAGACCTTGTGTCACAATATATATATTCGAAAGTTTTAGCCCTGTTCTGATATTAAAAAAATTGCTTTCTATATGGACGATACAACTTTCCTTTGAGGAAGTTGGGACCAAAGTTGAGAACTCTTGCATGTTATAGTTCTTTAGATATGGCACCGTCACATAAATTAATATTTAATTTATATGGGGGGTACCACTTCCCCTGATCCTATCGGAATTTTTTGGAGCCTTGTGTTACTTTCAATTATATTATGATAATTCTGTGAAAATTTCATCAAAATTGTCCCAGCCGTTTAAGAGTCCATGCGTTACATACATACCTACATACATCCTATTTCATATATCGAAGAATTATTTTTAAGTCAAGTTCGATTTGTAATAGAAAACAATGAAATGAATGGCCACACGAAATAACTCCCAATGAAAAGACGTCCAATTAGGTAAATGAAATAACACCCAATAAAATTTAGGAAATTAAAAATTGAGCTCTTTTTTGATGTTTTTGGGTCTTAAATCATTTTAAAATTGGGAGTTGTTTCATTGTGAATTAATTTTAAAAAAGGAAAAAATTGTTTGGGAATTATTTCCAATTTTATATTATTAAATATTTTATTGAAATTATTTTTTTTATTTCCTTAAAGGTGGTCAATATTGCACCAATTTTAAAATATCAGAAACAATTTGATATATTTTTATTTTAAACAAAGTCTGGATAACAGTAGACAAATTTCTGAACCATAGACGCCAAAGGGGTGTCGTACAGTGAATCCAAATCAATTTCGTGGAAATAATTCCATTTTTAACTGAGGTGTTCTCGAGTTCATTTGCGAAGTTGATTTAATGAACTCAAAACCTCAATGGTTTTTATGTTCATTAGCATATCTTTAAGGGTTAAAAAGTTATAGACAATTTTCCAAAAAATCGATTTGGTTCATAGTTGTATATTTTGTCCACTCTCTACATATCGATCGATAGATTAGTACTACGAGTTTAGTATTTCAAATTTTTATAAAATAATTTTGTTTTAGTATCATTAAATATTAACTTTTTGAATATTTAATCATTTAAAGTAAAACCTTATTTCTTTTAGATATTTACACTTATTATTGGACAGCATTTAGGTCTAAGTCCATTAAAGAATATCTGTCCGTCTGCCTGTTAATAATATAAATTCCTCGAAATTCCACAGCTGTTTTATTGATCTAAAAACTTTGTTATATAAAATAAGCGAAATTGGTCCGGTAATGAAAAATGTTAAACCGAAATCTTAGATAACCTCAAAATTATAATAGAAATCTGTAATAATTTTTGATGGAAATTATATGTTCTGTTCTCATAAATATTAAATTATCTGTTATCACTTAAATATTAGAAATCACCATCGCAAAGAAATTTTATATTAAGAATTATTTCAAGATAAACAACTGAAGATATTTAATATCAAATTGCCCACTCGCAGCATTCTTATTTGAATCTTGTCAAATTTCCTTTGACAAATCCAATTTACAACCATTTGAATTTAAAAGTAACAATAACCTTTTGGTATAATTTTTACTTTCCAAAGTTATGGATCCCTAAATATTTTGAATAAAGTTTTGTTCACGGACATGAGCTCTCAGAAGTCTGCTTCAAGTTTTTCTCTTCATAGTCTATATATCTATTTGGTGTCATAATTTATTTAAACGCACTTCCCTTCTCTAAGTGCTTAAAAGTATTGAAACTGTTTTATTTGTATTCTAAATTTCGAATTTCATAAATTTGATTTATAGAGTGAAAACTTCGAAATGAACAAACTCAATTGATTTTCAATCTCATATATATTTTGTTATAGTTGTTGCTGTTGTAGTGCACAGTAGGATTAAAGTGATTAGATGTGTATTAATTTATACTCACTACATGGAAAGGAATATTTTACATTGGGGAAAGAGATCTCAAAGTTTTTTTTTGAAAAATCACTCAATATATCACTTATAACCCACTGTGCAATGTATGAGATAATTGCTGAAAATGTACTGCTTCTGTTCATTTGGATCTTCTTTATTGGTATTTGACTTTATTTTACCAAATATTTATATTATATACATATTTTTTTTTGGCAATAGTTCGAACACTTTGATTATAATTCATATTTATGAATGTGTTTATGATGGGCTCAATAGGCAAATAATAAAAAAATAAAACGCCTTCAGTATTTAGTTTAATTTATAGATATATATTTAGTTAATATTGATTTTTTTCTTCTTCAATAAATAATAACTGAATTTAATGCCTCAGTGGATTTTATAAGCCTAAAAGTTGACTTTATTTTTTCTAAATTTAAATATATTGATTGTAGACTATAATAAAATAAATAAATAATTGAACTACAGTTTATAGTTGCTTATTTAAATATAATTAGAAAGATTTTTGGAATTCAAAATTTAATTAAACCTCTGGATGTCTAGAATATATCTGAGATGTTTTTCATAAATATAGATTATATTTTGACCTCAACTCTCTCTACAACTTTTCAAACATGAAACAGTGCTCAAAATTGATTTGACTGATATTGTGTATATGAAAAATATTATTTAGTCTTCTCGTTTCAATGACTTTTCCATAGCAAATTTATTCTTTTATTCGACTTATAGATTTCTGGTCCATAAAGTATACCCTTCACAAATACTTTCTTTCAAAATTCGATTTATTCAACTTTTTTCTTTAAATGTTCATTATTTTATTTAACACGGTGTTCTCTCTCTTGTTTTAATATTTAAATAGTCCTTATAAGTATGTAATACTATTATATATTTTTTATCAGCTGTCTTAAAGTATGCAATACTTTTTAGTTTTTCTTTAATTAAAAATACATTTAAATAAAATCGTACTTTTTACAACTAAAAACTTTAGTTGACTGTTAATTATTTTCAACAATCTTTCAATTTCATGCACATTTTTTAGTTCGTAACTCAAAAAGAAAAAGTTTCAAATGAGCAAAATAATAGAATAAATATGGCAAGAATTATATGCTACAATGTTCTACAATGCGATTGTCATATCTTATAGTTGTTGTTGTTATTGTTGTTGTTGATGATGATGATGTTTCTTTTGCTCATTAATAGTTAACAAGTTCCATAATTAAGTAAAAATTGCTTAAGAACTTTTTATTTTTTTTCTGTCTTCTACTTCTTTTGCCTTAACATTAAGAATTTTAACCTGAAAGTCAAATCAAAAAAGAAAAGAGTAGAAATAAAGAAAAAAAGAGTAAATAACGAGACTTCGAAGAAAACAATTATTGCTTGTGGGGTTAAAACAAACAAACAAATAAACAAATAAAATAGAAAAGAAAAATATTTTTGGGGAAAATGTTTTCCTATTTCCCTGAGTCGTTTCTTCCATTTAAATGTTGTTCCTTAGTTTAGGAAAATATGTTCTTTTTATTATTAATTTGTGTAGAATAAGGAAAATTTATTTTCTTAAAATCTATAAATTTGATATGATTTCAAGTTTTTTCCTATTTTAATCACAAAATTGTAGTTATGACATAACCATACCTTTCTTATAGCACAACCATAATATGTTCCCTCTCGGTTTTGGTTACTGCAACAAAACTTTTATTATTTTTATTAGAATATCAATATACTTTATACTTCATCATGCATAATACATGACGACAATTTATATCGATCAATAATACATTTTTCTTTTTATACGCACCACAAATGGTGGATGAGGGTCTATAAGGTTTGTCATTTAGTAAGTAAAGATAAAAATGATCATCTAGGAACCCATATAGTTCTAGTATATTTCCAAAAACAAGATTTCTACGGAAACACTTCCATTAATGTTTTTATAATGTTTCCTATCACTTTGCTCGAACAGGAAGTCCATCTGCGTTTAAAATCTGCCACACTTTTAGATACCTTTTTGTGCTCTTCAATTCTTGTTTAACAAGAGGCCTTAGCTTGGGCAGTTTTGAGGATTTGTCTCTCATGCTACAAATACCAGATTATTAATCATGTACTACTCAAGTGACAGGATGCCATGTTAGGCCGAAAATATGTAAACACATTCTGACGTCATATGAGTTGAAGCAGCATTTTTTTAAACATTCCTTGATAGAAATTTTCATATTTATCAAGACCGTTGCAACAAATGCTTGTGCTTCTTCTTACACAACTGCATATATCTTGTCATAACAAGAACGCTTTGACTGTTTTTGGCTCCTTAACTTCTCTTCAACATTACCTCGATCATCAGCAATATAAAATTTTTGACCAGGAAGTTATGAAAAATTTGCCTTTGTAGCACATACGTTTCCATTATGCAGCAAGAATATTTTTTAAGGAACTTGACTTAAATTTCCGTGCTCTGCTCTTGGACTCTAAATTTTTAACAGCGTTCTTATCAGAGAACTGTATGTTTAGTCCGAGCACTGAGCTAGCGGGTTTGCTTTTCTATCGGAGTGTTGAGAAATGTTTTCTATTTCTATTGACATAAAATTTACAAGTTGTACCTTTTGTAACTCTGTGCATTTATATTTAATCTCTAAGCGCAGTTAATTTTTCTTAAAATTTCTAATATTTCTAATATTTTAAATAAAAGACTGTTTACGTAATAAATAACGTTATGCCAATTTCTTTCTCTCACTGTAGTTTTTGTAAGTCATTTTTTAATTTATTGACTATTAAATCCCATTTGCTATTAACATTACTATATGTTCATATGTTAATAAAGTATTTTTCACCATAATTAATAAAATATTTTATTTAATTTTTTATTATTTAATTAAAGACAAAAACGCACATTTTTATACAATTAAAGTTAAATTGTAAACCTTTGGAAATTCTATTTAAATTGATTTTATAATTTAAACAATTTTATTGCTCTTTTTGTTTCATTAATTCAAAATTGTTGGAATTTAAAAAAATATAAATTTAATATTTCATTTTTAAATTTAATCACACACTAGAGTGATTCAAAAATTAATTAAAGGTATTAAATAAAAAAGAACATTAAATGGCGACTTCAATAAATTTTGGGGTGATTCGGGGATTTCTTTCAAAAGTATTTCTAGAATCCCTTAAGATGGAGAAAATCGATTCTATTTATAGAATACTGGCAGGCACGGCAAGCTTCTGCAGCATATTATTCGCCATTTTCAGTGTGCCAAACCAAGAATGTAGTAAAAACTTTTCATGGTCTATGGGCTTTCAAATTATATTCTTTAAACCTTCTGATATAGTTTCAGTACTTTTTGACAGATTTTATTGTTCTTGAATCCGCGCAGCTGTGATAAATGTCGACTTCTTTATTTGATGAATCATTAAAAAGTATCGTCCACGGTTTTCTATTTTTAATTTGCAGGTTATGGTATTTCTAATCATTTTATTTTATTACCTTATAAGGTTTCGGCATACGTGTGTTCATAAGTACCATGATTTTTAATGAGTTCACGCTTTTCTGAAGTACAGTCTTTAGACCAATACCCCATTACATATATTCTAATAACACAGTTCTTGAAAACCTTGTTAATTAAAAATTACAGAATTAACTTTACACTCTTTTACACTAAATATTTATGGGTTTTTCTAACAATAATAAAAATGGTGCTTTTGTTTTGAGAGGTCCCAAACTGTATATACTTCGAATAATGGGATTACAAAATTGTAGATAAAAATATTCATGAACAAAAACCAAATCAGAAATTAAAATGTGACATGTGAGTGGTGCTATTGTTTTGACCGCAGCTGTATGTACACACATCCTATTTTATATATATTGATGGTTTTCAATATAATAACAGGATCTTTGCAAATACATATTGTGGAGCATTCTAATAATTGGGTGGGACATTTCAATAATCCTGGAAATCATCCATAAATGAATTTTTTATTATAAACAATTTTATTATAAAAAGTTATTAATTATTAAATCATTTATGAATGAAAAAATGTTATAAAATATTTAATAAATTTCATTGTATCATCAGTAATGGAAAATTCGATACCATGAAAAAATTATATAAAATTTATATGTAAAATTTTTGTGTTTAAATAAAGTTAGAAAAGATTTAGGAGATTTTAATTTCAGTTAAACTACAAGTACTGTTAGATGGGTCCATTTATAGTCTAATGAAAATAGTTAACATTTCACGTTTAGTTAATCTTTTGAACATACACACACTTACAAAAGTATACATACGATGATTAAATTGTAGGTTTAAATAAAAAGAGAATCTTATTCCTTAAATAATTATTTCTTTGTCTCAAAGTTACTGAAGTCTACATGAGATTGCTGCTCTCGAACAGAGTTTGCTTCAAAATAGTGATAAAATTCAAAAGTGATGTTTATGTAAGATATTCTTCCAATTGAGTTTTAATGTTATTTATCAATCAAAACATAACTTTTTTTTAATATTAATTCCAAAAACTATTGCAACATTCCTCAGCCAAAATTGGGTAAAATGTCAATATACTTGGTATAATTCGCATAAATGTTAATTAAGGAATGAACCTGACAGTCATAACTCTATAAATCCTGAACTTTATTTGACAAATTTAATTGTCATTTTAAAATAGAAATTTTTACAAAATTTTGTCACTCCTTTCATTTCATGGTTATTTGAGGACTGTAGGAAATTATGGAACGATCCTCGCAAAATTTCTTTTGATGTTTTCTGCTTGTGTAGATCTTACAAATATGAAATATCATCACAATACTGTCATTATTTGAGTTTTAGACAATTCAAAGTGATTTTCGGAAGAGGGTCTATTAGGAGCTACGATCATTTGTGAAATGATTATTAAATCAGAACCACATTCTGGGAGGACATTTTTATGGGAGTTAAGTGAAATTTTGGATCGAATATAACCAATTTCAATAGGCTTCGACCTTGAGTCAAAATAATAATCATTTCATCCATATTCATTAATATATCACAAAAATTGCTGCCTGTATAGTGTCCACAACGTTTACATTGACAACCAGCCAGATAGACTGTCAGACGAACGGTCGTATGTTATTAAAACGACTTAAACAATCGATCGTTATACTTAAAAACTGATAAAAAGTATTGAAGACGTTTAAAGCAGTCACAGTATGGAAATGCTTTTAAATCAACCTTAAAAATTTGTTTCTGTGATGTTCGTAAGAGGTTTAATTGTTGCGTACCACGAGCCATGATTGATGGCTTTTCAGACACAACAGTAATTTTTTACAACAAATATTCAAACAAAGAAATGTCAAGTGAAATTAAAAACCGATATAAAGTACATGCACTGAATGAATGTTTTTTTATTCGTTTTGTGTTTTGTCTCTCTGACAATCGAATAATTTCGTATTCTGGAATATTATTTGGTGATAATTGTCAAAACATGAAAATTAATTTTATTTGTGCTGCAAGCAATGAGCTCATTTTTCGCATTTAATATAAAATCCTTTTTAAAATGTCCGTCCAGTTCATTTTAGTTGGCGTTCTCAACTGCAACCCTGAAAGAAGAAATTTTCAATTAATTGGACTTAAACGTTAAATAACATGTGTTTATTACATTATCACATCTTTTTCAATATAAAAAAAATAGCAACAATAATAAAATAACAACAACTACAAAAAAATTACAAAAGCAAAAATAACAGACATTATAGGCACAACAACAGCAACAACAACAAAAACAACAATTACAATAACAAAAAATTGATGAAATACAACAATATGAACTCATTAATTTTTCAGTTAATTAAATGCTAATTAGTGTCAGTTAAAATTTATTTATGTTTGTATTTGTTAATTTATATATTTGTAATATTTTCTCTTGAATATTGTTGTTACTGTTGTTGTGGCTGTTGTTGTTATTGTTGTAGTCAGTGTAATTATTATTGTTATTATTAAATAATTTTGTAATAATTTTACATTCTCTCACTAGTGAAATTATGAATATATGAGTGATATTATGTATGTGTGTGTGTTGGTGGGTGGTTATTGAATTATTTAATAATAAATTAATTTTATATATTTAATTCATGGTTTATCTCCATCTCTTATTTGTTTTTTTCCTTTTACAACTCACATTCTTATTTGTCTTTTTGCATTTATTAATGTTGGTTGGCATTAATAATATGTGAGAGTGTGTGTGTGTGTTGAATTAATAAATATTTCCAATTTTTATGTTTTAAATTTGTCAAATATGTGTGTGTGTATGTATGTGAGTTGTTTCCTGAAGTGTAAGTATTTGCATTTGACATTTAATATTTATAAGCCTAAAAGTATGCTATTAATTTGTGGCATTAACTGTTGAACAGTGTCGGGAAATAGTGAAACCTCAATTTTTTTTCTCTTATTTAGAATTTTTGTTTTATATTTTACAGAAATTTCGAAATATTTAATCGAACTTTATAAATGTGTTTCTATGTAAAATACGCCGCTACAAACTTCAAATTCACCCAAATTCTCTCTGAAAGCATGTCAGAAAATGTCTACCTTATATTTTTATTGCAGCACAAAATAGCATTCAGTGAAAGTCTTTAAATTTCGCTATTGAGAGTTCACACAACCGTAGGCAATGATGAAGCGTTTGATGCGAGACTTAACCTCAAAATGCATCTAGATCAGGGAGCAATACTTTCCCCAAAACCCACATAAGTAAGACACGGCTACCGAAGAGGAACAATTTGACTTCTCTTTTGGTTAGAAATAGAGTCAATTGAAACCAGAGGTTTCTGAAATAGAGATTTCCTGACTCGTGAGATTTGATTACAAATTTTACTTAAAATGTACACTACAAACGACAGCTGCTCTCTCACCAATTTCACACAAAAATACATGATTAGTAGAATTGGTAGACACCTCTTATCTAAACTCGTTCGATTTTGAATTGCAGCACTCGGTTTAAAAATAGAATTCCACATCCAACCACATTCACTATTGTCTACTCCAATATTCAGGTACGTCTAACGGTCGTAGTACAATGTTCAAGAGTAAAGTCGAACTTTTTTATAAATCGCGACTACTAGTTGTAGATCCCTAAATGAATTGGACTACTGTCAACATTAGAACATACATAAAGCCTCGTAGACATGCTGTGACACCAGAAAGGACAAAAAAACCTGCAAAACCCACAACATATGCTCAAAAAGCGTGTATTTTACTTAAAACGTGAAAATATGAAGTGACTTAATCCATTTTTTCATAAAATTTTATATAAACCTAAAAAATAGTAAAAAAAATGTTCTCTTAGCTTTCATTTGATATATGGATGGATATATACATATGTATGAATGAGTAGCATCCAACGCCTATCAATATGTGATTTATAGTTTTGAGAAGATGCTTAAAATAATGCTGCCTTTCATAATATTTAATTCGTTTAAAAGAAGTTCACTTCGTGGATATAAATTGTCACGGTGAATGTTAATTCGGTAATAACCTGATATTAACGAAAATTCCATAGCAATTTTCTGTTACATTAAATGCAAATCGGTGCATAATAAAGTATATTATATAGAACTGGACCACAGGCGTGACCTCATCTCTCATAATAAACTAAAAAAAACACTTTTAATGTTTTTGTCGTGTTTGCCCTCCCACTGAAAAATGACGTAATAACAATTCATTGTAATAAAGTAAAAATTAGAAAAAAAACATGAAGAAGAAAATTTATATTTTTGCTATAAACGTCATTTCTTTTGTTATTTCCACTGTTGTTGGTCTTTTACACAACTTTCCCGTTTGCTCCTTTTCTCCTCGGGGATCCCTATTGTTCCATCTTCTTCATTAAACACATTTAATGTAGTTAAGCAAAATAAGCAACAAACACATTAAGATAGAGAAAAAAGTATGTTAATTAATAGCAAATTATTTACAAATTCCCAAAAGTGTAACTGTCAACAGGACATCTAACACCAACAAGAACAACAACTAGAAACAAGGTTTGGCGCAGGTTCTCCCCCATTTAATACTCAACTATAACTGTGTTAAAACCCAGCAGGGGGATTTCTATGAAAGAAATTCCAACAAATTTGAATTACGTTATAGAAAATAAATGTACAACAAATTAATAAAAAGAGAAGAAATAGTAATAAAAGCAACAAACAAAAGGAAAGAAACAGGAATAATAATGTGAGAAAGAAAAACAAAAAAAAATGTTTAACACATCTTTCTGGAGGAGTGAAAAAGGGGAGGGAGTGAAGTTTGATAGTTGTTTTCATACAAAGGTTGTGGGGTGTCAAGTCATTTAACTTCACTGGCTATAGGAAGATCTAATATGCTGACATCATATAAAAAAAACCATAAGGTTAATAATAAATGTTAGAAGGAAATTAATATTATTTATTTTATAAATATTTAATTGTGAACAATATCAATTCTTTTGCTTAAAGGAAAATTATGATATTTGTTAAGGTTGAAGCATAAAAGTATGCTTTATTTAATAAATTTTTCATTAAGCCTTGAAGTATGCTTTAAATTTCTAATTTATTTCTTCTATTATTAAATGCTCTTAATAGAAGTAAACTATGGAAACGGTTCAGATTGTTTTAATTCATTCCAAAATGTTGGCTCTACGAAAAAGTTTTGTTTTGATCAATTAAATTTGCAATTTCTTTGCTTCGGTTATTGATAAATACAAGCATGAAGTGATATATGAAATTTCAATTACTTTTTTACTTTCAATTTGCTGAAATATTGAAATAAAATTAGATTTTGTAATTTTTTTTAGTCAACATAATTCAATTCTGTCGAAAATCAAGAAATTTGTGTAAAGATTTCAACAAACCAAAACCGTGAAGTTATTTTTTGGCAAACAAAGAAAAAGGCTCAAGAAATGACAACGAGCTTGTTTTGTAGTCGTATCAAACAACAAAGCCCTGAACGATCATTGCTGTTGCAATCTATTGTTGCAAACAGACGGAAATAGTAAAATCGATTCACAATATGAAGTCTTCGAAAGCATACAATACTTTGCTCGTGATTTGTCTTCCATTGAAAAACGGTTAACCGACTGAAAAGAAAACCGGCATGTCGGATTATTCGTAAATAGAAATTATTCGAAACCGGTCGGTTTTCTGAAATGCAAAAAACCGGTTAACCGGTTTACGGCTTTTGAATACACTAGTTTGCAGTATACAATTATTGCACTATTATCACACAGTTTTTATGTGAAATTTATGAATTTTAAACGGTTAAAAGAGAGAAAAAATTATGGACCGATATTTATGCATATCAGTTTTGGCTTATATTTGTCCAAATATTGCTATAATAATATAACGTTTATACTAGATTTATACCTTTCAAATTGATATTTGGAGAGGGGTTGTATGGGTTTTTTGAAAAACAATTTAGCACATAATTTAAGAATTTCACAAGATTTATTTTCGAAAAATTTTGTAAAAATGTTATGGGCCAAGAACCCCATTCTGGGGGACATTTATATAGGGCGTATATAAAATAATGGAACAACCATAAACTTTTTCAATAGTCAACGTTCTTGCCCCAAGATAATACCACGTGCCAAAATTCATGAATATATCTTTCAAACTGCCACTTGCACTTTGCGGACAAGCCTCTACTTAGGAAATGATTCCGACCCAAACGTGTACTAGAAGTGATAGGACTATTTTTTCAGTTCGTTACAAACTGCATAAACGCATAATATTCTAGCAACCAATGTTGGTGAAGGGTAAAATAAAATGTTTTCTATTTTCATTTTTTTGTTTTTAATATTTTTTGAAGCGTGTACTTTTGAATTTTTGATGTTGCATTTCAAAAAAAAAAAAAAAAAAGTTATGAATAAATAAAAATTTTTATTTATTAAAATAATTCTTAACAAAAAAAAAACATATTTTTATTATTATTTGTGTTCTGCATTTAAATTCTACAAGGTTAAGTTTTCTGATGTTTTATGTCAAAACAAAAAAAATGTCTACATAAAACTTATTTCTAAAAAAAAATGAAAACTAAAAGAAGAATAAAATACTTTATTTAAACCAAAACTATAAAACTTTTGTTAAATCACTTTTCATTATAAATACAAAAAAAGGAAAAAAACTAAAGTAAGAGAAAAGTCAAAATTAAATCAAAAACTACATTATTTTAATGTTTTTTCTCCCATTTTGTTCTTAACAAAAAAAAAAAAAAACAAAAAATAATAATAATAAACGAAATTCATAGCATACTTTTAGTTGTTTCATACAATTTATATTTATTCTTTTACTCCTTTCGCATTATTCTCTTTCTCTCTCTTTCTCTGCTTTTGCTGCGCTCCTTGCAAGATAAAACGCATTTGAAATGTTGTGTTGTTGTTTTTGTTATTGTTTTTAGCCTGAAATCTAATTTATTTACCAAAAAAAAAAAAAAAAAGAAAAAACGGAAACACAAACAAAAAGAAAAATTGCAAAACAACTTTTAGCTGTTTGTTCTGAAAACATTTGTTGCTGAGAGAGAAGAAAACATTTGAAGACGGGAAATAAAGTCTAAAAGTTGGGCGAATGCTCACTGATGATGGCAAATGAAATTATTTTTCAGAAAAATGATAAATTTTCTTTTTATATTAAACAAAATAAAAATTCATATATGGTATATAATGAAAAATAAAGATATAAATTTTCAAAATGTTTGTAAAAACTTTTAAAGGTTTGATTTTATTTTGGCTCAAATCTAGGAAATAAATTTTCATACGAATTTGATAAGATCTTAACTAATCTGAGGTTAAGTGAGGAACAGTAATTTATTGTACGAAGAATTGTTTTACGTTACAAAATTCGGATACGGCGAAGCTTCAATACACAGAAAAAATCAAGTTCAATTACGAAATTGTTTGTATTAATTAATTTTATATTTGATTTTGTTTCTATCACCAAACTGATAATATCAATTAAATTAATAATAATTTTCGTAATTATTTCAATTAATTTTCATAATTATTTTAATTAAATGATGGTTTGGATTTCTGTTAGTAATATTTAAATTATTTTAATTATTATTAATTGTTTAACATTTGTTTGTAAATATTTATTGTGAAAATTCATAAAATTATTTACATATACATACATATATACATATGTACATATATACATGAACATATATCCGTTCCAACAGATAAGAAAATATTTACAATTTATAATTTATTTATGCGGGGAACAACAAAATATATTTACGATTTAATCTTGGGTCCCTTTCAGCAGACCCTGCAAAGTTCGTTTTGCAAAAAAAATGTTGCTTAGTATAGGCGGTACCCCTCTCCCTGGTCTTATCTGTCCTACATTTTGTCCAGTAAAACAGTTTCTAGAGAAAGTTGTTGAGATCTCTCACTATTATAGTTCCTTAGTTATTCGATAATCAATATTTGCTTTGTATGGGAGGCCGTTTTAATGTCTATTCGTTACATACATACATACATACATACATACATACATACATACATACATACATACATACATACATACATACATAATTCACACTTCCTATTATATAAATATAGATATCCTGGAAAATAAATTTTGATTGTTTTACATAAGTTTTTTATAAGCCGGTTGTGTTCCAAAGAGTCTTGCAATTTTGTCTAAAATTTGTATTTCCACCTCCTGACATCATCACAGTGATTGCAGCAGACTGAGTTATAGAAACGGCTCTGGCAGTATTTTCTGCTAAAGCTCATATTCAATATAAACATATCGATGGGACTTGGTTTTATGTAGAAAAGCCTAGTAAGAGATTCCGAAAGGATTACAAAAGAGAAGAGTGGATACCAGTTACCCATGGCTTTTAACAATATTACGATGTCTTTAATATTAACCTATTTTTTCTACATTCATTCGCCAAATTTTATCATCAAAAATATCGTTTATTAGGGGGGTATCACTTTCCTTTAGGTCTATTCGAAAAATTTTTAATTTTAATTTTTTTGTTTTGTTGTAAAAGCAATATTCAAGTTCCAACTTGCTTCAAATTTTTCCTTATTATTTCCACGGTGGCCTATCAAAAAAGCTTTTGTATACTTGACAAATTTTAAGAAATAAGCTTTAATCGTTTTCTGTGATAATTTGATGTAAATCTAAAATTTGAAATAAATACATGAAGTACATGAATTTAAGTACTTATTTCCAAAGGTGTAGAAAAAAAGTTATTTGTAATAATTATTTGTAATTTGTTTCTAGTATTTTCAAATAAAATATGTTGATGAAACGATTTATTGGTATTTCCATCCAAAAGTCAACAATTTTTGAATTTTGATCAAAAAAATTATACAATTCTTAATGGTCTGGGAAATTCATTACCAGATGATTTAAAACCTCTAGAGGGCTTCAGATTGCATTCTTTTTTAAATTTAAATCTTTCGAATTTCAGAACATATAGATTATAAAATGTTAATAAAAAATATGACAAATTTGAAGGAGTCCGAATTTTTGGTCCTCAAATTAGAAGATTAAAATAAGATCATTCATTTAAAAAAAATAGTTTGATATATATTTTAGTTCGATATATATTTTAAAGAAAAGTTTTATTTTAAATGTAAACTTTTTAGTGCATTTTTTGTTCATCTAAAAGATATATTAACTTCAGTATTTAATAAATAAAAAAGAAATCTTAGAATTTTTTGATATATTAAAAAAAACTGTATCAAGATCTGGTACAATTCGGAAAATTGGCAAATTCAAGTACAAATTAATCGAGAACAATAATGATAAATTACTCATGTCACATAAGAAGGTAAAAAAAATTCAATGGAATGTAAGCAAAAAAAAATGTCTGAGATACACCGTTTTGAGTCTACATATTTTAAATTATAAATCTACATTCCTCTGTAATCGATATGTCAAGTTTCGTATGCATCTTTATAGCCCATAATAAGCTACAGACTTATATCTGTAGGTGCAGTGAAAGATAATAAAATTAAAGAACAATTTTTCTGGGCCGATAATAAAATCCAAGTTTTTCACTCTCTAAAATTACTTTCATATATCAATGTGTCAATGTGTAAACAGTTATTTTTTTTCATATTTCAAAATGTGAACTTTTATTTTTCATGCGGGAAAACACTGCACAATTTTACTTTATATCCTGTTAGAATTTTTCTCTTTAAATGTTAATTAAAGTTTAACTTTTAACTCTCTAAAATATCATTTTTGCTATCAAATTTCAAATTTTATTCTAATGTTTTTTTCTTTTTTTTAATAATTTTATTTTAAACTTAAACTTTTCTACATATTTTTATTTCAAAACTCATAAAATATGCGTTAAAAAGAACAAACAGACATATGACTGACTCTCAACTACTTGATAATTTTACAAACTCCCTCGTAGGAGCTAAAATAACAACAACAACAACAACATGAACAAAGCAAAACAATTCGTATAACACTTAGTAGCAGAATATAAAAGTTAAATTAAATTGTTTTTTAAATTAAAAACTTTATCGTTCTAATGTTTCTCCTCTTTGTGTTTTTTTTTCTCTCTTTTTTGTCTTCATAAATATAAAACAAAATAAAAACTGTAAAATTTTTTGGTAAAAAGAAAAAAAATTAACTAAATTATAGAGAAATGAAAACAGTAATAGAGAGAACCTTCTAAATGTACAATAATCAGGGATGCGAAACTATATTTTTTTAAACTGAAATATTTGTGTACTTTCGATATACCCATAATGCATACTTCCCTAAACCAAAAGAGGTAGTAAATATAATGAAAAAGGGTGTAGAATTGAACAAAAAAGGGCTTTATATATCAATCAACGAAACTTTTATTCATCATAACGAATTTTCTTTAATTTTTCGTAAATTCTTCAAATTGACGAATAATTGTCAATATGACTATTTGAATTCGTTAATTTGAATAAATATTATTCACATTGACGAAAGTAATTTCTTTATACTGATGAATATAATTCAATTTTAATGTCATATTTAAGTTAAATTTACGAAATTTTAGTAATGAAATTTAGAATGAAGGAAAGAATTACGTTAAATTATTTTAACAAATTAAATATTAAGGGCCAAGGGAAAGAGTACTCCCCATACAAAGGAAATATTGATTATAGAATATCTTAAGAACTGTAACAGCGTTAATTTTCAAATTTGGTCCCAATGACTTACTCAAGTAAATGTTTTATTGGAAAAAATGTAAGATGAATAGGATCAGGGAAGAAGCAGCCGCCATAAAAATCAAATATTGATTATCAAATATCTATAAATGTACTACAGGGAGAATTTAATCCCAATTACATATTTTAATACACGTCAATTTATGATTTGTGAAATTTCTTTCGAGATCTAGAACTGAGGAGAATTTTTGTGCAGCAAAGCGCACCGGATATTTTAGATAATAATATAAAACTGTCGAAAACGCAATAGACAACTGTAAATAGTGCAGTGTCAAGAGGACGGTGGTGAGCCGATCTGCTTGTATTTCTGATGAAAAGTTACTTGATCTGCTGATCCACCTAATTTCAATCATGTTCTTCAAAATATTTTCCACCTGAATGTATATCAATACTCAGTTTACATTTCCTTTATTATACTTCATTTAATACGACAGAGAAAATATAAAAATTTATTTGACGAAAAAAATAATTAAATTTACAAAAATTTTATTCAAATTAACTTCATTTTAGTATGAAGAATTGAATAAATTTAGTGTGTTATTTTACTTATGATGCGTTTACTGTCGTTTTTACTAAACATCAATTGATACAACATATTTTTCGTTAATTTTTTAACGAAATATTTATTCAATTTAAAAAATTTTTTTGATTAAATTTTTTAGTATATTTGAAGAAAATTGTTCAATTTGAAGAAAACATAAGTTAATTTGAATAAAAATCTGTTTATTTAACACTTTTTTCTTCGCTAAAGTTCTAAGAAAATTTTTCGTTAATATTATCTACAACATTTGGTTCAGTGTAAATGCAGTGTTGTAATTTAATTAAAAAGAAGAACGAAAAGTTATTTTAAAAATATATGGAAAACTAAGTATTCAGTTCGATAGCAGGATTTTGCTTTGTGTAGTGAAATTTCAAGATCTCAAGTGAAGATTTTAAGTTTGGAGATGCCGTTTAAAATTAAGAAAGTGAAGAAAAGTCATCGTGATATTATGGATTTTAAATAATTTGAGGTGATTTAGATGATATTTTGGTGCAACTAAACAAATAGAGGTTTCCGATTGGTTGTTTTTATATTTCAAAGACGTGAACAAATGTCATTTTCATTTAGAGAGATGTAGTTTGAGGTCAATATTTGATAATTTCATAAGGAACCCATGAATTCCATTACATTATGAATCCATCTCAATATAAGTTGGCAACATTATTCAAATTAAATATAAAACACGTTCATGTTGAATTTTACAACAAAAAAAAAGTAAGGCAAATGATTTTCCTAAGGGGTCTTATATGAGACCTATGGAAAGTTATTGACCGATTGTAATACAACTTGATAAAACGATTACCAGAAAAACATTACTTGAGATAACGTTTATGTCAAATGTAATCTTGGTACAAATGCTTTTATTTTGGTTATGAACCTAAAAGTTAATTTTTGAAGGAGATTTTATATGGGGGCTAAGTCCAAATTTGTTCCGATTTTCATCAAATTTAGCATTATTAGTGATAAATTTTTGGTATATAAATGCAATTTCGATGGGAATTTTTGTGAGGTTAGACGAAATCATTGACCGATTTTAACGTATTAATTTTTAGACCTAATTAAAGCTTATACTACTAGTGATTTTGGCCAGCTTATCAGGTAAGAAGAACAGTAAGTTGAAGATCGATATCAATAGTAAGGTTTTGGTGGGGGGCTAAGAGGTGGATAGGCATTTTATTCCTTTAAGGGTACATTTTAGCTAACCCATAACTGTTTAATTAAATTCCAATCAGGTTATTGAGGAGAATCTTCTCATTCTATTAATTTGTTAGTAATAGCCGAAGACTTGTCTAATAATACTTAGGATAATTGTTCTATATTTGTTCGCACCGAAACTGTAAAAATGTCAATATCCGTGGTCCAATAGTTTCGTCATAGTTTTGTCAAAAAATGTTTAATTATCGGACGATACTTGTAGCCTTATATACCTAGATTTTTGTTGAGTCTTGAAATTTACTTGACAATTTAAATGTTATTGTAAGAGAGAAATTCCTTCTTGGATTTCTCCAGCAATTTTATCACTCGAACATTTTCATACCCCTACTCAAACCTGGTAAACGCATAAATCCTTCTGAATTTCCCCGAAAAAAAAACGGTCTCGTATTTACTTATGTAATAAATTATTTTCTCTTTTTAAATTTCCCTTCTCTGTTCCTGATTAAATATATTTTTGATATGTTGAGAAAATAATAATTAAAATAACTTTCAACTTGTTTACATATAAATTTATATTTCTGAAAAATATTTGTTCTTAATAAAATTCAGTTTTCTACAAATAAAATGTTCTCAATGATTCAGTTTAAATCCCTTAAACAGTTGTTTGGATCTGTAGTTATTTATTTTGATGATGATTGTGATGATGATGACTTTTGAATTCCTCCTGCTGTTTTAAATATTTTCTCCAACTAAATATAATTTTCCTAAATGTTTTGTTTACTTTGGTTATATAAATGTTAAATATAGTTTATGTTTTCAAAACTAATTTAAATTATTTTTGTTTTAATTTTCTTAACATTTTTTTGGTTTATTGTATTACTCCCATCTCTGTCGGTGGTTGAGTTTATGTTGTATGTGATATATAATGACTCAGGAATAAAAATTTAGGAAAATAATAAGGAGAAACAAATAAGTTTAATTTTAGCAACTCACATTTCATAACAGACTAACTGTGGTGCCGGTCACAAACACTGCCATCTAGATGTTTCGGCATGCCGTTTTAATAATTTTTTACACGAAATCTTTTAACTTTTATTGATTATACGACTCCATATGTTTGTATATATAATCAATAATTTTGAAAATCATAAAAAAATTAAAGTTTTCATGTAAAAAAATCAATATTTAATAACAACTACAGTATGTCCAAATCGATTTTTTTGGAAATAATTCTGTAAATTTTGAACCTTCAAATATATTTTAATGATACTGAGATGTTTATGATTTCATATCCTTATTTGGTCAGAAGCGTATTCCGTTGCCTACTAAATTTAGTAAATTCGAAGAAGTGAATTTTTAAAAAATTCATTTATGAATGAATATAAAATTTATTTTATATATACACAGTCCTTTTAATATAGTCCTTCTGCACGTACTTTTCTCTTTATGGTTTCAGAGATACATGTGTCGAAATAAATTATTAATCCACTTTTTATTTGCTTTAAATTTAATGGGCATATTTCTTTATAAAATTGCTTCTGGCAGAAAATAATTGTTGGGTGTTTGCGTTCCACACTGAGAATTTAACAAAAGAACTATTAATTTTAATTGACCAAATTTATATAGACTTGTGGATAAGTTCATCCAAATTTACTCTACCCTCATTCCTATTACAATTTCTATATAAAATAATAAAAAAAAATATAGAGTTCAAAACAAAAAATGATATTTTCATTGCATAAATGTGGCAACCCTTTTGAAAAAAATGAAAGAAATCGGTATTCCGAATTCAGGTTAACATAACTTCTTGATCGATTCATATATTTGTATGGGTATAACAGCAACATGTTAAGGGGCCAATATTAAGCCCATTTACACAGAAAAAAATTTGAACTAAAATCAACGTTGAATAAAGTTGATTTTAGTGTAATAATATTACAAATTAAACATTTTTGCAGTTACGATTTGAGAGATCTCCTATTTTGCAGGGCCACTCTTGACTCAACCAAATAAACTTAAAAACACTTCAATTCTAAACTTGTGAAATTTCATTAAAATATTTCTAAGAGTTCAAATTTGGGCACACTATGCTACGGAGTTACTTATTTACTGAAAATATTTCATTTATAAAATAATTTTTCCCCAAATTAAAATTTTTGGTATTTTTAAATAAATATTGTGGAATCTGTAAAAACAAATCTGTTCATATTATAATTTAATATAAAGATAATAACTTTAATAATAAAGATCTAATTAAAGGTCAAACCCTTTTGCTTTGGAATAACTTAGAAATTTTGCTGCACCTCAGGAAGTGCAATCAATTGATTTCCATGTCAAAGTTTTATCAAATAAAGTTATTACCAAAACTATTGAATTAGATTTGTATACCCCAAAAAGGCTCCATTTTGGAACAGATGTTATTATTCTGTTTCATTTAATTTTTTCCTACTTTAAGATCCTGCATTTATATTATATTTGCTTAATGTTTAATTTTTTATATATTTTTTACTTAATTCATTTGTGTTTTTATGTGTAAATTTGTTGACCTGCATCAAACGTAAACAGGGCGGTAAAATGTCTGTTGTAACATGTAAAAATTACCTCTTGTTTGTTCCAACCCAAATCGTGTAAAATGTAAAATTGAATTCTTGTTGTTGTTTTCATTGTTGTTGCTGTTACAATTTTACAATGTTGACTTTTTTTCAGCTGGGATGATTTTTTATTGTAAAGAATTTTTTATTGAGAGGACGACACAAGTTAAAATTTGCAAATAAATTAAAACATGATTTAAACTTTTGCTGACTGTTAGTATGATCAAAGAAGGTGTAAATACCACGAAAAATGGTGTAGAATTGAAGAAAAGTAGGTATTATATATCAGCCAACGAAATCTTTATTCTTTATAACGAAAATTTTCGTTAATTTTTCTTAAATTCTTTATTCAATTTGAATTCGTTAATAAGAAAAGGGGTTAATTTGAATAAATATTATTCAATTTGAATACCATATTTAAGTTAAATTTACGAAATTTTAGTTGAATTGATGAAAGAATTACGTTAAATTGTTATAATAAATTAATACATAAAATATTTGAGATCTGGAGAAGGACTATTCTCCATACAAAGTAAATATAGATTATAGAATATTTTAAGAACAGCGAGATATTTCAAATTTGGTCTCAATGACTTCAATGAATTGTTTTACAGGACAAAATGTTAGACCGATAGGCTAAGGGGAGAAGTAGCCACCATACAAATCACATACTGATTATCGAATATCTACAAATCTATTACAGCGAGAATTTAGTCCCAATTACATTTTATTAATCCACGTCGATTTGTGATTTGTAGAACTTCAGATTTTTTTCAACTTTTCATTTTTTCGTTAATATTATCATTTGCTTCAGTGTTGCTACGCACAAAAATATTTTTTTGGGAGGAGAAATGGACTAGAAGTCCATTCATGGATTTTTGTAAAATCTCCCTCATTGATGATGGATGGCAGAATATTCCGATCATCAACCAATTATCGCCTTTTTCACTGTTTGGTTTTTCATTTTATTTTATTTTATTTTATTTTATTTTATTTTATTAAGTATTTTTCCGTGTATTTTTATTGAAAATAATCCAAACGATTGCAAAAATGAAATTCATTGTTTTATAGTTTTGTTTGTTGCATTAAGTAAATAAATTAAAAAATATCTCATTTCGCTACATTTCATTTGATATACATTCTTTACATATTTTATCGTATGTGTAATTGTGTGTATTTTAACTACAGGTGTATATATACATATGTAAATAATGTTCTTAACGGATATCCGGTATTTTTATTCATATAAATTGCAAACGTGTTTACATTATACGATTCCGTTACAATTCATTATTTACACTGACCTCATTTATGACTTTTGTATTTTAATTAAATTATTATTATATATCATTCAATTGTTACTACCTTTTCCCCCCCCCCCCCCAATAACTATTTATATTTTGTGTATCTTTCTCTATTTACAGGTAAGCAAATGATGATTTCAAATTAAAAATAAAATCAGATAAAATAATGTAAAATATCGGTAAGTTGGAGGAAATGAATTCGTATAATTAGTCAAGTTTTTTTTTTTGCGAAATTCCCTTAATACAGCTGGGAACCTGTTGTTTTAAAAAGATTCCAGTCAATAAATTGTGTTACTTTATTAAAATTTGCAAATTGAGAAACTTTTTCTAGAAAAGAAAAGTTTCCAATTGAAAACGTTAACAATTGAGCAACTTTTTTTACAGATCAAAAATTACCAATTGAGCAACTTTTCTTATAAGTAAAATATTGTGAAATAAGCAACTATTTCTGTAATCGAGATGTTGCTAATTGAGCAACATTTTCTTTAGATCATATATTTACCAATTGTCCTTGTCTAGGAAACACATGAAACATTGGTAATTAAGTTGTATTTTCTATATACAAATAGTTATACATCGAGCAATTTTTTCTGTTTGGGAAGAGTCGCCAATTGAGCAACTTCTTCTGTACACCAAAAGTTTCTAATAGAGCAGTATTTTGTATAAAGAGTGGCCAAATGGGCAATTTTTTCATTATATAAATTGTTAATTTAGGCAACATTATCTATGTTGCCAACTGAGCAACTTAATCTGTATATTTTTGCCATCTGAGCAAGTTTTTCTTTATATAAATTGTTGTCAGTTTAGGCGGCATTTTCTATATAAAAAGTTGGAAATTGAGCAACTTTTTCTGTAATGAAAAGTTGCCAATTTAGCAACTTACATTATAATATTAAAATTTTGGCAATATTTTTTTGTAGGCAAAAAGTTGCCAAAGGATCAAGTTTTTCGATATGCAAATATTGCCAATTCAGCAACTTTTTCTACATAAAAAAAGTTGCTTATAGAGGATCTTTTTCTATTTATGAAAAAAAAATACTTTTGACCAATTTTTCCAATATAAAAAGTTGTCGATTAAGTAATTGTTTCTATATAGAAAGAAATGGAAACTTGGCAATATTTTGTATATATTGAAAGTTGCCAATTTAGTGACTTCCTTTATATGAAAAGTTGCAAATTGGGCAACTTTTTCTATAGATGAAATATTGCAAATTGTAAGTCGACATTTTTTATGTGAAAAATTGCCAGTTGGAAGACAGAATTACGAGAAGGTATTGCCACACTATATCGAACATTATCAATGTTTTCTGCAGAATTAACTGGTCGAAAATGTTCCAAATGCTGTATAACTACACAGAAAATATTTCTCAAATCTTGAGGTTTTTTTAATTATTTCCATAACTGTACTAATAAATCGAATATTTTGTATTAAAATTATGAAATTCTCATTGTTGAATGCACACATGTATGGTGACAGGAGCAATTTCAATTATTTCTACAAATTTCAAATGTTTAATTAGAGGAAATATTTATTTTTCTCTGTGTATATTTACATATTGTCATCTGCTTAGAAAATTTACCATTTGAATGTTTTTTATCCAGCAAAACTGTTTTTATTTAACTAAATAAAATTATTCGAAATCGATTACCATTATTTGCCCTCCCTCACCAATATTTCATTGTTGTTTTTTTTTTATCCATTCATTACTTTCTATCTATAATTGTGTCGAAATAAATCAATTCTAATTAACACTATAAGTGTGTATTCTGTATATGACTTGTAGCGATTTACACACCTTGAAATTATTTCTGCCTAAAGGTTTTAAATTATAGTCTAATCTCCTCTTCTCATTCTTAGACATCTTCCTCATAGCATCAAACGCCCATCACTTTGTAAACATTTTATCACTGAGATGTTGCTATGGTGCATGTTGTTGTTGCTGTTGTTGTTGGTATTTAATACGAAATATACAAACTAATTTAAGAGGTTTATCGTCAATCATTAGACTTTTGTTATATCAGCATAATTGCATTGGCAGTCGAGAAATTGATGGTGCCGTTGGTGGTGGAGAGGGGGGTTTATTGTTGTCTATGGCAGGTACAAATATTGCAATATCAATCTCTTGTAACTAAATGCATAAAATTGTAACATCAGCCAAATTGTTTGGGCCAATAGACAAGCTGATGTTCGTTTGACCAACCAAACAACCAACGAAGCATCCATCCATCCATCTATCCATCCGTCCATCTATCATTTTCTATACATTGACATAAATTCAATATCAAAATCAAAATGTATTTAATTAAATGAACGGATTTATAACTTTTACTAATTAAAATTCTAAATATATTGAGGAAGGAGAAGGAACACCAATAGAAATATATAAATTTCCAATAAATATTGGAATAATTATTATGAAATTTTCAAAATTTTGAAAGGGTAATACTTCTCTTGTTGTCAATTTATATAAAATTTTTGTAAAAGAAAATGTCAAACTAAGTGATTTATTTTGTCTTATAATTTAAGGTTCACATGAGCGATGGAATGATTTATTTGCCATACCTCCTTAATATCAGTCTTCCTCTTGGTTGACTGCATCTTAAGTTGTCTTTTAGAGAGAAAACAAATAATTAAAAATATATTTTCTGGGTGTTTTCATTATAATTACGTTTTTTCATTATTCGATGTCATCAGAATAAAATCTGTCATTGAATTTTTGGTGGAACAACTAATTTTCAAGCGTCAAAAATATTTTAATTATTAATTAAATGCAAAAATATATAATTAACTGATGATGAACGTATGATTTTCAGAAATGTTTAATAGTTTAAATGCTAAAAATAGTTTCTTTTTAAATTTTGATGTTGTGAATTAAAAATATTATAATTTATATTATTTTGTATAAATTAAATAATAAAATAAGTAAATAAATATTTTCTATCCTTTGCACTGTCTTAAATATACAGTAGAATCTCACAAAATAAAACTCTCGCAAATTCGAACTGTCTAGAAATAGGAGTCATCTATTATAACCTATCAAAAGCTCTAAAAATAGATCCTGCGTTTATAATTTCTATATATATTTATTCATTAATGTCATAAAGTGATCTTTACTCGGTGAATTATAATCCAAAAAGGAAGAGTAGCGAATTAAAATGACTGCCTATATATCTTTTAGATTTATGTACATAAAAAGTGAGATCCAAAAATTCTTAACATACATAAATGCTAACAAAAGCGAATCACTAAACTTACAGTTTTAATTTTTTGATTTGATTGATATGATTATTACAGTTGACAAAAAGAAATTTTATAGTTGTAATCGCTAGTGATGACATTTTATACCGTTTTCAGTGGCTTGTTTATCATAGTGACAGCATGCCATGTCAGGCCAATAGTATGTAGACAGATTATATAGTCTTATGATTGGTAGCCGTATTTTTGTAAATATTATTTGATGTAATTTTCGGTATTTATAGAGCCCGTTGTAACAAATGACAGCATATTGCTTGCCATACCAAAGACTTTATGGAAAATTTAGAATTCAGCATTCCCTCAAGCATCAGCACCATAAAATTATTGGCCAGAAAATTGCGAAATATCTGCTGTCATCCATTATGCATCAAGAACATTTTTTAGAAAACTGGGCTTCAAGTTTTTATTGATCTTTTTTTGGGCTCTAAATTTGAAGGAAATTTATGAGATTTTTAGTTTTCAAACCTGCATTCGCTTTAACTTTTGGTACAAATAGTTCAAGCACTGAGCTGCTTTTTCTTTTGGAAGGGTTAGTGGAAGATTTTTTGAAAATGCTATAAATTTCTGTTGGCTTTAGAAATATCATGTGGACCATTTCCTTTACCCGAATCAGGTTTTCTATTTAATAACATTGGAAACAGTTTGACGGCAGACCTTTGGATCCTTGGCCAACTTTTTGTAGGACCTAATAATAACTGACTTGTTTTGCAAGGGTAACTGGATAATAAAAAAAGATCAAATAATAATTGGGTTTAACGTTTTAATGAAAAATGTGTGTTAAGAATTTGTCGATCTTACTTCTTCTTTCCAGTAGTAAAATTAATCCTTAGCAAACTATGATTATTTTATTTATAAGGAATCGTTATGTGAATATAAAAATATTTGGGGATTAACTTATCGATGATATTTAATAATTTAAATTTCTGGTATTTTGCTATCACTTCGTGAAAATTTCATCACAATTGCTCCAGTCGTTTTGGAGTCTATACCTTACATACATATACACACAGCCTATTTCATATACACAGAAAAAAATCAAAGTAAAATTAACTTAAATATAAATAATTTAATATTTTTTAGTTATGATTTTGCTTTATAGACAAAAAATGGTTAATTTAACATTGTTTCATAGTAAATTCAACTTCTTGATTATTTACTACTTGAAATTTAAGTACATAAAAGTAATTTTAAAAATCTATTGTTGTATAATTTTATATGTTAATATCGAAAGATTTTAATATTTACAATATTATTTCACCATAAACATAAAAACGTTGATTTTAAATCAATTATGTTCAATGTTGATTTTGCTTCATGTTTTTTTCTGTGTATATATGTAGATAACTAACCGTAGATGATTAAAATCGAATAAATTTTTTATTGAATTTTAATTAAAATCTATAATTAATGTTTCGATAGATAAAATTTATATTTGTTTATTTCTATAATTTTATTTTCAAAAATTAAATTTATCGTAATCATTTTAACACTTATTTTAATTATTTTTATTTTATTTATTTTTTGAAAAATCAACAAATTCTACCACAAAACAAAATTCTCTATAAAAATAAAGTAAAACAAAATAGAAAATAAATTTAAATTTAATGATGAAAGAAACAAACGAACTTAATTTGTATGTTTGTGAGATAAATTAATGATTTACAGGAATAAGGGTTTAGAGGAAGAGAGAGGTTCGGAGAGAGATAAGTTAATTGAAGGATATGTACACATGTGTATGTAGATGTTTTGTAATTGTGGTCTAAATCGAATCATATTCACTTGAGTTCAGTTCACCAAATGCTATAAACATAAACAAGATTATTAAATACAAAATTATGGTATTTTATTGGTTAAATATATATTAATATTAGATTTTATAATTATAATTATACTAGCTAATACCCGGTGCGCTTTGTCGCCCCATATAAAGTGGAAGGTACATCTCTCCATCTTATATTTTGGCCAGTAAAAAAGATCCTTGGGAAATTAATTGGAACCAATTTGAAACAGTTCTTTAGAAATTCTATAATTAATATTTGCTTTGTATGGGGGTACCCGTTCCCCGTGATCCTACACGTCCTATATTTTGATCAGTAAAACAAATTCTTGACAAAGTGTCGAATTTGACAACTATTGCTGTTATAGTTCTTTAGATATTTGATGAACGAAATTTTTTTTGAATGGAAAATGTCTTTTCCCCTGATCCTTTATTTTGTCTAATAAAATAGTTCCTTGATAAATCGTTTTGGGCCAAATTCGAAAATTCTCGCTGTTATAGTTCTTTAAATATTTACTATTGATGAGGGCAACCTCTTGCCCTGATATATCCGCCCCACATTTTGTCTTCTAAAATAGTTCCTTGAAAAAGTTATTAGGACTAAATTTAAAAATTCTCGATGAAATGGTTTTTAAGATATTCGATAATCAATATTTGCTTTGTATGGGGGATACTTCTCCCCCTGATCCTATTAAAATTTGTTATAGATTATGTTACTTTCGGGTATATGGGGATTATTTTGTGAAAATTTCAGCAAAATCGGTCCAGTAGCTTAGCTCTCTATAAGTCTCAAACAAACAAACAGATACATATTCATTTTTGTATATATAAATTTCTATAATATTTATATATAAATATATATGTATGTGTAGATATATTTAAAGTATATTACTTCTCATGATTGACATATGAAATAAGCAATAATGTTTGTTCAAATACCTTAAATGCTGTAATCATTTGTTTCCAAGTCCATAATAGAAATATTATAATATTTTATATGAAATATCCATATGACATTATTATTTATATACTAAAAGTAGGGTACCAGATTCAGTTATTTATTAAGATGACGTAAACCACAAATTATTAATTCTCAAATGCAAACACACTTCAAGATGGAGAAATTATGAATAATAATTTTAACTATTGAAATTTTACAAGATCTTTTAAAGTAAAACCAAGTAGGAAAGGTTGTCGATGTTCTTGGAATCAGATGTTGTTCTTGTTCTTGGATCAAGATATCTATAAATTGCGACCTATACTTTGTTTACAAGCTTTACATGTGCAGCCAACTCCAAGGAGCATGTTAAATCAACTCAGGAAGTGATTATGATTCCAACGATTTACTTTAAAGTGGTTAAAGTTATGTTTTTTCAGCCTGAACAAAAGCATAAAACCTCAAAATATATTAAGTAGAGACTTCCAATATTACTGCATACATTTTATGCTATAAAATTAGAAACAAAGTATTGGGGCATTTTTTTTTAATGTGGACAGAAAGAAAAGCAATTTTTTTAATATGTTCGTCGCAACAACACTATTTTAATGACAAACATTATGGCTTGTCAAATAATGTATAAAGTTTATTTTGAGAATAATTTTTTTCATGCAATAAAATTATAGTCAGTGAATTAACAATAATATGTTGATTGCAATAAGCTTGGAAATATGGTCAATCAAGCTACATATTTTTGTTGGCAAAGACTTTGTCCTTTTGTAGTTGCACAACCATATTGTATTGGTTTAACTGAAAATGTTATGATTGAGCTACAATCACGATACGTTGTGGCGGTCATTTTTTTCTCTGCCTGAAAGTCCGACCCGTCCTCGTAAAATTAGGTGCAGTATTATCTATTATAAAAATTTTAAATGGGTGGAGCTTTACACCAATATTAAAATATTCGGATCTTTATGGATTTTAAAGTGAATGTTAAAATATTCATACGAAATATCGACATAAAGTGTTTAAAACGTGTTGATTTGCTCATCAAAACCCACTAACATCTCGCCGATTTTAACGGTCTTAAGAGAATTGAATTGTCATTTGAGGTAAATAATCAGCTCTAACACTGTACCAGAGGCCACATTACGCTGGTATATTTCTCATAAATTGGTTGGTAAATTTTAAGAAGTTCATGTCTTATTTTGGAACTCGAAGTGATTGAAAAATTTCACAACTGTTTCCGAAATATATGTCTAAATTTGATACCTTATTCCCTGAAATATAAATCTGTTACCTTCTAATATGTGTACCTCTAAAACATTGCTAAAAGTTAGTTAATGACTTATGCCGAAGCGAAGAATTTGTGCAGGTTAAGCTGGAGATAACTTGTAAATTTTTCAATAGAAAAAATTTGCACTTTTTTTTAAATGGTTGCTTCCGGAAAGTAATACTTGAATTCCTTATCCACAAAAGTTGTTCAAGTAAGTGAGAACAACCTGTTTGCTTATTACAGAAGGTTGCGTCGATAACGACAACATGTTTTATAGTATAGCAACAAATGTTGTTCATGTTAATTAATTTGGTTTTCTACAGCAACAAAAGTTTCTTTCAAAAATGGCAATTTGTTTTCAAAACAACAAATGTTGCTCATGAAAATAAATTTTGTTCTATACTAAAGCAACAAATGTTACTAATCATATAATGTTTTTGCGGCATCAAATGTTACTTAATAAAATATAAATTTTCTGCATTTTAATTAATATTTTTTTTTTTGTCAAAAGAAAAATGTTGCTGCTGTAAATGACAAATTGTTTGCAACGGAAAAAGTTAATTTTGAAAGCAACAATGTTCCTTCCACTAAGTAATAATTGCATTGAATAATATTTTGCTGCCATAGATAAAAAAATTGCTCGCTATTAAGAAAAAAACTTTCTCTCAAAACGGCAACTTGTTTTCTATAGCAAGAAATGTTGCTCATGTAAATTAATTTTGTTTATAGCAACAAAAATTTCTATCACAAACGCCAATATAAAAATTTGCTATTGTAAAAATAAACATTATTCATACAAATAATAACTTGATTGCTTAAGCAACAAATGTTGCTAAAAAATAATGTTTTTTGGTAACATTTGCATGATTTTCCCTTAAAAATACAAAAATTCATTCATAAATATCTCGCAATTTTATTATGAAATTTGCGGCGAAGAGTTGCAACCATTAATTAAATACAGATTTATGTTACCTCAAACTGCAACATTAAATAAAGTATAATATTAATTATAATATTTTTTTGCTGTATTTATAGACATTAATTAATTACAAATTGATTTTCTGAGATATAATTATATTTCATTTTATAACCTCAATAATTGTCTCACCACCACATTGATTTGGTTAATGGAAAAGTAAATTTTAAAATAATCATTTTATGAAGTTTAATTAGTACTTTATAATTTAATATAATTTTCGTAATGAGGTGATTTGTAAGCAGACTGATCCTTAAGACATTGAGAAAAATCCTGCTAATTACCGAATAAATTTATCCTCGTTGCTTTTAAATAACATTTTTTTTAAATTTCTTTTCCAATAATATTTTGCTTCTTTATGTGATTTAAAATTTAATAACATTTAATACATTCGAATTTAATTTAGTTGGCTTTTATAACTTTATAGTTAAAATCTAGATTTTAACTTTCAGTAGAAGGAATAAAAAAAAAAAATTAAGTGAAATTGAAAAGCGCCTTTATTGTGCATTTTTAATTCAAAGAGTTTGTGATGAAAAAGAAATAAAGGAGGAGCAAAAGGAGGTACAGTGGATGCCCAGTAGTACGAACACTCTTTATTACTGATTTTTCAATAATACGAAGGACAATTTTTCATGAACTACGAATGCTTTTTTAAATAAGAATTTTTATTTTATTTACGTATGAGTGATATTTTTAGTATGTTTTCACATTATTCATTCGTTGTCATCCACGTTTTGAGAAGTTATTGTGAAGTGAGCAACTGTCAAAATATTGTACACACTTTGTGTACTATATTAATTTACATATATTATATGGGTTTGTATTTTAATTATAATACAAAAAACACGAATTTTTTTGTAGTATGAAAGCATATAATTCGTATTATCGAACGTCCACTGTATTGCGGAAATTTTATAGTTTTGCCAACTTTTTATTTCAATGACAGTGTTGTGTTGTGGTGTATAGAGTGAGAGTTATACAATTTGAAGTAAATGATAAAAATCTTTGTCGGCATTTGGAAAGCTACTTGTTGCAATTTCCGTTTTCGTTTTTTTCCTTTCTTTTTTATTTTGGTGGCAGCCGAGACAAGCGATAACGAATCATCTATATAAAAAAACACATTAAACTTCGTTTCTTTAAAGGATGTTTAAGAATACTCTCTCTTCGCAATTATAAATAAAACATTCAATCACTCTTAAATATTTAACGAAATATGATTTTTGTGGACACAAAAGAGAAGTTTTTAAAACCAAGAGTAAAAGAGTAGAAATACGTTTTACTCTTCAATAAACAGGTCCTGCGCATTTTCATTAAGGAAAAAATCAATTTCCTTATGGAAGTATCCAATAATATTGTGAAGGTGAAAGTTATGTGCCGGGCGTGTTACTTGCACTAAAATTTCCAGGAAATGTATTTTTCCATGCTGAAAAGTAAATAATAAATAAAAATGACGTCAGCTTTTTTAATTTAATGTCCTTTTGTCCCAAACACACATTAATTCCTGCAAAATTTAAAATGAAACATTTTTTGAAATAATTATTGTTATTTGAAAAATGTATTTACTACAAAAAATAATAATTTTTATAAAATATTCAACAGTTTTTGTCTAGAGGAATTTAATTTACTCATATACGAGTTTTTAAAGTATAAAAATAACAACACCCTTTAAATATGCAACAGTTTTATGTAAAACTACTTTAAAGAGTACATATTTTGTTGTTCACGCTCTTATTTTTTAAGAGGATAATACATTTGCTTCTCTTATACTTTCTTGAAATTAAGAAATTACTTCTCTTATACTCTTTCTTTTCCATATTTTTTTTAAAGTCGTATATTTTTATTCAACAGTTTAATGCAACAATTTTCGGTTTTTTATATTTAAAATATGAAACAAATTATGTTCTCTTATACTAGAGATACTTAAATATTGCTTTAGTTCTTAATAAAATCTAAGACTTTTATTTTTTTCAATTATTTTTTTCTATACAATTTGGCATAAAAAGTAGCGCTTTCAGTTTCTATTAATTTTATATTATTTTTAACATTCTCTTTCATTTCTCCATTTTTCTATTACATTCTTTTTCAGTGCTTGACAACTGAACAATAAATGGAAATTGGACGCTGTCGTTTTCCTCTATTATTGACTAATTTTCTTTCAAATTTGGTTGTGTCATACTTTGCAATGAACTATATCCTAATTCGATTCCTCAGTTTAATCTATTTTATCAGCATATAAAATATGCTATGACGGAGAATATGAGAAATATTTTCGTTGAAAAATTTACTCATAAATGGAGAATTTTTCTATAGAAAAATTTACTCATAAATGCAGAAGTTTTCTATAGAAAAATTTACTCATAAATGGAGAATTTTTCTATAGAAAAATTTACTCATAAATGGAGAAGTTTTCTATAGAAAAATTTACTCATAAATGGAGAAGTTTTCTATAGAAAAATTTACTCATAAATGGAGAAGTTTTCTATAGAAAAATTTACTCATAAATGGAGAAGTTTTCTATAGAAAAATTTACTCATAAATGGAGAAGTTTTCTATAGAAAAATTTACTCATAAATGGATAAGTTTTCTATACAAAAATTTACTCATAAATGGATAAGTTTTCTATACAAAAATTGACTCATAAATGGATAAGTTTTCTATACAAAAATTGACTCATAAATGGATAAGTTTTCTATACAAAAATTGACTCATAAATGGATAAGTTTTCTATACAAAAATTGACTCATAAATGGATAAGTTTTCTATAGAAAAATTGACTCATAAATGGAGAAGTTTTCTATAGAAAAATTGACTCATAAATGGAGAAGTTTTCTATAG
Organism: Cochliomyia hominivorax; assembly: GCA_004302925.2. Taxonomy (NCBI): domain Eukaryota; kingdom Metazoa; phylum Arthropoda; class Insecta; order Diptera; family Calliphoridae; genus Cochliomyia; species Cochliomyia hominivorax. The sequence goes on along the minus strand of PYHX02000467.1, from coordinate 45,841,774 downwards.
AAAAATTGACTCATAAATGGAGAAGTTTTCTATAGAAAAACTGACCCATAAATGGAGAAGTTTTCTATAGAAAAATTTACTCATAAATGGAGAAGTTTTCTATAGAAAAATTTACTCATAAATGGAGAAGTTTTCTATAGAAAAATTTACTCATAAATGGAGAAGTTTTCTATAGAAAAATTTACTCATAAATGGAGAAGTTTTCTATAGAAAAATTTACTCATAAATGGAGAAGTTTTCTATAGAAAAATCTTATTTTTGCCGTATTTTTTATTATTTTAGCATTTAAGTCGTCCTGGTGATGGAAAACCACAATTAGAACAAAGTCATATGAACAGCAGTGCATTTAAATAATTAACAATTAAAAAAAAAAAACTTTTTGAGGTTCCTTTTTCTAGAGTTTTCGCTAAAGTCGTGAAGCTCAGTCCAATTTTAAGATAATTTAGAACTTTTTTTGTCGTTTGTGCCAACCAAAAATTAAATTCGTTGTTGGTTAAATTGTTTTACTTTGTGTTTTTGTTTTTATACCCTCCACCACCACAAGTGGTGAGGGTATATTAAGTTTGTCATTCTGTATGTAACGCCAAGAAGGAATCATCTCGGACCCAACAATGTATATATATTATTGCATCAAATCAAAAACTGAGTCGATTTAGCTATGTCCGTCTGTCCGTCTGTCTGTCTGTTGGAAACATTCTCACGCCTAGAATAATTGACCGAATTCAATAAAACTTGGCCACATTGTTTATTGTCCTAAGCAGTTTGCTATTTAAAACCAGCTATATCGGTTTATAAGCAAGGAAGTTATAGACCGATATCTGAAACAACCTCAAAATTTCGAAAATGAACTCTTATATTTTCTTCTAAAAATGCAATTGGACTTAAACAAAAAATTAATTTTAGCATACAACTGCACGTGCTTCATCATCGTGCAAAAAATTATCAAAATCTGATTAACCGGAAAAAAGTTATAGGCTATAATATGCAAAATTTTGATACACCCTAAACTCTTTGTGCCATATGGGCCGCAATTCTTAAGATAATTTACTGAAATTTGTCACAACTAATTTTTTAACCATTCTTAATATACTTTTTAAATTTTATTAACATTGGTCCATTTTTTGATATAGCTCCCATATAATGTCCCTTCCCGGAATATGATTTATAGCTTATAACACTTTAAGATTTGAACTAATTCTTTTGAAATTTGGCACAATTATTGTTTTAACTATTTTAAATATATATTATGAATTTTATTAACATGGGTCCATATTTTGATATAGCTCCTATATAAGGCCCCTTCCCGGAATACAATTTATAGCTTATATCACTTTTAAATTTGAACCAATTCATATTTTGATATAGCTCTATTATAACGCCCCTTCCCGAGTAAATAAAGACCAATTCTATTGATTGTCGACAATTATTTTGCTAACTGTTTTGAAGATATTATATAATTTTGCCCTATATCGTTCCAAATTTTCCTATAGCTCGCTTATAACGGGATTTCCCGGAAAACGGATTAGAGTTTATAAAACATTTAAATAAAGATCAATTCCATTAAAATTTAGCACAATGATTTTTCTAACTATAATCAAAGTATATTATAAATATGAGCAATCTTGGTCCAAATTTTGCTGTAGCTCCCATATAAGGCTCTTTCCCGGAATTTATATTTATATATTCCTGCATCAAGTCAAAATCTCATTTGATTTCATCAATCTCTTTGTCTGCTCACATCCACAAAAATTAACAGAGCTCAATAAAATTTGGTAGAAAAAAGGCAGTTCAGTAGAAAAATTTTGTAGCCTAAATTGTAACAAATTTTATGACTGATTAAGTATTTCTGTGTTGTATACATTTGTGAGTGTATGTGTATTTATGGAACCTAACGTATTAACTTTACACGACTTTGTGGTGGAGGGTATTTAAGATTCGGCATAGCCGAATATAGCATTCTTACTTGTTTATTTTAAATCTTCACATATTAATATATAATTTTTAATACGACCGTAATGCAGAATTTCATGTTAAATGATTTTTATTACTTTTTTTTCAGCTGCATAAGAATGGAATTTCGCATAAAATGGTTGTAGATGTTTTGGTTCATTTTCATTTAAAGTCATATTTGGATTTATTTCAGAAATATTTATATCTTCTTTATGTTTTCTGAAAAAGGTTAATATTTTACATTCAATGATTAAGTTTTATCTTTAGAATTCTGTTTAAAAAAATATATTTTTTCATTTAATTGTTTCAATTTCATTTAATTTTACTTCCTTTTCCGGCTCCTTCTTCCGTAACATTAATTTCCATTGAGCTTTGTAAATAGAACACGGACTGCAGCCATAATACAAAACCAATTGATATAGTTGTGGCTTCAAAGGAGTTCTTTTCCCCTTAATGTTAATGGTGTTAGTGTTTGGTGTGTATAAATTGATGTAGTCCACCACTTAAACACTTAGAAGAGGAAACACTTTATGTTTGAAAACTTGAATCTCTATTCAACCGTTGTTGCTTCATTTGAAATTGTATTTTATTATATTTTATTCCTGATAGAATTTCTTTTATTAAATAGAGAGATTCAATTGCTTCTTTTCTAACACACTTGACACTCAATTGCATTTTTAATCGTTATAGTCCTTGGACATTCATGCTCTCTCTATCCCTCAAACGGTTTGCCAACTGGATGCTTCTTTTTATTCATCGCTATTCAAAACTTCAGGTTGCACATCTTCTTTTTTATTTTGCTTTGAAATTGCTTTATAACAGTTTTTTTATTATTATTATTTTTTCTTTCTTATTTAAACTCTTTTCAATCAATACAGTCAGTCTGAATAGTTAAAATAGAAAAAAATATCAGAAACTCTATAGAAAAAAATGTTTGCATTGTTTGTGTTGAACTTCTTGGTTTGTGTTTCATTTTGTGTATTTTTTTTACATTTCACTTCTTTTTTATTTCCTTTCATTTCCGATGGCAGCTTTAAATTCTTTGTATTGAATTGATTTTTATTGAAACTCTTTTCAAAACAGTTTTCTCTTATTCTGTTGAATGCAGAAAAAAAGGGGGAGGGGGGCAACCAATTGTTGAAAATTGCTTATTTGTTGTTTTGTTTACTTGGAGTTCAGGAGTTTTGTTTTCCGTCCGTTTGGCATTGTTTGCGGTGATGTCTCTTGACATGATTATTTATAACTTTTTGTATTATTTGTTTTAAGTGTTTTCGAATTTTCTTTTTCGTTCCTTTATTCTTTTCGAATTAATATCAGTTTCATTTTTTGTATTGTTGAATAAATAATTTTGTGGAGTTTTAAACAAAATTGAAAAAGGCAATTAAAATAATTTCTATAATTGAAAATAAGTTTTAATCTGTCGCTCTGCAAATGTAGTTTACGAAGAATATATGTGGGAAACTCTAGAGTTTATTGAACAAATGCCAAAAGCTTCTATATATGGAAATTAGAGCAAATTTTAATTTATGAGGATTAAAAGAGTTGGCAATTTTTAGATTAGATTTTTTCCAACATATGACAATTTTTCTCTCATACTGATAACTTTTTCTATTAAACAGTTGTCCACAAGGTTGTCACCTTGATTTTCTATGAATGTAGCTCGACACCAAAAAATTTTTCTATAGAAAAAGTTGCTCATAACTTGAACATTTTTAATAGAAAAAGTTTCTCACAACTTGAATATTTTTCTATAGAGAAAGTTGCTCACAACTTAAATATCTTTCTATAGAAAAAGTTGCTCACAACTTAAATATCTTTCTATAGAAAAAGTTGCTCACAACTGGAACATTTTTCTATAGAAAAAGTTGCTCACAACTCGAACATTTTTCTATAGAAAAAGTTGCTCACAACTTGAACATTTTTCTATAGAAAAAGTTGCTCACAACTTGAACATTTTTCTATAGAAAAAGTTGCTCACAACTTGAACATTTTTCTATAGAAAAAGTTGGTCACAACTTGAACATTTTCTATAGAAAAAGTTGCTCACAACTTGAACATTTTTCTATAGAAAAAGTTGCTCACAACTTGAACATTTTTCTATAGAAAAAGTTGCTCACAACTTGAACATTTTTCTATAGAAAAAGTTGCTCACAACTGAAACATTTTTCTTTAGAAAAAGTTGCTTACAACTTGAGAATTTTTCTATAAAAAATTGCTTCCAAACAAATAATTTTTTATAGAAAAAGTTGCTTACATCTTGGGCAATTTTTATAGAAAGAATTTCTAACATCCTAGGAATATCCTGAGAATTATTTACAGAAAAAGTTGCTCGCAACTTGAAAATTTTTCTGTTGAAAGAATTTGCTGATAACACGAGAATAATTCTCATGCTGTTAGAACTTTTTCTTTAGAAATATCTGCTCGAAAATATAAAATATGGAGCAATAACTTTCCAAACATATAATTCATTACGTCAACAATGTATTATAGTCAAGACAAGAAAATTATTCTTTAACACATTTTTAAACATCAATAGTAAGTAACAATTGTTTATTAAAGGCTTAATATCGGATGCAATCTAACATCTATAAACTAATTTTCTTTTTTACACTGACAATTTTCTTTCCTCCCTCTCTGCCTCAGTGTAACAAGGAATAATATACTTCCATTCTTGGAAAAAGTTCATGTTCATTCATTAAATCTTTCAGTCAACTTCATTAACAAGAAAATTTACAGATTTTATGGTTTTTTTTAAGGAAAAAAGTTTTATATTCACCATCATTACACACCCAAGACCTTATTTGCTGAGTTTCTTCATTTTTCCTTCCGTTCATAGAGTGTTTTACAGGAACTTGAACAAGCAACACATCATCATGATTGTCCTTGAAACCACAACAAAGCCAAAAACTTGTACTAAATCCTTTTCTAAGATTATGGCTTTAAAATCTCAACAGATGTGTTTTTGGTTCTAAGTAACTGAGTGGTTATAGCAGCAAGAAAATGTATATGTATGTGTGTGTGCGTGCGTGTGTTTTTGTATGTACACTATAGTCAACATCCATGAACGATTGTTGAGAGAGTAGGGATATGAGAGTGTTTGTGTTTTGTCTGTGTTATTCTTATCTATATTTTTTGTTGTTGTTGTTTCCTCTTAAAACTAACTTCAACTGGATATACGTTCATATGTAGACACAAACACCCAACTTTTAATACTCTTATCATGTCCCGATAATAATGTCGATATAATATTAAACCATGTGCGTGTGTGTGTTTGTGTATTTGTATTATTTCCGTATGAATTTGTGGTGGTAAGGGGGGAATATGGAGTAGTTCGAGACACATTTTCTGTTTAAAAAGTTATTTAACAAGTAATTTCAGATAAAAAAACTTCAGTTTTTTTTTTAAGAATTCTCAAACATTGAACAAGACAAGAATTTTACCATAAAAAATACCTCCTTAATTTCTAACTAATATTTTCTATTACTCTTTTTTACGTTAACTAATTTGTTTTTTTTTTTTTGCATTATTATAGTAACAGCAATTGATTATTAATGGACTTATTATAATTAAAATAAAGACGCTTGTAGGCAAGATGAACTGATTTGATTATAAATGTTACCTTCTCCAAGTACAAACTTTCAATATCAACAAAAAAAAAAAAAAGGTTTTCAGATGTATCAATTTTTTCAATCGAATCGCTTTTTATACAAAAGAAACATCAGATTTGATTTTTTGTCTAAAGAAATGAATGGCAGATTGTTAACAGTTATTTCTCTAGAAAATAATGGAAAGATTGTGAGTCGTATTATTTCTATAGAAAAAAATGAGTCGTATTTATTTCTATAGAAAAAATGAGTCGTATTTATTTCTATAGAAAAAATTAGTCGTATTTATTTCTATAGAAAAAATGAGTCGTATTTATTTCTATAGAAAAAAATGAGTCGTATTTATTTCTATAGAAAAAAATGAGTCGTATTTATTTCTATAGAAAAAATGAGTCGTATTTATTTCTATAGAAAAAATGATTCGTATTTATTTCTATAGAAAAAATGAGTCGTATTTATTTCTATAGAAAAAAAATGAGTCGTATTTATTTCTATAGAAAAAATGAGTCGTATTTATTTCTATAGAAAAAATGAGTCGTATTTATTTCTATAGAAAAAATGAGTCGTATTTATTTCTATAGAAAAAATGATTCGTATTTATTTCTATAGAAAAAATGAGTCGTATTTATTTCTATAGAAAAAATGAGTCGTATTTATTTCTATAGAAAAAATGAGTCGTATTTATTTCTATAGAAAAAATGAGTCATATTTATTTCTATAGAAAAAATGAGTCGTATTTATTTCTATAGAAAAAATGAGTCGTATTTATTTCTATAGAAAAAATGAGTCGTATTTTTTTCTTTTCTATAAAAAAATTACCGATTATGAGTCGTATTTTTTCTACAAGAAAAATGACACGTTGAGACAAAAATAGAACATGTATTTTTTCTACAGAGAAGAGGTAATATTGTGAGCCGTAATTTTTTTTTTATGAAAAAAAAAAAAAAACGACAGATTGTGAGAATTTTTCTATAGAAAATATGTCATATTGTAAGACGTATATATATTTCTGTAGAAAAAAAAATGACGGATTATGATCCGTATTTTTTCTATAGAAAAAATATAATTTTGTTTGTTTTTTTTTCTGTAAAAAATATCACATTGAGTAAATTCAAATTGAGAGCTGTTTTTTCTATAGAAAAAAGTTAAGATTTTGAGTTGTCTTTTCTATTGTAAAGATGTCAGATTGAGGTTTGATTTTCCTATGGAAAATTGTCATTTTCTATATATAAGCTGTTTCTTTTTCTATAGAAACATTTTAGATTAACAGCTGTTTTTCTATTGAAAAACATGAGATTGTGATCCCTTTTTTTCTGTAGAAAAATTTCAGATTTTTATAAAATAATAATATTGTTGGAAACATTTTTGAAAATTCTAATTGCGCCTTAATAATTTCTACCATTTAAATGATTATGTACATCATTATATTTTTAATTTATGTGTATCTTTTTCACGCACAATTGTGGAAATTTTCCATGTGACATCTGTTATTTAATGAATTTTACGTAAATAATTATTTCACCACAAATTAGAATTGATAAAAATAAAATTTGTTGCTCGTTTTTTTTTTGCCTCTTTCTTCTCATTTATTATTTTTATTGCTGTTTTCGTGTGTTATTAAAATTATTCGAATAATAATTTTTTATTTAAATTTTGTTATTTTGTGAGATTTCGGTTAGAACATATTGTTTTTTATGTTTATTTTGGGGTTTTTTAATTTTGTTAAGGTTTTGTCTGTTCAGATATTTGTGTGTATATCATAAATTTATTTAGTACTTTTTTATGGTTATTAATTTATATAATTTATTAACTTTTTCTGCAGTTATTTTTTAATATTATCAGATCATTTTTGTTTGTGTAAATAAGATTCTTAAATTAAACTTATGTAAAAAGGAAAATTTTTTTTTAATTTTATGAGCAAGTTTTTTTTCCATAGAAAAATTTTCAGCTTGTGAGGAAGTTTTTTTCTATAGAAAAGTTGTCAGTTTGTGAGGAAGTTTTTTTTTTTCCTATAGAAAAGTTGTTAGTTTGTGAGCAAGTTTTTTTCTATAGAAAAATTGTCAGTTTGTGAGCAAGTTTTTTTCTATAGAGAAATTATCAATTAGTGGACAATTTTTTCTATAAAAATCATTGGATTTTTACATTAAAAGTTTGGTTTTATAAACAATGGTTTTTCACTTGTTTTTTTTTCAGCATTTTCTCTTTCGATGAGTGTACATATGCACACATATTTAGGACAAAAGTTTGCCTACTTTTACATTGTGTTGATGACCACTTGTGTACCAGAAAAAAGGATTTTCAATTTAAAATTTCCATTCAGTCAGTTTATTGGATTGGAACTACTTTTGTTGTAGGAACAGAATGTGTGTTTTTCTTGTATGTTCAACTTGGTAATGTTGTTGTCGGTATAACTGTCAACACTCAATTTTCATTTTAACTCAAATAAAATTGTTGTGAAATAAAAACCTACAAAATAGAAAAAAGTACTTTTTTTATAGATTTTATTGTATTCAAAATATCAATTATTGTGGTAATGGATTGTATCAATAGGAGGGGATACGAATCGTTTATTAGAAATTGAACCAGGAGTAACTTGTAATTCTTTAAGAGGATTAATTAGAGTCCAACAAATAATTGTTAATGGAGAGTATATTTCTATAGAAAATGTTGTAAATATATTTTTAGAGGAAGATTTTCACAAACAAAAGAGTTTCATATTTCCTTAGTTTAAGACACTTTAATTTCAAAATGGTGTTTATTTGATCTGAAAGTCCTGTATTGGATTGTATTTTAAGTTTTGATTAGTTTGATCGATAAACTTTAATAACTTAGTCATCCCTCGTTTTAGTTTTCTCTTTCTCCTCCTAAATATTTCCTCATTTTTTTTCTCAATCGACTTTTTCAAATTTAAATCTGGCCTAAAAAACATTTTTTGTGTGTCAGTGTCCTTTTTTAAACATATTTTATATATCAGTTGCTTCTCTATATGTATGTGCAAGTGTGTCTGTTCTTGTTGTTGTTGTTGCTGCTGCTGCTGTTGTGGTTTCTATTTGATCTATTGTTATACATTTTCCAAAGGTTTCTCCATTTCATATTATTGATTGAATGTCCTGTTTATTGACAGTTTTTGCTGTTGTATGGTTGTTTTTATCCTGTCATTGTTATTGGTGGTAGTGGTGTTTTTTTGTTGTTGTTGTTGTTATTGCTGCTGTTGCTGTTGCTTCCTGTTTTGTTTTTGTTATATTGAAATAACAATTAAAATGTTGAATTGCATTGTTGACATTTTGTGTTGGCAATCACAATTTCATTTGTTTTCAGTTCGTTTTTTGTTGTTGTTGGTTTTTAGACTTATTTACAGTTTAATTAAAAATTTTTTATTTGATTTTCTATTTTTGTTTGCATTTCAAATAAGGAAAAATAAAATATTAAATAAACGGGGTTAAAAACTATATTTCAATTAAAAGATTATTAAAAAGAGATGAACAATTTTTATAATTGTATTTTTTTTAATTTAAAAAAAATATATGTATGGGATTTTGAAATATAGATGTTTATGTTTACCATCAGTTATTAAATAACTGATATTTGGTCTGTGTTGGAAATACTTTGAAAATAATTTAAATAATGAGGAACTTACTCAAAAGTTAACAATTAGTAGTTCCTTCCTCTCTATTTGATAGAGAATTTTTCAATAGAAATTGAGAATTTTGTTATGCACAATTTTAAAATTTGTCTATAGATGTGAGAATTTTTTACAAAAACAAACTTATAATGTGATTTTTTTAATAGAAAAACTTAGAGACAATGTGAGATTTGTGTAGAAAAAGTTTCTCACAATGTGAGATTTGTTCTATAGAAAAACGGACATTTATTCCATAGAAAATCTCACACACAATTTTAGATTTTTTCTATAGAAAAACTTACAGACAATGTGAGATTCCTTCCATAGAAAAAATAACTCACAATGTGAGATTTCTTCCATAGAAAAATTAGCTCACAATGTAAGATTTCTTCTATAGCAAAAATAACTCACAGTGTGAGATTTCTTCTATAGAAAAAATAACTCACAATGTGAGATTTCTTCTATAGAAAAATTAGCTCACAATGTGAGATTTCTTCTATAGCAAAAATAACTCACAGTGTGAGATTTCTTCTATAGAAAAAATAACTCACAATGTGAGATTTCTTCTATAGAAAAATTAGCTCACAATGTGAGATTTCTTCTATAGCAAAAATAACTCACAGTGTGAGATTTCTTCTATAGAAAAAATAATTTACAATGTGAGATTTCTTCTGTAGAAAAATTAACTCGCAATATGAGATTTCTTCCATAGAAAAATTAACTCGCAATGTGAGATTTCTTCTATAGAAAAACTCACACAGAATATGAGAATTTTTCTAGAAAATTTTCCATAGAAAAAACTAACATACATTGTAAGAAATTTTTCTATAGAAACTTGCAAACAAAGTAAATATTTTCTTTATAGGGAAAAATTTTTATAAATAAAAAAGAATTACACTTTCTGTAAACAATTTGATTTCGTAACTAAATTAATTAGAACAGTATTTTAGTTTTTCATTTATTTTTTATTTATAGAAAATTTATATATATTTTTTTGTTTTTGCCTTCTAGCGAAATCATTAAAAAATGCTTAAAGAAATATAAATATTCCGATTCTGCTATAAAAATGAAATATAAATGAAAAACTGAAACCAAATATAAAGGAAAATACGAGAGAGAAAGATATAGAAATAAAAGAAAAGTGTTGCAGAAAATAAACTAGAATTTTATAAGGATTTTTGTGCATTTGAGAGAATGTATCAGATGAAATAACTCAGTAGTTAAAGGATTTCTACACATACAAACAAGAAAATAATAATATAAACCACCAAATATTTGAAATGCTGAATAACATTTCAAATCGTCCACTTGTTAAAAAGAAAATGTTTGCTGGGTTATACGTTATTAAATATGAGTATAGAGAACACATTATAACAAAATAGCCAGAGCCACAAGCAATAGAATTTATGGCCATTAAACTAAAAACATGATTTCTTTTATTTCACTCTAAAAAAAACGCTCCATGTTACACACATGTTTGAGCTTTATGTGCTTTCATGTATTTCTTTTAACTCACACATACATACACAAACACACACACATGAATACATATATTTTCAAGCTAAAAGCAAAATGGACATCCTGTTAAATTTATATGATCGTTCTTGAATGAATGTTACGTTCCAAAACCATTTTTATTCTTTTGGTCTTAAAATCAAAAGGAAAAAGCAAAAAAAAAAAAATATCGAAGAAAACACCAAAATATAGAAAATGTTTTCTGATGCATTTTCACGTCATCCAGATTCTTTATGACAGAATATAATAAAGATTTCTTTTTTGTTTTCTGCTTTATATGTGTGTGTGTGTGATTTATATGTCTGTTTTTTTTTGAAAATTTTCTTTCGTAGAAGTGTAAAGTACTGGAGTGTAAATGGGTAAATGTGTAAATGTCTGTGTAAAAATTTACAGTACGTTGACGGATCCTGTTTTTGAATACAAATCGAATCTTAAAAATTTTGTAATCTTAAATTCGTTTCGTATTCTTATTCGATCATGAATAATAAATTTATTTACAACGAAATCCGGATTTTAAACCACTGTTTTCGGTATACAAATTCTACATCTGTATTGGTTGGCCACCAATGTAAAATGCATTTTTTGTGTGTTTTCTTTGTATTTGATTCTTTTGTTTAAATTATGACTCCCTTTTCGATCGTTATTTTACATCAAAAATATGCATAATTTTCCATATATTTATATGATTTTATTGTTGTTCCTTTAGCTGTTTTTGAAGAGTGATGTCGAAAAAATCGTAATACGCGTTCTGTATTTAAACTTATTTCTGCAGCTAAAATAATTTTTAAATTAAATTACATTTTGAAAATTATATCAGTTGTGTTTATAGCGACAACAGGATTTGATATTGATCCCCCAAGAATAGTGAAGAAAAATATGTTTATGCTATAGAAAAGTTTGAGAAACAAAAGCTTTCTCCAGATGATTAAGGAGAATCGAGTATTAAATGATTACTGTATTGAAACTCTGAAGTGGTAGTGAAAGGATGAAATAGTTTTTGTAATTGAATAAATATTGAAGTCTTGTAAAATTTTGTAAAAATACAAAAAATATAAAAAAGTCTATTTTAAAAGGAAATTTAAAAAGGCTTCAGAAGCCACAAACAATTCGTCTATTGGAAATTATTAATCAAGTTTTCTAAAGGGAATCATTGTACTTTTTTTGGCCAAGAGTTTTCTCTAAAACTGTCTAAACTAAACTCACAGGTAAATAACGGTCAGATAGTTCAAATATTGAACATCTAAAATCCAACGTAAAACTTTTTAAAATTCGTTCCACTTTTTAGGAGGGATAAACGAAGTATTGATCACATTTGATGAATTTCGTAGGAATTTTAAAGATCTGAATTAGAAAATAATTTAAAATAACAGAGATATCAGTCTGAAATTTTCAGGAAACTTTGACATTTTAAATTGTCGAAAAAGTTTATTTATTAATTTAAAGAATTTTTTAAAATTCGCAAAATGTGATTTTTTTCTACATAATTCACATTAATTGGAGGTCTGGAAAAAGCCGTTACTAAATGATTATAAACACTTTAAGGTTTTTTTTTTAAGTTTGGAGCGGATCTGGATTTTACCTTTTAGGATCTTTCGGAAGATATACGTTTTTTATATGTTTTCGAGAAAAATTTTATTTTAAATGAAAGTACCTGAAGTTTTGTTTTTGACAAAAAAAATTAATAATAAATTAATGAGAAACAACTATTTGACACGCGCTTTAAAAATATAATGTTCCAGGTATCCCACTTAGAGCCCCTATTTGGTGCAAGCTGCAAAGTTATAGCGCCTACAGTCCAGTCAATCAAAAGTAGCAGATTTATTAAAAATCGTTTTTAATTTGAATAACCACTGTGCTTCTCTTGCTCTTCTCTTGTCTCTTTGTGTGCATACTTTTGTAATTTATCCAAATGACTCAGCAGATTCTGCCCTTTCCCGGTATCATTAAATTTGTTTACATTTGAATGAATCATAGAAATGTTGATGAGTGGAATCGGACATAAAACTGAACATCATGACGTGTGTTACGGATAGACCACCCTATAACAAATTATCCGTTGGAAGTGCTATGAAAATGTTCCTACTGATTGAGTAATATTGGCTAAATTGAAATAAGTGTTTAATTTTTCTCTTTAACATTTTTTTCCATCTCAATCCTTATTAGCAAATTTGTTATAGATTTACAGTTTCGATTTTTGTTGGTTTCGATTTTGTTGGAGGTTTGTACGAGGACTTATGGACAAAATTGTATACGTTTGTTATATGAAATATTGTTAATATTAATAATAAATCTTTGGGATCTTTTAAAATTTGTTACATTTTAACATAAAACAAAGATGAAAATATAAAATTTGAACCAGAAAGAAGAAATGTTCAACGTTTTTAAATAAATAATTTTTATTACATTCATCGCTAGAAGTGGTGAAATAAGATTCACCTAAATCACTTAAAATTGGTTAAAAACCTTTTTTTAATCGGAATTAAATAAACTTTGAACTCAAGTTTTTTCGGCCAGAAAAAGTGCGTACTAAATTACTATTCAAAGTGTGATAAATTTCAAACGGCAATGGACTACCTCTTCGAGCAAAGTGCTAGAAAGCACTATAAAAACGTTAATGGAAGGGTTTCCAATCGGGTTAAATTTTTATATAATTCAATTCTCATCACTAGTTTTGTTAATTTTAATAATAATTTCAATCAGATAATAAATCAAAGATGTAAATTTAGTGGTTTCATTTTCATTAAACTCTCATTTTACCGAAACAATTTTTTAGGGCTTTGCCGATCATAAAAGTGCTTTATTTTTTTGTGATGGTGTCACGCAGTAGCATAATTGCTACAAAGCTTTAAGATGTTCGCTGTTATATTTTTTAGATATTCGAAAATCAATATTTGCTTTATAAAGGGGACACCCCTCCCCTGGTCCTATCCGTCCTACGTTTTGTTCAGTAAAATAGTTCTTTGTGAATGTATTTGGGACCAAATTTAAGAACTCTTACTGTTATAGTTCTAGGGATTTTCTTTGTATGAGAGGGTAGCCCTTCCCCTGGTCTTATGGGAATTTTTTATAGCTTGTGTTACTTTGGTGTATATTGGGGTCTTGTGTGAAAATTTCATCAAAATTGGCCTACATACATACATACATACATACATACATACATACATACATACATACATACATTATATATATAGATGTGTAATTAAAGAATTTTTTGATTTGACTCCTTAACAATTGAATTAAATCAAAATTTGGCCACAATCTCGATAATTTTTTGTCTAAAATATACAAACATTTTGATGTACTCTAAAATCGGACTTAAATCAGTGGAAGGAATTTCAATCATATGAAACCATATTTGTGGGAATCGGAATAAAAGCTGATAAGACGTAAGATTATCGGTCTAATAAAATATCTACAGCTCGTTCAAATAATGTTTAATAATAACTGTTTGAGAATTAAACTGATTCGTTTCAGCCGAATATAGCGTTCGTATTTGTTTTATTAAATTTTTTTACAAAAGTGTTTTATTTGCAAATTATGTATAACAGTGCGTATGATTAATATTAATTATGTAATAATTCACTAATTTTATTGTTTATTGTTTAATAATAAATTAATTTTTTTTATTTATTATATTTTTGCAGTCACTTATTATTTATTTATTTGTTTAATAGAAATTCAATTAATTTTTATTTTATGTATTAAATTTTTTTGAATTAAAATGGAAAAAAACATAATTTTTAAAATTTTATATGGGAGCAGTGTTACCAATTCTTGAGGAACATTGGCGGCTAAATCCTTAAAAAATAGTGGCTAAAAATGGCTAAAGCGGTGGCTAACAAAATTCATTTATATTTCAACTTTTGTTTAAAAGATGTTATTAATGGAACTATTTGAACAAAAATACTATTTTTTCATAAATTATAAATTCATATTAAAATAAAATAGAACCATTTAAAGAAATAATAGTTTTATGGCTTTTTTCGTCATTATACGCCTTTCAAAAATTATCCTTAAGATCCAAAATCATGGAAACTAACTTTTCAATTGATAATCATCTCGATTTTGATAATTTTTATTTCTTCTATAAGAAAAAAAACTAAATTTATTAAAAATCACTAAATTAATCCACTAAATGTCTTAATTGGCAACACTGTTTGGGAGTGACTAATTTCGAACACAATTTAATATATTTAACAATTAAAATTATACGTTTTTATATAAAACAAATATTTTTTTTCATTTATTTTTTGGTTGGCATAACATTTGTCATTAATAATTTAGTCATCCGTGTCATTGGCATTTTGCACGAGTTAAAAAACGATCTGTGCAAAATCTGAATTCTATTTTTTTTCATACATTTTTTACAGTCCACCTGTTTTAAATTTTGTGGTTAGAAAAGTGCTCTTGTTCTTCTATTTTTTGTTTTTTATTTTGGTCTACGATTTGTTTGTTCTAAAATTTTAATTTAAAAATTTCTTTTATTTTTAAAAAGAGTGCAAAAAATAAAATATTTATTATTTCTTTAAAAAACATTTGCATTTGTTCTTTATTTGTTTAATTTTGATGTTTAAAAAAGAGCAACTTATTCCCTCCTCATTAAATGATTTGTAGGTATAATAATATAAAATTGTGACGTTTCATGTCATTTGTTAATTTATAAAATTTTTCTTAAAATTCAAATCGTCCCTTGTTGCATTTTCCTTGAATCTCGTTGCGTTATTGCAACAACGTAGGCGACTCATGTCTAATTAAACACTTTGATTTGTCATTTTCTATATTTCTAATTTTCTTCGTTGTTGTTCCTTCTATAATTATTATGATTGTGTTTGTTTGTTTGTTTGTATATGATTTACAAAAAAAATATTTATTTATAATATTTTGCGACAGGTGAAGGTTGTTCAGCGACACAAATATAATTAATTATAAAATCGAAAAATTAAATAGAATTCAAATTAAAGAAATTCTTCATAACCATTAAGATTTTCTTAATATGGTATTTGTGATGGTAAACATATGTCGTTATAATTCCTATTCGATGACTGTTATCGATTCTCAGCCAACCAAATCAATAATGAAACTGAAAGTCCATGTGTTTTTATACTCATCACCACCATAGGAATTTGTACTCTCTTTTAAGCATATCGTTCGACTTGGAATCACTTTCTGTGTCGATTTGACTACGTCTGTTCTTTCTTCTATCTGTCCGTCCCACTGACTGTCTACGTAAATGTTATGAACATTCTACAGGTCCCAAGTTTTGAGATACCTTGATGAAGTGTGGACATATTATGGTTCAAAAACGATCCAATATTACAGACAACAGCCTTATAAATATTTCCCGGAGCGGTGGTTTCACCTCATGAAACTCACAGGTCGTTTATCAGGTCAAATCCACATATCGAATTTCAAGAAAATTATCCGACAGTTACACTCTTACTTGTTAATTTGGAGCTATTGATTTGGTCATAATCTTTCAGCAACCAACAAACCCTACGCCAAACGCGTATATCTAAGACGCCAAGGAAATGCTCAATATTTGGTGGAATCGAAAGTGTGTTTTTCATTACGTGGTACTGAGATCATACAAGATAATGTTATGGGTTTTTTGCCAAAGACAAACATTCATATGAAGCAAAAAATCAAACAAAAAAGGAACAGAATACAACATAATCTTACATCCAACACCAATTCCTACGCCAAAGCTGAACGTCCAAGACGCTAAAAATGCTCTGTATTTGATGAAATCGGAAAGTTTCAACACTCTACCGAAGGCAATTTATTCGTTTAAAGATTAAAGACATAGCACTCAAGATCCTCCGAAACCATATGGAAAACAGTGAATAAGAAGTTTTATCAGTTAATCGCAAAAATAATCTAATATTGTGTATGGTCCCTATCATTACCTATAACTCATTGAATTTAAATTCCTTTTGTTGAACATACAGAGAAAAATCTTGTTTGTGGTAATTTTAATCGGGGGTCAACTTATTGTGTCTTTAAAGTAATAAAAAAATTTAGTCAATAAGCGAGACATGTCAAGTGCATATCTATAATATGGTTGATACACAACTACAGTATGTTGGTTCTAGTTTATAGTCTCGTTATAAAAATTTTCTAGAGGACTTGCCGCGTTACTTTCGAACAAGTCTAATGCATTTGTTTATATATTTTTCTGGTTTAGATAATTAAATTTAATAATTTTTTTCAATTTGAACTTTAAAAATTATTTCAAATATTTTAATAACTCTCTTTAAGTCAAAATTTCTGAAATCTTCAATTTAAATCCATCTAAATAAACATATTTTCAATATCATCTTGTCAATGAAAGCACAATTCAATATATAATTGCCAATGGGATTTGTGACACATTTATTGTTTTCCCTTCCCATTTCCGCCCTCAAAAAAAGCAAAAAATATCTCATTACATTTCATCATTGGAAACGTAACGGGAGTTAGAAAATAAAATTGAAAGAATTAAAAAGTACTTAAAATACAAAAGTAAAGAATTTATGTAAAATTCTTCCCGGAAAGATTTATCGAAAATTATACAAATATCATCACATTGTCTAAAGAAAAGTTTCGATTTTTTACGCTGCCTAAGATTTGTTTATTGCCAAGGAAATTTATGTTCTCTTGGGTAAATTTTCTTTAACTATAAAAATTCAATATGATTTTGAAATGTAAATTTTTTAATTTCATACTTCTGGGAATTTATCACATTCATTTATGGTGAAAAGAATTATCGTCTTTTCTTGGGAAAATATTTATTTTAAATGACGTGATTTCTAATACAAAATTAATTGACATTTAAATGGAGATTGAAAAAATGTATTTTTTAATTTTTTATATTAGAAGTTATCGTATTTTTCCTTTAATAACGTTATTAGCGGACAGATAAATAAACATTAGTATTATAATAAATACTAACAGTTATAAAGAAAATTATATTATAATTTCATTTCACAATGTCGCAGTAAAGAGCATGTCCAGGAATTATACACTTTACTGTTAGGAAAAGTTCCAATTCATTGGGTAGAATCAATAGCCAATCAATATCTTATAGGAGTCCTTGATAACGGTAGGGGAATAATAAGGTTCAAGCAAAACCGCAAACAGGATTTGTGGACTCTGATCTCAAATTCTAATTTGGCTTGCAACATGACCAGTTATGAGTATAAAGATGTGTGATGTTAGCTGCGATTCACATCTTTATGTCAATTTTTTTTCCGATTAATGTAAATGTTTGTTAGTTCGTTGTATAGAAAACAAATGCCTCAAAATCTTTTTTCGCCATGTCCAAGACTTTGTGAATTTGAATAATTTAGTTCCGTTTATTTAGGTCCGACAGATATCTCACATGGATCCATGTGCAGCTGATCCATTTCTGTTACCCTAAAGAATAGTTTACAGTTCCGACTGTTATTCAACGATTTGCATGACAGCCTTTTTAAATTTGTCGGTATCTAAAGACAAAACAATGTTTCTTCTAGTATTTCATGAGAAGGTGTTGTGATAAGCCCACAATCCATCCTTCTTGCATGAGGTCGAAAAGCACAATGTCAAGCTTTAATTGAAAACAGATGCCTAAACCGTTTTCTTTTGAAATTTCATCTACGCTATTCTATATAGAATTTACTCAAACCACCTCTTCTGTGGCAGTCCAACCATCTGGTTGATGCACTCATAACACCCTGACAACGAATTTATGTAAACACGATAACAAGGCTGAATGCTGCTCTATTATTTTAGTTTTGGCTTTCAGAACTCATTGAAATTTGGACTGATTGTTGGTTAAAATGTCCTACAGTTGAAGATTCAGTATTGGCAGGGAAAACGAACCGGATAGACTTGAGCATTGTTATACGGTTAAAACAAAATTGCAGGATTTATTTTAGCCGATCAGTCTGAGACTTTAGTACTTAAGCCAATTGCATAAGAGTGATCTGGGTGCATTGTATATACATTTTTGTTTAATATTTATTCTGATACCGCAGATAATTTCACCCTATACCACCATAAGTTTTTGGAGGTGCGTTTGTTTTATTCTGTAACTATGGAATTTGTCTATCAACATGTATTTCATATCTATATATATAAATTAGGATGCGTGCATATGTGTATGTTTGTAAGTATGTATGTACCGTAAAGACACCAAAACGACTGGGCCAATTTCGATAAAATATTCACTAAATGATCCTAATATACCCGAAAGTAACATATGCTATAAAAAGTTCCGATAGGACCATTATTTCAGCTAGCTCCTATACAAATGTTTCTCCCGGAAGGTTTGGTCCATTATTTTCCATAGGTTCCATATAACTCCCCCTAAAAATAACACTTTGAAGCTCTAAACTCATATATACGCAAGTATTGTGATAAGAATTGCTCGAATTAAAATATAAGCGAAAATCGATGTATGAAATTTTGCGAGGATCGGTACATAATTACATATAGTTTCCCTATTATCTCCCTTTTAAAGCGCACAAGCCATACATATATTAACACCATAATATACTGCACTCTTACGCACAAATTATTAACAATGTGGTGTAGGGTTTTAAATAGTCGGGCTTGACCGACGACAACTTTTACTTGTTTAATCTGCTTCTAATTTTAATAAAATTATTATCTCTAAATTGTCATATATAGAACATCAGACGAAAAAATGTTTATCATCCTTTTTTATATTTTTTTTATTCTGAAAAAAATATATAAATTTTCAAGCATAAAGACAGTGAAGACATGAAGGGAGTTAATGGATCCGGGTGGATTGGTTGGTTAGTTGTTTAGCTTACTGGCTATACTAAGCGAATGACTGAAGGAAAGGAATATAGAATACTGAATGGCTGACTGACTGACTGACTGACTGAATGACTAAATAAATGTTTCTTGTGTTACATGACATTGATTGATGTATTGTTATCAATTATGTTTTATTTTAATTTTTTTCACATGATTCTGCCATAAGCTCTTTTTTTGGTTTATAAAGAAATATATAGTAGATATTGTTATATATATTTTTGAACAATAATCTCTCATTGTTGTTGTTAGAATACAGTTGCTGTTTTTATTGTTATTAAGGATACAGATTAATATTTATTAAAATTCAAATTGTTTTTATGTTTCATTTTTACTCTTGTTTTATTTTTTCTCTCTCTCTCTCTTTCTCTCTCTTTTTTGACATAAATTTCAAATAAAAATTAATTTATAATAACAGAAAAAAATAGATGTCAAAAAAGAAGGACATCATTTTTTCTTTATGTCAACGAAAAGAGAATATAAATAGTTTGAGGTTCAAATACAGCTGAGGTTTTCTTATTGATTGAGTAGAAGGAATATTGAGGAATGATTAAAGGAGTATTGGAATTATAGTTTTTATTTATATAAAGTATAATAAAATATTTACTTGTTACTTTTAATAACATTTATTTATTAATTTTTGTATATTTAATCTTTTTTCCATTAATATTGATTTTTATTTTATTTCTTTTTGCAGGTATGTGATCACTAATTGTATTATTATATAATTAAATTTGTGAGTATTAATATTTTGGAGTATAAAATATAAAAATATACAATCGACTGTGCCGAAATGAAAGCATAAACAAATATTACATACCAATAACAACAAACTGTTTTATATATAAATCGATATTTCACATATATTGGTGGTCACACAATTTAATATCCAGCAATTAACACTTGTTCTGTATACGGGGGACTACCAATCTACCTGATTCTATCCACTATACATTTTGTCCAATTAAATTTTTTTGGAGAGATTGATTTCGACCAAACTTTAAAACTCTTGTTGTAAGTGGTCTTTAAGTATTTGGAAATTTATATTTTGTATGTTCCTCCCTTTTATAGCCTACGTCACTTTGAAATCCTTGGATCATCAAAACTGATCCAAGGATTTGGAAAGCGCAGTTCAGTAGCCTTTTTTCACATGAATATTTAGTTATCCCATCATCTTTAACATGAATATTTATGAGAGATTTAACATATTTTTTTTAGGGAGGTTATACAGATGCCATAAATAATTAAGGACCCACCGACGTAAAGTTTTGAACATCTATTTCTGATTAAATATGTCTCGATTGAATTGAAATTGATTTTGATAATTTTTGGCGAATTTTAAAAAAATCATCATTGCAGAAAAGAACAAATTTTTGTATCTTTATGAATCTTCTAGACACGTTGTTTCAATTATTATTTTTCAAAACCATTTTAAATAAAATCTGATTCGATATGGATCAAGAGAAAATATAATTATAATTATTGTAGACCATAGTTATTTTAAGCTAAGGCACTTTTTCGCACATATACATACGTACATTAGAGTGCTTCTTAATTATATCATTCAAAGAGATTTAGAAATTCTAAATATCATATTCGTATTTTTATTGGACGATATACATTTCAAATGGAAATAATTGACTTTCATTTATATATTCACGTTCGACGTTCTTGGATCGAACTAATGTATAAAGTTGAAAGTAAATTATTATGACTTCAATTAAATTTCTTTCTTCATCATAACAAAAGATTTATCAAAACAATAATTTCAATAAATTAAGAGAGAAAAAAATATTAAATACAATATTTTTTTTGATATTCCATCCATATGTCTGCAGAACTTTACTCGCATCCTTGTTTTTTCGTTATCCTTTGTCCTAACATCTTATAGCTTTAAAATACTATTGCATACACACACATGCATAGATATACAGTGCTGGGCAATTTAATAGTCTATTATACACTTTATATTTTCTCTTCAATTTAACGCTCATAAAAATCATTCTCTTAGGAATTTTTGGTACCGTTATTTTTATGCACTACTTTCGTAAACATATTAAGAAAACTAAAAATTGCACTTCTGAAGAAAGACGAACCATTAAGTTAAAATATTATGTGACCAAGGAAAAACACTTACTTTTATTGCGGAATTGTTTGGAAGGTCTCATCATTTCGTCAGAAACGCGATCAAGTGGAAGCCATCAAAAACACGTGGCAGCCCTCACAAAACAACCGCTACCAGTGATTCACGGATGGCTCCTTTGGTTTAGAAAGCCTTTTCCATCATCGAAAGTCATATCGAAGACATAGAATGGTTTGCCAAGAAGAATTGCAAGGAAGACAAAAATTAAATTGTTCGTCTTAGATAGTCCAAGAGATGTTAGAAGACCAAGAGGAAAGGAACTAGATGATCGTTATAACAATACGCCACTAGAAAGGACCTTTCAACGGGACAGTGCTCCTAAGCACTCCTTCAGAATTAGTTAAATCTTTGCTGAGTGCTAATAATGTATCTATTTTATAATTGACCGGATCTCAATCCTATTGAGAACCTTCGGGTTAAACTGAAGAGAGGCCCAGATGGAAAGACATTTCGAAATAAAATCAGCTTTGGGAAGAAGTTTTAGAGAAATGGAAGGCCTTTTCTCTCGAAAAATGCCAAAAATTTTTAGAATCAATGTGCAGAAGTAAATTGTATTTGTTTTAGTTTCAAATGAATTACAGGGAAATTATTTTTATCAACTTTTCTTTTAATGAAGTAATAGAAAACAAAAGAAATTTTCTGGTTGGTCATCTATTAGTACAATTCTTTAATAAAAAAAGTAAATTTAAATATGATTTATAATAAAAAATATTTATCAAATTTAAATAAGTCTATTATTTTGCACAGCACTGTGTGTTTGTTGGAAAGTATAGTTTTATTTTTATGACTTGTTTAAGTATGAATAACATGAAATACATTCTCATAAACTCGTACATTCATTTGAAGGATGAAAAAAGATGAGGATAATACTTTGATATTACATTCACACATACATACATACATACATACATACATACATACATACATACATACATACATACATACATACATACTTACATACATACATAAGACAATGTATTCGATTATTTGTAAGGATGTATGACAATCCACATATAAGCTGCTAATAGTAAAGAAATTGAGAGGGGAGGGGTTATACACAGAGAGAGATGAAGTAATAATGGCAAAAATCCAGACATTGTAGAACAATAAAAACTAAAGTGTGATATAAATATTAGAGAATAATAGGAAAATCAAATAATGTTAAAGTATAGAATAGAAATGATAGAATTAGTAAATATTTATTCAATATAAATACAAACATACAAACAAACAAAAATATGTATAGAATGAATACATTCTAATATTAGAAAATATTAGACAGGACAATAGAGTAAAGTATACATTATTTACATTGTTTACCCAGTATTTAAAAGAAAAAAGAAAATATTGAAAACAATTTCCAATTTGCATAAATTCATTAATATATTAAAATGCAATTAAATCTAAAGATTTATTGTCAAACACAAATACCAACATAATATTATATATAAATAATACATTTAAATACAAAAAAAGAGGATATTTACATCAAACTATAGTAAATAACAAAGTGTTATGTATATAAATAGAGATACATACAGCAGTGATTAAAGAAGGAGCACCAAATACAATGCATTTTTTAAACAATGATGATGGAAAACTTAATGTAATTAAAATTTTCTAAATATTAAAATAAATTTACGAAATATTTCTCACCAATACTGGTGGCAAATTTGGAAAATTGTACTATGAATTCCTTATTGTGCTTCCTGCAAAGCGTAATTTTTACTTTAAAATTTAGCAGAGATTAAGGGATCTTCTATTAAGGATCAGATATTTTATTAACTTTTTTATATAATACTAACGTATTTATAAAGAGAAACCGGAAACCGGTTAACTGGTTTTTTGCATTTTAGAAAACCGACCGGTTTCGAATAATTTCTATTTTCAAATTATTCGATATGCCGTTTTTTTAATGGAAGTCATTTATATATTCCGCCATGACTAAGTTAATATATAAACTTTTTTATTCCGTGTATTACACGATTTTGATATGTACGTCTGTAAAAATATTTAAATGAGATTCTGTAAGATTTTTTATTCAGCATCTGTTAGGTATAGATATATGGATCTCTAATTTCAACATATTCAGAAATTAAAGAAAATTTTGAACAGCTTATTTTTCGTATAACTCGAAAACCGATTTTCAGAATATGTCGATTTTTTTTTGAATACACTATTTTATATTCTCCTCTTTGTCACATCGTAAATATAAGAAATATGTTTATGTCTTATAACACGATGATCCTCGAATTTGATTTGCGATTTGTACTTTCAACAATTTATACAAAGTTACTAAAGTATCAGATGCATCTTGCGTTCATAATTTTTTTGAAACTAAATTCTTATTTTTTATAATAATGAATTAAAAAATACACTCACACATATTCCTTTAAACGCATTTAAATTGTTCACTATTTTTGTTCTCAACGACAAGTAAAGTTGAAGTTTTTAATGAGAGGCAAATTTTACTGGTGCTATTTTATGCGGAATATTACTATAAATGCAGGAGTGAAAATTACTTTTCAAAAATTACTGAAAAAAATGTTATAAATTTTTGTTTTTTACAAATAAATGTGAAGGTACTGAAAATATCTCTTATTACACCAGAATTTTCTAATTAAATCGAAAAATTTTATATCGTTTAAAGATGCCGATCAACCAAATTAATTTTTTTGATGACCATAAAAGAGAAATGAGTTGTAAAATTAAACGTTCCTAAAGTGTGAAGAGTCATTTCTGCAAGAAAGAACAGAATTATGTTATTCGGAAACCAATCAAGGGAAATAAAAAGTTAACAAAACAACAAGAATCAACTCGTAAAAAATTGAATTCTACACAAATAAAGCACAAATTAAATTTTTCCTTGACTTTCAAACACGTGAAAGGCAAAGGCTCAAAATACAGCGTGAATAACATGAAGAAAATCGTGTAAAATTCAAGCAAATACGAAGGAGTGAGAAACGGTAATTTGCTCTGACGAAAAAAATTTTTCAGATGGTCCACATTTATGCTCATGTTATTGGAACGACTTGGAATGATGTTAAAACGTAATATCAGTGTTGGTAATGCTATAATTTGGGCAGCAATTTCTAAAGTTGGCAAATCTAAAATTTATTTTGTTCCAACAAAAATTATAAGCGCAATTTATAACGAATTGCAGGAAGATCTTCTCTCTTTTTGGATAAAAAATTGATGAAAATTGCAGATTTCAGCATTATCCGCACTACATGTGTTAAATAAGTCTCAATCATGGTTTAACGAACACGGCATAACTCTGTTGGACTTCCCGGCTTAAAGTCTGTACTTAAATCCAATGGAAATATTGTGGAGATATATGACCCGAAAAGTTTATTCAAATTATAAAAAAGTCGAAAGCATAATGAGCGAGTTTGAAAAAAAGTTGATTCCGATCTTCTTAAGAAAGTAATGGAATCAATGTCTGTATTTCTCAGTAAAGAATCATCCATCCTCCCATTATTAATAATGCTATAGAAACTGATAAACTTAAGTGCATTTAAAGGAAAATATCATTAAGAATGGCGGAAGAACTCTAAAATTTATAGCCTGTTTTTCTATGTTGAACGAAAACTCAAGCGAACAAAAGCCAGTCGCTCGAATTCGTGCACGAAACTTTCGTTCGCATACATGTCGCGTAGACTTACGTAATTTGTTACGTTTTTTGAAATTTAAGTTAAACAAAATTTAAAAATTTCTAAATGTCACTAATTTGTTTGAGCAAAAATACAACAATTTTGAACCAAATAAAATATGAATATGGAAAACAAAAACAATTTGGGGATAAAAATTATATTTTAAATAACAAGAAATCGATCACGGAGAATTTTTTAAGAATGGATAAGCAGAGCTTGAAAATATGGTATTGTATTTGTAGTTTTTTCTTTAGAAGATTCAGTCTGTCGAAAGTTAAATAGCAAGTGACTGATTTTAACATTTCAGTTCGAGTCGTATGTGTGTATACTTTTGTAACTCTGTGTACTTCTGAAGAATATTATCGTTATATTAATGTTTATGAAAAACTTCTTGTCTCCCACTATCGAGGTGCTATTTTAATGTCCCCTGCTGTATTTTTTGTCATTCTGCGACACCTTAGAAATTTCATTTTATTCTTTTTAAAAATACAACAATTAGTTATGCAAATATTGGTCTTTTTGTTTTTCTTTTTCTGCTCTCAAGTCATTATAACTCTTAAGTCTGAACTTCTTTAGTTTGACAATATTTTCATTTTTAAGGATCATTTTGTATAAGTGTTTAAACAAACCTCTTTGGTATACAAGAATCTCATTATGTAAAGAAATTATTGCAAACATTATTTATGATTTAAAAATGTGAAATTTCTGCGCTTTTTTCATTATCACAACATCACATTTTCACTGTTATTTACATTTGTGGACACAGTTTCGCAATGAATTCGTTTTCCTTTTTGTCGTCATTTCATACATTGTTCGGTTGTTGTTATTGGTCCTTGTAAAATTTTTCGCATGATTGTCTATCTGTCTGTCTGTCTATCCGACAGATAAATTACCATTAACACTTGTGTTATTATCATATAAATGTTATTTAATCATTAATTTTCTTTATTTGACGGTGTTTTTCTTATTTATTTTTCCACAAAAGAAAACATGAAAAATGTCACATTTTATGTAATTTGCAAAGGTATTTATGTATGTGTGTTGGAGTTTATCAGGAAAAGGACACTCTTTTTTAAGACAAATAATAAATGTTAATTTTCTATACAGTATTTACATATAACATTTTGTAAAGTACTTAAATTATTTTGATATTTTGTACCTGCTTTTACCCGGTGAGCTTTGCTTCTCAGAAAAAATCTTCTCAGTTATATATCCCGAAAGACATTTCACAAATCACGTGTTCTAAAGAAAAGGACTGGACCCAAATTTTAAATTTCTCGCTGTTATAATTCCTTAGATATTCGATAGACAATTTTTGATTTCTATGGGTGATAACACTTGGTTCTATCCGCCCTGTATTTTGTCCAATAAAACAGTTTCTTTAGAAAGAAGTTGGGATAGAATTTGCTGTAATAGATCCTTAGAGATTCGATCAATATTTGCTTCGTATGGGGGTATTCATTACCCTGATATTATCGGAATTTTTTATATCCTGTGTTACTTTATGGTATTTTGGATCATTCTATGAAAATTTCATCAAAATTGTCCCAGCCATTTTGAAGTCTATACGTTATATACATCCATACATATATACAGGCATCCTATTTGATATATAGAGAAGATTAATTTCTAAATCGGTTTCAGTTTTGTTATAACAATTAAGGAAATGTTCATGTATTTGATATAGAAATCCGTAAATGGAAACATGGTACATAAAGTTTGTTCAAATAATGCCCAAAAAAGCATAAGGAATTTTATAGATTTTAAACTAAAAATAAAACCAATTTTCGAGGAAATTGTTTCCATTAGTACAATCATTGCCAGGCCATATTTTTGAGGTTGTACACAACAATGGATCATTCATCCATTAGTAGTGCTACACGCAAAGAAACGTAATTTCGCAATTTGTTCGTTTCAAACACTTATATATTCGCGGCAAACATTTATTGCATTTATTACCAACAATTCATTTTATTTTAATAACAATTTAGTTGCTGTAAAAAATTATATTTATTAATTAATAAATAAAATATATCTTAGTCGCAATATGTTTAAAAAAATATTTGACTTGTCACAATTTTATTATTACAGTCCGTTGTAAACAAACTATTGTTATTAATACAAAATATTATTTTCAGTTTACTGACAACTGAATGTGAAAAAATATTTTTTACAATTTGTATTAACATTGAAAATGATATATATATTTGATTATATATTCTCGTTTTTTTATAAATAAAATAAAAATTTTAAAATATTTCATATGAAAATGTTTATATTCAATGACAAACTAATGCTAACAAACATATTTTTTTATTGCAATAACAATATTTTTAATGGCGGTAACAATAATTTTGGTGACAATAAACATATTTTTAGTGGCGATAACAATAACTATTGCTATCAATGCAAAATGACAATGCGAATAAACAAACTTTTTATTACAATAACAATATTTTTTTTAATTGGAATAACAACATTTTTGGTAGTGATAACAATAACTATTTTTGTTAATACAAAATCAAAGTACGAATAAAAAAAATTTTATAGTTACGCTAATAATATCTAATAATATCTCTTTTTATAGTTACCGCAAACATAATTTTTCTCTGCGTGTATAGAGAATGATAAACTCAAGGGTGTTGATAGGGAAAGTGAAATTAAGTTAAAAAATTAAAATTATTTAATAAAAATATTGTTTTCCCGCTACATATATTCTAATTTAAGTTTTTAACTCTTTTTAGAAAAAATTTTTGTGTTTATAAGTGTGTGCACCAGTGTATATTAGAAAACTGTTTCAGAATCTTGCACAATTTTAAAAGTAGAGGCTTTAAAAGTTAAAATGATGAAACTATTTTTAAAGATCTAAATTTTTAAATTTTATTGAGAAGCAAAAATCTGACATGCGTTAAGAAAAAAATTTAAATAGGAGGTACCAAAGTTTGCGCCCTTACAACTCAGTTCATGGAGCCGAAATGGGTTCTTCTTTTAATATGTTTAATTTTACATTCAATTAAAAGTTAAACAATTTTTCCCAAATAAAAATCGGATCTACACTACAGGGCGTTATAATGAAGGCGTTCAATGTTCAAATATTCGTGTCTCCCTAGAAAGTATATTCCAATTAACATTTTCTATAATAAATTGTGTCAATGACCAGTTGAAAATTCTATATTCTATGTTTTTTTGTTTATTTGTTTGATTTTTATTTCTTATATCTGAGGCAAAAATACCATTCGAGTTTAGAAATAAAATTCATTTGTATATTTTAACAATTGAAAATATTACAATTTTAAATTGCATTTTAGAACTTAATAAAAATTCTCTCAGCTGTGTTGGTTTTAATTTTTTATTTTAAAATTTTAATTTTAAAAATTTAATTTTTTATTTTAAAATAGAAAAAATAATTCAACAAAAATAAAAAAAATTAAATAAAATTCAATTGTTTTGTATGAAAAAAAAATATTTAAAAATGAATTGAAATAAAGAAAGAAATGTGAAAGTGACAGAACAATTTGGAAATAAAAAAATCTTAAAAATAAACTGGAAAACATTGAAGTGTTTTAGAAAAATTAACTTCAATCCTTTTGAAAAAAAAATGCTGATACGATTTATTTTCAAAAATATTTTTAAAGTATCAAATTCATTTTAAAAACCGCAATTTATACGAAATAGAAAAAGAAACGTAACAATTTGTTACATTTTTATACCCTTCACCTGACTAAGTCTGAAGGGTGTATATAAGTTTGTCATTCCGTTTGTAATTTCCACAATTTTCGGCTTAGACCCCGAATAATATATATATTCTGTATCGGTATGAAAAAAGAAACTGATTGAGCTATGTCCTTCTGTGCGTCCGTCCGTTTGTCAGTTGAAATCAAGCTAATGAAGACGACCGAATTTTGCTATTAAAATCTAGAGAAATTGGTTCAAAAATGGCGCAGAAATAAGTTAAAATCTGAAGGTACCTCAAACATTTATTCGGATTTTTTTCCTATTTTTCAAAGAATCTATAAGATTTGGAGACTTATTTTTTACGGTTAGATTTCAATTAATTTAATGGAAATATGCGCTGAAGACATGAAATGAATCGGACCATTAGTTCCGGAAATATAGGCAATTCCGATATGAGACCTATTTTTTCCTCGAATTTTTTTCTAAATGTTCAAATCTATATATATAATTAGCCAATATATTTACAATGTGGTATTGAAAACAATAACAATGTAAGGCCAAATAATGTTTTCGGTCCATTAGTTTCCGAGTGAAAATTGTACATGTCTCATATAAAGGCTATAGTAATGGCTGTCAGTTTTTCCTTCTTCTATAAATGATCCCATTGTCCGTTGCTTAAAAAAATCCACATAAGCCAAAGTGAAGATTATAAAAAATTCGGCACTGCCGAATTTAATACATAAACACTTCCAATTTTTATAAAAAGAATCCTAAAATATTCCAGATATAAGATGTCATCATCTAAACCCCAATAATGTATATATATGTTCTTAGTCGAGTAAGCTGTGTCGATCTGACTGTTGTTGGCACGCCCACATCCACAATAATTTATAGGTCCCAATGAAATTTGGCCTAAGTATTTGCTACAGCTCTGAGAAATTTCCTATTTAAACCAGAAAAATCGGTTCAGCATATTAAAAGTATTTGCCGTTACATTGGGTTATATATTTCATTGCAATTCCAAAACTTATCAAAATCGCTTCAGTATACTGAACGAAATGTCGTAGTTAATATTAATGAAAATTTTTTAAATAATTTTTACCAACTGGCAGACCCGGCAAACATTGTTTTGTCAAAGCAAATTTTTAGGGCGTTGCCGGCTCTAAGCAAACATTCATGTTGTATTATCATACGATTTAAATAAATTAAAAGTAAAGTAAAAATGGCGGGTACCTCTCTCCCTGATCTTGTAACTCATATATATTCTCCATTGATGGTATATCACAGTAGTATAATTGCAGCAAAATTTTAAGGCATTCGCTATTATAGTGCTTTAGGTATTCGATAATAAATATGTGTTTTTGAAAAGAGGACACCTCTCCCCCTTGTACTATCCATTCTACGTTTTGTCCAGTAAAACAGTTCCTTAAAAAAGTTGTTGGGACCGAATTAGAGAACTCTTGCTGTTAAAGTTATTTAGATATTCGATAACCAATATGTTTGCTTTGTATGCAGGGTCCCCCTTGGTCCTATCGGATTTTTTTATAGCCTATCTTACTTATGGGTATATTAGAAATATTCGTTATAAATTTTATCAGCTGTTTTGGAGTCTGTAAGTTGCATACATACATACATACATACATACATACATACATACATACATACATACATGCATACATATATGCTCTTTCTATTTTATAAATAGATGGACGTCTGTGAGTTTATATGTCTGTGTTTGTACGATACATAACGTTTTTAAATTACATGTGCTTGTGGTGAAGGGTACCGATGATTCGGCATAGCCGAATATAGCGTACTTACTTGTTCTATTATAAACTAATAAAATAAACTTAACTACAAATAATTTTGAATGAACAAGAGATAAATTGAAAATATTTATATCGAACTTAATAAAATAAGAATTTATTTGTAATAAATAAATTTCAAATAAATATCTTTCGTTGTATTTGTGAAGGTATGTAAAATAGAAAATTACATTATAACCAATACAATTGCAAAATTACAAATCCTCTGAAGTAGAGTAAAACCCACAAACAACTGAATAAAATTTCAATAATGTTCAAAATTGTGTTTGTATGTGTGTGTAAATACAATCAGACTAACAATTACAAATATATGCCTGTGTATTGTGTGTATATGTGTGTAAAGACATTTATTAGTAAATAATTGTAACAATCTTGTAAAATAACTATAAATGAATCTAATAAATTCAAATCAAAAAAATAAATAACATCACAACAATGTTGATAATTCTATTAAATTTTATATTTAAATAAAATAAAATAAAATAAAACATTTTTTGTTTTCGAATAATGGAAACGAAAATGTTTCTATATGTTTCAGAATTATTTAGAACGTTACGGTTGGATTATGATATAGAATTTTTAAAAATCGTCTGAAGTTTAAAATTGGGGTTAAAAATTGAAGAAGCGATTTAATTGAAGAGTTATTTTTCAATTATTATCCCTTTCAAAGGGATTTAAATAATTTCGACTGCTCTTATGCTTCTATTTATCTTATAGTCTCTGCGTAGACCTTTAAAAGACATTCATTCGTGTTTTTCTTATCTCTTATGGTTTTTCGTGTTATTTGCATTTGAATTATCTGCTTTTAACATTTTACAAGTCCTTTAGTCTGTTTTCTTTCCGATTTTTTTCGGTACTCATTAATTTCGAATTTTCTAGAAAATCCCGAATAATATAATCGTATTAAGTTTTTTCATTGTCATTAATGTACAAAATTTAATTTAATGATTAATTTTTTCAAAATTTTGTTTACATAGAAAAACACAACATTTTGAGTAAAAATTTTGATATGAATGTTTAATCTTATAAATTTTTTTCTAATTAAAATTACTGTCATTTATTATAGAACAGAAAATCCTGAAAAATAACCAAACCCCGAATAATCCCGGGTTCCCCAAAAAACTGGGAATTTGATTTTTAAAATCCCGAATCCCGGGAATTGGAAAAATCTTGTTTGGCATTCCTAATCAAAATATAAAAATGAATTATAAAATGAATTAGTTTTGGATCAACATTTTTTTCAATTTATCAATTAATTTACAAAATTTTATTCGTTATAAAACTAAAAATATAAAATTTAACATTTTTTTCGAATTTCAAAATAACAAAATAACAAATTAATTTAGTGTTTTGTGTACAGAAATATTTAAATACAAATACAAAGTTAACTTAAATCCTTAAACTTTACTATTAACCTAACAAGTATTTGAACATTCATATACCTTCTGTGCTGTATATACCTGTATATGTATATATATGTATGTGTACAATTACTTATGTTTTAGTGTGTTCAATGACATTTGTACGTTTCGTTTTTCTAAACAAACACTCAGATATTGACACATTTAAACAACAAAAACAAATACAAATCGTTTCTATATTTCTATTCCAAACACAATCAAATATTTAAACTTTTCGAGAATGCAACAATACGGATCCACACAAATACACATGTTTATTTTCAAGTGTTTACATTTTATTAAATTTGTCTATTCCGGTACCACCACACCACTCAAGACTTATATCTATCTATGTGTGTGTGTGTGTCTCTGTATAAAGACTCTTTATATGCAAATAATTTTCAACAATTTCTCTCTTTTTCTAGTGTGTTGGGATGTGTGTGTGTATGTGTGTATTTATTTAAGGAATATATTTCATAAATCCCTATTTGAAATGCAAAGTTTTATTCAAAATAAATAAAAAAACTCTTGGTTTCCTTTGTGGTTTTCATTCATAAACATTAAACGTCGTTCACGTTGGTTTTTAATAAAAAATGAAACTTTATGTCAGAAACATTTCTATATTTTGGTTTTCCAAGAGAAATATGATCTCGAAGAAATAGAATGGATGAGATTGTAATGAGATCGGGTCTATTAAAATAGAGTTTTATAAGATCACAGTCCAATTGATCACTGTTCAAGAGTTTAGAGTTTAAGAGATCTAAGTAGGTTAAAAATCAGAATAGAGGTATCCGATATCTTAGGTTTTCAATCATACTCTAATAGGTTCCAGTTCAATAGCTCCGAGTGTAATATATTACAGTCTAATAGATCACAGACTAATAGGTCACGGTCTTAATGTTTTCATATTAAAGTATACATCACATACTGACAGAAATTTATCCAAGAGACCAGATCCGAATAATAAATAGAAGCCGTGTACATTAATATTTATAATCTTGTATATAAAATTCTACACTTTTAAGTCTGGTACTTTAGATTCTATAAGATAACAATCTAAATGATTACAATAGAATCGCAGAAACTAGAACCATTTTGTTCCAGGTGTAGTTCTGATTTCTGAAATCTTCAGGATCAAATATAGGACGTTTTAACTTTCACAGAAATTTACGTCAATTATGCTACGAATTTAGAGTCTAATAGATTTGTGTCTAACCGATCAGAGCCTAATGGATAGGAGAATAAAAAGTTCAAGTGTATTTGATCAGGGAATAAAAGATAAGAATTAGAGTCTGACAAGTCGTCGCCAAAGAGACGGGAGTTTAAAGAATAGATCAGACTCTAAAAGAGTTGAATATATTACAATTAAATAAATCTCATAGATCATTGTCTAAGATCAGAATCTTGTAGATCAGCGTCAATCAGGTCAGGTCAAATAGATCAATATCAACTGATCTGATCATAATCGTATATTCAGATTCTACGATATTTTAATCTTCTGTTTATAATTCTAATTCATAGTCTAATTGACCCAAGCAAAGTCTCTACAGTTTATTATTACACTTGTACTAATATTTTCGTAATTGCTGTGTGATAACATGTTTCAAACAAGCATCAGTCATCATGCCTCCTTCATATGCATTTGTGGTGTAAACTTCTCTTCATTTTGTTTGTATTCTTTTATTATTTTTTCCACTTCTCAGGACAAATATGAGAAGATGTAAAAATACTAAAAGAATTGCAAATATTGGCATCACCAGAAGACATCACCAACCAGCAGCATCAGTTCATCATTCCTTCAAATATTAAACCATTTTGTAAATAATACGACTAAGAGTATCAACCATATTTATTTTAGAAGTTTATTTGTGTGTGTAGTTGTAGACAAACAAGTACACACAGATATATTTGGGTGAAAATTGAGAGAATATTCAAATAAATATACATATAAATATATATATACATATACATATAAATATACATATACATATACATATACATATACATATACATATACATATACATATATATATACATATACATATGGATATGGATATTGGACTAAGTGTACACTGTGAATGGTCACTCAACTTTTCTGTGAAATTTGAGTTTTTTTTTTTTTTTTTTTTTTTATTTTATTTATTTATTTTTATTTGGGTGATTTTTATGTGCATATTTTTAGAGTTTATTTTTCCAAATATTCCAGACACAACTCATTTTTTTTTGTTATTTGTAATCTGAGAAGTATGTTTTCATAACTACGTCAGCAGCAGAAGCAGAAAAAAATGTTGTAAACAATACAATTCAATTAAGAGCTTTTTTGTAATAATTTAAACATATTGACAACATTTCATAGTTTAAGATTTTAAAGGCTAAAAATTCTAAATGTCATATTTTTATATCGCAAGAAATTAATTTACTTTTAACAAATGTTTACAATAATAAAGTCTCTCATTAAGAGACACTCGTCTATTAGACCTTAACACTCGTCTATTAGACACTCGTCTATTAGACACTCGTCTATTAGACACTCGTCTATTAGACACTCGTCTATTAGACACTCGTCTATTAGACACTCGTCTATTAGACACTCGTCTATTAGACACTCGTCTATTAGACACTCGTCTATTAGACACTCGTCTATTAGACACTCGTCTATTAGACACTCGTCTATTAGACACTCGTCTATTAGACACTCGTCTATTAGACACTCGTCTATTAGACACTCGTCTATTAGACACTCGTCTATTAGACACTCGTCTATTAGACACTCGTCTATAACCTCGTCTTAATTAGACACTCGTCTATTAGACACTCGTCTATTAGACACTCGTCTATTAGACACTCGTCTATTAGACACTCGTCTATTAGACACTCGTCTATTAGACACTCGTCTATTAGACACTCGTCTATTAGACACTCGTCTATTAGACACTCGTCTATTAGACACTCGTCTATTAGACACTCGTCTATTAGACACTCGTCTATTAGACACTCGTCTATTAGACACTCGTCTATTAGACACTCGTCTATTAGACACTCGTCTATTAGACACTCGTCTATTAGACACTCGTCTATTAGACACTCGTCTATTAGACACTCGTCTATTAGACACTCGTCTATTAGACACTCGTCTATTAGACACTCGTCTATTAGACACTCGTCTATTAGACACTCGTCTATTAGACACTCGTCTATTAGACACTCGTCTATTAGACACTCGTCTATTAGACACTCGTCTATTAGACACTCGTCTATTAGACACTCGTCTATTAGACACTCGTCTATTAGACACTCGTCTATTAGACACTCGTCTATTAGACACTCGTCTATTAGACACTCGTCTATTAGACACTCGTCTATTAGACACTCGTCTATTAGACACTCGTCTATTAGACACTCGTCTATTAGACACTCGTCTATTAGACACTCGTCTATTAGACACTCGTCTATTAGACACTCGTCTATTAGACACTCGTCTATTAGACACTCGTCTATTAGACACTCGTCTATTAGACACTCGTCTATTAGACACTCGTCTATTAGACACTCGTCTATTAGACACTCGTCTATTAGACACTCGTCTATTAGACACTCGTCTATTAGACACTCGTCTATTAGACACTCGTCTATTAGACACTCGTCTATTAGACACTCGTCTATTAGACACTCGTCTATTAGACACTCGTCTATTAGACACTCGTCTATTAGACACTCGTTAACTCTATTAGACACTCGTCTATTAGACACTCGTCTATTAGACACTCGTCTATTAGACACTCGTCTATTAGACACTCGTCTATTAGACACTCGTCTATTAGACACTCGTCTATTAGACACTCGTCTATTAGACACTCGTCTATTAGACACTCGTCTATTAGACACTCGTCTATTAGACACTCGTCTATTAGACACTCGTCTATTAGACACTCGTCTATTAGACACTCGTCTATTAGACACTCGTCTATTAGACACTCGTCTATTAGACACTCGTCTATTAGACACTCGTCTATTAGACACTCGTCTATTAGACACTCGTCTATTAGACACTCGTCTATTAGACACTCGTCTATTAGACACTCGTCTATTAGACACTCGTCTATTAGACACTCGTCTATTAGACACTCGTCTATTAGACACTCGTCTATTAGACACTCGTCTATTAGACACTCGTCTATTAGACACTCGTCTATTAGACACTCGTCTATTAGACACTCGTCTATTAGACACTCGTCTATTAGACACTCGTCTATTAGACACTCGTCTATTAGACACTCGTCTATTAGACACTCGTCTATTAGACACTCGTCTATTAGACACTCGTCTATTAGACACTCGTCTATTAGACACTCGTCTATTAGAACTCGTCTATTAGACACTCGTCTATTTTAGACACTCGTCTATTAGACTCTCGTCACTTTTTTCAACTTTAAAATTAGAATAGCGAATTTTTTGTGCTTGTAACTATGCCGTTTACATAATTATCGCTCCCTTTTTTTTGGTGTAACCCTAAATTATTCACATAATTACAATACTATTAATGCACTTAATTGAAATAAAAACACAATTAACTTCCATTTAAAATAACATTTAATTGTAAAATTATACCCTACAATTACAAAAAAAAGTAAAATTAAAAAGAAAGAAGGTGTGCCCAGAACACAAGGATAGATAACGCAGGCTGCCACAAACCACACCTATTTTACCATTTCTCAATAAAATAAATGAGTAGAAAAAAGCAAATAATAATAAAAAAACTTGAAATTCATTGTACGGAAATGAAAGGGTTTCAAATGTCACCATGTCCCACAAATGTCAACACCATTATTAAACACAAACAAGAGCAGCAGCAGCACTTAAACACACACACACACATACATACTCACACATTTAAATATTTATGCATATTTGCTCGTTCGCAGGAAACCTAAGAACGCATGAATATGTCATCAATGTAAATAGAACAGAGAGTTTCAATGCAATGAGTTTTAATGTGTTTTTGTGATAATAAATGTGAAATGTAATAATAATTATTATAATGATTAAAGTGACATTTGTAGTGATGATGACCAAGGAGAGGTGATTTGAGAAAGTTTTTGCTAAGAAAATTCCCTTCGGTATTTCAACGCACCCCTGCCTTACTAACCGATATACGTACATGGAACGACCATTCGTTGGCTTTTATAAATTCTATTATTCTTTTATTTTTATTTTTATTTTTAATTTTTTTGATTTAATATATTTCGCTTTTTTTCATAAAGAGTATAAAGAAGAGAACAATTAACTCCTTGGAGTATTCAAATTCACTCATTTAACTGATGAAAATAGTGTAATGTACGTGGATCTGAAACTTCAGCCTAAATGTTATATGAACATGCTAGAATGGTGGTGAGAATGGTGTTAATATGGATGAAAATATTAGTGAGATTAACAAACGTCAAGCTTTTATTGTTTCGTTGCTCATTTCATTCATTCCGACATTCAATTCTGACATTCATTGTTTTATTATGTTTAAATTTAACAATAAAGAGAAGATAAAATATTTGTAGAATGTTTCTAGCACTCATCCGTTTAATTCCTTTAATTAATTTAATTAATTAATTAATTGTTTGCTTAACCATATGTATGTATATGTTCTTTTTTATCAACTTGTTCTTTTTGGTTTTTGCTATTTATTTCATTCATTTCAGTTCTACGAAAGCACTATTGTCTTTTTAATACCATTGTGTGCGTTAAAGAATCGTGATAATTTTTTATTTGTCAAAGAATATCACGATGATAGAATAAATATCCTTGGACAAATGCTGGTATAAAGTATTTTCTCATTTTGCGATTTTGTAGTCAAATCTTAGCTTAAACTATAATTAGTGAATTCTCTATCAAAACTTTTAAATTTAAAACCGCTTTAATAGCATTAATTGGAAACTATGAATTAACTCTCTTTAGCTGTATATATAAAAGTATATAAAGTATAAAGTATATAACTTTAAGAGTTTGATAGATCTATATTAAGTGTTATGCGGTTTCGGTGTAGGATATCTCAGACATTAAATTTTCTATCATATATCATTCGGTAAAGCCTTTTTAAGATGCGAATTATCACCTACAATCATCAATATTTTTAATTTTGCAAGAAATTGAGCCAGATAAAATATATATCATACAAATAGTCTCAAAGCGATATCTTTCTCATGGATAAACTATATAAAATTTGCAATTTGAAAATAATAATAATAATAATAATAATAATAATAATAATAATAATAATTATTATTATTATTTTAATGTAATTATCTTAATTAAAAAACATAACACAGTTTTCGAAAATTGGTAACCTTCCAGACTTCAAAAATATCTGGGTTCTCTAAACCGAGTAATATTTTTATTTTTTTATTGGAATTAAAAAAATAAATTTCTCCAAAATCTGTTAAGTTTTATCAAAAACACGAATTTTTTTTAATAAATTTTTATATATAAGTTAGTTATGCCTGACATCTCATCAGGAATGTCAAAAAAAGAGACAAAAGAAGAGTGAACTTCAACCCATCAAGTGATCGTCTTGTGATAGGGAGCTATCGTCTTCGATAGAACAATTACACAGATGGTGGAAAACAAACTCCTCCTCTTCCTTATTAAAATTTTAGAGTAAAAACTCACATGCCTTGTAATAGTTTGGCTTATCCATGAGTAATGTTATTCGCAGCCAATTATTTGCATTCGTCCACTGATTATTAAATAACAAATTGATAAAAAAAAAAAAAAAAAAACAAAAAAGTTAACGTTCCCGGAATTTCTCGGGGATAAATATGCATCATATATTGATGGTTGAAACTAGTAGAAATCCTCTATTCGGGATTTGTGCCTAATTTAAAGTATTTAAAATACTTTAAATCAGAGGCCGAAATTCGAAACTACTATTTCTCCATTGGGAGCTGTAATGTGTTCTTGAAATACACCCCACATTTTTAAACCAAATGATAATATGGACAGATATAGATAAAATTGATAACATAACAATTTTATATGCTCAAAAGCTTATTCAGAATAAGGTCCTTCAATTGAAGCTAGTTCAAACCAATGTATAAATGTATGGGGCAAATTTTAGAAAATCACCTCTTTAATAGCTGATATTCCATTTTTCTGATTTAAATAAATTTTTATGTGATTCCTTCTGGAGTTACACAACTTCTTCACTTAAATGACTTCCCGAAAGAAGAAAAATGAATTTCCCCGAAAAATCCCGGGAACGTTTCCTTGTGGAAAAACTCTAATTTATTCACCTTTTGTACATGTTACTCCTCACACCACCATTTAAGATTATACTGATCGACACATAAAAACTTGTTGAATTGATTGAGTGATTTCCGGACGTCAATCTGTTCTTGTATATAAACCTCAAAACAAAAATTATATATTATTTTAGTTCAGAAACAATGTCAGTTGGTGACGATATGACGAGTATTGTTAGGTGAACAATATTACATATATTCTTTCAGAATGGGCTTTTAATCTCATAAGAGTCCGTAGCACATGAAAATAGGACTTCAGTAAGTCTAAAAGATTAGTTGAATTTTACAATCGATCCTTTACTTTTTTTGGCTCCCATACAATATCACTTTTTAAATATCAATTAAAAGCATAAATCTCCCTAAGTATTAATATTTAATCGGTTGTTAACTTCTTATAGTTCCGTCATAAACTCACATTGCGAACAATTTTAAAACACATAAATCCGTATATCATTATACTGTATACTTTTCGTAGCTGGCATCAATATGGTGTAGAGTATTACATAGTCTGGCTTCACTTAGATGAAAATGTTTCTTGGTTTTTTAATAAATTAAATGAGACCAACGAAATTCCCTGAGTATTTACACACATTCACGTTAAGGATTTGTCATTCTAAAATGGTCATATATCATATAAATACGTGCGAATGTCTTTCTCTCTCTTTCTATCTCTTTCTTCATTATTTACATTCGTAAACATTCTGTAGTTGTCAATGTGTTTTCTCTTAATAAATATTTGTACGATAAGAATATTTGATAAATAATTTTATCCTTTGAAATATAACATGTTTATTAGGGCGACATTATTTTATATGCAAAGAGATTCCTTAACTTTTATTTATTTTTGACTTTATTGATGCCACCCTAATGTTTACATATGTATCCTTCTTCGTACTCAACTTAATTTCTACATGAGCATATAAATTTGCGATATATATTTCTTTTTCATTATTTCTATTTAGAAATGAACGTCATTTTTGGGGGCATCGGAATTTCTTTATCATCGCTTGTGTGTGATAATGGATTT
The DNA here is from genome assembly GCA_004302925.2 of Cochliomyia hominivorax. Lineage (NCBI taxonomy): Eukaryota > Metazoa > Arthropoda > Insecta > Diptera > Calliphoridae > Cochliomyia > Cochliomyia hominivorax. The sequence goes on along the minus strand of PYHX02000467.1, from coordinate 45,801,267 downwards.
ATGGGTTAGTGTTCGTGTTCAATAAAGTAAAGTGTTAATGTGTGCGTGTATGTTTAACTCTCTAAGTGTGTCAATTAATTAAATTTACACAAAGTAAAATACATTTTGGAAAATCACCTTAATAGTAAAAAATATACGATAATTAATTTGGGAAAAAGTTTTGTCATTTTGTTGTTGGAATTATTTTTAATTTCCTTCACGTTAAGGAAATTTATCAATTGCAACTGGGGTGAGGAAAACAAATACAGAATGACTGATATTGAAAATTGTATGGGATCTGACAAAGTTTATGAATTTTATTTACATGATAAATAACTTTTAGCTGCCCCTAACGTAATAATAGAAGGCATTTCAAATAAAAATAGTGGTAGTGAAAATAGTATTTTTGTAAAATTTTAAATGAAAATATTATTTTAATATTTCATTAAATTAATTTTTAAATATTTTATTTTTATTTGCAGGTAATTAAAGACTCAAATATTGAATCGGTATTTAGGTAAATACAAAATTATGAACTTTAGATTTAACAAATACAATATTTATTTTGCACAATGGGTCAGTATAAAGTATACATAAGTAATGCATTATTAAAGTAAAGTCTTCGATTATGGTATTCCTCTTTTCTTTGGAAGCCAGCTTCTGAGATTTTAGGACATCGTAGAGAGCCCCAAATTAGATCACTTTCAAATGGTCAGGTCAATGTGGGCATTAAAGCATGTATATCTAACTAGTAACCATTATAATATTCTTCATCAAAGCAAATATCGAACATAGCAATTTTCCGAGGCATTTGTGCCTCAAAAAATAAAATAAAACATGAAGTAAAATCAACGTTGAACATAGTTGAATTGAAATTGAATAAAATTTTTTTCATTAAGTTTAAATTAAACGTTCTTACGTTTAATATTGTTTTTATTAAAATCTTCCGAAAATATTATATAGAATTATACGACGTTAGTTTTTGCATTACTTTGAAGTAGTAAAATTTCATGAATATTCTCAAGCAACCGTATCTAATGAAAATAATGTAACAAAATCATTTAATTTTACATTGATTTTATTCTTTGTGAGCGTAAATGATTTTAGTACTGTCATAGTTTTCTTATCACTTTACAGCAAATGAAATGAAAATATTTTAAAGAGATCACATGGTTTAATTGAGTTAACATTAGTTAATTTGGAGGAATATGGAATTTTATCTAGTTTTTCTTTAAGTTAAGGCGCTCAATATAAGTCCAAATTTTTTTCAAAATATCTGTCAATTTCCTTGTAAAATTCTATAAAAATATTTCTGCAATAACTGTATTAAACCTGTATTAATCTGAAATTATTACTTTGAAAAAGATAAAGAATTTTTTATTGAAATTAACGATCATTCTACTTACTAATCTTCCTTCAGTCAAAATCATCTTCAAATTATCCATATCCGATTGTTACCATTGTAAAAATGATGGAAATTGATTCAGAAAAAGAAATTATAAGATTAAAAATAAGTCATTATTTATTCCGACTTCAGTAATTAATAATTTTTATTTTAGAAAAAAATATTATTTTATTTTTTACTTTTACAAACTTTTTGACGTGACCATGAAAATGTCACTTTGAAAGCCTCAAAGTGTTTCTATTTACTGCTAATATTTGTTTCCTCACCTTCAATCTATTAATCCGAATACCAGAAATATTATTTTGTAAAAGAGTGGTGCGCGCTAAAATTACAATGCGTAGTATTCATGACGATTGAAATGTTAAGAAGACCTCAGATTACTGTAAATTTTAAACGATGTCAAAACTTCGCTTCACTTGATGTTTGTATGAATTTCATTTTTTTGGACTCGACAATAAGTCGAGGTTTGTCGCTGTTCACAAACAACTTTTAGTTTTCCACAAATTCTTTTACTTGTAAACACACATGGTTCTTTTTGCTGAAAAATGTCAAGAAGTCTAAGAAATCCATTTCTAATAAAATGCTGAACCTCTCCAAAATCTAACAGAAGAGATACAATAAGAATGTTTTTAACAGAATTGAGGTATATTGCTAAGACCCAAATTTCTATATTTCTATTCTATTTCTATTTGATTTTGCATTATTCCAAAATAATGTTTATTATCACAATTTTCTCTTTATTTATCATTATCATCACCGTTATTACATTCATGTGTGAAAGCGACGTTAAACCAATTATTTAATTCAAATTATTTCCTTTGTTTTCACACTAAAATTGGAGGTTATTAATCTAAATTGCCCCTAAATTTTATGTGGCGACCAATTGAGTTCACACAACTACAACAATTGTAATAGAAACAACAACAATAATAAATATTAAACTGTTTGTGACAGTGATGAAAACCGAAAAAAAATTAGCAAAATATTTTATAAATTTCATATTCGAAAATTTAATCATAATAAAATTGTGAAAAATAATATCAACCAACAGCAGCAGAAAACTAAAATATTTAAGTCTTTTCTAAGATTAAATGACATTTTTATTGTAAATTGCATCAAATGATAAAAACAACAACAATAACAATAAACAACAGCAACAAATGCAGTTTATATATCGTATGTAATATGGGTCACATGGATTTCAGTGTAATAAAAATGAAAACAATATCATGGAAAGTTTTTCCATTTTTTTCCATTTGTTTATTATTTAATATTTAAATGGTCACTAGTTTATAACACATTACTCCCTTTTTAGGAATGAAGGAACAAGAAAGAAACATATTCATGTGCATTTGACGTCATTGTATTTAGAATGATGCCAGAAGAGAAAAAAGAAAATAAACATGAGTAATTTTTATAAATGATGATCACCATCCCTAACACCACAACAAAAACAACAACATCATCATTACAATCTCAAAATATAACAACAATAACAACAACGATGATAATAATTTAAAAAAAATTGTCACAAAAAAATTAAACGCATGAAAAAAATTAAAATATGAGCAAAAAGTTATGGAAATTCGAAAAAAAAATAGCTAAAAATTATATATAAAAGTAAGATATTCTGATTTTAGGAACCTCTTTTTTACAAAAATGTCTTGAATTGATTTCCCCAGTAAAGCTTCTGAACAAAGTACGGGGGTAACAGTTATGAAGATTTTTTTAACGAAATTCCACACGTCACATTTTGACTTAAAGACAAGTACTTCTGAATTTGGTTATAATAGGTTTTGTATCTGATATAAGATCGCATTCAAATGTCTACCGCAAATAAATTTTAAAGAAAATATAAAGCTTTTCCGATATTCTGAGAAACTATGCGCGAGAATTAGTCCATAATTTCTTAAAACTTCATTTTAAAGTGCTTAAATCTCACTTAAACGTTGGTAGTGTTGTAATATTTGGATTAATTAAAGTGTACATCGGTGAGAGTAAAGCTCAGCTGATTATTTTGTATTCTCTCTCTTTCTCTCTCTCTCTCTCTCTCTCTCACTAATGTTTCTGTCATAGTTTGTTTAAATTTTTTTTACATTAACCACCATAGGTGGTTGGGTGTTATGCGTATATAAGTGTACCATTCTCAGGATCAATTTCTAAGTTCATTAAACGATGCTTTAATTAAATTTGGCATGTATCATTATTTTGGCCCAAGGGCGATTTCTATTAAATCCCCATTTCGGAGGGAAAAATATGAAGCGAAATTTGGCACAAACTAGTTTTATAATATTTTAGGACAATGTGCCTAATTATACGAGGTTCAGTCCATTATTTCTCATAGGTTCCATACAACTCCCCTTCAAAATCTCGCTTTAAAGGACTTAAATATCACATATGCGTTGGCAATTGAATAAGAATTGATCAAAGTAAAATAAACATAAGCAAAAATTGATATGTGAAATTTTACGAGGGTCGGTTCTAGTTCTAGCCTCCTAACTTCTAGCTGTTAGTACCATTATAACATACTGCGCTCTTAAGTATACATTAAAAATACCATTATGCTATCGCTTATAACCAATAATGTGGTGTATAGTATTTGACCGGCCATGACTACTTCTTGGTTTTTTTACTGATTTTGTTTTATTATATTATTTCGTAAACACTTTTTGACGTTTAAAACACAAAAACAAAGTTACCTGTTGTTTTTGTAATGTTGTATTTGTTGTAGTTATACGGTCACCGTGTACGTTTTTTCAACATGGCTAATGTGTTTTCGATATTTTCGGTGTGTTACAAACTGCTATCCTATCCTATCTTATCCTATTCAGGAATCTCGCATTATGGTGTCGAGTGTAATAATCCTATTTTTGTGAAACACCTATTTACGAAAAATTAAGGAAAAAACGCTGTTACATAATTAAAATATCCTAAAGATACTACTTTGAGTACTCGAAATGTCCACACCAATGTCGTTTTGACATCTTGGCTCAAAAGCTACCACTGTGCCCGCACTTATTGGAATGAAATCTGTTACTTAAAATTCATATATTTGCTATATATTTTTTTACCCATACATTCAAATAAAACAAAAAACCAACAACTACAAAAAAAAAAAATATTCCGAAACAAAACAATTGTTGTCAGATTTACATTCTATTAACACAATTTTTTTTTATTCGCCCCCACTTTTAAATCATTTTAAACTGGGAGGAGCAAAGAGTAAAGAAAAAATTGCAGTTGCATTAAATGTCACAAACATACTGGCGGGCATTTGCAACACGCACATGCTCACTTGCTGTTGCAACGACAACAACAAAACTGGAATTTAATGCTGATAAAATGTATCACAAGTTTTTTTTTGTTTTTGCAATTTAAAAATATTTTTATCTGAAATTGAAAATGATTGAGAGGAACTGAAATCATTTCAAATTACAATTTAGGTTCAAGGTTTGGCAAGGAGAAGTAATCTAATTCAGATTTCACTACATATAAAGTGTGGTCGAACTAAAACTTTGGATTGGATTTTGGATGGAAATGATCTGTAAGCTTTAGCCTTTGAGTCAATGAACTCTATACATTTAAATTTTTAAAAGAAAGTTCCATTGGTTACGTCTAATATTATTCATGACGTGTAGTCGGATTTGTGTCACAATATCTCGAAAAATATTAATATTTTCATATTTCAAATTAAAAATTAAATTGGCTCATATTTCTCCAAATTGTGGCAGAGACATCTAAGGAAATGGATTTTGATAATGTCAGTACTCTTCAAACGTTATTAAATTGTCAGGACGATTTGTCGTGACTGCTCTACTGCCACACAATTATGTCTAACTATAATATTTTCAGCAGTACATACTACAACACTTTAAACTAGCACGATTTGCTGAAATCCCGATTGTGGACAAAAGTCCTCCATTATGCCTAAAAGCACGCGGAATGCATTACGATTTATTATTCTATCGGTATTCCAAAATATAACTTGAAATTTACGTTCATCCGTATATAAGATGATTCCGTGACATGTTTCGCATTTGAAAAAATATAACATATATATTCCGGGATGTGGAAATACCTCACAGATACAACGTCAGTATAATAGTTTGGAGTTACTTTAACAAGTGTGACAGCAAAAAAGTAGAAGGTTTGATGACATGCGATTTGGTTACCAAGACGTTGGACAATTTTTTAAAAAGAAAATTGTGAGAGGCACACACCACAATTCAAGTCCAGATTAATAAAGCACAGTGTAATCTTTAAATACAATTATGAAGCTATTGAACCGTTAGAGACACCTTAACTGACATGTTTACCAGTACGAAAAGAGCCTGTATTCCTCCGTAGCAATGTTTTGAAATAAGCTAAATTTGACTAACTAATTTTGACTGTTAGATCCTTAAGACAAAGTGATATAATGTAATTCAAAGAGAATTAAAATAACTCTCAGTTTTCCTTACGAAAGTAACCTGAACCCCAATCCGCATAAATCACTCACTCTGTCGTTATAAAGGGTGTCTGGAAAAAAGGTACTTTTCAGTTGTTTACTTATTTATATCTTTAAATAAGAGAAATTGTTTTGCGCTTTGAAAAATTTACCAAATTTGGGTAGGAGTTGTTGGCAGGTCCTACCTCCAAACTCGCCCTTTTTATTTTACACATATTCGTGCTAAAATTTCTTAATCAAAAATCAACCATAACAAAGTTCAGAAGAAAAAAGATTAACTGTGGATAAATGTTGCCACCTTTTTGTTAATATCTAACAATAATATCCAAACACGTTTATGATGAAATTTAATAATTTTAAAAGCAGCTCACTAAGGGTTAAAATTTTAGAATTAACACATAATATACTGTAAAGAAATCCAGCTGTATAAAGTTTAAAATAAAATTCCCATCTCATGGGATTTTGACAAAAAACATAAATCAGCTAATTGATATTATTTCCAGTTTTATGTCTTTAATCAAATCAACACTTTATTTGTCCCTTTAAAAACATATGAAATCATAAAAGTTTTTCAACCCTCTAAATATCCTAAACAAAAATAAAATGGCGGATAATTAAATTTGAATTTATAGCCAAGACTCACATTCTCATATCCATTGAAGCCAGAATCATAGATTTCTTTTTTTGACACCCACAGAGTGTTGAGTGTTGCAACTGTAAATGAAACTCTTCTCCATTTTGGAGAGAAGAAAAATTCAAAACCATAAAGTGTCACATGAAGGGACGAACAATAAAGGAAAAGGGAAAAAATAAAAACAAAAACAAAAACAGAAATAGCAAAATGTCATTAACAACGCATTTTGGACAAATTGAAGTCATAAACAACTCACGTCGCCAAAACTGAAATAAATTACATTAAATTCTTTGGAAACAAAAAGAAAAAGAAGAGAAAATTTTTAATAATTCTGTAATTTCAGACATTTAAACAATGATAATAATGAGAGTTTCCCCCAATTTTTATTCATCCTATGAGTGTGTGTGTGTTGTAACATTATTTCTATATAAAAATGCAATAAAATTACAAAAACAAAACTAAAAAAATGACAACTGTATGACAATAAGGACATCATAAATGCAAAGCTTTCAATACCGATGTTTATTTGTTAAACTTTTTATTTGATATGATCAGAAGAGTGTTTTGTATTATGATCTGTTGAAATCGGGAGAGATGATCCTTGAAGACAATTTGAAAAACAATCGCAACTTGGACAGAAACTTATGTTATGACAATTCTTTGTTGTATTTTGCAATGCCGATCAAAGCTTTTTGACAGTTTATCCTAAGAATGGGATTTTGAGGTTTTTGGCCTATGGAGTCCACATTTATTGGAGGTCTTTAAAATTTCATCATCAAATAATCGTAAACGCTTTAAGATTTCCAAAAGACGCTTTAAGATTTTAAAAATGGTCAAACTCGAGAAGCTCTGAACTTAGTTCCATACGGTTTTTTCGAAGCAAAATTTTGAACTATAGCACTCTGTGTAATAAAGCTTTCAGGAAAATATACATCTAATACATGGAGGTGATTTTCTGATTGTGAGTTACATAAAGGCTTTAGGACTGATCCTCGTAAAATTTAGTAAATTATTTTCAGGTTGTAAAAATTGTAAAAGGATAAAATCTCTTCTCAATGCATTTTTTGTGGGTGGATTGTGTTGATTGAATTTAAAATTCCATTACGAGAGGGAATTGTATGCAATCTGGACCGACATAACTAATTTCATGCAAGAAAGAAGCCTAATATGGTTTCATTCTTAGACCAAATTCGTTTATCATTATATTGATAAATTCATAACTTTAAACTCGATGAGCACTTATGGTACAGAATTAAGAAATATGGGAAGAGAAAGTAGTTCTTAATTCGATTCAAAAAGTGATTTTGACATGGTCAGCATACTTTAAGATAAAGTTAACGTCACTTTTTCGGTGAGTTACAAACATCAGCACAAATGAATATTACCTCAATCCCCATCTGTGGTGTTGGGTTTAAACTGTGGATAGAAAGTTTAGGACAGTCCATCTTGTAGTCCAGCCTTTGACACTTCTGATTATTATACGTTTAAACGGTTGGTAAACTTCAAACTCTTCTTTTAGTTCGGAATCGAGAAGGATGGAAAAATAAGTTATGATAAGTGATTTTTAAGTAAGAAATAACAACTGATTGCCATTTAAGTACCGAAAAAAAATTTGAAGCATTTTTATCCTGAATCTAGTTTGTTTGCGAACTAACTGCTTCGATAGTAGACAATATGTTCCTTTGAGTGCTGTCAAAGAATTAAAAAGGACAAATAATTTGTAGAAGAGATATACGTATAGTCGAATTTAGCTTTCCTATAACATTATTCCGATTTTATAAAATCCTTAAAAATCGAATGCTTAACAGCTGTAATTTCTCATTGATATTGAACAAATTTTATATTTAAAAAAGAATGTTTTGATTACGTTTTTATGAATCTTCGATTTTGGTTTAAGTTCTTCGATAAATATTTTTTTGAGTTTTAGTCATTACGCTATAGAGTGTTCATTATTTTGCTATATTCCATATTTCCTATCACTAATATACAATAAAAATCGAAAATACATATATATTTTAATATTAATTTTGCAACTCTGCATGTACTTAAACAAACATATGTCAATGTATGAGTAAGCATATCCTTTTTTTATAATGTTTATCACTGTAGTTATACCAAACACCCACAGAGGTTTCATTTTCTCCCTTCCTCCACATTTTCTTCTCACACTCTCACACATTTCTGAAAATGATGTCAACTCATATATTGAGAAAGTCAAAAATATGAATTGTATGAAGTGGGCACAACTAAATAAGGAGGGGAAATGATGAAAAGGTCATATATATCCGAATGTTTAGGTACTTAAGTGGGAAGGAGTGTGAGTAGAGGGTGTAAGAGAAGGGGCGCGTTAGTGTTTGTATAATTAGTTTGTTGTACAACATATGTTGACCTCTATAAAAATGTATGTTTGTATATGTTCATTAGAAGGCCCATCAAAAAAGCCTTAACAAATTTCTATGGTGTAAGAAGAATTTATTGTGTTTTTGTTATTGAAGAAGAGTCATGGGGGGTGTGGGATGGTAATAAAGTCAATTGCAATTAGTAATTTTGATCTAAAGGGAAAAATATTGTACACAATCATACGATATCATCATGATTTGATGATTTTTTTCCTTTTAATTTATGTTTTGAAATTTAAGTATAAATTTTCTTTTATGATTTTAATTAATTAAAAACAACATAAATTTGTGAAAAATACCGTTGTAACATTAAGATTAAAAGTATTATTGGATTAAATTGAGAAAATAATTTACTCAAAAAATGAACTGATTTGTCCCATAATTTCATATTAGAGAAATTTCCAATATTATATTCTTCAAAAATCTGGGTTTTCAGAATCGAATCTAAAATAAACTTTCAATTTACAAACTTGAGAAATGACGTTCAACTTTTCATTAGAAAGCAAAGTCATGAAACATACATCGACATGATAAAATAAAAATATCTCTTACGATAAAATTTGACTGGTCTCAATGTGCAGTTTATATAGTACGTTTCAAACTTAAACTGCCTTTATCAAGTAAAAACTTCGGTTAATTTTTAAGAGTAAATTCTGCCAATATATGGAATATGTAATGACTTTTAATTGTTATTATTTTGCATATAGAATTACATTGTTCGGCACCATCATTTCAAAAAATTACCGTTTTTAATTTTTAACACATTTTTCTAAATCCCAGAAACTGAGGTAAAAAGCGTATTAAATACGGTTGAAATGGTCAGTATTTTTAAGAATCCTGTGTCAAAGGGAATTCAAATATTTTTAAAGTTTTAAAAACTTTGAAATTTCTAAACTGCAATCCGTTTTAAAATTAATAATTACACATTTTAGAATAAAGAGGTTAAAGAAGCAAGTGTCAAAATCAATTGGGGTTTTAATTAAAAAATTTTAACTAAAGCATTCTGCATAATGAAGTCCAAGAAAAACATAAATTTATTATAAGTTTTCAAGAACAATTTTATTACAGATGAAGTTAACTCAAAAACCTTTTTCGCAAAAAATCGTAATTTTGAAATTTTCAGATTTAAAATTGATTTTTTTGGCCTAAATGAAGACATTTTATTAGTATTAAATGCTTGGTTTTTAGCTTAGTACAAACATTTAAACAAGGTCGTGATAATAGATATTGAATGTTAAAAATTCAAATGCTATTTGCTCAATAACTTTCAGTGATAAAAAAGAATGTTTAGTAAAGGTCTCGCTAAGAGCTACAAAGCAGTAATTTTCTGAAATTGAAGGGGAAATAAAAAATTAGTTCCATTCCCTTATTCATGGACTTATATGGGGGGAAATAAAATCTCGGTGAAAATGAAAACAAGAATAAATTTTTACCGGTTTCTCTACGATCGGCCTTCATCCGGACGTAGAGCTAATTTCGAATTTTTATTGTCGTACTTTTTTGTAATTATTGTTATTGTTACTATTTTTAGGAAATTTCAATCCGATACAGAATGATACGTTCACAATAAGCAAACATCTGACGTAAAAGATGTTACAAATAAATTTGGTAGTAAATTATTAAGAGATAATGCTTTCCGTTCTACTAATATTTCTCGCTATTAGCGACTAAGTTTTCAAATTTATCAAAAAAAAAAAAAAAAAAAAAAAATCTGCTATTTATTGGCATAAATTCGATGCTGTAGAACTGGATAAATCGACAAAGATAAATAAGAAAAAATTTGAAAATATAAAAAGTTTCAAATCTCATGGTCATAGAAAATTTTGTATCTAAAAGAAATTTTCCTACGAAAAAACTAAGTCAAAAGTACCAAATTCGTCTTCTCCAAATCTTTATGAGAAATATTTCCATTTACCTTTTTTTAATGTCTCGTTTATTTTCTTTAATAAATTAATTATTACAACACTTAAAAATAATCGTTAATAACTTAAGTAAAACTTGAAAGAAAAGAAGTGCTTAAAACAACTAATAATAAAAAAGAGAGATAACTTTGAAAAAGAACCTTTGAAATCCCCTAAAAGTATGCACTGCAATAAATACTTGAGGTTATTGCAAAAAAGTCAAGACATAAACCCTTAAACCGTTATACACAAAAAACCATATGAAAGCTAAAGGCTAAAGACAAAAACAAAAAAAAAAATAATAATAAAAATACATAACACTGCTACCAGCGTCTCTGGCAAAGTATTAACAAAGTATATTTGCAACAACACAACTGCTAGTGGCAAGTTGTTAGTTGCAAGCTGCATTAAGTCTACTAGATGACCACAATACGATTTCTTTTGGTTTTTATGCGATTTTTACGTTTTTTATAACGTGCTGGTGGCGGTTGTACAGTGGATTTGGCTGATGGAGATGTTAAGGATGATAAGGAGGAGGTTGTTACTGTGAAATCATTTGACGACTGGGTGGGCGATAATTTAGAGTATGAACTGCTGATGTTGGGTGTTTGTGGAATTGAAGCCTTGGGTAAACGTAATGCAGCATTGGTGTGTTGCTTTGATAGATGAACAATGTGCTCATCGCCACCACCACCTCTCCCTCCTCCAGCTCCTTCAGTTGCTGCGGCCGCTGATGTTGATGTTGCCGGTGTCCATTGTGGTTGCTGTTGTTGATGTTGCAAGTGATATGTTTGATAGGAGGCTGGATAATTCTGTTGTGTACGCCATTGATATGATGTAGATGGATGTTGTGATACGTCTGTTAAAAATGAACTTGTACTAGTACCTGTGTAGGTGGGAAAAGTAGTAGAGGAAGATCCCAAGTTGGGATGATATGTGGAAGGTTGTATATGTGTGGCTATCGTAGCCGTTACGGGTGTACTGTAGGAACCATAAAGATCATGGTAATTAAAAGGATTATTCGTATATCTCTGCTGGCCGTGAGCACTGTGGCTGCTTAATTTTTGTCCGCTTTGGTAGACAGCATCTTCGAATGATTCGTCATGATTATTATCAGCATTATCACCATATATATCAACTTCATCCTGTTCATCATGTTCCTCAACATCGTCATCTATTTCGGCAGTATCGCCGTCGTCATCATCATGAGCTGTAAATTTGTTAAAAGGTCTTTTGCCAAATAAATCTTTATCACGATGCGCAGTCAGTAGTCCACTGCTGCTAAATGCAGCGGCTGAGGGCAAGGAGTGTATCTCATCATTATAATGATATTGTTGCTGTTTTTGCTGATGTTTATTATGTTTACTGCTACCAGCAAAGCTTAATGTCTTCAATGGCCAGGAATTGCTAGGATACGTTGTTATTGTTGGCTTTGCATATCTTTGTCTTTTGGTATTTCGTTTGTGTTTAGTTTTTGTATTTGTATATGGTGTAGATTGTTCTTCACTTTCCAGCGATGTTGAGGCTTGAGCCTGTGGTGAGAATTTATTTAGATATTGCTGTTGTAATTGTGACCATATGTCATCTACTGTTAAGGTCTTAATACCACCACTATAGACCACTTCCTCATCATCATCTTGATTGGATGTATGTATTGTTGTGGGTTTGTGTTTGGACGAATACATCATGGTCTCCGTCATGTCATCTTCACTGTGATAATCGTTTTCAGCTCTATATTTATGTCCACGTTGTTTGGTTGATTTATAAGCGGCTGCATTCATAATTTCCGGTTTTTCATTGTTGTTATTACGTTGTTGTTGCTGTAATAGTTGTTGCAACAATTGTTCATTTTTTATAATTTTCGACGATGTAGATGTTGCGGATGAATATGTTGTTGGTTTATGACGATGATAATTTTCCATTTGTTCTGACAGTATTAACGTCTCTAGGTTTCCTATTGCTCCACGCTTTCCTGTATGTTTGGGAATTTCATTGTCTTCCTCAAACTCTCTCAGCCCATCCAAACTTGACTGTTCGACCGCATTAAATCCTTTGAAATTGTGTGGTGTTATTTCGGTTTCATATGTGGTCGTTGGTTGTGGGAATAAAGCAAAATCTTTTGCCATATATGATGGTATCATCATATGCTCACCATTATCTGTATTTGTACCAAGTATAACGGTACTATCACCCATATCTCCTTGGTCGTATATATCCTCATCCATATTTAATAGTTGGCCATTTTCATGCAATTGTAATAGGGCCGATGATGACGATGAAGATGGATGTTTTTTTATGCGGCTAAATACATGTTGTTGTGGTTCCAGCAATGATGACGATGATGAAGTTGATGTTAAATAATCGTGAGGTGATTCATGATAAATATTTGTTGTTGTCGGTGGTGGAGGAGGTGGTGGTGGAGGCAATGGTTGTGAGCGATGGGAGTGATGAGAGGCAGAGTGTGATGGTGGTTGACTGTGACGTTTTTTGTGATGCTGTAGTATTTGTGCCCGCTTCCTTTGGCCACTTGTCATATGCAATTTAATATGGACACTATAATAGAAAAGAGTTATTATTGAATTAATTATGAATATAAGAACGATGTATGTTTGAGATTATTTCCCAAAAATAATATAAGTACAGTATAAAAAAAGAAATACAAATCATTTAGAAATAATATTTAATGTCAAAATAAATTTTAAATGAATATCTGAAAGATGTTTCCATTAATAAATTCAATTATTGTAAAAAAGGTTTAATTAATGAATGATGACATGAAAACTTTGCTGATTGCCTGATATTTTTTTAATTGGGTCTATTCTAGAGACAAGTGACTTCGTTATAATGCCGTTGCCAGTGAAAGTGATTTTTAAAATCTCAGTTCTCTAAACCATTTGAATCAGAATCACTTTCTGAGTGGTTAAAAAATTCACGGGTGATCTTTGTGTAAATCAATACACCGCAAAGAACATTAGTGAGAAATTAACTCGGAAAGAAAACAAGGTAAAGGAAAACCACGGAAAACTATCTCTCACCAAGACTGCCAGGTGATTGTACTATTCCAAAGGGTTCAATAAAAACGAGAGAGGACATCGGAGTTTCTATTGGAGATATCTAATTTTAATTTTAGAACAAATTTCTTCGAAAAATTATAACTGAGTATTCAACTCATTTGAAAGAAAGACACAATTAGTAACTGTTATTTCATTATTTTAGTCACTGTAGTTACCAGTGATTTAGCAGTGTGCTTGTGTGATCAGAAACCCCTCATATTTCTAAATATATTTAACGATTTGTAATATTTAAGTTCTAAACCACTTTATTCCGTGAGTGATCAGGGTGAACTTTTGTTTTAATTTATGTCCTTTATTATTTTAATTTTTTAAGTTAAATATTTTTAACACTCACTGTTCATCTTCACCAGCTTCAGTCATATAAAATAATCCAATATAAATCCATAAATAAATTAAAATCCATTTTAGCATTTTCTTCTTGTTACAAATAAGCAACAACAACAACAACTAAATCCTTAGAAAATCCTTCAATTGTTTTTATTTCCTTCATACACTGTAAAAGGATTCGTTTTGAGTCAGATTTTTTTTGTTCTTTTTTTAGTTTTTATTATTTTTTTTAACAAACGAAAAATCTGTCTTTTTCACTTGACAACGGCCGTTTTTAGAGAACACGACACGAAACGCGTTTTCCTTTTTTCACCAGTTTTCTTTTTTGAATTTATCCTTATTTTTTTTGTATTATTTTTATTTCTTGTTGTTTTTTTTTTTTCTCAACTGTCTTACACGTTTGACAAATATAAAATGATTAATACACATTTGAATGACAACATCAGCTTTTATTAAATTTTTTCATTGTAAAAAAAATAAAATAAAGAAAAAAAGATTTCTTATATTTTATTCATGTCTGTCTGTCTGTCCGTCCGGCATAGTACTCCTCTACAGTTATATTTTTAGTTTATTTTGTTTGTTGCAAACATCATTTGATAGTTGTTATTGTTGTTATTTGTATAGTAAATATATGAAACGAAAGATGTTGCATTAAGAAAAGGAATATAATAAGTTGATTGTACTCTTTTTTTATTAACATGATGCTGATACCAATACCATCATCTCTCATCAACAACCCATCATCACCAACAACATCATCTTCACCATTATATTTCATCCATTCAATTTTCCTCACATCAACAATAAGATCAAATTTCGTTCATTGCTCAGTGAACAGTAACAGTAATATTGTACGAATATAGTTTTTTCCGTTTTTTAGTAATTTCTTTTTTCTTTTCTATTAACACACAGTGAAAAATGGACCTGATTTAGGAGAATATTCAAATTTTGAAAATTAATCGAATTGAGACAATAATAATTCTATAAATTCTTTAAATCTCAATTATTTTCATCAAAATTTTGTCCTTAAACGCTTTTCTCTTAGCTCAGATTCTTGGCGAAAAAACTATTGAGTTTTTATACCGATCTGCGACTGATATATCTAGTGTTATCTTATAGACGGAACCTTTTACGGACTTTTTGAATTCTGTAAATTTTTGACTTTTCAATAATCAAGTTAATATTCAAGAATATTCGAAAAATCTGTCGTCAGTTTTTATTTATGGATTTGATGTCAAATAATTTAAGTATGTGCTGCATTATAGACAATATTTAAGACGTGAGGCATCTTGTATTAATCGTTATATAAAGTTAATTAAAAGTTTATGTGTCATAAGATAATTTAATCCTAAAAGTATCATTGCAACATTTGTAAGAGGTAACAATTATTATCCGACCTTTACAATGACACTGTGCTGTAACTCAAAGCCTTCTATCGAATGTAATTAGATAGTAAAATAATTGGCTATAAGTTGATATGAAGAGAGATTTGAAACGCACTATCAGCGTCTCATATCTTATGAAAATTAAATAAGCCGTTTGATAGTTCTATCTGAAATATCGCTTAATATTTTATTCTTCCGGATAAATTTTAATAGGAAAATTCTTAGGACAGTGGACAATACTTAGGCTAAATATTCATACCGTCGACTCAGATTTTGGGTCTTAGATGATTCCTTCTTGATGTTACGCAAGTAATGACAAAGTTAATATATGCCTCCTATAACACTTGTGGTATTGGAGGGATAAACATAAAATTTTGCAGCACAATGTGCAGTGAAAGCTCTATATAAATAATATAAACTTCAAAAACTTTCCAGTTAGAGTAGCAATGGCATACTGCTTGGTAAGACGTATGTCTGTGCGGGTGGGACAAGTATGTAGTGACTACTGTAGGGCTTGTTAAAATAAGAAATATGACGCACCTGTTCAAAGTCCGTTTTGCATCTCTCTGTTATCTTGCTGAAAAGTGGTTGAACTATTATTTAGACTATTACAGGGGTATAACTGATTTCTGAGTTATATAGCTGTTATATACGATATAAAATAACCTTATATTTGACTTTGTACTTTTACATCAGAATTTTGTTATAATATTTTGATGGTCTTAAATTTTTGATGGTTCATACTCGAACTTTGTTTTTTTTTCGGATGATTTATTTGATATATCAGTATATATTCCTATATGATACGATTTAACATTAACTAAAATTCATATGTTAGAAGTTTTAGCATTAAAAATATAGATTTTTTGGATAAAGATATTGTTTCCGATTTTTTACAGTGTAATTTCTTTATTTAATTTCAATTTCTTTTAATATTTTTCTTTCAATATATATTTTCTATTTGTGCTGCGATATTGATTTATATTTTTTGTTTTGAACAATATTTCTTAATCAAAATATATTCAATCAAAAAACAAATCACATTTTACATAAAACTACACCCTACACTTCGCAATATAATTCAATGAAATATTTATTTGATTATTAAATTTGTATTTATTTGCAAACACCTGGATATTGGGGAAGGAGTTCAAAAGGGAATATCTCACATTTTAATCCTTTTATTTTATCACAAATAAAATTTGTAACGGTTTCTTTTTATACATCAATAGTACATAAAATTGTCTTTATTACAAACCATTTAACATAATAATATAAAATCTATATATTTAAGTTATTACTTTTATACTTTCATATGGAAAAAAAGTATATATTTTTCGTCATTTTAACATTTGCCGAGACATTGACTCTGTTGTTCGCACAAAAGACCCGCAAAGACCTTGGTAATTTAATACACTGAAATGTGGTTGAAAATAAAATGAAAAATGAAAATGAAAACTCAAAACTGAAAAATTATAATGAAATTTTATAAATGAATTGAAATTAAAAGTGAAAAATGAGTCGATTTTAATAGAAAAGTCGGCGTGAAAATAATTGAAACCAATAAACATAAAAATTTTAAAATATAAAGCAGTTTTAACACGATATTAAAGGTTTCAATACAATTTTTTTATTAATAAAGAAATTTGATTTAATTTTACGCATTTTACCAGGGTTTCTTTACAAAATTTGTTACGAAAATAATCGGGAAGTTGTTTTTGATTTAATTGAATCCAGATTTCAATATTATTTAACTTTAGTTCAATTGATCATAAAATAAAATAAAAAAGTATAAACTTTGTTCCGAAAATTTACCATTAAATTTTGTGTTTTGTCATTATATTTTGTGTTTTGTTCTGGAGTTATTTTTGACTCAAGGCTTTATTATTTATAATTCGGAAATATGTATTGTCTTTTACCGATTATTTCTTTTGCCTGTTGTACAATGGGGCAGAATCGATTGTTTTAGAATTAAATTTTTGATCTGCTATATTTACTTGCATAAAATTTAACAAAGTGATAGCGGAGTAGTATGATGTAAGCGCTTCATGCGTGGAGTTAAAGGAGTGCAAATTTGGGTAACTTGGACTTTTACATTATTACATTTTTGTTTTTCATTTAATGTCAAAAAGTTGTTACTGCCTTTTAGATAGTTTTGAATTTAATATATATGTTCTAAAATGTTTAGGACAGAGTTTTGAAACGGAATGTTGTCCACCCGATCTAAATTACAGATTTATTTCCTAAAAGCAAATGTATTCTACCCCATATGCCATGTGAAGTATTAAAAATCCGTTATAATTTTTAAGAAAACCTTTTTTTATTTTTTATATATCTCTAGATGATCAAAAATAAATGATATATGAAATATAAGTAAAATTGAAACCTTGAAAGGAAATTATTTGATTGTCCTTGAAGCTCAAAATTTACATTAAAGTTTTAACATTATAATTTTATTAAAATGTCAATAAAGTTATCATGTGGAAATGTTAAGCTCTATGATTATCAGACTGTTATATAAAAAAGATTTTAATCGATTTTGTTTCGTGTTTACTAGTCACGACTTTTTATTGAACAAAAACTTTGAAAATCACTTTTAGCCGAAAACAATATATCTCTTTTAAAATCTTGGTCTTCAAGTTTGTTGAAATTTTGGTTTCCAAACAAGACACTGATTGAAACCTTATTATATTCTTCCTCAAACCCTGAAAATAATTGATTTTGCATGATGCTATAATGTTCAGTATCCGATAAGTCCATCGTTAAGTCCGCCGATCCGATCCCTCTTTTAATGTTGATGTTTTAATTGATAAAAAAGAATAAGTTCCATGGAACTATATATGGTTGAATAGCTTATTACAGAGGTTTACAGTAATATTTCTTTTTTCTATATAATTCGGAAATTGTTTTTATGGCATTTTTTATCATGTGAAATAAAAATCAAGTTAATTTTTTCATAAATTTTGGATTAATGTGAAATAAAATTCCCCAAATGGAAATTCTGAGGATAATCGTCTATATGATTTATATATTTATTATATCAAATCTTTAAATTCCAATAACATTTTTGATATTTGCCATAAATATCCATAACTGTTGTTATTAAATGTCACCGTCTTAATAAACTTCAATTTTGAATAAAGGGAGCTATAAAAATAGATAATTTATATATAAAAAAATGTTTCCCTAAAATAAAATTTAACGAAATAAACAAATATGCGACAGTTGCCGTTTTCGTTGCCGAAGGCATAAAATAATAAAAAAATTAATACGAATAGATTTTTATGTTTTTCAACAATATTACAGTTTATATAAAAAATTTTGCTCCTGGTTCTTCCTAATACCATTAGAGCAAATGACAATATATGCAAAATATATTTAAACATTTGTTTTTTGTTAAAAAAAAATTAAACGTTTTTACCCTTGTCACAGGAACAGACTTCCGTTTCCTGTTGAAAATGTTTTAGAAAAAAAAAATGATGTGTAAAAAAGCGGTAACCGTTAAACTATGATATCTTTAAGATATGAAAAGAATGTTCATTCCGACCACCTTCAACAACATCATTGCCAACAACAACTACAACAACATCAACAATAAAAGCAATGTTAACCAAAAAACCATATAAAGGTAGATAAACTATGTTCTGTGTGCAAGAGTTTTCCCCTTTCCACATTTTTGTGTTTGTTGTTTCCTTTTACTCGTTTGTAAATCCTTACAAGATGAACATATGTGGTAAATAGTCCATATGTTTACATGTATTAGTTTCCCCTAACCAATTTCATCTATTTTCCTCACTTTTTTGGTGTCTATTACTTAAGTGTTTTTCGTGTTAAACGCTTAATGTTTGCAGCGGAGCTAAACTGAGATTTTTAAAAAAGACATTGAAAGTTAAAACGAAATTTAGAAAGTTAAAGAGGGGGATAAAAGGAAAATATTGAATAAAGTACAGTCATATGAAGTGTATGGAAAAATTCTGTGTCTGTGAAATACTACAGAGAAGGGTACACCCAACTGGGCCGCATCATAAAGTTGTTAAAGCCGTTTACGGAAATTGGAAAAAAATTGATTGTAATCATATTTCGCAAATCAAGAAATGTCAAATGTATTGCCTCCAATTTCAGTATCATTCCCGTGGTGGCACATTCTTCGGAACTGTATGGCCTAAAAACCTTTACCTAAGGGCTGTTAATTTAGCAATAACTAATATATGTTCTTTTTCGGATTAGCACCTTCTGGCGCTGCTGATCGCATTGTACTGTTGTATCAGAGCCGTCTCCACCACATATACACTCGATTAAGGTTCAATTTTAAGTTAGTTTTTGTCACCAAGTGATATTAAAGGAATTGAAGTCATGTCAGGACATTAGAGATCTAAAGCTTTATATTGAAGCCAGTTACTTTACCAGTTTTTGCCAACATCCGATTAGGGAATTGAACGTCGATAATTCCAATTGAATTGGAAAAAGAATAAAGTTCGTCTGACGTTATATAGAGAGTCCTGTTGTCGTTTTACTAGGGCGATGCAAATATTTTTTTCAATACAAAAGCAAAAAGTTTGTTCCAGATTACTTTTTTTCGTTTATTTCACCCTTAAAACACGAAAATTTCCTTAATTCATCGTTGATACGAATTCTGATTTGAATTTACAAGCATAGAAGTTTCAATGGTTCTGTACATAAAAAGCTATCGACCAATTTCCGAGGCAGTTCTGATACATAATCTAATTAAATACACTTTTTTAATTCAATTTATGTCCGGAAAATGGACAGACATATAAATTAATGCACAGAATAATATAAAGCCAAGTTTCGAGGGAAATCTTTTCAAATTTTCCCATATATAAAATGAAGAATTTTCATCAAAAAAGATTTTTTCTTAAAGATTATAAAAAACCAAAAAACAGCCACACATACACATCTTCAACTACTAACACTTACGTAGAATAAATCTAGATAAATAATCCCCAAAAAAAAGTATTTTTTAAAGTATTAAACAATTTTTAAAAGGCATTACATCCGCCAAAGACGCCGTTTTTTACATTCACCATTTAAGATTTCGTTTTTCTTTCCATTTCGTTAATAACACAACTTGACACGCAAACATACGAGTTTTAGCGCCTTTAAGTAGGCAAATGATTTATTACAAGAAATTGTATTTTTCGTTTTTATATTTTCCCTCTAATATTGTGTTTTAAAGCCATTAAAAAGTTGTTTAAAGAAATTTAACTATAATCTGGCTTAATGACAAAATACTTTCTTAAATATATTTTTTTTGTGTGTTAAACCCTCTTCACACCATAAAAATTTACTTATTTAATGGATTTTTCGTTCTTTTTAAAAATCTTTAAAAACATTTTTTATATTTTCATAGAAAAAGTTAAGAAATGCATAATTTGACATTTAAAAATGGATTAGTCAATTTGGCTTAAGCTTCATATATGTAGTCAATAACCAAGAGATCGGAATGTATTAAAGTCGGAGAATGTCACTTAGACTTTACGTCTGAATGCACAGTGGCTCCAAGACGTATTTTTGTAAGTGATTTTTTAAATCTTTAGATTTCACTCTCTTCCAGTTTTTAAGCTAACTAGAAGGTATACGGGGGGCGACCCATGGAATCGGGAGGATTGTTGATGGCCTTTTCAAAATTGTAATATTGAGTTTGTTTTTAAAATTGAATCATGCATGGAAATTGGTTGTCTAGAAAATTTCAGAACATGAGGATTAAGAATTTCTAAAGGGAAAATTAGATTTTTTAAATCAAATTGAATTCGATTTAATCAGATAGCAGCATTTAATAATCTCGTATCAAATTATTAAATAACCTCTCAGACATGAAAAATGACGAATTGAAATTGTGGATCGAAAGGATCAGCATGCAAATGGTTCACTTTTGGTATTGACATGTGAATTTCAATTAATACAATACATATTGAGAGACAGCCAGTAGAACAGACCAACATTGATCTGCAGTTAAAAAAAAATAAGATTAAGATAAGAATAGGATAATACTTTTTATGTAATTTTTTGCCCTTAACTCCTATTTTAATATAAAATATAGAGCAAACAAAATTCTTTAAGAAATGTAATCTTTTAATGGATCGTGGTGACAAACTTTGGAAGAGAAACTAGCATCCATTGTTAGCTAGCTCTCCTGATCAACTTTAAAGGACTTTAGCTCCGAACGTAGGAAGTTCTTTTAGGTATCTTTAGCGTTTCAAAAGTTAAAGAATTATTTCAAATAGATATAGACCTATTTGAGGGAGGAAATAAAAATGATAGACCTCTATGGAATAAAGATAACAATTATTTACTATTGAGAATGAAGTTTCCGGGAAAAAGCTATATTTAGTAATAAAATCATCTTTTAAGATAATGTAATTTTTTTAATATTATTCATACTAGAATCTTTCGATATTAATTTTTAAAATTATTCAACGTTAATTTTTGAAATTAAATTTTGAAAATGAAAAAATTTGAATGAAAAAATCCCCAAAAAAATGCATTTATTGTGAAAAAATATTGAATTAACATTTTTTTATCTTTGAAGCTTAATTAAACATTTATGCAGTTATGATTTTTTTCATCGTTAAAAAATGTTAATTCAACATTGTTTCACAAAAATTACAATTTTTTCTTATTTGAAATTTTACTTGAATTTTATGGTCTAATGGCCTCAATCTTTAAGTATTTATTTTATTTTAATTTCATTTATTAATAATTTCATAATTTTGAATTTTAATCAATAAATCCCCTCAATAAATTGATTAGAAAAACAATAATTTCACTTTAAGATTATAAAATTTTCACACACTAATTTATTCTTCTGTAAAAGTGTGAGAAAATTAAAATGTTTTATTTTATAAAAAAAAAATAACTTCACTTTTTTGTATTTTGGAACACACCTGTGGACTTACATTTTAGTAATTTTTATTTTATTTTATTTAAAAATTTAATTGATTTATAAAACAAAAACATTAAAACAAGTTGAATTTCGAACTGAAACAGAGAGAAAAAATACAATTAAAATAATTTAGATTATTAGAGTTTTAGAATAAAATTGCTGCCAACTACAATAAAAAGGGGAATTACATGAAAACACACCCAAATACATTTACAACAAAAAATACAAATATGTAATTACATGATGATGATGATCTACAGCATTTATGTAACGCATGAAGCAACATTGTGTTGGCCGTCAAATCAGGGATGGGGACTTTTCAGGTGTATAAATTTTTATGTTACTTTATGTTTCCTTCATCTTTAGTATTAAACATGTTACGAAGTTTTTGGAAATTAAGTGATATTCCTTCATTATCACAGATAGAGAAAAAGGGTACCAAGTCATTCGAAATCCTATAAAATATATACTCTTAGACCATGTTTAAACTTGTATTATTTTCGTTTGTTGGCGTTTTGATTTACTATTTAAAATTCGAGCCAACGTTACAATTGGCAAACAATTATAGACCAGTGGTGCACTCTCACAATACTACACGTTTGCTTTGAGGTAGAGGTGCCAAAACGAGAGTTAAATGTAACATTCTCTCTTAAACTGTTAAGTATTTTAAAGA
Source organism: Cochliomyia hominivorax (assembly GCA_004302925.2). Taxonomy (NCBI): domain Eukaryota; kingdom Metazoa; phylum Arthropoda; class Insecta; order Diptera; family Calliphoridae; genus Cochliomyia; species Cochliomyia hominivorax. The sequence continues at coordinate 45,778,139 of PYHX02000467.1, read as the reverse complement.
AAAGCTGCATCTATTGCAAAGTCATGTTGAATTAACATTTTTTTCTATTGATTCAACATTTTTGCAGTTATGATTTTGCTTTATTGAAAGAAAATGTTAATTTTGCAATGATTAAAATTTAAATTTTACTACTCAAAATTTTTTTTAAGAAATTATTGTTGTATAATTTTTAAAACTTAATATCGTTTAATTTGAACTAAATGAATAAATTGTTGTCATTCTCATACTTGCAATTAAAAAATGTCCCCGATTTTGTACCTTACTTGGTACTTTTTTTTAATCTTCCTCATATTTCTCCCATAATAGAGTACCACTACAGAGTAGAAAACTGAACAAAACAAATATAAAATTATTAAAAAAAAATCCATTATGATAAAATACAGAAAAAAATACAATTAAAACCATTAAACAAATAAAAAAACTGTCTAATCACAGGTGCAATGACCGCCCATATTTGTATCTCTAAATGAAAAATGCACACAAACACACTCATAACTAAAACAAGCAACAGAAAAACAAAAAACAAAACAAATAGAAACAAAGGAACTTGTACTCGTGTTAAACAAAGATGTATGTGCGTGTCTGTGTGTAATAAGAGGAAATTGTACGTACTTAGTTTCAGTTTCCGCACTTCCACACACAATTTGTTGTTTGAAGCTAAAAGGAGAAAGAGAGAGAGAGATAGAAAGAAGGAAAAATAATAAAACAACAAAGTGTATTTGAATTAAAATTATTATATTTTTAACATTTAGAATTTAGTTGTTTGTTTTTTCTATTTCTACTATTTTGGTCTTTTTAGACTTTTAAGACATAAATAAAGACATAAAGAAAATGTAACAAAAATTATATAATAATTATGAAAATTATATTAATAATAAAATGCGCCTATAAAATGTCTCAAGTTGATTATTTCATTTTAGAACAGAAGAAAAGAAGTGTGAATTTCTTAGAAATTATAAATTTCTACGTCTGGTTGTGTGTAAAACGTATGTGTAATTTACACTTGGGCGATAGTTTTTTTGGAATCTTCCAGGTTTTATTCTTCATATTTCATATTCAGCAAAATTTTAATAAATATTAAAACTTTTTAGAACAGTGTGATGTAAGTTTTGCGATACAAATGTGATAGAAGCTTCGGTAGGGTAACTAAAGAAAAGAGTAAAGAGTGTCCATAGGAAGTTGGTGTAGGGTGATGATTAGATTTATAAAATTTTAAAAGATATAAAAAATCTTTTTAAGTCTAGAGCCCTAAATTCAGAAATGTTGTTTACCATATTTTAATTCAACAACAATTTTTAATTTGTATTTATCATACGAACCGATTTTGGAACCAATTTCTATATTGAGTTCTAAGATTTACACAAATTATTGTTTTGTTGCTTTTTTCTTTTGTCAAAAAAGTTTGAATAACTCTGTAGGGTTGAATTTTATAGTGGAATGTGGTTTTGAAAACCTTAATATATATTTAACAAATATGGAATGTCTATTTCCAAACCTCCAATAACTGTCTGTCCTCCAAATCTATGGATGTAGAGAGTAGAAATTTATATTAACATTTGTAAATACCAAGCGCACATTACTGTCGTTTTCTCATTTGAAACTGTTTTAAGGTCTAAAGATATTTGACCATTAATACTTCCTATTCCAATAATATTATCAGCCAGTTATTTTCCAACTTAATCAGTTTCATTGGAAAGATTCACGCTGAAAAAGTGTTTGTCCATAAGTGGTTGTGCTGTTGCTACAAACATGAATGAATATTGAACTTCGAAATTTGTGAGGCATCATCACTGAAAAAATAAAGCACTTAAAGGATCAGCAACGAACGAAATTTACCGGATCTGCTAATACATACATAAAACCAAATAAAATTTTTTACTTATTTGGGTAAACAAAAGTTTGGGAACAACTGTTTTAATATTATTTTTAAATTTTCATGTTTTTTTTTAAGTTTTTTTTTATCAATCGACTCCCAAAAATTAATTTACATATATATTCTCAAATAAATATCCCAACATTCAATTTAATTTGTAAAATGTTTCCTCTAACATCTGTTACTCTGTGTAAATGAATACTTTTTATTTCATATTTGTCTAGTTTATTGTTTTTTTTTTTTTTTTTAACCAAAATCATTACAAAACATAAAACAACAATAACAACTTGCAACAAACAACTTCTGCTTCAAGAGTCTTTATACCCAACGACTGTGTATTTCATGCCATTGACTATAAAAAACACGTCACGCTTTTGGGTTATTGGCTGAACTTGACTTCTAAAAAAATCTAAATTACTCCTGGTAGTTGTTTTTTTCTCTCAACTTGTTATTGTTGTAGTTGTAAAAGGAAGATAATGTACTCTGAAATAAAAAACCATTAAAAAAACACTTGTAAAAATGGATTGAGAAAAATATATTGAATACCTGTTTGAATGGGCAAATTGTAAGCAAAAAAAATTAATGCCAAAAGGAGAAACATACTTAAAATAAAAACAAGAGAAAAAAACTAGATAAAATACAGATTTTATAAAATTAACCTTTAAATAAATCGGTTTTAAAGAAACATCGTTGCATTTACATATATTTGCAATTGATTTGAGGAAAATAATTTTTTATGTAGAATCGATAAATACAGAGAAGTTCGAATTTATGGTTCCAGCATAGGTAGCACGGTACCGTATTTTTCTTTGGAAAGTTTCGACAACTAGGTTCTCAGGGAATGGAATCTCCTATATAATGTAAATCGAAAATCCCATAAAGTTTTTTTTTCCAAATAGTTCGAAAATTGATTCTTTGCCTATATAACGTACAACCGATAGAGTCAAGGGGAGTAACACTTCCTCTACAAAGAAAATATTAGTAACTGAACATCTAAAAAACCGTTGCAGCGAGGGCATATAAAAACTGATTTACAGTATACATGGATCTACTGCATATATTTTAGGATAAGTATCCATACAAGCGAATATCTAAAGAGGTCTAAAAGGAAGATTCCCATATGAAACTAATTTTCCAAAACAGTCTATGTAATGATTGAATCATTGAATTTATTATGGAATATCTAAAGAACTTTTACTGCGAAAGCTTTAAACTTAAAGAGCGAAGAAAATAAATAAAATATAATTTTCCTATTTACTTTTTTTAAAAATTGCGACATGAAAGGGGCTGTGAAGTGTACTAAAAATATCTCCATTATGGTCTTTAAAGTAAAATTTATCATTTCTCTATAAAAATTGCATGTAATCATAATTTAGTTAAAACTGTGTCAATTTTTTAATAATTTTTATTTTTTTCATTTGCAGGTATGTTGTTTATTTTGAATATATATAATCGTTGTGAGTATAAAACATGGATCGATATCTTAACAGAAATTTTTATTTCACATAAAATTATTTTTTAGAAATTATCTCACTCTCACAATAATAAAAATTTGGATAAAAATTAATTAAATTCGCGAAAGTCTGGACTTATCCCTCTGAAGTTTTGAATGGAAGATTTAAATGATAACTTTCTATATAAAGAAAACTTTCAGAACTTTTCTATCATTGTTTTAAATTTCATGCAAATTCAAACTGTTGATCAAAAGTTACAGATTTATTAAACGCCCTACGTTGCCTTCTTATCAAAACACGCTAAGAAATGTACCCCCCTTTGAAAATAAGTACATCAATGGATAAGTTATGCAGTTTGTAAAATCAGTTAGAGGCCAATTTATTTTTGCTAAGTTATTGATTTTTCAGCTTCTAACAAAATTTCCAATTATCTTATAATCGGGAAATGTGTTTCAATGTATGTGGTTTAATTAAACGACTTACGTAATCATTTAATCTCTGTTAATTTTTTCACACGTAAATGCTCTTGAAAATTCATTCAGTCTGACGTGAGCCGTCATTGAAAGCAGTGGTATTTTAGGATAATTTTTAAAATACACTGGAAAAAAAGTTCACCAAAATATAGATGTATGATCATTTAAAAATTAAATTTATTTCATGCCGGAAATGATGTTATTTTTGAAACAATGTATTATTTTATTGAATTAACGTATTGTGTTTGCGTTTTATTTACAGTAAAATACATTATTGTGACTAAATAAGTTAAAATTTTTTCTATGTACTTTAAGAGAAAGTTATGAACAGTTCTCACATACACAAGCACAAAATGTGGAAATTACCCTTTGCCGGCTGCTGCTATAGAACAAAAATATTAATTCTTATTATTCCCCTTTTATTAAATTCAGTGTATATAGTGATCCATATTTCTCGAAATATTGATGAAGAGTATTGTATTATGGAATGGAAATATTTCTGTAAAAGTTTTTTATGACTAAACTTTTTTCATGTGAAATTTTGTGCTTTATACCACAGTACTCTTCCATTTCAAAAACTGCTTGTTTATTGGTTTCTATATTTTCTTCAAGACCTTAGAAAGATTGCTTTAAGAAAATGTTTAAAACTGTCGTTATATGAGTTCATAATAATAACGACAAACGTTTATATAAAAAATAAAAATAGTTATACCATAATAGAATTCTTAATTCTATATAATATTAACATGAAACAATGTTGAATTTACAATTTTTATCTATAAGGCAAAATCATAATTGGAACTTCTTAAATCATAACTGTTTTAATTACCGTTTTTTTCATCTGTAATTCCTTGACAACTTACGGCCCATTATTTATTAAAATTTCATTAAAATCGGTTATGCAATATGTTGTCTTTATTAACCCTCTTTACATTTTATAGGGTTAATCAAATACAAATAAATCCAATGTTAAGGTTAGGGTAACTGCTCATACCATTTTTGTATGCCTCATAAAAAATTCATTAGAATTACAGTTCGCATACAACGATGGTTAAAAGAAAAGTTAACAGAATAATGTAAAAGAAAATGTAACATATACACACACTCACAAACAAAAAGAATTATGGATAACAGACTGTAATATTACATAATTTTTATTTTAAATTATTCATTTTCATAATTAATGTTTTCATGTTTTTTTTTTAATTTACGCATTTCAATTTCTATGAGTTGTTAGATCCAGTCTATAATTATATAAGTAAAAAAAAACTTCAAGGTGTATGAAATTCCATATGAACTCATCATTAAGCACAGAATTTTTAAGTTAAAATTAAAGTTTAGTAAACTTTAATTTTTTATTTATTTAAGTTTTATTTTAAAACTCAAATGTTGGAATGGAATGAAAGTCTTTTTCAGTTCTCATAGAAAATGTTATTTCTTGCTTTTGTTTTGGTTGATCTTTTCACGCTGTGTTTGCTTTTTATTATAATTATCACCATCATTATTATTATCATTATCGTTATCTTTTCATCATTATTAAGTTAATGAACTTTAATTACATACTATTTGTTAAAACTGTAGTTATTGAAGTTTTTTCTTAGTTTTAGTTTTAATTTGTCTGCTTTCGAGTTTTTCTCCATTTATTTTTTGGAGTTAATGGCAAAAAAATTAACAAAAATTCTGAGGTTTTTTTTTTGTGGTGAGAATTTTATGTGAAAAAAAGAATGAAAAGAAGAAAGAAAGAAAGAAATAAAGGTGATCATTAGTCAAATATTGTAATGATCTTTTGGGATGTAAAACATGATTACAGTCGTTAGAAGAACAAGAAAAAATGTACATGATATTTTTTAATATTTTGAATAAAAATTTGAATAATTGAAGTGAGGAAGTCTTGAGGTCTGGTTTTACAAATGTAAAAGAAATATATAATAATTAATTAGAATACGAAACCATTTTAAATAAGTTACTTGGTAGAGCGGACTTGAGTAAAGGCTTTTCTCTGTTGACGACCACAATCTGAAGGACGCTTGTTAATCCAGTCTGAGATAAAGTTTTGAATTCAATTTTTAATATTTTGATTTTTTATATAAAAATATTTCAACACTCCATTCTTAAGTAAATTTCTCACTTCTTTCGTTCCTTCTTTTTAGTGAAAAAAAGTTTACTGACCTTTTAGCTCGTACCATCATTAATTCTGTTAATGATTTATTTTTCTCTATATATTTTTTACATTTTTTCTAAATCTCTCTGTAGAATATGATATATAATTTATTATTTTTATTATTGCTCTCGTGTATTGGGTCATATGAAAAGTCGTTGTTATTATTTTTTGTTTGCAATAATTTATTTAGTATATTTTTCCCTATCGAAATCTTTGGCGATTTATTTACGCTCATAATTAATATTTATCCGACCACTGTAACAACCCGAATTGGATGCAATTTATTTTTCAATTTGTTTACTATTTTCACAATAATTTAAATATTTAATATAGAATTATCGGTTCAATAAGACAAAAAATATAAGGGCTTATATCGTAAGCACCTTTGAAATTGTAATAGGAGTTCATTTCATTTTAGTTTATAAGCCAATTTCAGAGTTTAATTGAGATTTTAATGACATCAAATATATAAAATTTAATGGTTGGATGATACTTTATTTCGGATTAACTTGAATATACGATCTTGCATTAAATCAAATTTTTTACGATGATCGGACTGATTTCCTCCAAAATTTTTAGTTTTAGTTCTGTTAAAGACATTATGATTTTGTTTGCGTGCTACAAGATTTTCGTGGGGTTTAAGTCCGACAGCAAGCCGGTCAGTCCAACATGGGTGTGCTGTGCACGTTAGATTTAGATTGAAATATGATATAAATCGCTTATTTGCTGCAAGATTATCATAACACAAATAATCAATTTTCATAATATACGCTTTTGATAGAAACGTATTTCTAAGAATTCATGAATTAAAACTTTCTATTTGGTTCATTCTTCAAACGCTTACAAAAAATCTGCAATGTAACAACTACCGATGCGCAACTGGTATAATTTTTTTTATTAAGTTGAAATCTTACAGCAAGTGAGTGCTATGTGATCGACTAGTTTCTCTGTTTCATGTGTGTCGTAAGGAGTAATGTGTGTCGTACCACGAAGTATAGAAACGTGATATGTACAATGTGTTCAACCAACGTATGACCCCAAAGTATAACGTAGCGACCCAGTAAGTGTGGAAGTGACATAATGTAATCTTCTAATACAAGACCATGTAAAAATGGCTAAACGGGAGAATACTGAAGTCTATAGCGTATTTTGTTAATGAATAGTTCGGGACTGCTGGGCAGCAAGAGAAGACCTCTGATACTTTTTATATAACCCAATACAAACAGACATTAATTGTCTAATATAAAGTGTTAAAAATCCTATTAATTTAGCAAATATTCGGTTGACCAAACATCATAAGCATTTGATGATATTTTTTTGTTAATTTGTTTGAAGTGCTTTTGTGCGTAAGGCAAAAATAATTAGCGTTATATATTATTTTTTATTTTTTTTTAATTCGCATTGATGTTTTTTTTAGAAATTTATTAAAATTTCATTATTTTCACAATCAATTAATTTTGAAATAAATAAATCGTTAATTGATTAATTAATTTTAGAGGGAAAAATCAAAAGTAAAATATTGAAATTCTATTGAATTAATGTTTAAATTCTGTGATCTCTCTAAGAATTTGTTTTAATTATTATTTTTTATTTAATTTCATCTTAAACTCGGTTGAGCGGTTTTGTCATTCTTGGCTAAGTGTCACCTTAACCTTGATATTTCATTCATATAAAATTAACTGAAGGTCAATCGCATTAAATAATAAATAATTAAGTGTTTTTTATGTTTACTTATCTGGTTACGCTCAAATTTGTTTAAAAATTTCATGAAAATTTAATTTGTTTTTATTAAAAACTTTTGTTAAATTACATTTTGGTAGGCATGATAATTATATAGTCGGTCCACACCGCAGATCACAGTGAGCAACCATTAAAATAATTATTTAACTATAGAAAAAAATAAAAAAGTGAAATTACGCCTAAAATTTAACTAATTACATTAAAAAGAAATAAAAAAGGTGAATATTTCTGGCTTTTAAATTATTCTTAGCGAAATCAATTTTTAAATAAAACCTTTCTGAAGAAAAGCAATTTCGAAATATTAATTTCAAATCATTTTTTTCAGAAGTAGAAAAAAATCTAAATCTTAAAAATATTAATAATTTTATAGACACCGACACAACACAGTGCTTTGAGCTATTGGAAATATATATATTAGGAATATATTAGATAGATAGATAGATAGATAGATAGATAGATAGATAGATAGATAGATAGATAGATAGATAGATAGATAGATAGATAGATAGATAGATAGATAGATAGATAGATAGATAGATAGATAGATAGATAGATAGATAGATAGATAGAAAGATAGATAGATACATAGATAGATAGATAGATAGATAGATAGATAGATAGATAGATAGATAGATAGATAGATAGAAAGATAGATAGAAAGATAGAAAGATAGATACATAGATAGATAGATAGATAGATAGATAGATAGATAGATAGATAGATAGATAGATAGATAGATAGATAGATAGATAGGTAGATAGATAGATAGATAGATAGATAGATAGATAGATAGAAAGATAGATACATAGATAGATAGATAGATAGATAGATAGATAGATAGATAGATAGAAAGATAGATAGATAGATAGAAAGATAGATACATAGATAGATAGATAGATAGATAGATAGATAGATAGATAGATAGATAGATAGATAGATAGATAGATAGATAGAAAGATAGATACATAGATAGATAGATAGATAGATAGATAGATAGATAGATAGATAGATAGATAGATAGATAGATATATATATATATATAAATAAATAGATAGATAGATAGAAAGATAGATAGATAGATAGATAGATAGATAGATAGATAGATAGAAAGATAGATAGATAGATAGATAGATAGATAGATAGATAGATAGATAGATAGATAGATAGATAGAAAGATAGATAGATAGATAGATAGATAGAAAGATAGATACATAGATAGATAGATAGATAGATAGATAGATAGATAGATAGATAGATAGATAGATAGATAGAAAGATAGATAGATAGATAGAAAGATAGATACATAGATAGATAGATAGATAGATAGATAGATAGATAGATAGATAGATAGATAGATAGATAGATAGATAGATATCATTTTAACAAAATATATTCTTTTAGAATCTTAATTATAGAGTATTATTTGCCTTCTTTTTTTAAACACGCTCCAAATATCACTATAGCTAAACGCATGTTGAGGATCTATGATAATTGTGTTTCTGAACCGATTTTTATAAAAATCTAACATTATTTTATAACGTTTTATAATTTTGTAGCATCTTAACACAATAATTAACATTTGGAAATTTAAGGATATATGGGAGGTGGGCGTGGACTTTATTAGGCTAAAAATTTGGATTTTTCTTAATTTATATATTAAAGATATAAGTGACACATTTCATCTTTCTACGGCAATTCTCTTAGTTTTGCCGATTCGTTATAAGGGAACAAAGTACTGTGCGACATTTGAGCAGATAAAAGCTAAATTTGTTAAAGACACATTCACATACACATTCGAATAATCTGAAATTAATAACACCTTAGATACAAACATTTAAGCAACACTTGAGGATCTCAAGTCACAAAAGCTCCAACCATCATATTATCATTAATTTAAAATCACAAATTGGCATCTTTGTTTGCAGACTCAAAAATATCATTATTTATGATCATTAAACTGATCATGTTTAGCTACAGAAACAATATGTTTTTAACGCCTAAATCTTAAGAAGTAGAAGAGATCAGAAGACATGACAACAAGATCTTTTCATGTTCAGTAGGCAAAAAGCATTATCGTTATCTCAAGAGAGTGAGAAAAAATTGTTGTTTGATTAATTGAATTATTAAATTTATTTTATAGTTTTTTTTTTGTTGTTTTTTCTTTCCTATAATTTTATTATGATCATTAGATCGCCAGTGGCTTATGTTTTATGTATGTTATTTAGAACTGTTTAAGGAGCCTCTTCTTAATATTTATTTGTTTTCTCATTTAATTCATTTTGAATTATTGGAAATTTATAAAAGTCACGCTATCAATTTGTAGTTTTTGGATTGAAAGTGTTTTTTTGAATGTCTTTGAAGATGAAAAGATCTTGCAAAGTGTTAAAGAGCGTGTAAAAGCTTAATCTAAGCACATAATGGAAATGGGCCATTTAAAGTAAATATTTTGATTAAGCAGTTATTAGCTAAAATGGCTGATAACATTAATTAATTTTAAAGTTAAATTCATTTTAAAATCAATAATAAAAGATACTTTGGATTTTATAGTTTTTTAGGTTAAGTTAGCAAAATTGTTCCTTATTTCCATAACGTGTTCGATATCAGTTGCATATTGTTCAGTGTCCTCTGTGTCTGTGTATTGAAATAGTTTCAAGGTGATCCGTGTTTTAAATGGTGATCGTTTTATCCAAGTTCGGGAATATGCCAGAACGTCCTAGAACTTTTATCCACAACTTTATCTCAGGTTTGTTTTCCTAAATATAGGTTTTCCCATTTCAACGGAGCTGTTTCTACGATTATACTTTCAACAATAATGATGTATAATTTGAAAAAAAATCGTTCATTGTCCAAAAAGATTTGATTGAGTTAACAGAGTGGCAACTCTCGCTAGTTTATTTGGACGTGTTTGAGTACGTTTCCTTTGAATTGAAAAAAATTAAAAGACCTTCATTGGAAGTTTAGGGTTGTCTCAAAGTCGGTCTATAATTTCCTTTGCATTGAACAAATTTCATTATCCTTACATAGTGATCGGCGTGAGAATATAATAAACATAGAGAAGTGAACGTTCCAATAACACACAATAGACAGAAGGACGGACATAAATATATCGACTCAGTTTTGATGCGATGCAAGAAGATTTGGAAACCTGACTGATTGCTTTTTAGGGTTGGACATGGAATGACCACTTGTGGTGAAGTAATAAGGCGGATCTACAGACATCTATTCTTTTTGTGCCCGCTGTTATTCCAGACAGAGATTTTGATGTTTGGCCAATTGCGAATTTCCAGTTACGGAAAATTGTGTGAAATACCGCATTTGAAAAGCGTGCTTATTCTAAGTTGGTGGTGATCTTAGTAGATTGTTATTAAGGAGAATGAAATTTCAACAATTTTATTGACTCTAGTTCTCGGTGTGAGGGACTAAATATAGTATTCCTGATTTTGACACAAGAAAGGTAAACAGAAAATGTTTTTGCTACAATATGATAACGTAGGATCGAGTTATTCTATCCATAACAAAATGACGTACTCTAATCACCAGCCACTACGCTGTAGATACACATGTCGGGAGATTGAATTTCTATTATAACGACTTCTGCAGATGTTAAGGTCATGAGAAATAAAGTAAAATGGTCAGATACTTTTTATGTCACTGACCCCAGATAATTATGTTATTAATGTTACTTATTTTGTCTTGCGACCGATTAATTTGAGCCACGTTATTGATTTATTTTAAACTCAAATGAATTGCATATCAGCGTTAAACACGCTTAGCTATGATGTTTATCTTTCGAAAGACTATATAAAATTTTAACAACTTTTGTCATACAAATTCTACTTCTGCTTGATAAAAGTCCTCATGAATGAGAGATGTACCATTCAAAGAAAAAGAAAGATAACGCATTAATGATGGGCTCAATAAATGTTATAGCTCCAATATGGATCAAATAGTGGTTGTTATTCCGTTTATACAATAATTTTTAGAGCGTTATGTGATGGAACTTTTTAAACATGCCATCCCCAATTGTTTCCCATTTCATACTTCTTCAACTAAACAAATTTTATAGTTGTCGCTAACGTTGAATTGGGTTTAGATGCTTCTTTTTGTTCTTTTGAGAATTTTGTATTTTTTTCTATAAAAATAAAAACATTAAAATGCCACAAGGAGAAAATGAAGATACAAACCTCACATTATTACGTGACGCTGAAAGATTATTAGAATCTTTGTGAAAACCGTACAAAAAAGAGTATTTTCCTCCTTTAAAGGCAACTTTTTCTTATACGTTTGTGTATAGAAAAATGTTGCTAGCAAGAGTAACATGATGATGTTTCAACATTTTGTTGCTCATTCCTTTAAGCAAAAATATTGTTTCGTTAGATTAAAGAAAACAAAAAAAAAAATGAGAATAAAATAGTTTGACTTTAACAGAGATGCTCGTTAGAGTATATGGAGGTAGTGTGATCGTATGTGTGCGTGTGTTTGAAAAATAAATGAAAATAAGTTTTAGATGGATGTTTGTTGCAGAAGAAAACATTAATGCGTACGTGAAGTTATTTTCAACCTGAACATTTCTCTATATCCAAGACCCAGAAAAGATGTGAACAAAGATGAAGATACTGCTGAAGTTTATGTGTTTTTCAGAAGACAACCAACAGCTTGTTTTAGTTTATTTTCTTGTAGCTTATTGTTGCTGACGATGGTTAGAATCAGGAAAGTCTAAGAAAACCAGGAAGGGATCAAATGGCAGTAAGTTGAAAATGGCTTCTATGGTCTTTGCTTCGAGGTATTTTCTGTGTGTTATTTTGTGCTTTTTTCTCTTTAGTTGTTACATTTGGTTTCCTGTTAAGGTTGGCATATGGTGAAATTGGATTTTGACTCTTGTTATTATTTTCGGTTGTTATACCCTACACCATCTGTAGGTGGTGGTGGTATTATGCGTTTGTGCAAATGTTTGTTACGCACAAAAAAAGATGGTCCTACCACCACTCTTAAGTATACCGTTTAACTTAGAATCACTTTCTGAGTCGATTTAAGCATTTCCGTCCGGATGTATGTCCATTTTTCAAGATATCTTAAAAAGTTTTTGGCATAACCTGAGGACGATGCCAATTGAAATTATTTCAAATCGGACAATTATTTCATACAGGTCCTATACAAATAACCTCCTGGAATGGGGTTTTTAGTCTGTAAAATTCCTAAATATAAAATGATTTTAACAAAATTTAGCGAATATTAACAATGTGTCAAGTTATGCGATCGGTCCGTTCTCTTAGGTCCCATTCAACCACCCTTCTTAATATCACTTTGCAAATGCACTTTATGTTTTGTACAAATATTTAATCGAATTCAGATTAATATAAGTTGTGCGAAATTATACGAGGATCGTTTTATAATGCTTTCTAAATAAATGTTGCATCATAATAATCTATTGCAAACATAAGTATAAATAAGAAGAAAAAGAAAATTATATGAAAATTATATGAGGGCCGTTCATAAATTTTTCGTAGCAGTTATTTACAACGAACAATGTGGTGTAGGGCATAACATAGTCGGGCTTGACCTACTCTAATAATTTAACTTGGTTTTTATTTTTATTTTGGTTTTGGTATTTCGTTTTTTATTTGGAACAAATGTTGTTCTTGCTACTTGATTTTCAAATAATAAAACGGTTGCAACAAGGGTATGCGAGAGAGAATTATTTACTCGTATAAAGTCAAGTATACATTCATAAGGATTTGTGTTTATTTTTTGTTTTCTAGTACATATGTATGAATGTGTGTGAGTGTATTTATATTGTGGTTAAGCCATTTATTTGTTGTCAACATTATGTTGTATATGTTGCCAAATTTGTTATTGGCTTAATACTTATTAAAGCCTCAAACTCAATGTCTAAGTTTTATGTCTGCACGTTTTTGCAAAATGTCAATTTTTAAGGGCTTTTAAAATTAATATAGATGTATGAACATTATTAGTTATGTAAAAAAGTATACTTCCAAATATATTATAGCAATAATTATGAGTTAAATGATGTAAAGATATTTTTAGACTGTTTGGTGCAGTGTCAGTGGCGTGAGTCAGTGAATCTGAAATTTGAGTATCGTTGTGTTAAAGTTATAAATTTTTACCCTCACCCAATAGTTTGTTTTATAAAACTGTTGTTTAAGTTTTAATAGAGATGTTTGGCATTTATAGTGTTAACTAGGTGAAGTATACTTTAGGGGCTGGTGTGTTAAAATACTTTAAAGTATAATTTTAAGGTTAATTAAATGTTGTTACATGTTATGGTTTTATTTTGTTCTATTTTTATCAAGAGTTTTAGATAAATTCATTCAGAGATTTTTTCAACACTAAATAAACATGATAAATAAGTAAACTTAATGTTGAAAATTTCTGTTTAACCTATAAAATTTCAGAAATTATATATAACTAAAAAAGCACTGAATACTCCATTTATTTATAATAAGAAGAAGCTATATTTCTTAAAATTTTTGATACCATATATCTAGTAAATGAAATATATACCTAAAATTTCACTTAACCTAATGAGATTTAATTAATAAAATGGCGGAGGAATAATATCCTCCATCGCTTGTTCAGGGCAGGAATTGTAGGAGCTCAAAATAGTTTATCTAAGAAATATTTAGTTTATAATTTCAAAAATAATTTTGTCTTTCACTTATCGAGAAATTTATTAAAAATATATTTTTTAAGAATGTCACACTTCCTCTACTGGAACATAATAAATTGAAATAATGTGCAACATTAAAATAAACAAACAATAGAACCCATATGCAGATAACTGCTCGCAAGTCATGTATAAGTGGGTCCACAATGCGAATTCATGTTCGGAATTCCTTCTAAAATGGCCTAAATATGGATATATATCGAGAATTGGTCTTTAGAAGTAACACAGATACAAAATCACGATTCATTTCTTTATCGTTCCCACAACAAATAGATCTCTTTTCAGGTGCGATCCGCGTAACACTCCGCCAAAAGATACTGCCGAACTGCTTCAACAACAACGATTTTCAGTAAAGAGCGATTAAAATATAGGTCAGTCCAAATCAGGATCATATGTATATAAGAACCAGTTCTTGGCCACCAAATAGAACTTTAAACATGGTCCGGCGGAAATATTATAGAAAAAGCTAAATAAGAAGGGTGTACAGTGACTCATGCTTACAGCACACCCTACATGTATCGGACTGGATTTAATGATAACGAATATTGAGAACGTGTAAATAATATCATAACACGATGGAATACTTTTTTAACTTATAATGAAAATATCAATATTTCAAGTTCAGTCCATATATTTTTCAATTAATATTTTCCTCATAAATTTGTTGAATTTAAATCCGTTGCCGTTATTCACTAAAAGTGCCGTAAATTTTCGAGAATATTTTCATTTCTAAAACAATTTATTGAAACTCCAGCATAACATGAAGACTTTTCTTAAAGTCAGATTAGAAAAGCACCTTTTTCGCACGGTTATTACCAAAATGCCAAAGCATTTAATCAAGAATACTGTTCTTCAATAAACTTTTTCATTTGTCACCCTGCCCTCATAAGGGACGAAATTTTCTTCTTTTCTTTTTGTAAGAAGAAAAATTGTCGTTAAAATGTATCTACCCTTTATTATTGGATTGTTCAACACCCCTGATTAAAGTATTTAAAGTTTTTCATCTATAAGATCTGGGAATTCTTAAAAAATTCCTTTCTAACTTAATTCGTACTGAAATTTTGGGAAAAATTTGGTCCGTTTGAAAGGACCAAGTCTTACTTTTTTCATTTGAAGAACTGAACAAAAAATTTAATCTGATATTTTAAGAGAGGCCACATACGGAATAAGATCAATGTCAATTTAATTAAAATATAATTATTTTAACTTTTTCAATTATGATTTTGCTTCACAGAAAAATAATTAAATTTAGCATTGTTTCAGTGTAAATACAGTGAGAATATTGTTAAAATCATAATCAATCTCAAATCAACTATGTTCAACATTGATTTTGCTTCATGGTTTTTTCAGTGTGCGCATTTACCTTATTGATACGATAGTAACTTGCACTTCTAAAAAGTAATCTATTTCAGAATTCTCTATTTAAATCCTGCTATATTTAACACTTAACTGAAATGCCTAAAAGCATGCTTCTTTAAATTGGAATGTATAAATGTGAGAAAATAAACAAATTTTTTCATATGTCAAGAGTTAAAAAAACAAATACAACAGCAAATCTTTGCAACAATTTACATATTAAATGCAGAGGAAAGGAAAAAGCAATACGAAGGGAAGGAAATCTAAAAACTGTATATGTGATTTCTAACGATAATAAATACTTTTAGTTGAGAATTTAGATAAAATAAACAAAATCAAATATTTTGAGTAAAAATTTGAAAAATTTAAGGAAAAAAAATCGGTTTCAATATAAGAACTACATTACATTAGTTAAATTCCCTTTAAAAAAATAAAACGTTTTTTTTTTCAAAACTTCCAAATTAATCTCCTTTTCCGGCTATATGTCAGTAAATCTCTTCGAAATATATTACGGTTCATTAACACTTAAAATATTTATTTTCAAAAAGACACACATTTTTATTGGTCCAAAAATTAGTCTAAAGTTAACAAAAAAACAAAGTAAAATAAACTTTTTATAAAAATTTGTCAACATTTTATTTATTTTTTATTTATTTATTTATGTATTTATTTTTTATTTGCTGTTTTTTTCTTCTTGCAAATATTTCTTAATATAATTTTTCTGCTGATTCACTTTATATTTTCTTTTGCAACAAAATTGCCTTCAACAAACACTTTCAAACTGAATTAAAAAAAAAAAAAAAAAAAAAAAAACTCAAGTTGGATAAATATTTACTTTAACAATTTTATATATATAAAAATAATAACAAGAACAAAAACATAAAATAAATAAAATTCCTTAACCTTTTTTTCTCTACAAAACTAAAGCAAAAAAAAGAGCAGAAATATGAGAAAAACTAAAGAAGAAAACTTCAATATAAATAAACTATTTAATAAGATTTTAAAGAAAAACATATTGCAAAAAGATATAAGATACAACTATGAATATATTGGATACATATGAGTGTGAGAAAATATTGGGGATCTGAAAAAGATTATGATGTTTTCTTGTGGTTTCTTGTTTTCATTACGACAGTCAAGATAAAGCGTTTAGAGAAATTAATTATCTACTTATACATAAATAAAAACATATATACTCGAAGTATCTAGATCGGCTCAAATAAAAACTAATTGTTAATTATTGCGCGTCAGACATTCTCAAATTCAATGTTTTCAGAATGATTATACATTTTTCGATGTAATTTATAAAACAAAATGGAGTCATGTAATTTTGAGGACGTTGCTGATCCTTTAAGTCCTATAATTTTTCCGTGATGGTGTCTCACATATGCGAAGTTCATTGATGAAATAGTTGGAAGCAAATTTGAGAACTTTCATATATCAATATTTTTTTGGTAAAGCGGGTATCACTCCCCCTGGTCCTATTCCTTCTACGTTTTGTCCAGTAAAATAGTTCTTTTGAGAAAGTTATTGGGACCAAACTTAATAACTCTCGCTGTAATAGTTCTTTAGATATTCGATAACAAATATTTTCACTGTATGGAGGGTAACCCTCCCCTTGGTTCTATCGCAATTTTTTATAGTTTATGTTACTTAGGATCATTTTTTGAAAATTTCATCAAAATTGGCCCAGCCTTTTTAGGGTCTATACATACATTTACATATGGATATAAAATCTAAAATTTTTATTTGAGTATTGAAATATCGCAATATTTCTGGATTCATGTAATTGGATTCTCACTCGTAGTAGAAGGAGAAAGCTGATCATCAATTAATATATATTTCAATTTATATATGTTTGGGACAATTGGATGACTTTCACGATATAATACTTAGTCCGGAAATTATAAACAATAAGTTTTGACACAATAACGCGGTCCTACCGTACGTTGTAATCAATGCGCTGCCTGTAATTTCACTGGGATTTTTGAAGTGTGAGTTTTTAAAGTTAAGGAAACCGTGCGATTTTGAATCAATTATATCTTCAAACCGTAATTTTCCATAAGATTTTCTAAGTGTGAGAATTTTTAAGAAATATACAGAGATCGTCCGGTTTTAACTTTGCCGTACGGTGCAATAAATGCACTGTCTGTGAATTTCGGTGGGATTTTCAAAGTGGGGACTTTAAAAAATATTTGAAGTAATATTCCCGAGATAATTATAATAACTTTGTAAAATAAAAAAAAATATAAAATTTCCAAATTTTGTTTTCGATGAAAACATGGAACCATAGAATAAATTAACTAAAGAGATGAGATAAAAACTGTTTATTCATAAGGGACAGTAAAAATGTTCTGGTACCTTTATTATATTTAAAAAAAAAAAAAAAACTTCTGAACTACCTGTCTGCGACATATTTTTTATTTGCACAGCGAATTGAAATATTTATTTGCTTCAAAGAGAAGTGAATACGAGTGAATGAGCTGAAAAGGAACATATGCAGTTTTCAATTTTAGAAGTGAAAGTGTTTATCAGTGATAATCAATATAGTTATTATACGATTTTACATGTTCAACTGAAATCAATAGACTTTATTTGAAGCTGAAAGCATTAAGTCTTCACTGATTAATAAATTATAGATTTGGGATAGTGCGTGTAGCAATAGTGTCAATCTTCTTGGCACTTTAGTATATTAAAAACGAGAAAATCAATAGAAATTTCAAATACTAATGGTGACACAACAATTTGAGAAAGTGTGACAAAAGAGCTTGTTAATCATGATCATACGAACCCACACTAATTTTATGAAGGACATGTGGAGAAACCTAAAAATTGTCCGATGATTTTTAAGGCTTCGAATAGGAAAATTCGATATGAACAAAATTAAAAGTCATATAAAGTGGAACAACTACAGTCCAGAAATTTTAATTTTCGTAAGAAGCTGATAAAACGAAAACAAAACTTTGGTGGTTTTCGCTGATTTATTTAAGGGGCTCTAAAATTCAAACTTTCTGCTGTTATCCTAGTTTTCTATGACCGTAAATCGTTTTAGCGTTTTTTATTTCTTTTGTAGCGCTTCTAGTTTGTGAAAAGTGTACAACATTTAAATCCTATAAAGTAATAGAGGAACTAATATTCTACATACAGTTTTCCTCTATAACTCTATTAAGAGATGATTTTTATCTAAACCCAATATTTTATCAACTCTTCTATATGAACATTGTAGCTTTTCCATAATATTTGCTATAGTTTTTTTTCCGAAGTAGTTTTTTTATGTTTCCTCTATAGAGAAAAAAAGTAATAAAAAAATATTATAATAAAAGTTTTTAAAACATTCTCGGTCAATTTAATTTCGAATAATATTGAAATAGAAATGTGTTTATCTTTAAAAGAGTTAATATTAAAAAGAATGATATACTCAAGTGTATATGAGTATGTATTTATATGATATAAGTATGTGTGAATGTTGAAAAAAGTAAAGTAAATACATGGACTCGAAAACTTTGTTTCACATCCATTTTAATATATATTCCCATAAAGGGTGTATCAGTAAAAATAATTATTGTTGTTGTACTATCAAAGCAAGTTTTTTTTGTGAATAGTAAAATCAAAAGTGGAGATATATCCCCTAAATTGCAGTCTCCGATTATAGTATATAGTACTTATAGTAGGTTTAAGAAAAAATTACATGTTTATTGACACACCCTTTAAGTGTTTATTGGATTATGACTTACATATATGAAAATACTCACACACTTGAGAGCTTGTGTTTGAAAAGGCCAAAAGCTAAGTTTACAGTTACACTTGTATGTCTACTATATGTTGTTTAAGTACATACATATACATATATGTATGTATGTGAGAAACTAATTGGGTATGTGAGAGTAAAGTTTATATCTTTAAGGTATTTAGACATGAGTTTGTAATGTTATTTTAAAGGATTTAAAATATTTTCAACATATAATTTTTTTATTTTTCATTGACAATATTTCAAACATTTTACAGTTCTATCGCAAAGAGAAGATTAACACAAATAGGCCAAGTTCTTATATAAATATTATTCGATGAATTTTTAATAACAAATACAAAATATTTCTTAAAATTGCAAAACTCTTTGTTGTATTTTTATTTGTAATAATGTTATTCTATCAATAATTTCTACTGTAAGTAAAAAGCTAAAACTAAACTCGTCCTTTTCTATAGTTAAAATTCCGGCACAGTATGTGTGACATCTACATATCCATATATTTGTCTAAAAGAAATAGCAGCACATATAGGTAGTAGTAGTGGTTGTATAAAGGACGAAATACGGAAATATAAATTATTATCCGGTTCTAGTGTTTAAAATATTTTCAAGTTCTCTAACCCAAACTTATTATATTCTAGTAATATAGACATTTTTACTGGCACTATAGAATCTTTTCAGATATTATTCTTACAAGATTTTTTCCAACAGTGTATTGTTTGTTCATATTATCATAAGGAACTATATTTATAGTAAAGAAAGAAATATAAAACGATGACTAAACACTTTGGTTACGGGGGTCTGAGGGAGTGAGTAAAATGTAAATATCAGTGAATATATTTCTTGTGTGGGTGTGAGATTGGTAAAGTATGGTATGAATTTTAAATTTAAATATTTTTGCAAGAAATGGTAGAACCATAATGCGTTATATTAACAGATCTTTACTAGCACTTCTTTGTCCCACGTTGTTGGACTTATTCTTATTGTGCAATGTTTGGCAAAAACACTCACGAGAGAGATTGAAGATTTATGCAGCACTATAAGAATGTTGAATACTTTAACTAAAGCGTCCTCTCAAAACTAATGAAATTTTGTGGACGTCGGTCAGCATAGTCCAGGTAATGGAACATGTTAAAATAACACTTATCATATTTGAACCTGTATTGTATACATACAACATTGAGCATAGTTGATTTTAGACATTGTTAATTTTGACATTCAGTTTATAGTTTGTAGTGAAATAATATTGTACATATTAAAATCTTATTACAAAACGATATTTTTTTCAAATTACTTTTTAGTGGCGAAATTTTGAGTAAGAAAAATCTTGAAAAACTTCTTTTTTGTAAAATATTATTGATTTGAAAATTTTTCTTTGTGATGCATAATTCAACATTTTTGCAGTTATAATTTTGCTTCATAGACAAAACAATGTTAAACCAGCATTGTTTTACAATAAATTCAGTTTTTGGGAATTTTCTCTTTGAAATTTTCTGAGATGTCATGTTATTTGAATGACGTTATTTTAACATGCATTTTAATGTTAAATCAACTTGATTTTATATTGACTTGAAATTTTTATATATTAATCTCCATCCCAGTAGTGTTAACTATTTCAAAACAATATAAAAAAAATCCTGGAAGATGGAATTGAAATATATTTAAAAATATATGCCTTAATCTCTTCTGAAAATCGGGCAATCCTATATTGCTCACAACCAAATGTTTCAATTCAGTCGTTGTATATTAAATTTATATATTTTTAAATCTGGGAAAGAATTATAAACGAGCTTCATTGAGCTTCAGAAAACGAAAAGTCCGTTGCAAATTATATGAGTTCTATTTTGTTGAAAATTTGTGGTATTTAAAAAAATCTATATCTGCCTGTAATGCATTTTTAATTCAGTCTCTTTTCTTCATATTTTTTTAATGTCAAAGTGTTCAACTTTTTGGGAAATTGTCTGTGTTCCTGTATAACGTTCAGTTTGAGTCGTTACAATATTTAAAACTTTTTTACTTTTTACATGAATGCGACTACAACAACCCACACGTACATTTTTCAAAAATATGTTTTCTGTATGCAGAAAAGCAGATAGAGGTACACACATACACATGATAAATGTAAATATTTGCTTTAATTTTATTAAGCACACATTCACACAAAATTTTTTTTCGACATGTACAAACATTTGGATAAGCTGAAAATAATACACTTATACATACATCTACACATCCCAGCAAACCATATGACCAGTGAGACTGTTTAAAATTTAGATATTCGTTGAAAAAAAAGGTTGCTGGGTTATGTGTGTGTGCTTTTTTTTAAAGAATAATTATAATGAAACAAATTTACATGTGTATAAGCAAAAGATCAGTTTCTTTTTCTTTTTTTCTTTCCTTTTTTCAGTTTATATTTTTTCCTTTTTCACTAACAAAGTGTAATGTAAACTTGAATATCCTTTTAAATTTGTTGTTGTTGTTCTATAAAATTATCAAAAATTAAATTTTTGGTTAATTTTTTTTCATACTGCTCTCATATCTCTTATACAAATTTGCTGACCTTTTCATTTGTGTTTTATATAAATTGATTTTATCTTGCATATTTTTAGGGTTATTAAGGATTTTGTTAGATATTTTTTTTAAGTCTGTTTAATTTAATTTAGTTTATTTAATATTTACTATGTACATTATTAAATTTACTTTAGAAAAACTTAAAACGAAAATGTGTGTTTTCATTCAGAAAAAATAATATTTTTAATTTCTTAAAATTTCTTTAAAATACTCATTAATGTTGTGTCATTGTCATTTCTAAAATATTGTTTATGGCCCACTATTTAGAGCATAAATTTATACAAATATTTAAATTTTAAAAAGTGATTAAATTATTTTTAATGTCTGTCATTATGAATTGTAATAATTTTAAAATTAACCAACCAAAACTTTTTTTCATTTTTTACTTAAAACATGATAATTTCTATCTAAACTATGAATGAGAAAACAAAAAGAGACAAATAGAACGTATATAAATGTAGTCTTCGCCATTTGACATCAGCATGGGCGAGTCCACGCCATCAAAACAAACAAAAATTTTTAAAGCCCCGAGAAAAAAAATTTGTTTTTTTTGAAAATTAAAATTAAAGCGTCTCGTATTTAGTAACCTAGAAAACATTTCCTTCCGATTGCTACGACCAAGCATATTTTGTATAAAAAATTGATTTGTGCTAAACATCGATCTGAGTTGGAAAACTGTAAACAACAATGGAAAATCTCAATAATTTCGAAATATTAATTTGCCATGGATAATTCTCAATTCGGAAATTGATAGGGTCCAAAAGTATATTTCTGTAGTAACCTATATGATGTTAGGAGATCTGTAAATACAGATTGGAAACACAGCAAAAGCCTGTTTTGTGTATAAAAAGTCAGAAATTTATTTATTTTATTTAAAATCGGCGAAATGGGTCTGACAGCAGAAAAATTATAAACCGATACCTGCTGCAGCCCGAAAATTCAATTTTCCGAAATTTTCAATTAAAAAAAAATTGAATTTTTATATAATTTTACTATAAAATACGACTACAAATAGTTCGTTATCGTGTAAAAAATTAACAAAATCGTATCAGTAGAAAATCGGTTATATTGTAAAATATGCAAACTTTTGAAATACCCCAACACCTCGGTGTGCTTAAATATGCAATGTTTAAGATAATTTGTCACATGCACTTATTTTGATTTAATAATTGACCAAAATTGTTTTAGGCCTATATAAATCCCTATCCCGAAATATGGGTTCGGGGCAGTTAAGTCTCTAATTGGCCTAAATATGAACTTTAATTTGTGAAATATTGGTCCATAGGCCCCTTTCCGGAAAATGGTTTAGACTAACAAATCTTTAAATATGAACCAGTCTCACTGAAATTCTTAATTCTTTCTCATATAAGACCCCTTCCCAGATAACGGGTTTAAGCTTACCAAACTCGTAGATATAATTATATTTTATTAATATTGGGTACAATTATTTTTTTAAGTGTTTATTACTACATATATCAAATAAACCCTTTTCGTAATACGTTTTTAGGTTTAAGACGTCTTTTTCTAGAATCGGGTTTTAAGCTACCAAAATGTAAAATTAGGTTTCTGGTAGAATATCTAATAATGTCAGCTAAACGAACAGACATTATTAAATCGACTCTTGAGGTGATTCTGATTTTTTTTCTTTCTCTTGTAAACATTTGCAAAAATAAATAATACTTACCCCAGCCTTTATGATTATGTAGGGTACTGAATTAATTCAAATTTCTTCTCATATTTATTTTTTTATACATATTTGAACCACCTTAATCCGTTAGTAATTTTTTCTTTAAAAGTCTATTGTTTATTTTGGTTAAAAGATATTTCACTTCAAATCCATTCAAATCGTTGACAGGTTTTTTTTCTCTATTTCTTTTCTTTTTTTTAGCAATTTATTATGAGAGTTTTTTTTGTAAATGTAATAAGACAAGATCATATACCAAAGTCTAAATATTTTTTGAATTTTAATTTGAGTTTCTTTGTTTTTGTTTTTGTTTTTTTTTTGAACAATTTAACATAATTTGTTAACATGCTGTTAAGGTGTTTTACACAGAGTTTATGTGTCTTATGACATTTTTCGTTAAAGTGATTAATTTTGTTAAATATAATAATTTTTGTTGTGTTTATGACAAATTTAAATAATGATAAAAATGTTTATTATATTTTAAACAATTATTTTCAAGGTTTTTGTGATTAAGCCAAGAAAATCTGTTGTATAAAAGCCTAAAACTAGACTTTATTTTCAAGCTGAAGCATATGTCTTAGGAAGTAGGCTTTGATATTTAATATGGTAATTTTTATAATTTTATTGTTTTAAAAATTATATATTAAATATAAATTACACTGAAACCATTTCCATAAGATATTAACTAATTGCTTAAGTTTTCAACTTTCTTTTAAGTGAAAATTAGAAAACTTTGTAAAGCAAACATTTCAATATGTGTGTGAAGATAAATTTAAATTTATTTAGCCAAGACACAAACCACATGCTTTAACAGAGCTCTGGAAACACATTAACAGAGCACTGTAAACACATTGACAGAGCATTGCTTTCACCACACATACAAAGTAAGTACGATTTTGTCATCATTTCTGGGATCGGAAAAATGAAACCATGTGAAATAGCGGCCAATCGGTCATACTAATAGGTCTTATAAGTCGCTTTTCCCAAATAATCTTGGAATTTAAGAAAATTAAATTTTTTTTGAAATTCTGACCTGGAGAGGATCGGTGGCCATATCTGGACTTAGGAAAATGGCTGGTATATGAGACTATGTGGAAGTGGTGGACAATTGGTCATACTAATAGGCCTTATAAGTCGCTTTTCCCAAATAATCTTGGAATTTAAGAAAATTAAATTTTTTTTGAAATTCTGACCTGGAGAGGATCGGTGGCCATATCTGGACTTAGGAAAATGGCTGGTATATGAGACTATGTGGAAGTGGTGGACAATTGGTCATACTAATAGGCCTTATAAGTCGCTTTTCCCAAATAATCTTGGAATTTAAGAAAATTAAATTTTTTTTGAAATTCTGACCTGGAGAGGATCGGTGGCCATATCTGGACTTAGGAAAATGGCTGGTATATGAGACTATGTAGAGGTGGTGGATAATTGGTCATACTAATAGGCCTTATAAGTCGCTTTTCCCAAATAATCTTGGAATTTAAGAAAATTAATTTTTTTTGAAATTCTGACCTGGAGAGGATCGGTGGCCATATCTGGACTTAGGAAAATGGCTGGTATATGAGACTATGTGGAAGTGGTGGACAATTGGTCATACTAATAGGCCTTATAAGTCGCTTTTCCCAAATAATCTTGGAATTTAAGAAAATTAAATTTTTTTTGAAATTCTGACCTGGAGAGAATCGGTGGCCATATCTGGACTTAGGGAAATGGCTGGTATATGAGACTATGTAGAGGTGGTGGATAATTGGTCATACTAATAGGCCTTATAAGTCGCTTTTCCCAAATAATCTTGGAATTTAAGAAAATTATTTTTTTTTTTTTGAAATTCTGACCTGGAGAGGATCGGTGGCCATATCTGGACTTAGGGAAATGGCTGGTATATGAGACTATGTGGAAGTGGTAGACAATTGGTCATACTAATAGGCCTTAAAAGTCGCTTTTCCCAAATAATTTTGGAATTTAAGAAAATTTGAGTTTTCTGAATTCTGACCTGGAGAGGATCGGTGGCCATATCTGGACTTAGGGAAATGGCTGGTATATGAGACTATATGGAAGTGGTGGACAATTGGTCACACTATAAGAGTCTATAAGTCGCTCTTCCCAAATAATCTTGGAATTTAAGAAAATAAAATTTTTTTGAAATTCTGACCTGGAGAGGATCGGTGGCCATATCTGGACTTAGGAAAATGGCTGGTATATGAGACTATGTGAAAGTGGTGGACAATTGGTCACATTATAAGACCCTATAAATCGCTTTTTCCAGATAATCTTGGAATTTAAGAAAATTATTTTTTTTTTGAAATCCTCTCCAGGTCAGAATTTCAAAAAAAATAATTTTCTTAAATTCCAAGACTATTTAGTAAAAGCGACTTATAAGGCCTATTAGTATGACCAATTGTCTACCACTTCCACATAGTCTCATATACCAGCCATTTTCCTAAGTCCAGATATGGCCACCGATCCTGTCCAGGTCAGAATTTCAAAAAAATTAATTTTCTTAAATTCCAAGATTATTTGGGAAGAGCGACTTATAGACTCTTATAGTGTGACCAATTGTCCACCACTTCCATATAGTCTCATATACCAGCCATTTCCCTAAGTCCAGATATGGCCACCGATCCTCTCCAGGTCAGAATTCAGAAAACTCAAATTTTCTTAAATTCCAAAATTATTTGGGAAAAGCGACTTTTAAGGCCTATTAGTATGACCAATTGTCTACCACTTCCACATAGTCTCATATACCAGCCATTTCCCTAAGTCCAGATATGGCCACCGATCCTCTCCAGGTCAGAATTTAAAAAAAAAAAAATAATTTTCTTAAATTCCAAGATTATTTGGGAAAAGCGACTTATAAGGCCTATTAGTATGACCAATTATCCACCACCTCTACATAGTCTCATATACCAGCCATTTCCCTAAGTCCAGATATGGCCACCGATTCTCTCCAGGTCAGAATTTCAAAAAAAATTTAATTTTCTTAAATTCCAAGATTATTTGGGAAAAGCGACTTATAAGGCCTATTAGTATGACCAATTGTCCACCACTTCCACATAGTCTCATATACCAGCCATTTTCCTAAGTCCAGATATGGCCACCGATCCTCTCCAGGTCAGAATTTCAAAAAAATTTTATTTTCTTAAATTCCAAGATTATTTGGGAAAAGCGACTTATAAGGCCTATTAGTATGACCAATTGTCCACCACTTCCACATAGTCTCATATACCAGCCATTTCCCTAAGTCCAGATATGGCCACCGATCCTCTCCAGGTCAGAATTTCAAAAAAATTTTATTTTCTTAAATTCCAAGATTATTTGGGAAAAGCGACTTATAAGGCCTATTAGTATGACCAATTGTCCACCACTTCCACATAGTCTCATATACCAGCCATTTCCCTAAGTCCAGATATGGCCACCGATCCTCTCCAGGTCAGAATTTCAAAAAAAAAAAAATAATTTTCTTAAATTGCAAGATTATTTGGGAAAAGCGACTTATAAGGCCTATTAGTATGACCAATTGCCTACCACTTCCACATAGTCTCATATACCAGCCATTTCCCTAAGTCCAGATATGGCCACCGATCCTCTCCAGGTCAGAATTTCAAAAAAAAATTAATTTTCTTAAATTCCAAGATTATTTGGGAAAAGCGACTTATAAGGCCTATTAGTATGACCAATTGTCCACCACTTCCACATAGTCTCATATACCAGCCATTTCCCTAAGTCCAGATATGGCCACCGATCCTCTCCAGGTCAGAATTTCAAAAAAATTTAATTTTCTTAAATTCCAAGAATATTTGGGAAAAGCGACTTATAAGGCCTATTAGTATGACCAATTATCCACCACCTCTACATAGTCTCATATACCAACCATTTCCCTAAGTCCAGATATGGCCACCGATCCTCTCCAGGTCAGAATTTCAAAAAAAATTTATTTTCTTAAATTCCAAGATTATTTGGGAAAAACGACTTATAAGGCCTATTAGTATGACCAATTATCCACCACCTCTACATAGTCTCATATACCAGCCATTTTCCTAAGTCCAGATATGGCCACCGATCCTCTCCAGGTCAGAATTTCAAAAAAAATTAATTTTCTTAAATTCCAAGATTATTTGGGAAAAGCGACTTATAAGGCCTATTAGTATGACCAATTATCCACCACCTCTACATAGTCTCATATACCAGCCATTTTCCTAAGTCCAGATATGGCCACCGATCCTCTCCAGGTCAGAATTTAAAAAAAAATTATTTTCTTAAATTCCAAGATTATTTGGGAAAAGCGACTTATAAGGCCTATTAGTATGACCAATTGTCCACCACTTCCACATAGTCTCATATACCAGCCATTTCCCTAAGTCCAGATATGGCCACCGATCCTGTCCAGGTCAGAATTTCAAAAAAATTTAATTTTCTTAAATTCCAAGATTATTTGGGAAAAGCGACTTATAAGGCCTATTAGTATGACCAATTGTCCACCACTTCCACATAGTCTCATATACCAGCCATTTCCCTAAGTCCAGATATGGCCACCGATCCTCTCCAGATCAGAATTTCAAAAAAATTAAATTTTCTTAAATTCCAAGATTATTTGGGAAAAGCGACTTATAAGGCCTATTAGTATGACCAATTGTCCACCACTTCCACATAGTCTCATATACCAGCCATTTTCCTAAGTCCAGATATGGCCACCGATCCTCTCCAGGTCAGAATTTCAAAAAAATTTAATTTTCTTAAATTCCAAGATTATTTGGGAAAAGCGTCTTATAAGGCCTATTAGTATGACCAATTGTCCACCACTTCCACATAGTCTCATATACCAGCCATTTTCCTAAGTCCAGATATGGCCACCGATCCTCTCCAGGTCAGAATTTAAAAAAAAAAATTTATTTTCTTAAATTCCAAGATTATTTGGGAAAAGCGACTTATAAGGCCTATTAGTATGACCAATTGTCCACCACTTCCACATAGTCTCATATACCAGCCATTTTCCTAAGTCCAGATATGGCCACCGATCCTCTCCAGGTCAGAATTTCAAAAAAATTTAATTTTCTTAAATTCCAAGATTATTTGGGAAAAGCGACTTATAAGGCCTATTAGTATGACCAATTGTCCACCACTTCCACATAGTCTCATATACCAGCCATTTCCCTAAGTCCAGATATGGCCACCGATCCTGTCCAGGTCACAATTTCAAAAAAATTTAATTTTCTTAAATTCCAAGATTATTTGGGAAAAGCGACTTATAAGGCCTATTAGTATGACCAATTGTCCACCACTTCCACATAGTCTCATATACCAGCCATTTTCCTAAGTCCAGATATGGCCACCGATCCTCTCCAGGTCAGAATTTCAAAAAAATTTAATTTTCTTAAATTCCAAGATTATTTGGGAAAAGCGACTTATAAGGCCTATTAGTATGACCAATTGTCCACCACTTCCACATAGTCTCATATACCAGCCATTTCCCTAAGTCCAGATATGGCCACCGATCCTCTCCAGGTCAGAATTTCAAAAAAATTTAATTTTCTTAAATTCCAAGATTATTTGGGAAAAGCGACTTATAAGGCCTATTAGTATGACCAATTATCCACCACCTCTACATAGTCTCATATACCAGCCATTTCCCTAAGTCCAGATATGGCCACCGATCCTCTCCAGGTCAAAATTTCAAAAAAATTTAATTTTCTTAAATTCCAAGTTTATTTGGGAAAAGCGACTTATAAGGCCTATTAGTATGACCAATTGTCCACCACTTCCACATAGTCTCATATACCAGCCATTTTCCTAAGTCCAGATATGGCCACCGATCCTCTCCAGGTCAGAATTTCAAAAAAAATTAATTTTCTTAAATTCCAAGATTATTTGGGAAAAGCGACTTATAAGGCCTATTAGTATGACCGATTGGCCGCTATTTCACATGGTTTCATTTTTCCGATCCCAGAAATGATGACAAAATCGTACTTATTTTGTATGTGTGGTGAAAGCAATGCTCTGTCAATGTGTTTACAGTGCTCTGTTAATGTGTTTCCAGAGCTCTGTTAATACATGTGGTTTGTGTCTTGGCTAAATAAATTTAAATTTATCTTCACACACATCATTTCAATTAAGATCATAATTTTATATTTTGCTATAAAATTAACTTTAAAATATAAAACAGTAAACCTTTGACTCTTCATAGATAAAGGAAAATCTAGTTTTTAAGTGAAAAAACTTAAAGTCAATCAAGGTCGACTATGTGACTTACTACCAACATGTTGTAAGTTCTAGGAAATGTCTACGAGGTAGATGTAAGAGTTTTAAGTATTTATAAGCTTAAATAAGTATTTTTTTTTAATATCAAAAAATATGACATGTGTCAAAATCATGTTTGAAATGAAAGATAAGTGTCAAACATTATCGAAATAACTAATAAAAATGTCGATGTAACTTCTTAAAGATGTTATTAGACAGTTAGATGGACTTGGAAAAAATTTATCACAGTGAAAATATACACCTACTGAACCACCTATATTAATGTAGGGTATAATAAAAATCTTAACAAGTATTTTCTTAAAAAAAATTACGAACAGATCCACAGTTTAAATCAAATATAAAAAGAATAAAGAGAAAGAGATGGACAGAGAGAGAGAAAAAAGGAAAAACTGTAAAAACAACATTTTCTTCGCTAGAAATTTTCACAGACAACTTTTGTGAATACGAGAGATGCAAACTCTTGTTATTATGGCTAAAACAAACTTGTAAAACTTGGTCATTGACCCAGAATACAAGAAAATCTAAGAAAATTATGTTGCAAATTTTGTGTGTGCTTGTATATGTATGGTTTTTAA
Organism: Cochliomyia hominivorax; assembly: GCA_004302925.2. NCBI lineage: Eukaryota > Metazoa > Arthropoda > Insecta > Diptera > Calliphoridae > Cochliomyia > Cochliomyia hominivorax. The sequence goes on along the minus strand of PYHX02000467.1, from coordinate 45,747,567 downwards.
GCAACAAACATGCAACATGTTTTAAGAGAAAAGAACATGTACGAAAGAAACATGAATGACTGCTTCTAACTCTTTTTTTAAACACTTTTTTTCAAGTCTTAGAAATTATTTTTTTAAGTCTTATAATTGAGTTGAGACAGTGAAAACGCGTTAGAAAATGTGATTCGAGTTGAAAAACTGGCTTGTATTTAAAGAAAATCTCTTGTTTAAACTGTGATACGATTTTTAGAAAGAAAATTATGAAAATGTTGCATGTTTTTTTATTAAGTTTTATTTATAATTTTTTCAAACAGGAAGTAAAAATATTTAAAAGAAAAAATTAAAAGAAAAAATTAAGTTTTACTGAATTATTATTAATACTTAGATATGACTTAAATCACACAAGATGTGTAAGACCTTTAATAGGAAGACACTGTGAATTAATTTGTTATATCTATATATTTTGGCCTAATGGAAGTGTCCATTGAAATTTGTGGCATTATATCCCAGCTCCCATACAAATACACCTCCGTAATGGGTTTTAATCTCTTAATTGTCTTAAATATAGAAAACAATAAACGAAATTTGATTCAAAAAAGTCTCATGATATTCAAGAACAACGTGCCAAATTGTACGTCTCATTATTTCTAATCAATTTAGTAAAACTAAATACAATAACTTAAATTTACGAGGGTAGATCTCTGTAACTTCAACATAACTACTCACAAACGTACAAGTCTCACAAAAATGTTAGTATCAAATAATATACTTCTAAGTAAAAATCAGAAATTCTTATTAAACGAGTTTCGTTAATAAATTTAATGTAGGGTATTACATTGTGGGTCTTGACTGTTTAAAATTGTAACATTTTTCCCATTAAAAATCTTTCTCGAAAAAAGTTAAATAAATAATTTTATTTTCGACTTATTACAACAATTGCAATCAAATGAAAGCAATGACTCTTAAACGAGCCTTGCGGCCTGGCATCCTAACAATTTATTGATTTATTATTTCACTTGATCGTTATTGTCCCTGAGCTCAATAAACAAATAGTAAAAAGAAAAAATAAATAATTACACACATTTAATTGCATATTTGTTGGATTATTAATATTTACAAAATTATAGTCTATATTTAGGCGTTGGCAATATAAATAAAGTTTTATATGTATTCGTTTATAACTTTCCATTTGCTCTCACCCTCTCGTTCCCTTCCTCCTTTTTTATCGTTGGCATGTGCTACTAAAATAGAACGATGGAATAAAATGTAGATGGAAATTGTTCATATAGTGCTGTGGCAAATATTCTTAATTTTATTAAATTAAAATCCACTATGGCGCCATTTGGTTGTAAGTGTGGAAATTGTTGCGGAATGAAATGGTAGAGGAGCAAAAAAATAATAAAATAAATATATAATAATGTTTTATCAACACAACAACATTTTTAATATCATTTTTACATTGTTAACAATTAATCTCTTGTGTCAGACTTACTAATACATTCATATATATATATTATCATGTATATGTATATATACATATTTACTGTTATATTGTTACACACCCTTGCAATTATATATACATTTACACATCACTTAACAACTCATACACTCTCAATGTCCATGACAACTTGGGCCCAGATAAAAAATAAAATAGAGAACGTAGAAGGAAAACTCATATAATATTTTACTTAAATCATATCTTCGCCTCATCAACATTATCATCGGCAAGAAGAGAACTTGTTCATCTAATTCCCGACAAAGACTTCGTTGTCGTCATCATCATCATTACTATTTCTTTAAATTTAATAGTGTTTTTATTTTTGTTTCTCTTTTTTTTGCCCGATTCTAATAATATCTATATATTATTTTTTCCCTTTATACAACACATACCATAACAGTATTTAAACCATATGGTGGCATAGTAATGAAAATAAACTCCTAAAAATATACTATAAAAATTTCTATCTATGATTAAACATTAAAGGACTAAAAAGGGGAAAAGAAGGGCAGAAAACTAATAGAGAAGGAACAAGTGTGAAGACGACGAAAAGTGGTAAAAGTAAGCAACAGTTTGTTGTTGGTTAAATAAGCAACAGTCCCAACAACAAAGACTTATCGGTGTAGGGGATTACAAAATAAATGGCGACAAAAAGAAACACATACACTTGAACATATACATGTGTATATGAAGAGTTGTAGAAAAAGTTACAATATGGAATCAAGGGACATAGAGAAGGAAACATTAAAATCTCTATAGTTTTTTGTTTTTTTTTTTTTTTTTTGTCTAGTGTTGGTGTTTATGAGCTAAAACTGACGACATTTTGACGCGTGTAAAGAATGAAAAATAAATATATACGCACATACCCACACGTCTTTCATCGCAGGCACACGTACACATCAGAATTCAACTCTTTTTCTCTTTAATTTTATATATTCAAATCATACAAAAAACTTTAAGAAATGTGTATATTAACACTTTGTTGTTTTTTGTAGCATGCTTTGAGGGGTTAGAGGCCAGCGCAAATTTGTCATTTGAGAAAAATTTAAGGAAATTTATACTCCCACTCTTTTCTTGTAATTTTTATTTTTTACAAAAAAAATACATTTGTTAAAATTTGTAAGTCTTAAGAAAAATATAAATGTTCTACTTGAAAAATAAAGTGAAAGTTTAAGCTTTTTCCAAAAGACTCCATTTTTAATCCTCCTTCCTTAAGATATTTTGTCATATATGTGGGGAGAAAATGAAGGAATAGAAAAATGTGAATATTAGAAAGACATTTGTTTAGATACAGTTAAAGAGCAGATTTAAATTATCTTCGTCATCAAGCTACACTGGCAATTCTTGAGATTTAGAACCCTTTGAGTACATATTACATATGATGAACACTAATAGTTTTTATATTGTGGCGATATGTAAGTCCTTTATCGAAGGTATTTTAAAAAAAAACAACTCAATGGAACGTTGACAGAAAGTAACGTACAAAAGTTCTTCCATGTCTACATAGCAGTAGAAATAGCCTACTCATACGACGAGGTAGGTATGTAGGTTTTCGAATCCACTCATACAAAAATCTTTTAAACCCATTCAGACATAAGGAATCTGAATGGTTTTAAATATTTTAATGACTCTAGGTGACCAAGTTTGGAATCCTTTAAACCGACACCCTTTAGGTCCACAAATTTCAAACTCAAAATTTAAAATAACCTACACTTGTGCAACGACTAGAAATGGCACTAGCCGTTCGGAAGGTACAGATTTATTTCCATTTTATTTTTCTTTTGAAACACTGTACGCCTCCTAAAGGGTTAATTGTATAATATTTCTCTTCTCTTCATAGTACCCTTTTCAGTATTTCTATTTTTCTTCAGTTTGCCGTTATATGTCATTTTTCATTTTGTCATCACGTTTTTTTTTTTTGTATTTTTATGACCGTTTTCCTCAACTGTTGAATAGTTGTGAGCATATACCACAGATGTATAGCATATCTTTAGGCTATTCAGAGTGATGGCATATTGAATTTAAAAAGTAATTTATATAAAGTGAAGTAATACATAAAAGTGTTGTTTACACTTTAGATTTTTTTTATTTTTACATTGTCCGTACATATACATTCATGCATATTCATACATATTTTCCGTTTGCTTATTTGTTTTTACGCCACAAAGTATGCTTTATTACAACACGAAACATAACATAACATTCATTTATCTCTCTAACTTAGTTTATAGCATAATATTCAAGTAAAACTTTGTGTGTTTGTGATTGTGTGAGTGTTAGTGTTAGTGTAACTTGTTAACTAAGTTTTGGATCTGTTTTAGGTGGTAACGCAACAACAGCAATAATTTTTATCGTTGCCGGGGACAAAATTAAATGAAGTAAAAAATTAATTTATCTTATTTAACGTTAAAGAAAATGAAGGTTAATTCTGTTTCTTTTACATATAAAAGAGATTAGGAAGAGTGGGGTGGGTGAGGTGATTCTTAAGAAATTGAAAAATGTCTATACATATACACACAAACAATAATTAGTTTTTAATGAAAAATTCTCCTATTTTATTTATATAGAAATTCAATCAAATTGTAATTAGTTGAATATTTTCTTGCGGTTTCTTTCTGTTTTAGCGGCTGCAATGGAATTTATAAAAAATTTTAAATTAAAGAATTTTCCAGTTTTTTTTTTTTTTTTTTTTTTTTTTTTTTTTTTATATGATAAAATAAATTATTATGGTTTTATAAAATTATAATCGTTTTACTAAATTTCTTATAATGTTATTTTCAAAAAAATGTTTTTCATAAAATTTTTATGTTAAAAATGTTATAAATATTTAAGAAATCAAATGACTACAATAACAAGTAAAAACATATACAGTGGAATCGGGTTAGAGTGAACATCACCAGTATTGTTTATGCGATCTCTTGTGTATAAATATGATCAAAATGAATTTAAATAAACCAGAAAGGTTTCTTTCTCTTAAAGTTAAACAAGAAATAATTGAAGAATTGAACAGTGTAGTGTGAGTTACAGTCCATTCTAATAAATTTGGTATAGCCAAGTCCACTGTATGTGCCATTTAAAAATACTTAGGGGACTCCTGTGCTATAAAAATGCTTTAAATAAAACTTTGCGAAAAACAGAATATCTTCGGGGAAAAACGCGGCAATTTTTGCAGAGGACATCACACACAGAGAAACTTCATTTCGCAATATGCTCGTTGCAAACACTAATATATTCACGGTAAACATTTATTGTTATTACCATTATTTTGATAACAATTTCGTTGTTGTAATAAAAATATTTTTATTAAATAAAAAAACTATTGTGGTCACAAAATGTTTGGAAATATGTTTGACTGATTACATTACAATAGTTTTCGAGACGATAACAATATTTTTAGTGATGATAACAATATTTGTAATGGCTGTAATAATAACTGTTTTTACTAATGCAAAATTGAAATGAGAATAAGCAATTTTTTAGTTACGGTAACAATATCTAATAACAAAAGTATGTTGCTGCTCGTTTATGGTTACCGCAAACATAATTTTTATCTGCGTGCAAATAATGGAATAATATTGGGCCTTTTATTCCCGATACAAATAAAGACAACGAATATATTCCAAAAGGCTCAAGCTCTAAAAAATTAAGCTTCTGTAGATTTGTTTACTTATTAAAGAGATAATAAAATTTGTATTTTTAATATTTTTTTTTTTAAATTTTGATAAAGTGAATTTTAGCTATAAAATGAACAGTCTTTAAATAATTAGTTCAGTTTATTCCGATTCCACTGTATATCTTGTATAAAGTTTCTATTCATTCATAACATTGAACTTGGGCTGTTAAACATAAAGTTTTTGTTGTCAGAAATTAAGGTGGAAATCATGTCTCATGTATGAGAAAATAAATTTTCCTAAACAATAGATTTGTGTCATAACTTTGTGAAATTATGGCAAATTTTGTTTTGTTTAACAAAAGACAATAGAAAACGATTAATTTGGTATTTGTGTTTCACTAAGAAGTATTTTGAGGTTAAATTTATTAGATATTTTTTGTTTTCTTAAATTTTTTTCCAGAAGACAGAAGAAAAACAATAATTTTAGGCTTAAATTTAGTGAAGGAGGAAATATTAAATAATCACTTAATAATGCGAATAATTAACAGTGGGAATATTATATTTCGATACTAAAATTTCAATATATTCTAAAACTGTTTATACACTATTACATGTATACATGAACTATTGACCCTAATAGAACAGAAAAATTCTTTCTAAAAAAAATTCTTTCTGATAGTGCAAGTGTATGCGAGTTTAAATTTAGATTTCATGATGATGTTGAACACGGATAAAAAGGTCATAAAATTGGGCAATTTTGTCTAAAAAATAATTAAAATTATACAAATTCCCCTCAAACATTTTAAAAAACTTCTATGAATGGATACTGCTACTGCGATCTAAAGGCTGCTCTTAATTTTTTATTTTTATCATAAAAAAACTTCATTATATTGCTAATTCTTAGGTTGTAGCAGGTTGACAATGAAAAGACGAAGAAATATTTATTTCAGTTACACTTAAATTTCTTTTTATCATGCAAAAAGTCATAACCATAACATATTTGGGCAACAACTATATTTTGGCAGTGAAATAACAATATTGTGTTGGTTTATTTTATTATATAATAGTGGTGCGACATCCTTAACAGTTCACCATAATATTTTGTTCCTACATTATAATTATCACAAGCATGTTTTTTCTTTGTGTACCATATTCAGAGATTTGTAAGGTTTAACTCTTATTCCGAATAGCATGTTTTTCATTAAGCTGCATTCAAGTTTCTGATGAAGGCATAAACTAATTTCGATCATTATCTAAATCTTGTTCATGTTAAATTTCATTTCGTTTGTATCCTAATGCTGCACAGTGTTTCGTATGAAATATTAAATTAAAATAAATCTGAACAGCTAATCCGATTTCAATGAAATTTTGAAATGAATGATGCCTGAACTATAGGTGATTTAAAGTTTTGAAACTAGACTTTGTGAACCTAACGAAAACTGGTCCATCGCGTTCCAAAATTAGGAATCTCAGACTATAAATATTTCTAGAATGCTTGTGAAGACCGACAGAAACTCAAATTTTACTGTTTGAATGATATTAACGGATTTTCTATGCTACAGTTTATACAAATTTGATCAATTTTTTTTCAAATAGTTTTCTACCCAAATAAGTGGTTATGTTTGCCATTCTATTTTTAACGCTTGAACAGAATTATCTAACAACCAGCCTAAGTATTTATTATAGTGCTAAGAAAATCCTATTTTTGCCCGATAAAATTAATTCATTGGAAAAAAGTTATAGATCGATATCTGAGACAGAAAATTAGAGATCAATATCTCTACAACTGAAACTGACCAACGACTAAACGGCTTATTTAATTTTCATGAAATTTTGAATGTTGATATTGATATTAAGTGGGGAATCCCCATTTAAACTGCATTTCTCTATACCTAATACATAAAATTTGAATCATGAATGGGTACTCTCAATATGTTCCAACTTTCATTTCTATATTGATCGTGGTGAAGGTTATTGATGGTTCGACAAAGGCGGTAGAAGTCTTTAAATTTAAACTCTCAAAAATTGAGATTTTACTGATTTTTTCTAAAGAAGACTTTGCTTTATTTGTAATCTTCTGAGACACTACTAGAGCAATCGTGTAATGTAAAAAGATGGGACTTTGTGATTTTCACTTGCATTTGTTATTTTATATTTTATCACTAAAATTATGCCCCTGTTAATGTCTCTTCTTTTTATTTATTTTTTTTCTTTAAATTTCATTTAAACAACGGCAACTTGCTTCGTTGAAAATATTTAAATTTATCATTAAATATTTAGCAGTATTTTGCTTACAATAAATCTTTTAAATACATTTTATAGCCTATTTTAGGGCTTTATATAAAATTTATTCCTTTGCGAGAAAATTAATTGCAAAGAGGTTAATAAAATTTTATATTCATTGCATTTCTCCTTAAATGGCATAAAGTAATTATAATAAGATGATTTTTATCTTTTTCAAATAAAATTGCTGAAAAATGTGTATTAGAAAAAAACAAATTAATTAATTTATTAAAATTAAATATTTATTTCGACTTTCTCGTTTACTTGCAGGTAATTTACAAATTTTAATGTCACAATTGTTACATAGAATTCTCAATGGATTTAAAAATATATTTCATAACATGTGAGTAAGTTTTTGGATTTTAAATGTTATAAATCAAATATTTTTATATAATATTTTAGTTAAATTATTTTAAATATAAATAAATTTTTAATTGTTGCATTACTTTTCTGCGCCAGTAATCAGTATAAGAATAACCACGTGTTAAAGATCTGCCTTGAGTAATTTTGAAGCTTTTATTTCAACTATTAAATTTCCGTTTCCATTGTGGGACTTTTTTTCCAGGTGTGACAATTGATTCACGACTTTAGTTTTTTCTTTGGAAACTTTTATCTGCTGTAAAATATAAAAAAAAATAATAATTGTTCTCAAACTATTTCAGAATATCGTTCGATCGGTGCTTTATTATTTTTTTTTGTTTCCAAAAATAACTCACATAAAAAAGTAAATAAACAATAAAAGACGACACATCATTATCATAGACATTTTAGAGTACAATTGATTATTTGCCAAAGGTTGTGGCATGAAAACGAAAAAACAACGTAAATTATATATTTTTATGACACATTTAATACGAATACATTCTTACATATATATGTAAACAAACACCTGCGTACTCACATACATATTTACAAATGTATGTGTGTATTTACCTACATTTGTATGACATGCAATTAAAAGTGACAGCAGAATCTGTTTGTGTGTTTTGTGTGTGTGTATTTTTTGTGCAAAAGTAACAAAAATATCTAAAGTATTTACACAGAAATAACAGAAATATGTTGGTAAAGAATGTACACAGTTGAAATGTTTTATTTCTAGATGGGTGTCGTTTCCCAACCTGTTCCAAAAAGAATTTTAACCTAAAAACTTCTTCCTGTAATCTGTATTTTAAAAATGTTAAAGTTGAATGATTTTGTTCCGATGTCGTTCCGTAAATTTTCTTTAACTGAGAAATTTTAAAAAAATCTACGACATTTTAAAGATAAAATTTTAAGCTGTAAACAGGGCCTTCCTCGATGAAATTAAGTATAAATGATTTTCTTAGGCCAAACATTTTAGATTGCTCCATACAAATATGAACAATTTGGCACAAGATAATTTTGTGTTTTTCCAAATTCACATTTCAAAAAGATCGCAGCTCTTTATGCAGAATCACTTCCGTAATTCTTTATACCAACGTGGTTTATACTATTTTTTGACTGACATTCTTAGTTTTAATACCCTCCACCTTGCTGGTGTATATTATATATTTATGGGGATTAAATCGAAACGACGCAAATCGAATTAAGTTTTTCTATATTAATTGGGGAAAATGTTCAAAAAAAGAAATCATCGAAATTTCCGTTACTACAAAATGCGTTATTTTCCTTAAGGACGGAGTAAATAGATGCCCTTCCTTGATTTTGTATTCAAAATATGTCAATTTTATCTTAACCAATAAGGGATTATCTTGTTTAGATCGGAGAGATGTGACAATTTCAGCTAATTGATATATTTTATTACTGTCTCTATTGCAAATTGTTTTTACTGTTGTAATTGCTAGTCTAAAAGCTCTTCCTTTATAAACAGCCTTTTCTTCCTATTTAAAACATTTTATTACGTCTAATATTAATTCCAAACTTATTACTTTTCGTTTTATATACTTTTGTGATTCTTGTCATAATCAGGCACTTGTTCTGAGCACCATATATATATAAATATATATACGGTTACAATAATACGACTTTAATTTAATTTATCCAGATTGTTTGATATTTTTCTAATGAGTGTCCAATTAAAACCACCGTAATCTAAGATATCACCGACATTCAGAAAAAAACGTTTGTTAAATCTTTAAATCATGTTACTTAAAACATGTTACACAAATCAGTAGAGTTTTCATAAATGGAAAACGTTAGAAAAAATTATTTCGTATCTTCACTTTAAATATGTGTAAATGCAATATTTTATTTTGTATTTTGTTATTTTTTGTTTTTGTTTTCTGTACAAATTATTTGTATAAAATATTACGTTGAGTAATTGACTCAAAATCGATGGGCTTGGCATTTTCTATACACGATTGTCTATTGAAGGTATATGTATGTGGGGACAAATGGTCGGTGAGGATGGAATTTCCATTTAGACATTTTAGTCAATCATTTATTTGTTTGTTTATTTGTTGTTTGAACTGATAATGCTAAAAGCACTAAATTTGATAATGGAACACAATGTCATTACAACTAAACAACTAATAAAGCATAACTGCAAATTAAACATGCGCTGTTCTTATAAAACTCTACTTAAATTATGGATCTATATTATGTCATAAAGACTGACTCAGATTTTAGACTTCTGACTTACAAATTGAGACAGCAAATTATACTTAATGTTGCCTCATGCGTAATTTTTTGTTCGACTGTTGTTTAATCGTTTGGAAAAAGGCGATAATTTCTGTTCCTTTACTTCATAAAACTGGGGAGGAGTTAAATGTCATTAAGGGTTGATCTCCTTTTTTATGATATAAAATATCCCCAAATATCGTTCTAATTTCACACGACGTATGTGAGGTTGTATCAATATTGTTCATTTAGTCTGGATTTATGTGATGTTTTGGAGAGCTACTATGGACTTGTATTTCTATTGACATAGTCTGATTTTACAAAGAATCCAAATACCGAATAAATAAAATATTTTGTTTTGTTTTTACGGTGATGAGACCTTAATGGAGCTACGACTTATTACAGTAATTTGATTTAACTTATTTCCAATGAATATCTCGTAACAGTTAACACTAGATATTAGTTTAAGATAATGTGTCTTGAATTAATCTTTAAAGAGATATATTTTTAAACTGTTCCAACAGTATCAATACCCTGCACCACCTTTATGTATGCCATTCGTCCAGAAATCGCTTTTTGGGTCGATTTAATTATTTCCGTCCCTTTGTTGTCTGTCCATGTAAACCTTAAGAAATAAATGTAGGCGGCAAATTAAAAGATTTTTTTGTGTTGAAATCAGATGTCATTATTTTGGCCCAAAGATGATGCTTATTGAAATTGGTGACGATGGGTTCATTATTTCACCTGTCCTCCATTGCTTCACCTAGTTAATAAAATGTGACTAAAATAAAACGCATGATATTCTGAAATGATATGCCAGATTATATAGGATCGTTCCATTATTTTTCATAGTTCCCATAGAACTCCCCTCCCAAATATGACTTAGAATGGCTCAAATCTAACATATGCGTTGGAATTGTAATATTTTTCGAATTTTGACGAGTGGATCCAAATGTGTAGGGTATAAAAATAATAGAGCTATAAATACATACAAACATATGTACATACAAACACATAAATTATTAGTCTTCTAGTCATACAGTTAATGGAAATGAAAAAAAAAATTATAATACAAATGTAACTAATAGTAATTGCATTGAATGAATGAATGAATGAATGAATGAGCGAATGAATGAAAGACGTAGATGGAAAAAGCAACAACAAAAATCTGAAATTTCTACTGACATAATTATTGTCAATCAAACTTCACTGCATGTTTTTCATTTATTGTTGGCTGAATGAATGAATGAGTGTTTCGTTGGCTGATGGTGGACTGACATGATTTGTTGTTTGGTTGTTGGATTTAAAAATTCTACGATGCCAAATAACATTTGATTGCATTTAATAAGATCATTTCATTTCGTTTAATTGAAGATGACATTCAGTATGTTGTTTTTTCTCTCTCTCCCTCTCTCTCTCTCTAAATATATATACGTTTTTATTTTTTGCTCTCTTCAATTCTCTCAATTTAACTTAATTTGCTATAGCAAGATGTCAAATATGTAGTTATAACTCGTCAATGACGAATTTTTCAGTCAATAGCAACAAAAACAAAAAATCTTCTCAGTTGACTTTAAGCTTAAATGAAAATAAAGTAAACTTTTCAAAATGAAAATGAGAAAAAAAATGTTTTGAATAAAATTAAATATAATAAAATCAACATTTTTTTGGACTCATTCCAGTTTTATGACAAATTTAATTTGTTTTTGTTATTTAATAATGACACACATTTTCAGGGTGTACAACTTACAATTTATATGCAAATTTATGCAGCACATTTTTTATTATTTTTATTATTTTTTTTTTTTAACGTTTTTGTAAGAACAAATTTAAATGTCAATTGGGATGAGAAAAAAGAAATGAAAAGAACATATTGCATTCTGTAGGAAGTATCCTATGGGAAAGAAGATGAGTACAGATACAATTAATCAAAGGCTTTCAAATTGACTTAATCATACTGTTCCGAAAGTCTTTAAAAATTAGTTCATCTTTTAGTCTAACGTTTTTGTTCTGAATTTCAACGAACCGAGTGCAATTGTCTCTTAAAGTTGAGTGATACCGCGATTTTTCAAAAACCTGAGAACGAATTTTTTGTATTTTCATAATAAAATGTTCATAAAAAACTAAAAATCCGCGGAGTTCATACTGTCGCGAAGAAAATTTTTATCAGTACAAACAATTAAATGAAGAACTATAGAATGTATGTTCGGCACCATCGTTAAGTAATAAGTGAGAAATGACATTATAAGTAACTGATATTTCATTATTTCAGTTACTGTAGTTACAAGTGATTTTGTAGTTACTGATTAAATCACAGTCGTGAAAATATTGCTCGTCTCAACTGTCCCTTAATTGAAACCTTTGATCAGTTTAAGTCTCATAATCAGACATTAACAGATCAAAGTGGAATTAACAATTAACTAAATTTTTTAATATTAGATGTTTTTAATAATCTGATTCGATTTAGCTCTGTGCCTCTGCTGTCTTACTTTTAGAATCAAATTAAAAATCGATTGAAAAGGAATAAATAGACTAATAATATCAATTTTTTATTTTTCACCCAGAATTTTTATGAATGTTTCAATATCTATATATCTTCCTGAATTAGAAACCAACAAATATCGGTATCAGTAAGAATTAAAAATTGTTACTTCCTTAAAAAACAATCCCCTTTTATAATCCCATTACGAGTATTCCTATATCTTTTTTAAAGTAGAAATGTTTAATGTTAAACAACTTTAGCATTTTCTTAACTATAAGAAAAATTATAATTTTAATATGCCTTAATTTAGGCAATAGATATTATTTTTTTAAATTAACCTAAAAGTATGCTTCCACTATATCTATTATATTATTTTTCTCAATCTTATTAGCAGACCATATACATTTAATAACATTTAAATTCCCTCAACTGTTCTGTTATAAAATAATAAAATAATTTAATTTTTTCTCTTATTTTTCTTCATTTAGTTTTATAATAAATAACATTATTTTACTCTTGAGACATGTATTCATTATGTCAATACGTATATACGTTGGTACACATACAGCTGCACATTGGAGCTTTTAGTAAAAAATTTTAATAAATATTGGTTTAGTTTTTATTAAAAAATTGGAAAAAATATGTTCAATTTGCAACCTTTTTATTGGAAAGATTATTTAGCATACTTTTAGGCAAAATTATTTAAAATTTCTGATATTTTACATAAATCCTTATTTACTTGTAAGGTCTAATCTTTTATGCAACTACATTTGGAGTATTTGAGTTTTAGATGTTTTTTAGTACAAACATACCCATTGTGCAATATGCTTATTACTATGTAAAAGTATTTCTATGTGCGTTTTTTTGTGTTTAATGTAAAACACTGATGTTTAAATGGTCAAAGTGCATTTTATTTTAAACATATTTTTTCATCTGGTTCTTGTTTTTTTATATTTTGTTTTACACTCTCAATAAACACGTAATTTACTTGCAACTTAATTCAATATTAATTCAATGAATGATGAAATAAATAACATTTTATTGCTTTTATTTAAACACATTCATACATACAGACATAATGTAAGTATATGCAAAAACTTATTAATAATAAATAAATACATTTACAAAACTACCAATACATACAAAAGTATTTACTATGAATAAAATGCGCTTCAAAAATCCATAAACTATGGAGGGACAGACTCCCATCAACAGTTAGACATTCAACTCTACAGGTGAAATAACATTATTATCTATTATAGGGGGTGTTATAGGGTGCAAATACGTTCAGAGTGCAGAGATGTAAAACTGAAATTAGAAATTAGTTAAAAAAGTCACTTTAATAGAAGTGAGAGGAGGTAACAATGTACATTATGTCCAAATCGAAATTAGAATTAACTCTTGAACCTTTAAACCTTTAGAGATAATTTACTGAAGTGATGTATTTCCGAGTTTCTGCAACAACCACATATATTTATATGGTTGGATCCAAAGTGCAAATTTTTTAAGGTCACTTCCTCCAAATCAATTCGAAAACAACTATAAACATGAGAAATTTCATTAAAATATCTCTAACGGTTCAAGAGTTTCAGAATTATTTAAATAACAGCGATTTGTACACATGATGAAATGGAGGTTGTTGATGGTTTCCGATTTCAAAATTTTTATATATAGAATATACAATTTCTCGGAGAATGAACTGTGGTCCCAAATAATACTTACGAAAGTAATTATCATATTTTAGATCCAGTGAATGTATCTGTATCCGAACAGCGTTTAAAAGTTACGTCCACTTTATTACAGAATTTTATTTTTTTATGACATATGAGTAGTGCATGGGCCACTTTCTTGGGTGGTGGAAAAATTGTTTGTATTTGTATTATTGTTTGTATACTAATTATTAAATTTCCAAGGAGTATTTTGAAAGGCTTTAGGCTATTATTTTAATTCCTGTTCCAGTACATGTTCAACCTAAAGAACATTTTATCCAATCTTCTCTCTTGGCCTTTAAGACTTTTTTTGTTAGAAACATAACTTCTGAAATTAATTTTGTACAAAGAATTATTAACTTTTCCAGATTTTCATTTTGTCATGAAATTCAATCTAAATTGAAAAAATGCGTATACACGACCACATGGAAAAACTTTATATATCTGGGAATATTATTGCAACATATTGTTTTTGTTGTTGATTTAGTTTTGTTCAGTAACAATTTTATTTTCAGCAGCTGATTGTATTATTATATAATAATATTTGTCAACACAGATACATATTTATTTATACGCAAACAAAAGCACGTCAGTTATACATATTTACCAGCAGCATTTTCAGCTAATTTCATTTTAAGAGTGACAAAAAATACGACCATAGTACTCATTGGGAACCCCTGATCCAAGCAAGAGATTGTGTGGATTTAATCAAATGTGTTTTATATTTTTCTTTTACTCAACATCAAAATATTGTTGTCACACATTTAATAAAATAAAAAATAAAAAAATAAAATAATTTAATAATTTCCGACAAACTCTCTTGCAACAGCAAAAAAATATATGATGATAAGAGAGAGGATGTAGCAAAATAGTTCAGGGTGTTAGAAGGAAGGACAAAATTCAATCGTTCCTCAGATTCGCGAAATCATGTTTTCAATTTAATTCATTTCAGAGAATTAAAAATTAATTCTATTGGTTTTTTATATTAAAAGATTGGAAATTACTGGAAAGTAACAAGATTCGATTCGCAAAATTAAGATTTGATATATTTGACTCCGCCAAGTGATAACAACAACAAATATGAATGTTTTATTTATATACAAAATCAGAAATATCCTCCACCACGTTTATATATCTATACAGTTGTAATAACATTGAGATAGACACATGTACTAACACCCTATACACATACAGCAAACTGTTTTATATTTAAAGCGTCGATTTGGAGTCATAGAGTTTCACATTTTTTCGTCTTGGAACGGTAATGAGACGCATTCAGCAACAATTTTAGTTTTGTTTTATTTGAATCCGATAACTAGTTTTTTTCTAACGAAAACTTTTTTGTCTGAATTTCTGATTTTTTCTGATATCGGTCTATATGCCCAAAATGTTTTTTTCACTTAAATGTCATTACAAGAGCAGTGTATCAGCAAATATTTTTTTGGGTTTTTACCCAACATATGTTGCCATATATTTAGGATAATCCAAGCTTTTTGATTTGAGAACTTGTGAAGAATTCTATAATTTACCATTTTTTGATAGGGCTTATGGGCAGCTTTTTGCCCCACGTTCATCCAGATCCGTTAAGATTTATTTATAAAACAATAAAAATCCAGTAACCGACAACACCACATTGCTGATTATAGGTGGTAGCTACCAGAAATTAATGAGTAACCCTCGTATAAATGTATTTTCTAATTTATGCTTAAAGTGCAGTACACAATTATGGTACTAACATTTATGTGGGATCTTTACGTTTTTAAAGGTTTTTTGCCGGTAGTATTATACGGGAGCTGGAGGAAATTGTGAACATACCATCGTAAAATTTCACACATCGATTTTTTTATGTTTATTTTAATGTCACCAATCCTCCTATAATTTATCATATGGCTTTTAAAAGTATTAAATTAATCCCAAAGTATTCGATTTTCGAAGTTTTAAATTCAGTTTAATGTAACTATTTAATGGATTCATACATTTATGGAAGTATTGAGCAAAATATTTCAGAATTTTATGGGAAATCCGGTACATATGATTAAAAGATTAAATGATGGTCACCGACCACGCCCTTGATCACATAGTACTCCTCCATATCAATAATATCAAAAATATATATATCGATTTGGTCTCAATGTGTAGCAGTTTTTACGCGACAAGAGTTCAAAGTTCAATTTTTATCTTAATTTTTTTAAAACATCTAATATTTTTACTTAATATTACTGATGAAAATTATTAGAAAATTATATTTATGTAGTCCTTAGTCCAAAAATACTTAAAAGTGTTTCAATTTGTTTCCTTTTTATAATTTTTTTATTGTAATGGATTTCATTATATCAGGGGTGGCCAAACACAAAATTAAATAAATGTATGATCCATTCAAATTGATCGTAGATCAGTATTCCTTAATAGTGTACATGAAACGATTGGTATCCTAAGCAGTAGTAATATCTCGTAAATCAGGTAGTCTATACTTTTAGCATCACTGCATAATACAGACTGTAATTGCATTTAAAAATATGTAGAACTTAATTTTTTGATAATAAATAAAATTCTAAAAAGCTTTTGGATAGAATTTACACGTTTTTTTCGCTTGGTGTGCTATTTAATTGACCACGGCTTTATATAGTTCTTTGTCCCACTATACGCTATTGAATTAAAATAAATTTGTTCATATTCATATTAAATTCATGCAAAGTAATACAGTTTTGTTCATTTATTTGTTATCTTTTATTTGTTCGTGCAATTTTCAAATGCCTTCAGTCGTTGTCTTCACTTTTCCACTTCTCTAATAATACAACAACACCTACAACTACATATTTCTATTTCATCATGTTGCAGATAAATACTTTTACATTTACAAAATATGTTCGAGTTTTCTATAAAAAACTATTTTTTTCGAATGAAAAGTAAAAAAATCAATAAAACAGTTTTATTAAAGTAAAACAATTCCAAAAAATTGTTCGGAATAAAAGCGTAACAGTGTGAAGAAATTGTATAAAATATCGATTAAATAATAAATGAATTTTATAATTCTAAATTAAAAGGATTTAATTCATCAATTCATAATATCTAAACTTTTTCAAGTTTATTTTAAAATTACATTTTTCTAATATTTCTAAAAGCATCCAAATTCTTTTTTTGGCCCCTGAGTCTATATCTGCCGTCAGCCATCCTTCATATTTTCATTTTAGAATTTCTGTTTCAATTATAAAAATATTTTAGTTACTTTTTAAAGAACGAAATTGTTTTACAACATTTGATTGCACTGTAGTTAACCCATAGTGCAAAGAAGTGCGACATTATTAAATTGCAACACATTCACTTCATTTAATTTACGTTGCAAAGCAATGAAGAATAACTATTTCAGCCATTAACCTGCAAAATAGTTTTTTCCTTTATTTTTGTCTCTGCAAAAAAAAGAAACAAAATATTGAAATTCTGTTAGTGTAGAATTGTAGAATCGATAGGAAAGGGAGTGAAGGCAACCAACCATATATTCCGTTCTGTTTATTATACCAACAAAATATTTGTAGAGAACAAAATTCGTACTTGAGGTAGAAAGAACAAAAAACCAAAACCTGAAAAACCAAACAGAAAAATAAATGAAATAGAAAACTGCAGTTGACATTTTAAGTGATTTTTTTAATTTGTATTCTCTTTCTTTGTAAACAAATTGTGTTTTTTGTATTGCAATTTACGACTATCGATATCGTTTGAAAGGAAATGAAAAAAAGGTAAATTTTTTTTTGAAAACTTAATGGAATAATTTTGTAATTTGGAAGCCGCTAATCATAAATAATAAAAATTTTTCAGTTCTTATCTGACTGAAAAATCTTAAACACGGCTCTGTTTTCTATTAACGCTTTCCGGTAAAGCCTCGACTAATACTGATTAATCGTCTTAAATCGGCCAAATCAATCTTTTCTAACCTCTAGAGATATATGAATGAAATTTCACATATTTAGAGGTGAAGTATTTTGGTGTTGATGTGTAAGAGTTCAAATGCCTAAGTTGTCAGGGCCGTAGACCAAATTTGATCATATAAGTTATCTTGAACTTTTTTAATTTGCCAAAAATTAATTTATGACTCAAGATCGTCCATATAAATCCCTTAAAAATATGCTTATTAGGTAGGTTATCTCTAATAATTTCCGAGATATTCAAGTCCAAATAAGTATTTGTACTAACTTTCCACAAGTCATAACTAAAGTTTGTCAATTTTAATGATAATTTTTATTATTTTTGTTAAGATCTCAAATTGCAAAACTGGAATTATCTCTATATCATCATAAATATGTAGCGATTTATGTAAGGTAAACACCCGAAAAATATTTTCTGCCGGACCACTTTTATAATGACAGGGTGATCATTAACTGATTCGTGGATATAACATCACATTGAAATTTCAAACATTTTAATATTCGTAAATTTGACGACCATTGAAATTTGGCGACTTGAGGTGTTGAGGGGTTTGAAAAAATAAAAATTAGGTAGAGCATGATTATGGTCGTGCATGGACCAATCAATAAGTGAACGGGGTTTTCCATTGACGCGTAAATCTCTGATGTCGAGACATTTATCTATATATCTACTGATTCCTCTTCATCAAAACAAACAGAGCAGATGTGAGTTCAGAAGTAAAACTTGTAGACAGTTTATCTGTAACCTCATTTTACTGCTAACATTATAGTGGTCTCTTCCAAGAAATTGTGTTTCAACCAGTAGCGGTGGTAGATTTCCACCAATATGAACACCTGTTCCAAAGGTTTCACTAATTAATTTCTACAGTTTTATTAACTTTTCTGTCTTGTATCTGATCTTTTCATAATTGACAAAAGTTTTACATAATTTCAAAATTGGTTTCAATATCATTTTAGTTCAAACCTTCACAAACATAGTCTAGTGTATAGTTCCTTGTTAACTGCGACTATGATCATTAGAGAGTTATCTGAGCATACTAGAACTCATATGACTATTGAATTGTCTTATTCCTCCTCTTCGATAAAATTTTTAATTTACCAGATCATCTAAAAGGGATCATTTTCTAAAATCTGTTAAGTTTTAAAAATATTCTTTATATTTAAAATTCCATTCGATCTCTAATTTCATATTACACCAGTTAATCGATAACAATTATTTGAAATTTTATTTAACCTCAACAATCGATAATCGTTTAAATAACAATCCTTTAGATATGAATAATTGAAAACTCTGTAGTTTTTTAAAACGCGACATGCAACAAAATAATATTGTTATTGTTGTTGTTGCTGCTTCATATGTCATTGTAGTATGAAACGATGATAATGATGATGACGAGGGCGGTAACGTTCTTATTGATGTGTGTTGTATGAAATTGTTGAACAAAATATAGATAACAGAATAATAACAACGACATCAATAGCAGCAACAAAAAATGTTGCTGTTAAGCGACAAAAAAAAATTTAGTTTTTTCATGTTTCTCTGGTAGATTTTATTTTTTAGTTGTTGTATTTTACATGAACAATTTAGTGATTAAATGTTGCAAGTTAGTTTAAATATTAGGGTTTTCAATTGTTTTTGATACAGTGAGTGAAATAAGTCTGAGAACACATCATTAAAAAGAAAAATCTGAAGAATTTAATTTGAAACTAAAAGCAGTGGAAAGATATTTAGCTCTTGAGAAAATTGATTTAGAGTACGATAGATCTGCTTTTAATCAGTGACTATTTAAAAAATATAGTTGTGCTATAATATTAACCGCCATTGTATGGTAGGGTTTGTTCGTTTTTGGTACTTCCTTAGAAGCAGTTGTTGTCATTCATGGCAAATGTTAACGTTACAGCAATAACTAAGACTGACTGACTAAAAGTGTCTATAACGGAAATCACTAAATATATTGTGTTTTTAAATAACAGCAAATATTGTCATTTCAGCCCTATAACCCCTTTTTCCCTAAAATTTTAACATGTTATTTTTTTTTTTTTTTGTTATTATTTTCTTTTCTGGATATTTACTTGTAACATCATGTTCAAGTACTTGAAAACATTTACTCATTCCATCAAACATGAATTGAAAACACTTCAATTCTTTTTTCAAACTCACTCTTCAATCTATCGCCATCATTCAGACGATATAAATTGAATACATGAAAAAAGTTTATAAATGAAATAAAAAAATGTATTAAAAAAATACATTAAAAAATAACAACAACAAAAACAATCATACATTGAACGATGATGATAGTGTCATGTTAGTAGTGAAATAATATCTTTTTTGTTTTGTTTTGTTTTATTATCCTTTGTTTTTTTTTGTCTTCTTTTTTTAATTTGTTTCTATAAACTTAATGAAATGAAATTGATTTCATAAACCCTTTCGTAGAATTTGTACTTCAATGGATTTTGTTAAAGCAGTGACGTAGTTTTATTGTAGTATTTAATATTGTTGCATACTTTAAGGGGAAATTTAAATTTAAAAAAAAAATTTTTCTAAAATTTCTTATATTTCAGAAATTTGTCTCTCCAGATATTGGGAAAAACAAATATTAATGCTATATTCGGCTCTGCCGAATCTATAATACCTTCTACAAACATACAGAATGACGGACAAGCGGATGTAGCTAAATCTACTCAGATTTCTGATATAATGGAAGAATATATTTACTTTTTGGGGATCTAGATGATTCTTTGGCGTAATATATGGAATGACAAAGTCAATATACCCTTTATCACCAATTGTAGTTGTGCAAGGTTAATAATAGTTTATTAACCAGTTGCGTTACATTTATGGTTGTTTTCATCATTCTGTTATTGTGAGGATTTCGCTCAAAAAAAAAACTAACTGATACTTTCTCTTCAAACAAGAATATTGTCTTCTTTGCATGCTCTCTATAATTGTGTTATTTTATTTCAAAAAGTGTTATAGATTTCCATATTTGGCATTAACTTCATTAATTGATCGTTACTTATGTATGGATTTTAGCGGGTTATCGCACTGTGTTTTGGGAGTATTCAAATGACGTTTAAAGAGAAAAATGAAGTTTTAGAAACAGTTGAATATTAGTTTTGGTGCCTATTTGATTCGATCGTAGTTATAATAAAAATAAATCTTTAGACTCTAATTTTGGGGAAAGGGAAACTGTTTCTTTAAAAACTTTTTTAGTCAATTCAAAATTGCTCTATACTTCATCTTAGTTCATTTCCACTTATGTAAAAATTTTTGCTAAAGACTTTGCAAGAAGAAGATAAACAATTACACGCCTTATAACCCGATTTCGAAAAGGAACCGACTTGTAACTAAAAACCAAAAATATATAAAAGTCCAAATTTCTCGCTACATAATTGACTTCTTTATTTCTTAAAAGACTCAGTTTTTTAAACGTTAAGAAATCACTAGTTGTGTTAATCATAACGGTAACGTCAGTTCTTTTTGTGTTTGAGTCCCGGAAATAATAGGTAGCATGTGAGAACCTCTTCGATATCCTTTCAAAATTACCGTTAATTTTAACTTTTTTTTTTTTTTTTTTTTTTTTTTTAAATAATGACTGAAAATCATTATTAAAAAAATGGATTTTAATTAAATAATAATTCTTCCCCCTTTTATATCCCCGCTCTGGTTTTCAATATTTCAAAAAACACCTTTGTGACAATTTAAAATTTGTATTGTTCCTTTTATTTCATTAAAATGTCCCCTTTTGCAATGAATACAATTTGTTTTGTTACTTTAGAAAAAATGCTGTGAAAAAGAGATCAATAAAAGTGCTGGTTAATAACGATAGTGGCCACGATAGTAGCTCATCCACCAGTACGTTCGTCTGTCTGTCTGTCTGTCCATCTGGTACTACTCTTTCAGTTGTTAATGATTATATATTTTTCTTTCGCCATATTTTTTTTTTATTTTCAATTTTTCAGTACAACATTTATTCAATTGCTGTAATTGAATTCAATTTTCTTTTTTCTCTATAAAATAATAATGAAAATGTTTAAAAAAACACACATACATCATACACATATGAACATATATAAATTGATAAAAACTATGAAATATAAAATAGGGGTACTCAACTCAAAAGTTGTCAGTTTATTTTATTGTTGTTGTTGTTGTTTTTTATATTAATTTTATTTTATCTTTTTCATTTTCATTATAAAATACATTCTTTAAAATAATTACAATTCATTCATTCAATTTTATTTGATTTCTTTTAATTAATTCATTTATTGCTACTTGAATTATTATTATTTTTCCATATTTTGTTTATTATTTCTTACAAATAATAACAGATAATTTGTGATTTTCCTCTACTCCTTTCAAAATTTCAATCATATTTTTTATATCCTTCACTACTGCGGGTGGTTGAGGTATAGAAATGATGCTACGGAATCATCTTCTGAGTCGATTTAACGATGTCCGTCTGTCTGTCCGGCTGACTGTCAATGATTTACTTTTGAACACTTCACAGGTCTCAATTTTTGAGATAAATCAATGAAATTTTATTTATTATTTTGCCCAGGGACGCAGCCTATTGTTCAGTCAAACATTTCAGATACCTTTCATACAAATGTTCTTTCTGCATGAGGTTTTAAGCTCATATAATTATTATGCGAGGATCGGTACATTGCTTCCCATACAAGCTCCCTACCAAATAGCATTTTGAAGAGCATAAATCTCATATATACTTTGGTATTGCAATAATAACTGGTGAAATAAAACTAAATATAAGCGAAAATCGATAAGCAAAATTTTACGAGGGTCGGTCCATAATTTCTTCTAGCCAGCAAAAACAATTCATTCTAAAACTCTTAAATTTCAATGCAAAAATGTTACTTTCACAATAATATACTGCACAGCTAAGAATAATTCACTAATATTTCATAACGGTGTTGTAGAGTATTAGACAATCGGTTTTGATCAACTTTAACATTTTGACTTGTTTAATTTTGCTTTTGGTTTTGTTTTAAACAAAAAATCAATTTAATTAAAAATATCAAATTTCAATGAAATAAAAAAAATAAAAAAAAACAAAAATCGAAATCAAACAAAATGTAAATGTAAAGTTCATTTAATTGACATTTGTTCTGTATGTTTGACATCTCATCATCATTTTATAAAACAATACTACAACTACAACAACAAATAACAGCAACAACTATTAAAACAATTATAAAACCCATCTGTATGTTTTATGCCAGTTGATATCCATTAGTTTTATTTGTCGGTTGAAAAAGTGTTGGGGGAGGGGGGAAGGTAGATATGTGGGGTTTATTTTATAATTAAAATTATTTCATAAATATGAGACTTGTTATTTTTGTTTTGTCACCTTTTAGAGAATTGAGCTAAAAAGTAGAAATTAGGACATAAGTAGCATTTAAGCCTGTTTATGACATTTGAATATTTTAGTTGAAACTTTATTGAATTCATTTTAATATTGAGTTTGTACTTAAGAGATTTAAACACTTTTAACTATAATAATGGATGATTTTGAATGCAAAACATTACAGAAATAAAATCAGTTCAAAGTGGAAAACATGAAGTTAGTAAGTTCACACTATTTTAGGAGATGTGTACAAATAGAGTAAATAAACTTCTAATACACGTATGAAAAAGCCATAATTTGCAGATTTACTAAAATAAAATAGATCATCATTTGATGTGAAAATAAATTAATTAAATTAAATTAATGAAATAAATTAAAATTTTGAATTTTTTCTTTTGAAAAATAAAATTCAAATTTTAACTTAACTTAAATTGAATTAATATATATTTGTTTGAATTTTCAATATAATGTATACTAACTTATCCATGATTCAAGGAATTAAAAAGTATTCCCACTATTTTATATATATATTCCAAAAACCTCTATTCATATAAGTGATATTTAAAATTAATCACTTAATGTGGTTATATTCACAAGTCGGGTAGGTCAGAGAGATTAACACATTTTACTATTTTTATACCCTACACCGTGTTTAAAACGGACAGAAAAAATAGTCGTACCACCACTTTTAAATATACTGTTCGACTCAGAATCACTTCCTGAGTCGATTTCAGCATGTCCGTCTATCCGTCCGGCTGGTTGTCCATGTAAAACTCGTTAGCGAAGTACAGGTCGCAGTTTTGAAGGTATTTTATAATATTTGACACGCTTAATTTAATTATACGAGGATCGGTTCATTATTTCTTATTGGTCCCAAACAACCACCCCTTCATATATCAATTTGAAACTCATTAATCGTTCATATACATGGGTATTGTAAAAATTGGAGATACATTAAAGCTAGCTGTGCGAAATTTAACGAGGGTCGTTCCATAATTTTTTCTAAATGCTATATAACCCTACAGAAATTTTTTTCTTAAAACGCATGAATTTCACATAAATGTTATTATGATAATATATTGCACACGCAAGTATAATAAGGAAATCCTATTATACGAGGGTCGTTCATAAATTTTTCGTAGAAAAAATTTAACAATTAACAATGTGGTATAGATGGGCTTGACCGACTATTACATTTTTACTTGTTTTATATTCAAAAAATGCTTGGAATGCTTGTTTTGTAGATAAACGCGCTAAATACACGAAGATTATAATTTTAATTCCCTTCGTTAGAATGAAGCTTTACAACTAAAGTTAAGGTTTTATACACTTATTACATATTCATTGATCGATATCGATTAACTTCAATTGATTCGATTCCCAAATTGGTTTAGGTTTCTTAAAATATTAAAAAAACGAAATTTCAAAACTTTCGGTTCACATAAGAATCGTCATTAATAGAAGAAGAGACAATTGCTTGTCTACCCTTCAGAATCAGAAGTGTCCACCTTCGTTCTTTTGATGGTATATTAATTTAGTTTAAAATCGTATGCATTTTCTTTTTATTACATCACATTTTTCAAATTTTAATTTTTCTTCAATTCCATTCGTTTATATTAAAGTTTACACCTTTAAATATCAATTAGTTTTTTTAAAAAAATAACATTAAAATAAAAAGAAAAAATAAACAAAAACTCCACAAATAGATAAACTTATTGCTGCAATACAGATGAATATTTGTTGTTGTTGCTGCATTTAACTCTTTGAAATTGTTGTTATTTTAACTGCAATCGTGTGGTACAACTATTCCACTTCATATACAAACATGTACGCATTTAAGTGTTTTTTTCTTCGAAAAGGAAATTACAATAAAGACGAAACAGAACAACAAAAAAAGTCATAAAATTAAATACTGCATTTTCTATTCATGCCACAGCTGATACAACGGCGGCATGTAGAAGGGAACTCTTCAAACAAAACATACATAATTGAGAATATTATATTTGACAACGACGAATTTAAATACCCTTCATTACAAGTTGGTTTTAGCTAACATTTACGGATAAACAACATCACATCACAAAATAATCTCTATAGCTTCTTAGATACTCATAGACAAGGAAATTACAATCAATTGAGGATCAATCAGTTTTTATATTAAAAGTTCCCGACAGGACGCTGCTATAAATTTAAAGACCAAAAGCGGATCATTGAAGTTAATTTTTCTAAAAAAAATTCTTACTGGATAAGGCATAAATGGGGTATGTTCTGGAAGATCTTTCGCAACTTCTTGGTAAAAATTTTATGCTTCTGTTACTCGAAGGAATTTTGAAGAAAACTTTATACTCAAAAGCAGTCAAAATTTCCCCAAAAGTTCTTGGTACGGCAAGCAATATGCTCTTGCAGCAAAAGAAGCCAATTATTTCTTAAAACGGGCTCAACGAATACAGCTGCTTCCGTGCACTTATTTTTGGCCTGAATTGATATCCTGACACTAATGTCGCATCTGTACCAAGAGATGAAAAACCCATAAATTGCCCGAAGCTAAGAGCAGTAGAGAGAGATTTGGGCTCTTGTCAAAAGAAAATTGAACATCATTAAAGAGAGCATTTTAAGTCCAAATTGTTATCCATGATCTACTTTACTCCTTTTTCATAGGAAAATTTTATTGATTTTTTGTTATTGGACCCGTTTTTTAGTCTTTCGATAACAAATACATCAAATCGATGTTGATGTCAAATATTTTTTTGGATATTAAAGTGGTCGTCAGCTGCTACCTTTAGGTAAAATACCTTCCTCTCGGTATTTTACATAGAACGAAAAACCAAATGCATTCCCTTTTAACATTTGTCACAGTGTAGGGTATCTCATAAAGAAGATTTTTGTTAAGGCATCAACATAAAAATAGTTGTGGCACTGATATAATTCCAACTCTTGTACTAAATCTATATGTTTGTGTATTCCTCACTTGTGCTCTTGTCGTAGAACCATAATTTTAAAATTCATGCAGGTATTTAGATCGTGTTTATGGAACATTTAATACGAATATAGAATTTCTACTGATTTTGGTATTTTTATAAAACAATTTTAGTTTTATGGAGAAACATAAATACTATAGAGAGGAGTTTTTTATTTGTGAAATATTTTGAAAATCATTGAATTTAATTTCTAGATCAATTCATGGTGAGTGACGTTTGAAAAGCGCTTCTAAGTAATGTTACGAGGTGCTACAATTGACGATTTTAACCACACATTTGGTGGTGGTACTGATGATCATGATCATGTTGTTGATTACTTTAATGATGATGATTCTTGTTTAACGAGGCGTAAAATTGGTCATGATAAAAAAGGAAGAGAACAGAGAACGAGGAGAACAAACGATTTTAATTGACTTAAGATCAGTTAATTAAATTTAACTCTTTACGAAGGGAAACTGAAAAATTATCAACTGTTAATAATTGGAAAATTCTAAAAATTTTGTTAAATAAAAAGATCCAATTTCCGGGGAAATCTCTATTAAAATAACAGTAAAATTTCCTAAATTTAAGGGAGTTGAAAGAAAAGAAAAACTATTTCCCTCTTCATCAAAAAGTTGGATAGGTCATGTTCTAATCAGAGATATCCAAAAAGAGAGGGATAAAAAACAAATGATGTAAATGTGTTAGTGTCTTATACTCAACTAATTGAAATATTTCTCTTATTACACAGAAAAAAATTTATGTATTATATTATTATTATAAATATATAAAAATACGGACACTCAGATTCATTAAAAAAATTTATAGGAAATAAATATGTTTCTATATTTCAAAATTTTTCGTAACTTTATTTTTTCAGTGTATATTTCATTAAAAAACATGCGACATTAACTAACCTGCTTCGTTGAAAGTTAGCATGTGACTGATTAAAATGAAATTTCCCTGTTTTATTCACTAAGCCGAGAGTTTTTTCGATGATCGTGTTAATTCTCTGTAAAAGAGGAACAACTGAATATTCTGGTGTATTGTTTGGTTATCTCTGGTTTAAATATTTTATTTATTTTTATTTGTATGTTCGTATGTATGTTCGTATGTAATTTTTTTAATTTTTGGTAATACTCGCATTTTTTGTGGTCTTGTAATATTGTAACGACTTATTATGGTTTTAAGCCTTATTTGTATGTCTGTTTTTCATCTTCCCTTTTGACCATGTTAATAGTAATAATAATCATTAACTTCTTGGTAAGAAAAATAAAAAGAAAAAGGGAAAAAAAGAAGGAAAAGAAATGTATGAATAAGAATGTTAACAAATAAACCATTATGTTTGTTGTAAATCTTTTAAGAAAAATGAGGTAAACATTATCATTAACATTAACCAGCTACAAAACAAACAAAAAAAAACAACAATAAAAAACAGGAACCAACAAAAAAAAACGTTAAGAAGTAATAAAAGTACTTCATCCATCCATACGTAAATATTCTGAATTGCACATACAAGAACAACAGCACCATCAAATGATGTTGTTGTTATACATGTTATATTCAACATTCTGTATTACATGCGAGTGAATACAACAACAATAAAAAAATAAATCACAAATAAACATTATTTTAAATTTCCAACAATTGTATTTGTTCTTGATCTACATTAAAAATATCTGTATTATTATCTGAAGTTATCATTTGAGATTTTCCCGATCGTTTCCACTGAAATTTTGGTTCACAAAGTAAAAATGTTTTCGAATTATTTTGTAGATAAATTCAATTATCTCTTCTCTTTTCGTACAATTTGCGCACATTTTTTATCACCAAACTATAATACTTCTACAGTATTGACTCTATAACTTTATCAAATATATCCTTTAGATATATTTGATACAAGTAAGACTGACTAAAAATGGAGTGAATAACTTTTTTTGTCTTTAGCAGGAATCTTAAATGAGTGAAATCCACATCATGAATGTACTTCCCCGATTCCCTTCTATCCATATCTTTAAAATTTAAAACCCCGTTTCAGTATCTTGTCTACATACTCACCATTCGGAGAGAGTAAATGTAAAATAATTTATGGTACAGCCCACTTTACGGAGAAGTCGTTATCTGTTTGGAAGAACCTTCATGATGTTGTATCCCTCTTTTTTCTATTCATATTTTTCTCTAACTTCGATAATGGTTCTAAATACTACCGCTGGAAACATTTTATTGTTGTTGAGTCTTTAGGTATATGTGTGGTATGATAAGGAAACTCTAAACTTTGATTGGTCCATCAATGGGTTATCCTTTGGAAATATCTTAATGTCGTATTTCATTTATTTTTTTTTTTCGATTGCGATATAGAAGCTCCTATTGATTCAAAACAAAAAATGTTTGGTTTTGGATATCATTTTATCTATTTGGTCGTGATCAGCTGAGTGCTCAGAAATCCAGTTTTCTTCTATTTTCTATGAGAATTCTCAAGACGTTTTATGGGTCTGTAGATGAAGCTTTAAAATCACGTTGCATTGTGACTGCAAATATAAATAAATATTCGAGACGAAATTCTGCAAAGCTTTCAAAAAATATCTTCTGGAATTAAAATATTAATATTCATAAGATAAAGGATTTTTAGAAGGTTCATCCATTTCGTCTGACCTCCAATACTTTAACCTCCAAACCTTAAAAATCATTGATATCAATTTGTTTAAAAACGCTTTAAAGGTTTATGGTTTTGCATTAATTATTCAATAAAATTCAACTGCATAACCGGGTTCTGGTAAAAAATAAAAAACTGAATCAGCTGTTTCTTCAACTAATTTATTCAGTTGAATTCGAGAATTCGTTTTTTTTTTTGGGTCAAGTTTATACGAATAGGGCAGCCTTGATTCGTCTTATTTTTGTCTTATTTACATATACATATATTCATATTGTTGTTGTTGCCTTAGTACTATAATATTTATGTTTGTTTTCATTTGTTGTTGTTATTATTTTAATATTAAATCTTAGTAATTTTGTTGTTGTTTTGTTGCTGCTGCTGCTGTTGGTGTTTGCTGCTTTTGTACGCTGATCGTGTAAGTAGCGCGGTGAACGAACTTAAAGTAGTTTGACTGGAAAGTAGAAATGTATTGAATTGTTGTTGTTGTTGCTTTTGTCATTGTTGATATTGTACGAGTATCTTTTTCTTATGCTGATGTTGTTGTACTTCTCCATATTTCGGCTAAAACAGAAAAATATTTCTACTCTGTTTTAAATCGGGCTTAAAACGTGAGCATATTATTTCTTCTCTTAAAGAACAAAGAGTGAAAATTGTTGTTGGTAAAAAGAGAGTATTATTCTTTACATTTCTCTTCTCTTAATACCGTTTAGAAAATTTTTGTTGTATTATTTCATATATTATTTAGGGTGATGAATTTAAATTTTTGATTCTTTTTGAAAGACAAATTTAAATGTCATTCCCCTATTTTTTTTGTAAATTCTATATCATTTATAACTTGTTTTTTTTTTATTTGAGAATAAAATTTATTATATTTTTTATTAGAATTTATAATATTTTATTGTTAATTTGCAAGTTTGTTGACTAAGTAATATATATGCAGTTATGTCCAAAAAAATAGGGTGAAACTTATTAACTGCGGTAAAATTTAAATAGAAAGTAAACTATATTTGTGCCCGATCGTAGCAAATATTCCTAGTCACTATCAAAAATAACAACACCAATAGTGGTACATTACTTTATGTACATAAACTTCATATTCACATTGTACAAAAAATCATTAAGTCATCATTAAGTTCGTCAAAATTTTGTAGGTAAATTAATTGGAAATATTTTAATCATATTAAAATGTAATTTGTTTATTATATTTGACGGGTTAAAAATTGGTAGTCCACGCACATGTTTAGTATCAAAATCAGTTGAATTATTTTATAAAGATCGTGATAATTATACATACAGAAAAAAAACATGAAGCAAAATCAACGTTTAACATAGTTGATTTAAGATTGAATAATATTTTTTCAATTTAGTTTAAAGTGAACCCTTTTCCATTTGTGGTGAAACAGTATTGTACTTATTTGAATCCTTCGATATTAATGTACAAATTTTACAACTTTTCTTTTTTAACGTATAAGAACGTTAAAGCATGAAATCTGCGAAAAATTCTTCAAGTGCGTTACCTTCTAATTCAATAAATCTGTTAAAAACTTATCCCAACTAAAAGTTCTTTAACGTAAGTTCGAAGATAGTATGGCAATATAAATCCATGCAATATCCATCTCGATAATACTCTGATTCCCTGTAATATAAATCTTATTACCTCATTAAAATTATATTATCATCAAATTCTAATTTACCCATAAATATACTTCTATTCAAAATCGAAAATAGTTAAAAAATGATTTTTTAAAGGAATCAAATGAAGTGTAAAATCACCCAAAAATACGAATTTAAGATCGTGGTATTATCATTTGTTCGTTAGGACAACAGAGTGGTTGCACTGAGCAGCTTTGATATTCTAGCGATTTGAAATACCATGTCAAATGTCATTCCCTTTATTTTTCTAGAAAAAGTTTGATCATTTTATGTGTTTTCACTAACCTAAAAAAATTGCGTTTTAATTAAGTTTTTAATTAACAAAATCACTTAAAGGGAATCCGATCTAATGAAAATTGTTGATGATATTGTGCTTCAGCTGTCGTATATGTCCCTATCAATCTATTTGAAACAGAAAACAGATGACAATAAGATTGGCCTATTTTTTTGCCCATAACTATATGTACAATCATGTCATGCTTGTATGTTGTTTGCCAGTGCTAAATATCGTTTCAGTCACCTTTAATTATTCTGTTAATTTGTTTTTAGACGTCTCATTTAAGCGCGACTTTTGCATTAAAAATCTCAAGAAAATAAATGGAATAAATAACTTCATGTGAATTATCAATTAAAAAACCTGTTCAAATTTACTTCAAATTTTCAATATTTTCTTGTAATTTTATTGTTCAATGAGGACACTTTTTTATTTCTAATATTCTCAAATGTTATTATTTAGTTAGTATCATGAAAATAACTATTTTTGCAAAACAGTTGCAGTGAGATTGTTCTTGCAACTATGCTGAATCAAAAAGCAGTAAGATCCATAGATCCATATATACAATTTTGCAATAGGAGTTACTATTAAGAATCAATATGACATTTCGACTTTTAATATTAAATTTTAATTTCTTGAGAATCAATTCGACTAATTTATATATTTTTATCTATTTCCAGGTAAATTATTTGTTAAATACTGATTTGAAACGAAGGTAATTTGAATGAATTTTTTAATATCAAATATCCTGGGTACTTCTGACATAAATATGTAGCATGAACATTAAAATATATCCAAAGTCTTACTGCTGATGAGGGATCAATTTCATTAGAATTAAAAGAATTTATATGTAAGAAATCAAAATTATGAAAATAATCAAGCAGAGAGAAACATTGCGTAACTCTCAGCTGACGCCAATGCTACAAAAGTGTGCAGTTAATTATGAATTTTTCTTCCGAACAGAATAAAATTACAAGTTATGCCCTCAAATTAGTTCCAAAAATCGAATTAGGAAAAAGAATTTCAAGAAAAAGGAACATGAGACCACGTTAGTTACAGGCAGCTAAATGGGCTTTAGTACTTAACGATTTTTTTTTGAACCATTCTCAAGAAAGTTCACAAACTACCAGAAAAGTCCAGTCTTAACGACAAATATTTCAATTTTCTATTCACAAAATGCTGTCATCATAATAGAGACAATAGAGGTAATTATGCTGAATTTTTAGGAAAACACCGGAATAACCAGCAGATTCGATACGTCATCGTAACCTGCAAATGAAAATCTTAAATTTTGAATCAATATAATTTCGTATATTAATAAAAAAGAACTAAAATGTTGTTTCCAATTTAATTCCAAAACATCTTTTATTTGCAGTTAATACTTTATTCCCAAATTGAATATTGTTATACTTAATTAAAGTGTTATTTACGTTAAGACTTTTCACATGAATCATTGAGAGACAATTACTTTTATTTAAGCTTCCTTTTCTTTAAAGTTCAATTCGAGTTAAATCTGGAACACAATACGTCCCTTATATATTATTGTTGTTGTACAACCAGATTTCAACACGTGAACCTCAATTATATGATTTTTTTTATATTTTGTAGTCACTACGATCACAGTTAAATGGCCACATGTTGGTTAGTTCATTTGCAAGACAAGAGGATTTAACAGCAAAAAAAGAAATCAGAAATCATAAGACAAGAAAATCCATTTGGAACACATGTCTATAACAATTTAAACACAACAAAAACAATAATTGAAAACAACAACAACAGCATCAAACTTAACATCTTAACTTTCATAAGAAACACATTTAAACTCACTCTTGTCCTCTTTCTATATCTGGTATATGTTGCGACTGACTTTACGAGTAGCTGTTCAAGAAGTATCTGTAACAATTTATTTCTAAATATTGTCATACCTTATGGATACTTTTCTTTTTTATCTCTCTCCTAAACATACTTATTTTTGTAGTTATTGTAGTTATTGATTATTGGTGAACAAAATGAAAATGCTATTTTCTTCACTCATGTATTTGTGTGGATTTGTTGTTGTTGTTTTATTTTTTCTAACAAACAAATTGTTTACATTGTTTCCTCACGAGTTTAATTTAATTTTTTTCTTTTGTTTTTGTTGTTATGATTTCTAGATAATGTTTTTTTTTACATCCCAATGTGAACAACCAACATCAAGTCATACTTAATAATTTGTTAAAATCATTGGCTGTTGACTATATTTAGTTACTCTTTTTATAAAGTTCATTATCATCATTATTTATTCATGATCACGATCATTGTCATGATCTTTATTATTATGATTTTCTATGTGTGTTTGTGTGTGTGTGTTTTTATTATAAGGGTGTTTAAATTTAATCACAGATTTTAGTTCTTTTTAATATTTGAAATCAAATCCATAAAATGCGGGTTTTTACTTTATATTGCATTTAAATCAATAAATAAATCCTGAATAATTTATTTAATTATTGTGTTTAAATCATTTTGACATTTGAATTGTAATAAAGAGAAAAAAATTACAATAAACTGGTTTCAAATTTCATTCCAAAAATGATGTAAAAATTTTAAATAAATACTTACACACGTACACATATTTTTTTAATTAATTTAGACATTTTAACTAATAAATAATGGGGAGATCATCATAAAATCTGGTATCTAGAGAAAAACTGCTATGATCTGATGACAAAGATATTATACATTCGACGTAATAGAGTGGAATGAAACGCATATAAAATTAACTATGAATTGGAACTGTTTTTAAATCTAATATATAAAACGATTTTCTGATCATGAAGTAGATCAAACTATCTGTGCAAGAACGTACTTCATTAGCTAACGTGTACTTCCTTTAAAATGTTCCGTTCAATAAAACTTAGCGTTCGACTATGAATTTGTCTCCGATATTGCTTAGTAATAAAGAAAAACAATATATTTACAGTTAAGTTATACTTAAATTTTCCTTAGTTTTCAAAGAAGAGAAAAATCAAACTGTAGTTTAGAAAAAAAAAGAATTTATAATGATTATGATTTTCCACATTTTCTTGGTAACATTGAAAAATGGCAAGATACAAAAAAATAACGGCATTTTTGAGTTGCTAGCAAAAAATAACTGGTTTCGTTTAATAAGCTAAAGTTTACATTCACATTAAAAAGAAAACTCTCTTGATAAATGTATCTAATAGATACAAAATATTTTAAGATATATAAAGATGGTAGAAAATCAGAAAAGAGTGTAAGAGGGAGAGCGAGAATAAGAGAACAAGATTAAATGATTGTTGCTGTTACTAATGCTAACAGCAGCAGTTTAAATAACTTATTTTACTATCTGTTAGATACATCATAAACATTGTGCTTATTCTTTAACTGATCATTGGCTATTAGAGGAGTATAATGGAAATAGTTATCACGTGAAAGGAAAGAATTCATTGTTTATTATTCTTCTTTATGCAAACCATATACAGCAGTATTCAAAATAATAGTAGTGATTTTAACAGGACGAGCAATATTATGTACCAAAAAATTACGAATTTTTATAAAAAGTCTTAGATATCGGGGATAAAGATATGAACAAATTATAATATATTATTGCATTCAGACCACAAATTGTATCTTAGAAGGTTAATTAAAAATAAATTAAATACTTTAATTCTCAAGAAGGAACCATTGCTCACAAAGAAACATACGCCATTATGCATAAGATATAAATATGGCCATATGATGCGACCTAAAGGGAAATATTGAAAGAAATCCATGTTGTTTAATGGACCTTAATCAAGGCAATATATGTGCATTATGTATAGTTTAACAACATAATTTTAAAGATGTAATATGGGAATAGTTTTCATACTATAGAGTTGTCCTTTTTTATATTAATTAAAAGGATAATAAATCTAAAATGTTTACGTTAAAATTATGCAAAAATGTAGTGCTGTTTCAGGCCGAATGAAATATGCCTTTTAAAAAGATTTTTTCAAAATATGACGATCCAAAACACACTACAAGTTTAGCTGAGGGTTTTGTTCTCAACAATCTGAATTGATGAAAAGTCGATGAACTTCCAATACCCTAATTTGATGTCCTTATAATACTTTTTAATAGATATTAAAGAGTGTAATTCTAAAGGATTTACATAATGTGTTGAAAAATTCTGAGCTGTAACGTGGGGAATTGGCATTAAATATGGGAAATACGAAATTATCCTTTTTTTGATCTGTCGTTTTTAAAATGCATTTATATGAGTTTATTTATTTATTTATTTATTTATTTATTTATTTAATTTTTTTGTTAAATTTGGCATCCAATTTTTTATGTGTCTTAACGATTAATAATTCAGTTTTAATATTACAACAAAATATATTAAAAATATGAAAATTTTCCACAAAAATATTATACTTTGATTTTTACAGTACATTTACCTATTTTTTCGTACCCAACTGTATGTTGTATCTAGTATGACTTGACTAAATTGTATCCGTAAGATTCTTTCTTTTTTTCTATTTAAGTTCGTTGTTTAGTTTATATTAAGTCTTACTTGAAAATTTTGATGTTATTGTTGTTGGTGTTGGCGAGATTCTATTTTACTTAACCTGGAGGAAACTTAAAAAGACAGACAGACAAATAAAGACAGAAAAAAATCACAAATAAATGAAAAAAGTATAAATAAAAGAAATGAAAAATAAATTCTCTATTGTACGAAATTATATGAAATTTTGTCGTTCTTCTTGTTGTTTTTGTGGTACAAGTAACTTAATATAGAATGAACAGATAAAAAATAGACAAAATAATGAAAAACAAAAAATAAAAATAAAATAAAAATCTAAAAAGCTTAAAAGAGTTTTAACGTTAAGAGTCATTTACCTTTTGGGTAACACAAATGAAATTAACAAAAAATAAAATCTGAAAAGAAAACTAAAAAGGGTTTTTTTAGAGACGCTTCTTTATTTTATTGGGTTCCCCTATTTGATACTCAATAAAAAATAGAGAAAGATTTATGAATTCATTAGACAATAGATTCTTTTCATATTATTAATGGTTTCACAAGGTTTATGAAATGTTTGCTCTCACTAAGTGACAAATTGTTTATTTTTCTTATGGTGAATGGCTGCAAATGCGATAGCGTTTGAACTGAACAAAAGAAAAATCGATATTATTCGTATTAGCGGTTGTAGATAGTTTTGGACAATTGTGTCAGTGTCTTTATTGAAGTTAACAAGTCACGTCCGTTTATTACAAAAATCTTCACAGTGAAAGTAATATATCGAGATAATCTATATTTAAAGAAATTTTAATAATAGAACTGCCCAGTTAGCACTTTCATTAGAATTTCGCAAGATTTTTTCCGCTAAGAAATGAGATCGAAAAATGTTTAAAAGATAAAAACGTACGGTTTTCATTTCTTATTCGATTGGAATTATAATTACAATTTACATAATTAAAATTTTTTATAGTTTTATTATTTTTTTGAAGTGCATTCTGTCACTTTGCTCGAACAGGTAGTCCATCTCCGTTTATAATAATATTTTTAGGTATGTTTTTTGTCACAATTTTGGGCATCTTTTTTTGTTGTGAAAAATCTGCCAGGACATACGCTTCGTCATCCTTTATGCAGTAAGACTTTATTTTATAAAACTAAACTTCGATTTCTGTACTCTGTTTTTGGCCATTAAATTTTTAGCAGATTTCCTTGAGCCCTGTTAGCTTTAACAGTTCGTGTGCTAACCGGACTGCTTTACTACCGGATGTGTTGAGAGCCCTTCTGAAAGTGCTTTCTACTTTTTTGATTCTGAAACATCATATGTGCCATTTTTCTACCTGAACCGTATTTTCAATAAACCTAAAAATGCTTTCGGTACTTGTTAATAACATTGGAAACAGGTTGACGGCAGAAAAAGTTTTTCTAGAACCAAGTTGGATTTTGTGAGAATATTTAATAATTTTGTAGGCATTAGTTCTGGTCACTTATTGTAATCAGATTAAAATCGAACACGTTTTTCTGTTTAAAATCTGTATCAAGTATCACTTGATTCCTTTTTGCAACAAAAGTTTTGATTCCTTTTTGGTTAGAAGCTTTAATGATAAACGTCTGTCGAGAATTTTTCGGTCTCACTCCTTACAGTACGGGCTCGAATTGCGCAACTACCTGTCGCAACTTTAAAAAAATCGATAAGTAAAACTTTCTACATTTCATCATTATATTTTACTCAATTTCCGTTAAGTTTCTGTTCAAGAATCTGTTATTATCGCCAGTTCTTATTTTTATTTTGTTCAGTAATTGCAACTATAATTTTTATAACGGTGGCACAAATCACCCGTACTGTATTTATTTATTCTGAAATCATTTAATTATTTCTATAAAATGCTATAACTCTTCGTAAATTAGAAATTGAATTCGTAAATCTGCAATAGAGAAGATGATTTTTTTATAATTTTAATTATTTTTGTATCCCTTGAAGTTCATAACGTGTATATTATTTTAATCAAATTTATTTTAATTATAGATTTTTAGGAAAAATGTTAAAATTTTAATTTATTTAATTTATGTTTATATTTCAAATTTTATTAACAAAGTAGATATTTAAAACATTGTCTATTTTTGGGCATTTCTTTCTATAACATTACCATTGCCTAATTTAAGGTTGAATATTAATTTCTTTGATTTGTCATTAAAAACACAAGAACATATTTTTAGCATTTTATTTTTACGATTTAGCTTTAAGTTCGTAATTTAATAATAGTTTATTATACATGCTTCTGTTATCCTGCTCTTTTGAACCTGAAACGTTTCTATATATTCTATTTAAACTTTATTTTATCCATATTTCCCCCTCTTAGTTTAGTTACATTTTTCCAAGAATTCTTCAATTTATTTATTTCTTATTATTTTTTTGCCTCATTTCTAAACAACTTGTTGCTCTCGTAATTCTGTTGTTTTTGTTATAAAAAAATTAATTAATTTTTATATTTAGTTTTTTGTTTTTGTTGTGCTTTTGTAATTGAATTTATATATAAATTCTCTATAAACACTGAATACTTTGTGGTGTTACAATGTTTTTAGTTCTATTTCTTTCTATGTCTCTAGTTTTATATATTTATTATTGCATTAATGCTTATAAAAATGAACAAACCAAAAAAATTGATATTACCCTGAGGTAATAACTTCCAAACTAAAGCAGTTAAAGCATTGAAGCATTAAAGACTCATAGACTCATAAACACGCTTTACAAACACAAACACAAACACAAACGATATGTTGTTATTCGGAAGCAGAAGGAACCAGAAGTAACAAACCACCACCAACCTGTTAACTGGCAACACACACAACTGACTGACTGACAAATCTAAAGAGGAAAAGAAAGAATTTCAAATAGATGATGGAATTATAAAAGAGAACATTTTTTCAAAGAGTATAAATATAAGAGTATATTTTTTGTAGAAATAATGAGCGAGCATGCTTATTAAACAGCTGCTTTTAAAATCATAACAGAGAGTGTTTTTTTTTTAATTTCATTTTAAGTGAAGAGAGTAAAAAATGTGGAGCTATTAAAAAGTCTCCACTTTAAAAGCAACAGTTTTGTTTTGATTCGTTTGCCCCACAAAATAATACAAAATTTATTTAAGAGTTTCAATGTTTGTGTATGTTTGAATAAGAGAAATATTTCTTGTTACCACAGAGAGGGTGTGTCTCGTGTTGTGGGAAAACTCTACACTTTGTTAGTTGAAGTAGGAAAAATGTTTAAGAATTTTCTCTGAATTTTCCTAGAATGTTAGACATGTGTTTAGTTTTTCCCGTGTGTCATTTTTTTGTTAAAGAGAGTCTTTGTAATGATTATTCTCTTATTTTGTAATTAAGTTATGTGTTGTGTTGTTCTTTAGATGTTTTGATTTTTCAAACGCATTTGTAAAAACTATCTTTTGCTTTAACTTCAGTTCGCGATGGAACTTTGAACATTACGGTTCGCATCTAAGAGAAATTTTACGTGACAAACGGTTCGTTTTTCAATTTTTTGTTTCAAATTAATAAATTAATACAAAAACAAAAAGTAAAATTTTTTTTATAAATTAAAAAAGTTAGAATTTGGAAATTTATCAAAAGAAAGAAATTAAAAGGAATTTGTAAAGTGTGTAGAAAAAGAATAAAAATCTAAGATTTTGTAATTTTGAATTGAAAATTTTTTATTTTTCCTTTAATAAAACAAATATTTATGATTTATTTTAAATTAGAAAATAAATGAATTTATTGTAAATTAAAAAAAATATTGTGCCTAAATTTTTATTATTAAATTTAAAAATCCCTTAAAAAAAACAAAAACATAACATAAAGAATTTACTGAAATAATCTCTAAAAGCCTAAAATTATACTTTAAATTTAAATTTAAAAGTTTTGCAAAAATCCTAACAAAGAAAATCTAAATAAAATAAAAAAAATTGTAATCTATAAAGAAAAAATGAAATTTTACTAAAGAAACAACATAAGAAAAAATAAATAAGAAATCATCTTTAAGCGTCTAAAAACACACTTGTTGAAAGCATATGACTTGAAATCTTTAGGAAAGTTATATACAAATATCAACTATTCTCAACAGTTAAATATATTGGTTTCAAATCTTAAAAAGTAAAAAAAACACAAAAAACTGAATTATAAAACTCCTAAAATAACGCCACAAGTTTTAAAAAGTTTTAAAATAAAAAAAGTTTATGTCACTATTTAAAATTAATAAAAATTTGTTTAAGTTGACGTATCTTTAAAATTCTCACATTTTAATGCGGTTTCCCTAAAATATGCCACAAAACTGTTTAATATTGTTTCCTAAAGATATGCTATAGAAAAAATATTTAAACTTAATTCAACTGAATTACAAACAAAATAAATTGCAAAAATTACGAGAAATTCCTTATTTAAAGCAATTGTGTTTGTATTACGTGCTTGAGTGTCCTTTAAAAGGATTTTATGATGAAAATTAAATAAAGTGGATTTTAAATATTAACAGCAGCGTAAAAACAAAATAAATATTATTAAAAAATAATATTCTGTGAAACTGAAACGTGTCACATTTTGTAAAATAAAAAAAAAAAACAAATGAAACCATAACTGCAAAAAAAGGAGCAAAAATCCATTATCATCATAGTGAGTGAATGCATAAAAATGACTGGCTTGTTTCAAGACTCACAGCAATAGCAATGAAGGATTAAATACAATAAAATAAAAACAATTACAACAACAACTTCATTTTTCTCTCCTGGCACAGGATTAATAACAGCTTATAACACAATTCAACAATTGTAACAGCAAATATTAAAAATCCTTAATGAAAGGATACAAAAAAATTATAAAAAATAATTAAAAAGAAAAACAGAAATAAATTTATTTTAAAGAAATTATTTAAATATAATTAAAAAAACAAATAAAAGATATCTTAACAAATTTATCTTAAAAATTAAGAAAAAAATAAATAAAATTATTGTTCTTA
Organism: Cochliomyia hominivorax; assembly: GCA_004302925.2. Classification (NCBI taxonomy): domain Eukaryota; kingdom Metazoa; phylum Arthropoda; class Insecta; order Diptera; family Calliphoridae; genus Cochliomyia; species Cochliomyia hominivorax. The sequence continues at coordinate 45,707,091 of PYHX02000467.1, read as the reverse complement.
CAATTTAAAATTATATAAATTATAAACAAAGAAAAAAGAAATAATTTATTTAAAAAATAAAAAAATTAAACAAAAAAATCTCTACAGGAAGTTGTTTTAAAGAAAAAAAAAACGTATCAACTTAAAAATTTTATCAAATAAAAAATTAACAAAAACAACAACAACATCTATTATAATAACAAAAAACATTATTATATATAAATTTTTCTTTTTGCCTTAACAAAAACAAAAACATCTCCCAGAAATTAATTGTTAAAAAAATTTAAACAAAATTTAGAAAAATGGTGGTTTTAGAAACAGCCACCGCCCTATTGGGTGGTCCATATGCTCAGGGAGCACCCGCTTTAAAAATGGTACAAAAACGTTATATTGGATTACATCAATGGTTGGGACCACTACGTTCTAAGGAACTTAAGGAACATATTGTAAGTTGTCATTCCCTTCTCCTCCTTCCACCATTTTAACAAAATTTCAATTTATTTGTTTATTTTGAGTGTAACAAGTGTCTACTTAAACAACTTTTATTATTGTTACGTATTTGGTTTGTGTGCGTGTGTATTTCGGAGAAAAATTATAGGAAATTTAAGTTGTCCTTAGAGATTCTTTTTTATTAGACAATATTTTCTTGTTGTTTATGTAGGTTGATCGATTGTCTTGTCATTATTCCCAGGAGACGGGGTTTTAATGTTTTTTTTTTATCTTTTTGTTTTTATTTGTAACTTTGAATATTTGACGACTTTAATAAAAAAATGTTAGGAATATATGGATCAGATCAGTGTATAAGGCTTTTGGGATGAATTTACAATTAATTTTTGTTTGTTTTTAAAAAAATTTCATATTCACAATATATTCTAGAGGTTTATCAAGAACATGGAATTCTGCAACTTTTATTTAACCCATTTAAAACATATGATTTGTACACAAATTCAGCTTAAATAATACGACAAAATGTGAATTTTAAAATATAAATTACAAAAGTAAATTCGATAAAAAAAAGTGTTCAAAATCTTCTAAAAGTTGTCATAAAGTGATTTTCAATATAATTTCCTATTCGGACCACTACCCGATTCCACTGAGATGAATGAATGAAATTTGATATGGTGCCTAATTTAGTAATCCTGATTACACCATCAATTGATTTCGATTATTATATAGAACAATTTCTGAGTAATCGTTCTAACATAATACTAAACTTAAAGCATATGTAAAGTGGTTCAAAATGGGCTAAGAAAATATGAATTTTTTTTAAAAAAGTCTAAACTTCTGAATAGCTCTCTTAACGACTCGAATTTAAGTTAATTTTTTGATACTCAGGTTTTTGTGCAAATTCGATATTGTGGGCAAATTGGTTCATGTGACTTTAATAGTTTCAAAAGACTGATATTTAGCAGGGAATTGTATTTGATCTGATGAAAACGTGTAAATTATAAAATCAAATTAAAACCATAATTTCCACAACCATAAATTGAAGTTATATAAAACTTGTTTGTCATTCTGAATATAAACTGAAATATTTAATCACATAATAAACTATAAGTATTCTTTGACTGTATTTAATTTGTAAATGAATTTTGATTTTTTTCCTTAACGAATATTTAAAAACTTTTTATTCCTTCGTTGGAATGTAATGCCAAAAAGTAATTACATATGACCTTATGAAGTGTGGTGTCTATCTGTCCGTCCAACTGTATGTGTGTTCTCACTTTCACAATAATTATTCGAGTTTTATGAAATTTTGCCAAATTATTTGTAATTATTTGTAATTGCTGTAAAAGCAAATTCGATCCAGTAATAAAGAATTTATAGGCCGATATCTGAGACAAAGTCAAAATTCAGACAAATAGTGTTTGTCAATTTTTCAAAAACTAAACTAAATCAGATTAAAATAAAGCAATTTATAGCAAAGTATCATTACTATTCCAAAAAAATATTATAAAAATTGGATTATTAGAAAGAAGGTTTTTGTCAAAATATGTGTAATTTTGTGAACTCCAATATATCGTTTACATATAAAATAGTTTATTGTTACACACAGAAATAAGAAGACGTAAAATCAACATTGAACATGTTTGATTTAAAATTGATTTATTATTTTTTGAATTAAGTTTAAATTGAACGTTTCCACGTTTGTGGTGAAATAATATTTTAATATTAATATTTAAAATTAAACAACTATAAACTTTTAAAAAATATTTTAAAGTGCTAAAATTTCGAGTAGTAAAAATTCAAGAAAATTCTCCTACCAAAACGCAGGATTACTTATCTCTTGTATCAAGTGCTCATTATAAGACTGGCGGCTATTTTGCGCTTTAACGCTTTATTAACGCTCTATTTCATCTTAATATTCCTTCAAACACTGTTACTAGTCAAAGTCAAAACGAGGCACAAAATCAACATAGTGCGCACTACATTATTTATTTTTAAAAATCGTTAGCAAAGTGTATTAAGCCGAATATATAACTTGTTTTTAAATATTTGATTTTAGTCATCTTTAAAATATGTTCAAATGACTTGTACGGCATAAAAGCAGAATTTTATGTTGATATTTATTTGTTTCTTAATGAAATGTTTTTTTAGTTAAAATTTTATTTAAATTAAATCAAATTTGAAATAAATGACAATATTTATACATAACTGCTCTTATCTTTTTAAAGTCAACAAAATCGTATTATAATAAAATTTACTTTTATCTCCATTTAATATCTACGTACACTAACACACACACTCACCAAATTTATACGATAAAAAATGTTTAAATAATTTTGAATAAATTGTTTTTCTTACTTTTGTTTATTGAGATGACAAAAAGTATTTAGAAAATATATTTTGACAAAAATATTTTTTGAATAATTTATTGGCCAATTCACCCGAAAGACAAACAGTTTAAGCTTCGTCACTTTTTTTGTTGTTTTCTTCTCTTGATTAAACAAAATAGAAAAAATAATGTAACTATTAATATGGAATATTAAAGTTTATATTTAATAAACAATTTAAATGTGAAAAAAGCTCATTTAGCCTTACATTCTAATAGACTTTGGTGTAATGGAAAATGTGTGTTTATTTGCTACTGAGCATCTCTTAACATCATCATCATAATCATAATCACCATCATTTTCATTCTCATCATCATTAGAAAAAAGAAAATATAATCATTTTATATTCTTTGGCCCTTAACAACAACTCCTTCAGTCAGTCAGAGCTTTTGTAATGAATGATACATATTTTATTATTAAACTAAAGCAAAAACAAAACACAGTTTATTTTACCCCTTTTTTGTTTATAAACAAAACAAAAAAAAAACAAATACAAGTAAAAAAATGTATATAAACACAACAAGCAACACTTTGTAATTGCACTCGTACTTACACACATACACTCAAAGTGTATGTTTTTTTTCTGTGTTTTTTGTACGTAATAAAAATGTGCATCCATGCGTAAGATGTCATAGAAACACGTAACAAGTGTCATGCACTTCATACGTCATTTAGACTCACTCGTGTAGTCTTTAAAAACCCTAAACACTTTTTTCTTTTATTTTTTATACACTTTTTTTGTATTTTTATATTAAAAAAATTTACAGAAAAAAAGGAGAATAAAACACTTGTTTATAAAAATGTCTATGAGTTGGAACGAATGTTGGTTTGTGTATGATGTGTGTGTGTGCATGATGAACAGGAAAATGACTGAACTTTAGGTTTAGTTTTTTTTTTTTTTGTTTTTTGTTTTTGTAGGGCTCTGTTGCAAAAGCGCGACTAAAGATTGAAAAGAAAAAATAAAAAATAAAGTGGCAACAAGATATTTAGTTCTGCTCTTATGAGCGATTTATTTCCATTTCATATACTTTTAAACAGAAAAAGTACTTTATGAATATAATGAACAAAAAAAAAAAACAGTATTTAAGGTGTATGAAAAAGTATGAAAGAAGTAAAAATCGTTATTTTAAAATAATTTAAATAAATCTTCTTCTAATATATTTTTACTTGTAATACATTTAATGTAAAAAAAAACTTTTGGGCCATCATTTGATAACATCGTTATAATTTATTAGCTTCTTTATTTAAATTTTAAGTTTTACTTAAATTGTAATTTTTTATTTCTTTTTATAAATTTTAGAAAAATAAGAACTTTTAAATTCCTTAATTTCATTTAAACATTTGTTGCCTTGTCGCCTGCCGTTACTATTGTGTTTTTTCATTGTATCTTTCTCTTTTTGTGGTTGGACTCTTTGTAACTGCCCCTTACTTTGGTTATGTATTTTTTCCTTTGATTGAGTATATCATCATTTAATGTAGGTGGGTTTCTCTTGTCTCTTGTTATTAAGGTTATGAGGCTTTTCTCTGGCCTTTTTTTGCATAGAGTTTTGTGGTTTTATATGTTTGTTGTTTATGGCAAGAAGGTTGTTGTAAAAACAATGTTTTGGGGCGGACATTTTTGTGTATCTAAAATATTATGATTTTATTAAGAATTTTAATTATTATTGTCTATTTGTAAGAATTAACCCATTAATGTACATCGTTCATTTCCAAAATAAATGAGAATTCAAAAATTTTATCTGATAAATAATCTTTTTTTATCGCTTTGCATATGTCTTTAAATTTCTGTTCGATCTTGCTCGAATTTTGTTTAAATTAAGGAAAAATCAATTATATTTAAAAATTATTTAAATAATTAATTTACATTCGACAGGAGTAAGTGTAGGCCGTCTTGAATATGACTTTATTTATTCCACAACTTGATTGCAAACTAAATGTTCCAAAGTCTATTTGCCTGAATCATAAAAGAATTTTATATATGAAAATTTCTAAAATATTTCTGTTACCAGACTTTCCCTAAAAGAAAAATTTCCCGAAAATCCCCATTTTGGTGCAAGTCTTTTAATATTGTCTTCAGTACATATCGGTAATTTAACCTTTTTTTTCGAAAATTAAGACTTTAGTTTCTATGGGGCGGTCTTTTTTAATGCCGTTTTGCAAACGGGTTTAAGAAACGCTTCATTAAAAATATTCCTTGATTAAAATTTTTCCCTCAGAACATGATCGATAAAGGAGTACATCCCCACAAAAATGCTTTTACGATGTAATTGATAGAGTCCAAATAGTTTTTCGTTGTCTCGAATTTTACTAAACGCCCACTTAGTTATTTTACCCAACAGAAAAAGTTGCCTTATACCCACCTTCAACTATACTATTCGAATCGGAATCACTTTCTGAGTCAAGTTAAGTATGTTTGTCCATTCGTCAGTCTATCCGTTGGGCTGGTTGTCGATGTAAACATTGTGAGTAGTCTGCAATTCGCAATTTTTTAGATAACTTGTGATTATTTTGGTCCAAGAATGAATCCTATTGAAATTGACCATGTTTGGTCCCCAAAACTTTCCATAAAATTTAATTTTAAACGCATAAATTTCACATAACTGTTAGTTTCACAATAATATACAGCACATTTAAAAATACATAAGATAATAAAATTATACGAAGGTCGTTTTTCGTAACTATCATTTATAACCAACATTGTGGTGTGGCGGGCAAGACCGACTATAATATTCTTATTTGTTTTAACATGATATTATAGACAATGGAGACGCCTGTGCTCACTTACTGTCTTCCAGCGATTCTATGGAGTGGTTGAACGGATTGTATCCCACCACTTTACCACGTCTCCTTATGATAAATTCGGTGGTGATGAAATGGTGTATCATCTGTTAATAGACAGAAAAAATGGATTATTTTTTCAGGATGTACATCAACTAAAAATATGGTATAAATTTAGGTGTCTCAGAATCACTAGCGTAGGTCCAATCATTCCTTATGTTTCAACAGTCAGAAAGCATTATTTTCTAAATAATACCGGACGTTTTGTTTCAAGAAACGCTAATTAAGTAAAAAATATATTATAATAAAAAATTGTCATTTGTATCAAATATTTTTTAATATTTTAATTTAAATTTTTCCAAATTTTCAAAAAATACAAATTTCATCATTTTTTTTCTCTTTTTCTCAAAATTTCGTTCCAAAATAAAATTTGTTTAAACTTCAATGTAAATATTCACTTTATTTGAGTAAAATTTGATTTGTTTCAAATTCATTTCGTGTTAAATTTTAAAATCATGTTTAAGTGTTGAATTGAGTACAACATAAAACCAAAATAATGTTGCTGCTGCTATTATTATTACTACTGCAACATTAAGCTGCTCTATTCAGTATTATGATGTATTGGTTCATATCATGCCACAGCAATCATCATAATCATCATCATCGTCATGTATCATACTCAATTTTATAAAAATGTTTTAGTTATTTTTCTTTCTTCTTCCTTCTGGTTTGTTTTATATTTTGCCACAAAAAATAAAACTTAAACGTTATCATCAGCTTTATTTAGTTGCAACATTTTTTCATAACCAGACTCTGGGTATAGAGTTTTTTTCTCATTTTTCACTTTTTTCAAAATTAGTGCAAAGCTTTTGAAATTCACTCGCTCGGAAAGATATAAAAACAAATTTAAACAAATGCATCTGTTATATATATCGTAGTTTAGCTCTAAAGATATAAAAACTAAATTTAATAAAAAAAATCTAAAACTGAAAAAATATAAATTCTTAAATTCAAAGTGCAAACGTCAGCATAAATATTTTACAAAAATTTTGAAAAAAAAAACATAAATAATAATTTTTAACAAAAAGAAAAAAATATCTAAAAATTATAAATATTTGTTATTTCGATAAAATAACCATATTATTTATGTAGTAGAGCAAAAATTTATATTTTAAATTTAAAATTTGATTTTTTATTTTTGCTGTAACCTCTAGATGAAACTCTAGAGTTCTTAACTTATTGGCATTTTCTTAACATAAATGTCTTGAATAATCTCTCTTGATGTTTTTCAACTCCTTAAAGAACCAAAAAACAATGAAATATTCTTTATAGTCTAGCAACAACTTAAATGCATTTTACATCTTCTTTTTCTGTTAAGGTAATACAAAACTCTTAAAAGTCGATACAAGGTGTTCTAAGACAGTCGTCAAATAAAATACAAGAAAAAGAGAGAGAGAGAAGAGAGTTATACGATACACAAAGGTAAAATGTTCGTTTTTTTATAAATAACACTAACTACAAAAACTTAAGATGAACTGTCTAACTGTCTGTCTATTCAACCAAAGTATTTATAATAGAATATTTATTTTTTTTTGTTTGTGTACTTGCAACAGTAGAGAAAATGTGGTTCTTAAAGTACCCTTTTTCCATCAACCAACCCGTCATCCATTTCAGTTGTACATCTCTTTGTATATAAAATATTGTTTTATATTTTCTATAGTTTTTTTCATGCGTCCGTTTGTCTGTCAGTCCATCATTCAGTCTATTTTATGCTTATCTGTCTCATTCTATGTATTTTTGTTGTTTTTTGGTCTTGTTTAGGTTTCCTGGGTTCGTTTGCTTTACTTTTTCATATTATTTGACATTTTTTTATATAAAAATTATAAAGTTTTTCCGAAAAGCAGATACGAACTCTTTGGCGTTGTTGTTTTTGTTTTTTAAATTATAATGCCAGTATCAGATGTCCGCTTTTGATATGAATTATTTTTACTAAATTGTAGCATCGCTTTTGTAGATTTAAGTTCTTTAAGAATTAAATCTTTATTACTTAAAACAATATTAAATTATTCTTAGTCCTCTTTAGAAGCGGTAAATATAAAATTATTATTTCTATAAATCATAGAATGAGACAGTTTTTGAGAATGTACCCTAATTTCATATAACATTTTCACAGTTTTGCTTTCATATTTTCGTAATACTTTTCCGGAATATATTCTTTTACTTAGGCATATTCGTCTAATAGCCGAGTCTGAAAATTGTAATTGATTTTCGGGGATGGAACATTAAGGGAACATTAAAGGATATTTGTGAAAGTAATATCCTGAAACGTAATGTAATATAGAATTAATTTAACCCGAATAAAATAAATATATGTTTCTGTAGGTTTAACTTAAAATCTCATTCTGCAAGGACATTTGTATTTTACGGGAACTACTTGAAATATTGGACCGATCTTCACTAATTTCTAAATGCTTGTATAAGATGATCACAAATACAAATTTTATAAAATTATCACAAGTCGACTCAAGAAGTGATTTAAAGTCGAGCGGTATACTTAAAAGTGGTAGTTGTGTTATTTTTTTCTGTCTCTAACACTTATGATGGTGTAGGATATAAAAATTAACAGTTAGAATTTTCTCTGGAATCATCCATAAATTTACTTAAATTTTACAAATATTCCAGAATGTCTTATGATATACGTGTTGAATTATTAAACTATAATTGTTATCCCATAATTAAGCCTTATGGAATTAATTCATAATACTCCAGACACCAATTCATGCTCATGCTTTACGGTTGGACCATACTTTACATTTTAATTTCATATAAGCGATCGTTAAAGTGCAACAAGTTTTTGACAATATTTTTGCAAACGTTTACATTTTATTTTAATTTAAATATTTACAGTTTTATTTTGTGTTATTGAGAGTCCATTGAATAATCGGCTCTTTTTCATTAACTAAAATATGCAACAGTGTTGCAATTTTTTGCATTTTCTCATGCAATTAAATATCATAATTAAAATATTAAGTTTTTCTATAAACATTTGTCTTAAGCAAATTAAGTTTAAGTAAGAATAACTTATTTTATGCAAACAATAATTCCCTTTTCCAAAGTTAAAGCGCATCTCCCCAGTGTGCGTTGCAAAACAGCAAAATGGACAAATTACTAACCTATCAAATTGCATGCTGTTGTTGCTGTCATTGCTGCTGCTTTGAGTTTTTAATTTTGTTTAGTCTTGTCTTGTGTTTTTTCCCTAAATAGTATTTATTTTAAACTAAATACTTATACTTATTTCCACGATTTCATTTGTTTTTTTCCTTTAGTGTCTACTAAGTCAGAGTCATTGCTTTTTTGCACATTTGTAAAGTACAAATTTGCCATTTGGCTTAAGGGAATTCCATTTCCCTCAACGTTGATGATCTGTTGCTCAAACGTCATTGTCGTCATTGGTCGTTGGCGTTGTCTGTAACCTTTATGTGTGTCTGAGAAATATGCGTTTTTTGCTGTTTGTAGCTTGTTGCAATCGCTTATTTTTTCCAGACAGTCAGTTACTAATATTGTTATAAAATCATAGTTTAGTTGCAAATGTTGTTGTTATTAAGAGACGAAACATAGACAACACAAAACACACAAATAAATGAGGAAAAAAAAAAAAACTTGACAGACTTGTTGCAAGTTCAAGTTAGAGAGAACAACACGTAATGCAATTTCTGAACTATGTTGTTAGGAGTTTGATATGTATCTTTTGAGTTTTGTTAGGAAGCTAAACAAGGTAGTAAAACTTGGAAACATGTTTAAATGACAGTTAGGAAAATAAGTCTTTAATTAAAGTTTTATTTTTTTAATTACAATTTTCTTTTCTTAAAATGAAAACAACTATAATCCATCATTTTTATTAGATATCACTTAATTACATCAATTAAGTTGAATAAATTTGCAGAAAAATGTAACCCCCAATTTCGTTTGTTTAAAAATGCGATACTTTCTTCATAGAAGTCCCAGTCTATCTGAAGACGAGCATTTCGGTTTCGCTTTGAAATCTTTACCTGTATTGAATATACATTGAAATAACTTTCAAACTAAAATAAATCACAAATAAAACCATTATTTTTCAAAATACTTGAATAATACGACTTGAACTTATTTTTTTTTATTCGTTTGTTTCTCCTTTTTCACTTAAACTTTTAGCAGAACATAAAACTTTTGAAAAATAATCTTTTTATACCAATTTTCCTCTTTTTTAAAGCTAATAATTGTCAATATTTATTTTATGTTGCTATCAACACATCGCCTCTCATCTTTTTTGCTATAAAATACATAAAAAATATAAATTCATACTTTTTTCCTTTTTTCTTTCTCTATTTTCTTTAAAATGTCATCCAGAAAGTATGAAAGAACAACAACTCCCAACTATTTTTTTCTCTTTTTTTTTCTTTTTTGTTTGTAAACATGATAAGTGTCATAAACATTAGCAATAATATTTGTTGCTTTTGTAATATAATTTTCCAATAAAAGTTGCTTCTCAAATGGCAACAACAAAGAAATAAAAGTTTTTTGAAAAACTAAACAAAAAGTAGAAAAAAAAACTAAATAAATCTGACTTAAATGTAAAGAAAGTACTTTTTCTTTTGGTCCTCTTGAAGAGACAAAGACAAATATGCTATAGAGACGATAGTAAGAGGATATCGCTTGAGAAGAATGATAAAATACTTTGAGTTTTGTCAAAAATAACTTTATAAATGTTGAGTAACAAAAGCAAACAAATAAAACTTTTTTCATATATTGATCAGGACTTAGAACACACTAAACTACAGATGAGTTGGAAGAAAAATCTTCAATAATAAGGAACAATTTTTGGGAATTTCTATTAAAAGAAGAACCTTGGGTGATAACGATCGATACAGGGTTACATTATGAATCAGTTTAACGATTAATGTCTGTATGTCTGTAACTCTGACCATCAGGATGTCTATGTGGATGTTGAAAACAGTCTACAGGTCGAAATTTTACAGATTTATTGATAATTTTGACACGTGTTATCTTTTTTTCTTTTGAACTGATAACGAAGCCTATTGAAATTGGAGGTGATATGGAAGTATTTTGTATTTAAATGTGTCATATTTGTATTATATATTAAAGTGATTAGAACACTAATTGAACATATCTCCCACACAGATCCACTTCTGAAAATCACTTAAATGTGTAAAATCTCAAAAAGATAAAGTTGTGCCAATATTATATATATTAAAGGATTTTACAGCCATAAAATAAAAATATTTTTTGGAGAATCGGTCCATAATATCCTAAAGATTTCAAACATTTCATAATTCTTCAGTGTTTATTTTATTTGATCGGAAATGAATTATCCTCTCTTGAAAGCTGTTAGTGATCATAAGGAGGTTCAGATTTCAAGACTCCTGATGTAAGACTACAAATTGTGCAACGCAGCGTTTTTTGCATTTATACTATAAATGACAAGTGATATCTCGTCATTTTGAACCGAACAAGCATTTAATGCAAATTTTTGCCACTTCACGCACACAAGGACAAATTTATAGTAGTATTTTAACAAGAGCTGATTGTAGCTCAGGACAGTATAAAGGATTTGCCTCTTTTGGTACAAATTCCACATTACTATTCTTGTATCACTCAAGGGCTGGTTTACTTCAGGTAAATTTTGACCGCTTTTGTGTCCTAAACATTCCTAGAGCATAAGTAAATACCACATTATTGTTCTTGTGCCACATAGTGGCAGGATGCAAAGTCTGACTTAAAATAAGTGAACACATTATAAAGTTTTAACATAATTTTTTTTGACCACAAAGCTGCAAAAAATCTCCCAGAACAATGTTTTCATTCATCCATTATGCTGCAAGAATTTTTTTGATTATGGATATTGGTGCTCTGCTTTTGGCCTCTATTTTTTAGCAGCGTTCCTATTAGAAACTTTTTTAGACTTTTAACCTGCATTAGCATTAACCTTTTTACCGAAAAGTGCGAACACTAAGCTAACCAGGCTGCATTTCTAGCGAATGTGTTGAGAGCTCTTTTTGGCTTTATTAGGTATCGTATCAACAGACAAGTTTTCCCGGTACTGTTTTAGAACATTGGAAACATTTCGACGGCAGATCTTTATATGCTTCACCAACTTTTGGTAGGAATCAGTTGAATTTTGTTAAAAGTATTTAATAATTATTTTTCGTAATACTTGGATTAAAAGTTTTAAATCATGTTTAAGAGTTATTCGATCTCACTACTTATATCGGTCATAATTGTTTTAAATATAGAGAAAGTTAAATTATAATTAATTTTGTGTTTTTTTTTTTTTAATTTGAATTTCTCGTAATTAATAAAATTAAGTAAATTTTAATAATTTCAAAAGTAACAATTATTAATAATATATTTTGTCTTAAACACATTTTAATTATTTTATTTTATTTTATTTATTTTATTTATTTAGTGTTTAATATGCTCCAATTTATTACATTTTCAGTTACAAAACATTTATTTAGCCAATTTAAATTAATTATTAAATAAAATTATAAACATTTTTAACACCAGTTAGACATTTCCCCTCTTTATTGGGCCATAAAATAATTCATAGAACAACAACAACAAAAAACAAACAAACAAAAAACTCTTATTCATACAACAAAATAGAGGAAAAACTACAAAAAAATATATATATAAAACTTAAAACAACAAATTGGGTCAATTAAAAAATCATAAAAAAATATAATTTTCAACTAGTTGTTGCAGTTGTAGTTGTATTTGTTGTTGTAGTTTTAGTAGTTGCTAGTTGCTGTATTTTTTGCATATTTAACTGCTTTTTAAAAGTTTGTCTGCTCATAAACTTTTACACCCAATGTGCAACAATACATTTATAGACTGAATACTGAATAGTAAAACTGCAACCGTTGCTCTGAAGCCTGACTATGTGTTAAATACATATTTAACACTCATTTGTATGTGTAAACAGTGGGAGAGATACGTTTCTTAAATGAAAATATATAATATTTTATAAATATTAATTTAGATTATGATTATTACAACCCACTGTGCATAACACATATACTTAAGTGGCAAAGCAAATGTGTATATGTAAGTAAATTAATTTTAATGTGAGTGTATAGGTTACTTCTTGTTAAATATTCTCACACACAAACACACCAAGAGAGCGAAGAAAAGAACTTTTTCAATTAAACTTTATTTTAGTGTAGATGTTTTTTTATTTTCTTTTTTTCTTTTAGTTTTCTATGCTTGTATTTGTTTTTTTTTTTCGTCTTCTTCTATTTTAGCGTTTTTACTCTTTTTGTATTCTTCACACTTTTTCTTTTGTCAAAGCTTTTTTTTTTTGAAAATTCTTGTAAACTTAAACATATTTTCACATACATCTTCACCTTTAGTAGTATCTGTGTGTGCACTTTTAGGTGACAATCAAATTTATTTTTTAAGGTTAGAAAATATGACAACAACAATGACATAAAATATATGGAAACAAGAGGAAGAAAAGGTTGCCGAAAGGAACGACAGAAGGGTACGTCAATTGTATGTGTTCTCTTTTTTTTTACTCCTGCAAAATTTAAAATGTGAGAATATAAAAAGCAACAACAACAAAAATATTGTAGATATATAATAGAATTTTTAATACTTCCCTTAAGGACTTTAGACAGAATAACAAAAAAGGACCTAGAAAAAAATATTAACAAAAAACTATATAATAATCTGAACAAACGAGAAAAAAATGTCATTTATAGAGCAGGAAAAATGTGTAAAACTTAAAAGCAGAAAATAATTAAAAATTCATTGAAATGTCCTTTCGGTCTCTACTTTATATAGATGTTCTCATTTCTTTTTCTTTATGTAGAGTTCATTTTGTTTGAAAAAGTTATATGATTAAGATGATAAAATAGCAAAAATGTTTTCAAAAGTTTTGAATACCCCATAATACCAGAGGTGATTGCTCAACATAACTTTAGTTTTCATATGCTAAGTTGAGTGTCAAAGGTCATCTCAAAGACTTTCGTTAGTCATTTAGATTGGATTCTTTATACAAATTGTATTTACAAATCCAGATTATTTGTTACAATTTAAGATAAATTTTTATTTTTCAACAATGGGCGGAAGCAATTTTTTGTAAAAATGTGTTATCGGCTTATTCGATTTACGTGAAATTTTACAAATGTACCAGAGGTAGTTTTTCATTGTTTTTCTATAGTTTCGAAATTAATTGCAGATAAACCGAGAATAAGGTGTTTAGAAACATTCATTCTCTGACGGATCCCTTGGGAGTTTTAATATTTTTATTTGGAGCTGATAAAATTGAAAGGTGGATTTTCCTATGTTTTCCATCTTTTTTTAATCGACCTTTTTGACGCATTTCATATTAAGCAAGTTAGCAGAAAAAATAAAATGGCAAAAATTTCAAGATCTTGTTTAAAAATTAAAACGGCCGGATTGAATTCATAATGCATTTTATCTCGATAATCGCTGATAACTTTCAAAAATGTCTTGTGGATGAATTTTTCACGATCTTCGGGAGATTTTTTTTAAGTTTTTAAGCGTAGATCCATTTTTGAAGTAAAACAAAGATTTATAAAGATGGCAGATGGAATATATTCGTGATGACGCATAAAATTATCAATCGACTTGAGTAAAGTCAATCGATAGTTTGGAACGATGACAAGTTGATAACTTTCTTCCACACTATTTTCTGCAGAACATATGTTCCTGTTTAACATTTTTTCAAATTATCCACCAATGAACGACTCAGAATCACTTTCAGTTGGATAAAAACGTTGTGGACACTGCAACCCACAATTACTGCAATTTCTAAATTTATTGGAACCTTTTGAAATTGATGAAAATCGTTGTAATGTTTTAGCTGGTCGACAGACAAATGTTCGCTCATAATGAAATCTTAATCTCATTGAATACATGGATATTAAAGTATTTTAATTACATTAAAAAATAATTCTCTTTCACTTCAAATCAATATAACAATTTCAAGAAAATCAATTCTCAAATAGAAGCATCTCTGAATACCACTTTCAAGTGCGTAAATCTTACAAAAACTTTAGTATTTTGAAAACAATTCATATATTTAAGATTAATACAACCAACATTTCCAAAAAATCACCTCAATTATAAATTTTGAATATGAACACATATCAAAAAATCTATGGAATCAGTTTATTGTTTTCGCGCCTACTCACCCCTCACTTTTTCTTAATTAAAATATTAATAGCAAAACTATTAATATTTTAATTATCTGCGATTTTGCAATAATCTTTAAATACCTCTTCTTGGAAAGAGACATCTCTTTTTTTCTTACCTTGAACTTTCTAAAAGTCCTTTTTAAATTAAATAAATTCAAAAAAAAATTTAATACACTTCACTAAAGATCAAATGCTCACACTCGTCCATGATGACAAAACAATTATTTTCCAAATGAAGTTTCATTTTCAACTTGATATTTATTTCTTAACCAAAAATTAAAATTAAAAGTGGAAAACGCAAACACGAAATTTAATTAATTTTTGCCAACATAAACTAAAAATTTGTTTTGTTCATTTAGTTATTCCTTCTTCAAATATAGAAGAAATGGCGAACAGAAAAATGAAACTACAAATTAGCAAAAGTTTAAAGTTGAGAACCATAGAATAAGTTTGATATATACAGAGAAGATAAAGTATCTTAACAATCCAACATGTATCGAAAAAAAGAGCATCAAGTACTTAGATTTTTAGTTTTGGCCCTCTTTTTCCTTAACTCTTGCCATGATGTTTTTTCTTGTTGTTTTTTTGTTTTTTTTTTTTGTTTTTTTATTCTCTTTTCAACTGAGCCAAGATAATTACTGACTTCTATCATAGATAGAGGTCACGTGATGCAATTCTATTTTTGAAACAAGATACATGTTATCCAAGAGTTTTGTCTCTTTTTTTCTCTTTTGGTATTTTTGTTGTCTTATTTGCTCCAATATTTAATTTCTATTTCTATGTGCCAGTTATAGTTATCATCACCATTATCTGGGCAAACCGAAAGAGAACAAGAAAATGAGAAAAATAAAAATAAATTCGTTTTGATTTCTATATTCACATACAGTTTTACTATAAAGTCCTGGTTTAAATTTTGGCTGTGAAGTTACGATTTTTTTAACATTTTCTCTCCACTTTACTATCGGTGGCTTCCACTTGAATTCCTGTAGAAAATGTGTCGTTATTTTATATAGTTTTGAAAAGAGGGGTAATATGGGATGACTTCCTTTTTCTACCATTTTGCCATGTTTCCTGTATCACAAACGTTGAAAAACAAAAGGAAAAACAACAGAAAAATTAGTTTTACTTTGTTATTTTGGGCCTTCAACTTCATCATAGTCTTTATCATCATCTCTATATCTTGTGGTAAGATTTCTATTATCATTATTGTTGTCACTACTCTTGCAGATGATGTTGCTGTTGTTGTGTCGTTAAAAGTTTACCACTTGTTTTGGCTGACAGGGTACACATTTTTTTTCTTTTTTGTGGAGAGGGGGGGGGGATTTTTCATTCTCTAAGTCTGTGGATCATTTAATGTGCAACACATGTTGCCAAAAATTGTTACAATTTTGCACGACTTGTGTTAATGACTTTTTTCGTTAGTTCGTTGTGTTTGAGTGTTTGATTCGTATATTTCTATTCTTCTTTCTCATTCTTGTACATTTTGTCGTCATGTAATTTATTTGTGGACTTTTTATTTTGTGGTCATTACTGTTGAAGTTCTAAGTGGAAAAACACTTTTGTTCTTTTATTATTTTCATGAAATTTTATAAAAGAAAAGTCAAATTTTATTAAAAGAAATTTATTTTTATCATTTAGTCCTTTTGGCTTAAAGAGAATTGTAATTAAATGTTAATATTTTGTAGCCTAAAATTTGTATCTTTATTATTTAAAGTCGAAGTGTAATTATGCGAAACGATATATAGAATGTCAATAGCCTTGTCCTTATCATAACTCACGCTTCATTCTCAATCTAAAATATTGTTGATTGATTTTTCCAAATCAGTCCGAAAGCAGACAGAAAGGCAGCTGCCCATATCCTGAACTTTGATTGGTTTTTTATTGTTTACTCGAGAAATTAAACATTAATTTAAACGAGCGAATTCGGTTTGCTGTAAGATGGTCATAAATCAATTTTTTCAGCAGACGTATTTTCAACTTTTTGACAAAAACATTTTTCTTCAAATTCAAGAATGAAAATGCAATTCTTGGTTAATTTTTCAAAGGCAATCAAAAAGTCTGCAATGTAAACTGAACAACTACTGATGCACAACCGGAATAACGCTTTATTTCTGGCATTAATCCTATAATTTTCGTTGAAATTCTGTCTGCTATATTATTATGGACTACTGACGCTGAGTCGAAACTTGCGAATTTTGAGTTATGACGAACTTGCGAATAATTTTACAATTCAATACGATAATTTATCAATAATTATTATACTTAAAAATTCAGTATATCGGCTTGTATGTATTAATTTTTAAATAACTATATCAGTACATTGGCTGGAAGCATCTATTTTTCAGAGTCGTAATACTATCAGAAGCCGTTCTGCAAAAACGGAAGCAAATTATTTTATTCAGATTCAATTTTCCTAAATTGTTAGATATCGATCTACAATTTTTTGTTGAACTGAAAAATTTTCAAATCTTGAAACACTAAACATAATTGAAAATCAGATGCTCAAATATTGATTAAAGACGATTAACGATCGATATTAATATTGTGTGGTAAAAAGAATTCTGGTATTACTTGAACCTTAGTCGACAAGATATGATCGTGACCCTTTATGAGCTACAAAAATTTTAAAGTTACTAAGCCCCTCTAATAAATATACTATAGTCATAAAATGGACTAATAACGATCTTCAGCAAAATGGTGGAAAATGTGACTACACCAAAATATGGCTCGACTCGGCTAAAATGTGAGTCTGTCAATTGTAATAACCTTTCAGAACTGATAATAAGTGATTTGAGGTTTTAGTATAAAAACACAATTGTTTTCAGAGATGAAACAAGTTGATCCACGGTTTATATACAAATTTATTTTAATTTAAAGCTTTTCGATTTTCTAAAATTTCTTATAAGCACTGACCGTATTATCCATCGCTTCCTTTTTGATAATTAAAGTTATTTCTTTAAAATCCAGTATAAAATTTATTAATAGTTTCTCTTGATTACTTTCATTTGAAAAGTATTTCCTTGTTGCATTTTTGCATTTTTTCATAATTTTTAATTTTAGTTTTTAAAATTTATTCGAAAAAAAAGGAAAAAAAAAATGGTTTAAGAAAAACTAATAAAGTGAAGTCTTAAAATCATAAAGCCATAACTAATTATGCAGTGCAAATCGTATAAATATAACTTAAAAAACATTTCAGGCCCCCCCCTAATGTTAGGGGAAATCACGAAGTAGCAGAAGATTTTATTTGTATAAAACATAAATAAAATTCAAAATCTTTTGCTTTTTCTGAATACCCTTAATGTTTTTTTCTTTTAACTTTGTATTGAAATAATTTTTAATTTTAGTTATTTTCCAAATACAAATAATTTATAAACAAAATAAGTGAAGGTAATTGAAGAAACCCAACGAATTGTAACGAAGGAAGATCTTTTGTATTTTGGAAAAAATATTAATTTTATAATTTTTGTAAAAATAGTCTTTCAGGCGTTACAAAATCAAAACTGTGATCATTATTTAAGCATTAATTTCAAAAAAAATTAATTTATAATTTTATTCGAAAGTTGAATTTTTATAAAATTAATATTTTAAATTAAAAGAGGAAATAAATTTAAAGAAAAATTAAATTTTTTTATAAATTCTAGAATTATCAAATTTCATAAAATGTTTTTGTTCTTTTCCAGTTTAATAACCTCAATTTAGTCAATTTATAATAAAGTTCAGAGACTCATTTTCTTTTTATCATTCGTACAATATAATTTAATACGATATATTTTCCACATAAAGAGATCTTCAGTCATGACTAAAAATATTGAAATACATTTCTTAACCAAAAATTACCAATATTTAATAGATACAGAACAACAACAATAAAATAAATATTTAATATATATTTTTTATTGAAGGAACCAAATCAAAAGTGAAATCAAAGTTTTCTATTATAAGATGACAAATGTCATCACAACGCGCAGTATTGGTCAATAAAATAGCACCATAAGATCATTTTCTAATGTACACTTTTAATCCATCTATAATTTCAGAACGTTTAGTCTGATTACCATGAAATTACATACAAAGATAGTAGCGAATTAGGCAAGTCTTCTACTTGGACCTTATAGCCATAACGAAAACAGAGTTACAAAGACATGAAATAGAATATCTCGAATATTGATAATATTACAAGTGAACCAGATTTCTCATAGAATAATAAATAAATACTTTCTGAACGAATAGTTCGATTTTTAAAAAAGACACCAGATGTGTAGATGAATGTAAGTTGTCAATTTGGACCCTATACACCTATAAGCAGATCCGGAATCCAATGTAGAAAATCTGATAATTTAAATTATTTGAACAATAAATATCTTAATAAATTTATAGTTTCAGAACGGCTAATCAGATTTAAGCAGACATATTTTTTCTCTGCTTTGGGTGTTCTTTTCCGATTTTATAGAATTTTATATTAAATATTCTGCTATACCGAACCTTCAATTGATTTTTAGATTGTTAAAATGCTATTTTATTGAACGCAATTGCTTGTTTGTTGATAAATTATAAATTTACAATAAAATCAAATATGATTTAAGAATGCCTCTCTCTCTCTCCCTCTCGCTTTTGATGGTGATGTTGACTAGTTTTTAGTGAAAAAAAACGGCAACAAACTGAAAATCAACTTAATTTTTTTTGTATTAGAGAGAAAGTTAAACATGAATGAGGCACTTTATTTTGTTGTATTTAACTTTATGTAAATGTCAAAAAAGCTGAAAAAATGAAGAGCTGACATCTTCAAGTCTTCTCAGAATGTTTTCTTTTATTTACGTTTCTATTTATTTGTTTTAAAATCAAAAAGATTCTAAAGACATTTTCTGTTTTCTTTCACACAATTTTTTGTATTTGTATTTGTAAATTACACACATACAAAAAAAGGTATAAAATAAATATTTAAATAAAACTTGCAGCAAAAGATGAGCTTGAAAGATTTCATATGAAAGAAGACAAAAAAAACAGCAACAACTACAACACTTGTAAATTTTAACGACTTTGAAGTGCGTATGTGACACGGGTTTATTTGTTCTCGTGACAGTGTGAATGCGGTGAAAAAATCATAATAAAAGATTTGCAAAACAAAAAAGTTTTATTTAACTCGATCTGAAAATGTAGGTCATTTTACAGGCAGACGAGAGCAAATAAAAAAATATGGAGTTTTGTAAAAGTCTGAAAGTTAATGTTCTGAAATAATTTGTTTGGAATGATTAATATATAAGTAGTGCGTATTTTGTATATTTTAAATTAATGGCATATTTTGCTTTAGATGCATATTTTCCAATATTTTCTTAGTCTCTAAATAAAATTTAATTTAATATTGACTTTATATTTTTTCTCTTTTTCTTTTTAGGTAAGTTTTGGTGATAAATATATCTTAATTTCTTAAGGTGTTAACATAATAAAAATGAAATAAAAAATCGATTCTGAATGTAAGTTAATATTTTATAATTGTACAGTGTTGTCAAAAATTGTGAAAAAAATTCAAAATTCAGTAATTTTTATTAAATATCAAATAATATTCTAAAAACCCGTTCTAGAACGCGTTCTTTTATCGAATCTATTCTAAAAGTTGTACAATAAGGATGAAATGGGACTCTTACAAAACGTTTATTATGGATTAATTTAACAAAATATTACAATATCAATCTATATAGGATATTCGGAAAAGGGGTTTGTACGAGAGCGATGAGAAATATTGCATCAATTTTATAATTAAATTTTATTAGACTTATTATCTTCAAAGCTCTTTACAATCGTTTTATATGTGAAATAAGAGATAATAAGAATAAAAGTAGGATTCAATTTTTTTACCATCCCCAACCAAAAGTTGAGAAGAGGGTATATTAATTTTGTCATTTAGTAAGTAACGCTAAGAAGAAATTATCTAAGAGACCATAAAGTATATATCTGAGTCGATTTAGCTATATCCGTCTGTCTGTTATAGTCGACAAAGACCAAGGGTCTGAGTATTTGATATTGTCCTGAGATCTTTTCTATTTAAAATCAGAAAAATCGATTCAGTACATTAAAAGATATAGACCGATAGCTGAAATAATTGTTAAAATTGTTACTTATAAATGGACCTAAAATAATATCATAATATTAAAATCGCATTACCATCCCAAACTTATAGCCAAATATAGAACTAATTTTATAACTCATTAAGGGTATCAATGTTATATTTATATCTTACATGCGTTTATGAGCGCTTTTAGACGTACATTTTATGTGTATTTGTATTAATCCATTAATGGTGGAGTGTATTGATAATTCGGCATAGACGAATAAAGCATTTTTACTTGTTTAATTTTTTAAGCCAAATATTAATTTTAGTAATTTATCGTACGTACACCTCTCCATAGGACCAAAAAGCATTTTAGTATTTAAAAGTAATTTTAAAAATGAATTGTTGTATAATTTTATATATTAACATTCTAAAATATATACGATATTTTTCAAAATTATTCAGTCTTAAATCAACTATGTTCAACGTTGGATTTTCATGTTTTATCTCTGTGTGTATAAACTCACCCAAACTTGTTGCTGGTCTCATGTCCCAAATTTTCCCCAAACGTTAACATAAAATGCTTTTTACATTACCCAATATTTGTAAAGTGCACTCATCTCAAATTTTCTATACTTAGAAATCATTTAATTACGAAATTAATTACGAAAAAAAATAATAAAAATATTATTTTAACAAATTTCACAATTTGTTACCATTTGTATTTTGATTTTTTTTATAAAAAAAGATAAACAAAAACTAAAATTAAATAAAAATAAATAATCATAATCGTTTTTCTTTTTTCTTACAAACTCAACAGAAAAAAGTGTCAATGAACTAAAAAGAGTTTGTCTTCTTGTTCTTGTAAAAAACAGTTAACACCCCTGGTATTTATGAAATTCATATGAAAGCATAGGCGAACTGTCAGATACTTAAACTCACACACATACACTTACACAAATATATGACAATAACACCAAAAATAAAAATTCTATATGACAAATAAAAAAAAATAAAAATCTAAATTTAAGTAAGAAAAATAAACATAAAATGAAAACGTCAGTTTGTACGTATTCGGTTACTACAACAATAACAACGAAAAAAAAAACTAAATGCCTAATGGCTAAAAACTGAAAAAATATGATTAATAAAAATTATAAAAAAAGAATTAAGTCAAGAGTCAAAGTAGTTGTTGCTGTTGTTGTCGTCGTTGTTGCTTCTAGACTTATAAAGAAGTTGTTTTTTCTAAACTCGGCTACTGACTGCTTTACGATGAAGAAAACAACTAAAAATCACTAGTTCTACATTATTTACACAAAAAAGAATTATTCTAAAAATCTACAAATATTTATATATGAAAAATTATACACAGATATTTTTATTTGTTTGTCTGTTTGTTTGTTTGTTTGTTTTAAGCCATAAAAATATAGACTGGTTTTATGGAATACAAAAAAAACATTATATCATTGTTAAAAAATCTGAACAAAAAATATATATAAATATATTATAAAATGACAAGAAGATGTTTAACTACTTAAAAGAACAATAACAATAACAACAACAACAAATGAAACTTTAAAGAAAAAACTAAAATCTCAGCAAAACTCCAGATATGAAAAAAAAAGAAATTTGAAATGAAAAAGAATAATTTTCAATTGTTTAAATCTGAATGAATTGAAATAATCGTCTAAAATATCGACAACAACAATATAATGTTGCTATATATCGTTTGGGCTCATAAGCGTAGTTAAGTGGGAATTCAAAAAAAGGCAAAACTGAATTATTTGGTAATTTTCCTTAAAAACTAGAATTTTAATTGAAGTATGAATTTTGTAATAATTTTAGTTTTTATATATTTATTCTATTATTTGTATATCTCCCCTCCCCTTAAATACGTCATTATTTACTATTAACTTAATTGTATTTATTGTTCATTCAATATATATTTTTTACCAAAAAATTAGGTTAAAAATATGGTAAAATTGTATTATTCATTATGACAGAATTATATACAATGATTTCTATACCAAAAAAAAAAAAAAATGGTCTAATCACACATTTAATGAGCTTTTAGATAAAATCTTTTGTTTTTTTCAAAGTGCTCCAATTATGGAAAGCTACAATTTGTGGACCAGTATTGTGAAAGTTGTTTTAATCAGGTTAGAAGTTGTTTTTTAATTATAAATTATATTCTAGAGAAAAAAGAATTTATTAGATTTAAGATAAAAAAAACTAAAATTTGTAACCATTAAATTATTCAGAATACATTTTTGTTAGAAACACTTCATCCGATATAGAGAAAAAAATTTTGAAACAGTTTTTAACTGGATTTGGTACATAAAAATATACTTACGCATTGTAAGAATTAATTATATCAAAATTGATTATTGTACCGATCCATTACAAGTCGCGGAAGTTTGTGATATTAAGAGTTAAAACTTTATGTTGTTGAATTTTTCTTAATTAATTTCTTCAAAAAATTTTATTTTCCTGATTCTGGACCTATTTAGTATTAGTAGTACCTTTTTTAGTGACAGTGTTATGTTAAAGAGAAATTCAAAGGTTAATTTTAGACATTCCAAAGAGTATTTCAATGCATGAACCTTTCAAAATTGTACAATGTTAAATCGACATGTAAAAAGTATAATTTTCACCATACATAGACTCATATGAAAAATGGAATGAAAATAAAAATTAAAACTAATAAATTCGCACTGTTAGTCCGATTTCAAGAAACACAGTGAGCCGGTTGAAAAGGTTCCAAATTTTTACTTTACGGCCAATAAACTTATTAAATGCATCCAGATTAGATAAATCGACCCAGATTACATATAAAATAAATTATATATTTGTTTTTATTTTTTGAAAAGAAAAAAGTAAAAAAAAATTCTTGAAAATTTTGTGTTGAACCCATTACCCACGACAAGTTAAGGCCCCGAGAGGAGCGGGAAACTTATGCGCTTTCAAATTAATCCATCAATTTTTTATGTAATTTGAATACAATATAAAAAATTGTCCTGAATGCAGGACTATGAAAAAATTCCCACTTTTTCATCCAAAATACCCAAAATCCCAATCCGAGGAAAACTTGTTTAAAAAATTCACCCTGCTGTTATAAGAAGTTTTCTTGTGTGGAAAGCTAATAAATATAGGTATATAATCAAGGTAATTTTTTGATGATTTTAACTTTAACATTTTTTCCTTCTCAAAAAAATTTGAAAATTAACAAAATTCCTAAAGGACTAACGGGGAATTTGTTTAGACCAATAATGGGTCTAAATATCTCTTTAACTATAAATGTTATCCCACAAATGAAATTTTTTCGATTAAATCATAAATAAAATTTTAACGATTTTTTTAAAAATCGTCATACCCCGAGGTGATCAACTTTGAAAATGCACTTCCCTCCTAATTGGAATTCTCAAGAATTGTAAAATTTCATAAAAAAATATTCAATAGTTCCAAAGTTACAGAAAAGAAAAACGTTTTGGGACCATTGTGCCTCAGTGGTATTTAAATTTAATGGCGCTCTACTTTAAAAATGCGTATTAATTTCGTCATGAAATGTCCCTTAATGAGACTTTAATTTTTTCACAATTAAGGCATTTTTCTTCAGAATCAGGTTTATCTAGATTCGCAAAATCTAATAAGATCTAAAAGTTCTAACCAAATAGAATTTTTTATTAAATAATGTTTTATTAATAAAGTTTTATCTGAGAATAAAAATTGAATCATTTGATCAGAAAAAAATTATTTGATCCATTAAAAAAAATCTGTTTCAAAGAAATCAAATCCTAAAATCGATTTATGACTTGGTATATCATCAGTGACCCCGTAATTAAAACCTCTTTCTCTATTTAAAATACATTTTTCAGAAATCATTTTTTACTTCCATATGACTAATAAAGTCCATTGTTTTCAAATCAATTTCAATACAAATTATAATTTGAGTTAATCATTACAAAGATATATATTTATGTATGTATGTATGTATGTATGTATGTATGTATGTATGTATGTATGTATGTATGTATGTATCTACGTTCATTTATTTGTATACAATAATTTTT
Source organism: Cochliomyia hominivorax (assembly GCA_004302925.2). Classification (NCBI taxonomy): domain Eukaryota; kingdom Metazoa; phylum Arthropoda; class Insecta; order Diptera; family Calliphoridae; genus Cochliomyia; species Cochliomyia hominivorax. Next base: position 45,682,163 of record PYHX02000467.1, on the reverse strand, counting down.
TAAAGTGAAAGTCTTTATTGTTGTTGTACAGTAATAAAAAATTTTCATTCATACAAATAATTTTCTCTAATTATTAATATTTATATCTTCTCTTCTTCTATTTACTTATTTATTTATTATTATTTTTATTTATATTTTTATATTATTTTTTTTTTTTTGTCTGAAATTAATTGACCAATAACAAAATGCAATTGTATCATTTTAAATGAGAAAGTATTAAATGTAATTAAATAAAATACAAAAATAAAAAAATTATAATAAAAAAATTAATAATGAATAAAATCAAACATAATTTCACTTTATTAAATTGTTAATTAATTATTGACTTCCTTTTGATTAAACTTTCATTTCTTTTTCTGTCATAGAATAAATTTCAGAAAAAAAAATATTTTTTATGAACAAAATTTACACAAAAAAATAATGCAAAAAGGTGATAATTAAATTTGTTTACAACAGTAATTTACAACAAAAAATAAAGAGAGAAATAGAGATAATTAAAATTTACAAAAATTATATGGCATAAATGACAAAATGTAAAATAATTCTTTTAATTAAACAAATTGTGGTTTAATTATTTTGTAATTTATTTAAATTAAAGTTATTTTATGTTAATTAAATTTGAAAAAGTTTTTTTGTTTATTTTAAAAAAATAATATTTAAATGTAATGAAATTTTATTAAAATTAACATAAAAGGCATATTAGACAAATATTTGACTAAATAATGTAACAATTAACTTTTGAAATCTATTTTATTTACACAAATATTTTATTTAAACAAACTCTTCTATTAACGTTTTTATATGGTCACTTTGCTCTAACAGTTAGTCAATCTCAGTTAAAATCTACCACACTTTCGATCATATTTTCCCAATATCTCTCCACTGGCCTGTTAAAAGTATTTGTCTCTTTTGGTACAAATATCACATTTTTTTACCACTCAGGGGCTTGTTTACCAAAGTGACAGGATGCCAAGTCAGACCAGAGATGGAATGAATAGAAGCAGCCATTTTTGTAAACATTTCTTGAAAATTAAATTATATTTCAGTGTTTATAGAGCTCATTGTAACAAATGATTGGTTTCTTTTACTATAACTGTACATTACCTGCGATACCAAATCTTTTTGGAAAATTTTGACTGCTTTTGATTCAAAACATTTCTTTAACATTCTCTCGAACATCAGAAATATACATTTTTTGGCCTCTGAATTTTTAGCAGCGTTTCCGTTAGGAACTTTTTTTGAGCGTTATATGATTTTAAATCTGCATTAACATTAACTTTTCGTACTTATTACAGCATGTGGACTATTATTTCTACCCGTTCTCCCGGTATATTTTAAACATTTTGATAGTAAATGCTTGGCCTTTGATATCTAACATATCAATATGATTTTATGTTGATTTAACATTGCAAAGTGTTAGTTTTCATTATTTGTAAAACACTGTATTCCATTCTAAAAAAGCTTAAGTAAACATATTTATGGCTTTTTTAGAGTTTCAGAGTTTAGAGGGGAAATATTCCTCTATTCAAAATCTTAAATTAAACCAAATTTTACCAACTTTCACGATTATTTTTCTCTTAAATGCGAATATTTTACACAATATCTGATAACTTATGTTATTCCTAAAAATCCAATTAAAACTATTTTTTAATTTGAACCACTATAAGATTTATTTAATGATCTCATATGTCTTATAAATCCCTTTTTCATTTTCCAATTTATATTTTCTTTACAGAAGATTTTTTTCCTTCCAAATTAAAATTTTATCTCATCAGAGTTTTTGATTAAATTCAATACTTTTATTAAAATATAAATATGCATTTAATGAAAGAACATTTTAGGTTAGGATTTATTTCTAAGGGCGCATAATTTTAAACGGTTGTTGACGCGGCCACAAGAAAAAATATCAATTACATTTCATCTAATCATGTCAGGAATAGAAAAAAAACTTGTTCTCAAAAATTTGACGAACTCATCACATTGACTACAATACAAACATACAAGCATACATACGTATGTGCACACACACACTCATATCCTCTCTTTAATATCCTTTGAGTATGTATTTTTACACGGTTGTCAACATGAATTTGAAGTTTTGTTTGCTGCTTAAATTTATGGCCTGTCAAAATTATTTGCCATGTCAACTCATCTCGGGATTCATCAAACATCCATTATAGCTGCACGTGCCAATATATATAGTTTTATAATGTGGAAAATTTGACCCTAAATAAACAAAGAAAACAACCCTTTTCTTTCTGTGTTGTTTTTGTTTTCCTGTTGATTTTTCATAGCTTTTAGCTCAACCCCTAAAATGCAAGAATTTTTTCTATTTTTTTCTTTGCCCAAAGGAGAGATGTCTGAGTATACAATCAAAATTTACGCATTTACGCACATTTGCACGCTTGTTATTGTCATAGTATTTATACACATGTTGCAAGCAACTTGTTTTATTTTATTCTTCTTTTTTTACTTTTCTACCCAACAAAGTTTTATGCATTTTTTTATATTATTGAAGAATTCGAAAACGAGCGGACCTTATCAGTAATGAAAACATGGTTGCCTTGTGGTATAGCTGGACCTCAATATCGTCATATCATTGTATAGAGTTTGTTGTTGTTACTCGACGACATTTGTGGGTTTTAATGGAAATAGTAAAACATACATATGTATGTGGTTTTGCTTTTAACGATAAAAAATTCTTTGTACTTTTTTATTTATTTACGATATTTTTGTATAAAAATAAAATCTCATACATGACAAATATAAAATATAGATGTGTGTGCGTTTGGGGGAAGTGGGAAAGAAAAAAAAAACAAACAAAGGAAAAGGAAATTTACTTAGTTATTTACAACTGGCAATAAGTTCTCAAGGGGAAAATAGAAGCTGTAGAGAGGGCCTATAATGAAGAAATTTCCTTTTGGAAACAAATCATGAAATAAATATGGCAAATTATTTTAAATTTGACATAATGGACCGTTGCTGTGTTCTTGCAACAGTAATTTTACATATGCTACAATTTGTTATTAAACAATTTATGAAAATAATGTCGGCTCTGATATAAATTCAGTTTTGCAATCCCCGATATCTTGGACAAAATACTATAAAAAGATCCTTATTTCAATGGTTTCAGGTAGTGATCCAAAATAGATTAATACGAAGCCCTGTTCTTTCTATTCCAGAAAGCGTGTGAAATCATACTGAAGAACTTTCTATAGAACAGAAAGTGAAATAATTTGGTATAGTTTTCGAATAGTTTCAAGAGGCCTTCTCCATATGAGAACTCGATTGATTCCCCTTTAGATAAGCGTTCTTTTTAATGTAAAACTGAGCGCATGTTTGTGTTTATTGAACATTTTTGCGGTTGTCAATATTGTTTTTATTTTATTTAAGAGTCTTTTGGGACATAAAGCTGTTAGTAGACTCTCTCACACACATACACACATATTTGCTTTATCAAGAAAACATATGTGACTTGTTTTTGTTTTACTGCTACTTCACTTTTTTCTATCATTTTATTTATATATGCGTTTATCGCATTTTCTTTTTTTGAATTTCAGAAAACTCTCTTTTGCCATTTTCAATACATTTAGCAATGTAGCATTTTCTTTTATATATCTCTCTTTATCGATATTGCATTTTGTTACGCTATACGCTAACACGCACTTCAACACACTCACTTATATGCAAATTGCATTGACCACTGTCTTTGAGGAATTCTCATGTGGTTTTATTAGCGCATTTAAGCTAAGAATGTTGGAATAGTGAAACTAACGGAGGCAGAGTAATGTAAATGTAAAGTATCGTTGCGTAAAATATATCAAAAAGATTTATGACTTTTTAGGAATTTTGATAAAATGTGTTGGAACTAAAATTTAAAATAAATAGCTTTAATTGAGCCAGCACGAACGCAAGATTTATGTTAACTAGATATTCTAGCTTTTTAGACTGATCTTTAGCAATCTCTCTGGTATCAATTACACCATTGCAGAGATGTCGCTATAGTATTGACCAGTTGTCACTGTAGTACAATTTAATGACTGTTCGTATACCTCTAACTCCTACTTCCTCGTCTAAGTGGTGTTTATGCCGTGGTAGTTGTATGAAGTGCTCGCTTTTTCACAAACAAGAACCCACTCACTGAGTTTCAAACTCGACTCAAATTGGTTACTTCCAAATATGGAGCACTTTGCTTTTTTCGTTATTCTTTCTCTGTCTTCTTGAAAATCTTCGGAGCTTCTATCATTGGGTAAGATATTTAGAGTCTTTAACTAATCTCATCGTTCATACTATTGAGGGATAAACTGGCAACCGTTTGCAATGAACCATTTTATTTATAATTATCACACACTATCGGAACCTCCGTTAGCTTTACCTTTATTATACCTTCAATTAAGAAATCGGCATTTTTTTTCGCGGCAGTTCTGATATTGTCTAATTAAGGCAATTTTATTGTATCTATGCGCCACCTATGTTAAATCGACATCGCCAAAAGGTTTGACACTATATAAAGTTTAAGCTGTTATTTTGCCAAACAGAATTCACAGATGTAATAAATAAAAAGGATTTCTAACAGATCCCTTTTCTAAATGTCGGTGAATCATATTTATGATGTGAGAGATTATTTCAAAATATTTCAGAATGTAAAAAGTCGCTGAGAAAGAAAATTCCGAAAGCATGTAATATTCTAATTTCCTTTCAACATAAATTAATTTTCGACTTACTGTTGTCTACCACTGTATATTAGACAATACATTTTTGTTTGTATCGTTTATTCCTCAGGGATCATAACTATTTATTAGAACATAGAAATAGAAACAAGGAGGGAAATCTTATATACATTTATAAGGAAAAGTATTTGAAAGGCAAAAATGTTTTTTGCTCTAATCATACGAACACTCAATAGCGTGATTTGAAAATTTAAAGATTCTTTTTGCTCTTTGAAGTTCTTTTTTTTAAGAAATAAATGTTTAAAATACAATTTTTATTGCTGTCTAGGGAATTCTCGGTGAACATGATAGTGTGAAAATAGCTATATGTGAAAATCTCACTATATGTTCGAATATGTATTCGCATGGACTCCAAAAAAAACATGAATTGAAAATAAATTTTTTATACATCACGTTTGCTGTTTTTTCTCTGACCATATGTTTTTTTACTATTTTGGATTCAAATCCAAAAAAAAGAGTAAAACTTTTTTTGTTCGTAAATGGTTTAACACTCAATTGCAAAAAAAATACCCAAATTTCAAGTCCTCTCGTAATATTTGGACTGTAGTTTTGTGTTGCTTTTCTTGCTCTAACGATGAAGTGTCAAATCATTTCATTTTGTTGGTTCAATAAATTTTAGATACATGTTAGTTTGTTATTTTTGTTTGTCTACTTGTTTATATATCTATTTTTGTTTGTTGGATATATATTCTGTTCTCTATATATTTTCACTTCTTCACTTGTTTCCTTATGGTTGCAGATGGTTTGGTTGGGTTTGAGTTGTATGTTTGGATGGATGTTAAATTCGTTAAACATGTGAATAAAATTGTTGAAAGTTTGTTCGTGCGTTGGTAGAATAACTTCTTTTTTCTCTTTCTATCACTCTCTGTCCCTCTGCATCTAGTTTTTTATTTTTTTCGGACAAATACATATTTAGAGAAATTAATGGTTTTCACACTAGAAATTTGAAGTGTTGTCAACACTTTTTTGTATTTTTTTTCTGAATACTTTTAGCAAATAAGATAAATTATATTAAATTTTTGATAGAGACTTTTATTTACAAAAAGGCAAAGAATTTTCTGAAAATTTAATCAAGTTGAATGGTAAATTTGTTACAAAATGTGGAAAAGGAAGGAAATTGTAAGAATTTGAAAATTAATATTTTTAAATGTTCATATTGTTTAGCTTTAAAAATAAAGAAAAGATTTAATTTTGTCTAATGTTGATTAGGCCTCTTCCTCTTGAAAATAATGACGGATTTTTTGGGTGATGCAGAGGATCGAATGAACTTCTGTCAGTATCTCTCGAAATTCGTAATTGAATTCTCACAAAAAAACAAAGTAGATCTTAATCTTAATATTAAAGTTATTATGAACACTATTAAACTCCAGTCTCAGTATTTGGTTTTTCACCAGCGGGAACGAAATTCAAACAGCATCATAGATATATATGCAAAGAGTCCAAAGAAAAAGAAATTGATCGTTTACATGAATTGTAAAAAAATAGTCCACTAAAAGTATTTCAGCCGCTGGTCAACCTTTATGGACAATAGGTTTTATAAATATCTTCCTGTCCTAAGAGAATTTCCATACTTTTAGGCACAAAACTTTAAGAAAGTTTTGAACTGTAGTTCGGGCGATCTATTATTTAAGTTATTTTGAACTAACACAATTACAGAGTTGTTAAGCCGTTCTGAAAAAATTTGAAAAAGCTTTTTGAAATATCTAAAATCTGTAATAAATGACCATTAATACCGATAAACTTGTGATGAGATTTTTTCGGTTCGCTCTCCTTATGTTTCTTCAACTGTCATTATCCGCTTACAATACCCACTTTCTTATGAAAGGTATTTAATATTTTTCGAAGTAATTGAAATCTATTACTTACTTACCCAACCATTTTAGTTAATTTAATATTTAATTCAATGACACACAGCCCAAATAGGCGAAAAAGAGAGCATCATGTTTTTAAATGGAGCAAAAAGAATGAACACAAAATCCATCATCTTCTTAAATATTACGAAAAAAAACCGCACCCTACTTTTAATAGTTACTTTCGTTAAATATAATTTTCCAAATAACAAAAGATATTTCGTTTTATTGTTCTCAACATTCGTACATACAAAAATCCCTAACATTTCATTCACTCCTCTAAATATTTCTAGCGTTTTTCGGTTTCCTTCAAATAAATATTTTTTATATTGTGTAGTTTTTGTTTTTGTTTTTGCTTTTTTATGAAAAGAATTTGTTTGAAGTATAAAAAAATGTGTGGAAATGCCTTAAATACTCTACTCTCGCCTTTTTATTATTCATCAAGAAAACGTTGTTATGACTGCCTTTTTCCTGCTGCTGAATATTTTACTATAAATTTGTTCTTGGCTGCTACGATTTGGAGGTTTGTTCTTGGTGTGTGTGTATTTTCCACAATCTTTTTTTTTTTAAGTTTAGTCAGCAATTCGGCGTTTGTTAAACAGGCAAACTATAGCATATTTTTTGGCTTGTGTTATTTGCTATGCAAAATATGCCATTTTATTATTTTCAATATACATAATATTTTCTTCCTATCTACTCTCCATTACATTCATTACATATTTTTCTTTTGTTGTCTTCTTGTTATATGAAGTCCAAAAAGATATTTAAGGAACTTTTACTTTATTCTTTCCCTTTTTGTCTCACTTTGTTCTTATTTCTACGAGAAAATTTCTTCAGAAAATATTTTACTTAAGTGTGGCCGTAAAGTATGCTATAGATTTTTTGCTTAAATAATAATGATTATGATATGGTACAAATTTTTTTATTAGGCCTAACAAACCACCCATTCTGCTTGCTATCCATCCATCATTTATACATTTAAACACGTTTTAGATAGATATTTTCCTTTAAATTTATTCCCTCCCTGTTGCTTGTATGTTGTCTCTTCTCTATAAAGCTCTCAGTGAATAAACAGCCTCTCTGTGTTGAACGAAACTTTATTAACATAATGAAATGAAAGCAGCAGAAACAGCAGCAGCAGCCGTAAATCGCCTTAAGTTCTTTCTTTTTCTCTAGAATACTTTTATGTTTCTACTCCCTAAAGAAGTAGGAGGAGGAAAAAGAGTGGATGAAGATGATAATGAAGTTTTCCTTGGCTTTTGCCATACATCTTTGAAAACATGGTACATAGTAGCTTTCAAAATACTACACAATTGCTTTTGTCTTTGTTGTAACATGAAGAAAATTTGTTGAAAAATTATGAAGGTTAAAGAACTTACTGAAATTGAAAGAGTTTGAGAGCATAAAAGCATTCCCCCTCTTCACGCCCCTTCATGTATTATGTGATGTAAGAAAGACTAATGGTTGTTTCTGAATTCTTCTTCAGACTTATGATATAAAATATTGTTTCATTTTTTTCCATTTTAAGATTATGAATATAAATTTATGAATTTTTTTCATGTTATATTTTTAAAAAACATAATTTGTTTAAACAAATTGAATTATTTTTAAAGTATTTTTTATACAAAGCAGTTTGTTAAAGTGACATAAGTGATGAATATGAATAAATAAAGAGAATATAAAAGATTTTTATATGGTAGAGATTGCATGACAGTGATACAATTTTCAATTAACGTTCTAATGTTTGCATTAAATTAATTTAGATTATCGAGGTCTGTATCCTAAAGGAATTTCATATTTCTTTTTATTTTTGTTATTAAAAATAATATAAAACTTAAAGCAGAGTTACTTTACATCACATATGATATTTTCTTTCCAATTGGGAACCAAAACCAAATATTGATCATGCAAAATTTTAGTGCTTCGTTTGAGATAAAATGCCCATCAGATGGCGAAACATAATCATAAAGCCGATTAAACAGAATTTTTTCAATTTTACAGAATTTAAAATTTGATGCCATGAGAACAATTAAACTTATCACAATGTGTTTTGTAATAAATTATTATTTAAGATCGTATATAGTTATTCTAATTGGAAAACGGTCGGAAAGGTCTAAAGATCGCAGACAAAATACATCTAGTCTTATCGTCCTTCGCCGGTTTATAAATAAAAATGTTCCTCTTCGTATCACTTGTAAACTTAACATTGAAATGGTGAATGTTGCATTAAAAAAGCTAAAGAAAAAAATCATACGCATTCAACTCTGAGAATTGAACGGATTTGATTTGTCATAAAAATGGGCAAACATTTATTCTATTAAGATGCATTCTATGTTGTGGCCATACACAGAAAAAAATCATAAAGCAAAATCAAAGTTGAAAACTGTTGTTTTGAGATTGAATATTTCTTTTTTCATATAAAATTACGCAACGATAAATTTTTAAATAGTGAAACCTCAAGAAAAATACTCTCATGAAACTGTATTACTGTGAAACAATGTTAAATTAACATTTTTTATCTATGAAGCAAAATCATAACTGAAAAAGGTTAAATTATTTCTATTTTAATTTATTTTACAGTGTTTTTCTTTTCGGTGTGCAATTTGCTTATTGACACCAAATGAAATCTGAAATTCAGAAAATATATATGTTATTTTAAAAATATAACTCTTTAGAAATATTCCCCTTCAAAAAAAGAAAACTAGTTTAAAAATTAAACTTTGAAAAGAAATCTCTTTCACATTATTTGTTGTTAAGTAACCCATAATATCAGTAACAGTGACCACAAAATTGTTGTCCTTCTTTTAACAAAAAACAGCAGCCCTCTATATCCATCTTTTATGAGATGATTTTTTTTACCTCGTCCTTCCTTAGAGTGTAAATAACACACTAACAAAGCCACACTTCATACAACAAATACAGAGAAAAATTAAAACCCCCCAGAAACCCTAAAAATCTACTCTAAAGGGAAAGTGTCAACATAAATGACAACAAAAACAAAACAACATAATACATGTCAAAATTCTTTTGTTTATTGATATGATTTATTAATTCACATGCAGATTTTCCATTCAAACATTTTTTCTCTCTCTCTCCCCTTCACTATCCCTATTGCTTTTAGCTTAATTTTAGTTTCATGGTCCTGCTGATTTCAGTACCACAAAACAGCAACAACACTAAATAGCAACAAAAAGGAAAACATGAAGAAGTAATATTTAGCCCATATGATGACTAATATGGTTCCTCCTGCTTCCTTTTCCTTGAAAGGAACCAAAAAGAAAGTCCAAAAAATTAAACGCGCTGTATTTTTTTGTGTTTTATTATTTAAGCTTTTTCCTTGACGTAGTACACTGCAGTAAAAACTATAAAAAATTAGGCCCATGAAGACCCCACACACAATATAAACAAATAAACAATAAAAAAATATATATTTTGAACCTCAATAGCAACAAAACGCCAAAAAATAACATTTTTTAGTATGTCACACCATAAACAAAAGACCCCCAGAAAATGCAAACAAAAATAATAATAATAAACCCCCAGTAGTCATGATAATACACTTCTAGTTTTTTATAAGGAGTTGACTTTTAGCCCTTTGAAAAGCATGTTAAAAAATATTGGCCAAAATAGACATAAAAAAAGAGGAAAGAAAAGCTCGAAACAAAAAACGAGCTGCTAAAAATGTTTTCGGCTAATTTTTGTTTACAATTCAATGAATCTGAAACAATGACTCTAAATTTTATATGATTTATGGAATATTCGTTTTATAGCATTAGAGATATCTGAACGGCATAGAGTTATGAATACAAACATCTTTAATGAACTTCCTTTTTTTTGGGTGATTTTTGTTGTACTTGGTAGGGACGAAAAATAATGCTAAACACAATAAACTTTTTTGGACTGTTCTTTGTTTACTTATTTATTAAAATGTACAGCATCTAAAAAATAAAAATCTATTAAAAATTTCTGACTCAATGACCAACCGTCAGTAGCCGCAGGCTCATGACCAGTGAATATTAGTGAGTTTTTGCGTTCTGTATTTTCATAGTTAGTAGTCTGCGTGTAAAGGTGATAAATGTTGACCAACGATTTCGTAGCTTTGAAGGGCTTATAAAAAAACAGAATCTCTATTAAAAAATTCACAACTGCTTTTAAAATATGAAATTGTTAAGTGTTTGTAAATTTGAACCGTGTTCGAACCAAATGTTCGCTACAAAGAAGTGAAGTCCGACGCTCCTTCTAAAATATAACCAAAGTTGGCATTTTCAACAGAATAAAGTTCATATGGATTTTGTAAAAAGCTTTATAAGCAACACAGAAAATTCACGACTCGTTGTGAAGCATAATATTAAAACGCCATAGCTTTTTGTGAAACGAATTCCCTAATTTTTTTTATTTGATATTATTGTTTTCGACATTCTTGACCGACTGTCAGCGGTATTTACGATATTTTATCTCATCAAAATTCTTTTTCATTAAACGTACTTACGATTAAGCTGGAGCACACCAAAATATTGTTGGACCCTAAACTAACGACGCTGGAAATAGGCTGTTATCTTCCCCTCCATAGCTAAATTTGTCAATGGCTGCGATGAAGAAATTTGAAATTGAATCGGGAAAGAAAACCTGACGTAAAGATTTGAATCTCTATGAGCACAGGAAATTTTGTTTGATTCATTTAAAGTAAAATTAACATTTTATCCAATTCTTTATTTGAAATCTGATAAAGTGCCAGATATCGTTATATATCGATTTTTGTGATGAAATATCATTGAATTGGATTGTCAGTTTAGGTTTAAGCCATCGTCTGGTACTGCAAAAATTTTGTTTCAATTGTTATCAGATGCGAATACGTCTGACCCATAGTGCAGAACTTTTCTTTTATTAATATTCTTTGTTCAAATTTAATTGTGGTCATTTTATTTTATTTAAATCTACTTATTTGTTATTCTGGAGAGAAAAAAATGTTAATCCTTTTTAACTTTTATACTTTTTGCCCTTAACGCATTTTAAATGTAAAATTTTGAAATTTTTATACATTTCTGTTCCTCGTTATTTCGTATACAAAACTCTTTTTTACTATTTTGTTATTAAATAGAGCCTACAACTACAACAATGTTCATTCAGTCAGTTGATGAAAAGCCAACAATCAGCATTCCAAAATTCTTCCCTCAACGCTTTCCCCTCCTCATGCGAATAAAAAAAATTGAAAAATTGAAATAAAATACTTAAAATATTCATAGGAAAAAGCATATTTCTCATAAAAACATACAAATACACATACATACGTATGTGTGCATGTGTGTTTGTATGTATGTTTGATTGTGTGTCTGTTTTTGAAATTGGTCACTGCGTATAACTATTGTAAATGCTGCTGTAGTGTTTCTGTTGTTGTTGTCGTCATTGTAATTGTTAAAATTTTCAAATGTGTTGCCTGTTGTTGAGTGCAAATTCTCATATTCTCCAAAACGTAACAAACAAAAACAAAATAAAACAAACTCTTGCTCTCGTACAATCCATGTTGTCATTTACAATAAACAAATATAGTAAAGAGTATTGGAAAACATATGGTTAAGTGAGAGAGTAAAACGTGGGGGTGGAGGCGGTTGGTAATTTTTTCCTTTTTTTCTTGTTTTTGTGAAGTCGTCACCATTATAGTCGTTGTACTTACCAACAAACACATGCTCTCTTATGTGTGCCACACTTGAAAATATCATTTGCAGTGCGTGCTTGAAAATATGTTAAAGGGTTTAAAAACCATTCGTTATATTATTTACTCGTTTTTTTTTTTACATATTTTTCTGGGTTTTATATTACAAATTTGATGTGATGTTTGCTTGAGCGCGGGCATGTGTGTGTATGTGTCTGTGTGTGTGTGTGTGAATTTAAATATTTATTTGTATGAACATTTTCACGTAGACCCCTTGTAGCACTTAAACCACCTTCTTCTTCTGCTTGTGAAAGAAATACATATAAAATTGAAGTGCAAATATAAATGTTTTGTATGTATGTATGTATGTATGTATGTATGTATGTATGTATGTATGTATGTATGTATGTATGTATAAATAAATATATAATAAACCAATATGCATGAATGTGAAATCAAATGCTTGTTTCCGCTTCCGCTGTGGTGGTAATCTTTTGGCTTATATTGTATTTAAAATATATTTTTATAAAACTATATATGTATATGAGAGTTCACACAAAAGATATTTTAATACAAAGTAACAGAAATATGTTAAACATTTTTTTCTTTTTTTTTTTTTGTAAAAATTGGGAAATCGATCCCAAAGTAATATTAACAAAAAACTATAGTTACAAGAAAAATGTTTTAATGTTAAAATATTTATTTATTTATTTGTAAGTGTATGTGTTATTAACGTTTCTTTTATTTGTATGTGAAAGTTCTTTTTGTTCTGTTTTTCTTAATTTTGCCTATAAACGTTCTTTTCTTAATACGTTATTGAACACATTCAAATGTGGCAAAATATATACAAGTTTTATATTGACCCACTTTATATATCACTTTGGATCAACATTCACTAATTTGTTGCTTTCACAATTTTTCTTTTTCATTTAAATTGAACTTTAAATTTCACTAAAATAAAGTTCCAGTACAAAAAAATGAAGTATTTTCATTCCTGTTGAAAAAGCGTAATATATAATTATTTTGGACCCGACCATACGAACAGCTAAAGATTTATTTTGCCCCGAAATCTGTTTCATTGTCAATAGAATCGATTTCAGAACCATTCAAAGACTGTATAAAATTTTCATATCCATTGTTTAGAATTACGTTTCCTGGTGTTACATATACAATGACTAAATTAATACACCCTCCGTAAGCACTGGTGTTGCAAAAGGATATGAAAATACAAAATAGTGATGAAATTTAATTTCATCAAGTGTGTAAATGTTAATTTTCTCCTTTTCCTCTTCCTTATCTTCTATCCTTTATACTTACACACGCACATGACATGTTTTTATTATTCATATACACTTGTCATTCCTACTTTTGTAACACAAATGATGAAAGAGGAAAAAGGAAGAAAAATGGTCAGCTGAATATTTAATTGAATTTCTTAAGGCTCCTGGTTATCGAATTTCTCGTTTTACGTCAGTCATTTCGTTTTAAATTTTATTAAGGACGATTAAAGAATTTTGTTAAATTTTTATGTCACGATTTAACATCTAAAACTGTATTTATGTATAATGTTAGATTTTTCTTGTGAAAATAATACAGTTGGTGGCCAAATTTAAATTTAATTCAGTTTTGAAAACGAAATTATGTAAAGAAATCTATATCTGGTCACAACACTAACATTTTGCCGAAATTACATTCACATGCACAAACATGTGATCATTTAAATCTATGCGTGTGTATTTGTATGTATATTTCCGATTCCTACATGCACTTGATTGCCCTTGGGGTTTTTTTCTCATTTTTTATTTGTTGTATCTCTGTATTACAGAGAGTATTTTAAACAAAAATTTCCTATTTCATGGACTGACTGTTGCTTGACTATATTTATTCGTATTCAAGAGAAGAGAACTATAGTCATACATATTTGAATATGTAGGGATTTCAATTGACTTGGTTTTTTTATTTTAATAAAGTTTTTTATAAATTCATCAAAAACACTGAAAAAAATATCCTAGATTTTGGTTGGTAATATTCATGTTTATATCCACCACCAACCACTCAACATTTGGTTATGAATTTTCACAAAAAATTTACTGATATTTGTTGCAGTTGCTGCATACACAAACACATATGTATATGTATGTACATCCTCATCACCTTGGGGTGAGGAAGGGGAAGTGGGTTTTATGGAAACAGGAACTATAGAATTGTAAAGCAAATGAATGTATGATGAATTGAGTCTCAAAAAGAAAAAACGAGTATGAGAAAAAAATAAACATCAGTAGCTGTAGCATTACCATCATCCTTCCTACTCATGGTTGTGATTCATCATCATCATCATCACAGCATTCATGCATTCATCCATCCATCCATCATGCATATATTATTATATGTATTTTTTCTGGCTGCTATTTTTGTTATGAGGCTTATGATATTTTAATTGTGTTTATTTAACGTTCCATACCCATTTGCTTTCTCTTGCTTCTCTCTCCTCCTCTAGCCATCATTAAGTTTTATAGAAAAAGAGCGAATTCATAAAGTATTTTTATAAAATTGTGTTGTTGGATGTGTTAAACACCCACTTCTGGTATTATTTTTTTTCTCTTTTTGGCAAATTTTGTAAATTAATTTCAGATTTTATTTGCCAAAATTGTTTAAATATACATTTCCTCTTTCCTCCATAAATAAGTTTATATATTTTTTATCACTTAACCTGTTCAACATTTTAATGGTTAACAACGCCATTATTGCCGACACCACCCCACCGCAACCGATACCATCAGTCACTTTTAATTTTCCATTTAAAGTTTATTTATTTCCAATTATTTTAGTTTTATCGAGAGGGAAGAATGGATTGTAGTCGAAATATGTTTGCTTCAAATCCATAAACCTTTTAAAATAAAAAAAAAAAAAAACTATAACGAAAATTCTTAAAATGGAAAAGTGTCATTGAAAGAGATTAGAAATTAATCCAAAAAGCGTGTTTACCAATTTATGAGTCACTAATATATGACATTATTCTGCTACTAATTGTTTGTAAGGTTAGTTTATTTCCAATAACTCTTAGTTGGTACCTCGTATTTAATTTATTTCTAACTTTTCAACCACATATTAAAGTGTATTGTTTAATACAATTAAATTATTTATTTTAGTAGCAGAAAATTATTTTCGAATCACCAAAATAAAAAAACAAATTGAAAAGTTCACTTCATTGGAAAATTATATAAATAAAATATATTTACAAATACATATAGAAAATGACATGAAAGTTTATAATAAAGTAATCACACGGGTTCAAAATTGATTCTATTGTACTTAAAGAATTCATTAATATAGCGCCATGATTTTAATCGCCCTATAGAATCACGCTTATACAAGAGGGTCTCTACTAGATTAACATCTGTTTGACTTCTATCTATCGGGCTTTAGACTATTATACTCTCGTCTATTATACTCTCGCGTATTACACTCTCGTCTATTATACTCTCGCATATTATCTCGTCTATTAGACTCTCGTCTATTAGACTCTCGTCTATTAGACTCTCGTCTATTAGACTCTCGTCTATTAGACTCTCGTCTATTAGACTCTCGTCTATTAGACTCTCGTCTATTAGACTCTCGTCTATTAGACTCTCGTCTATTAGACTCTCGTCTATTAGACTCTCGTCTATTAGACTCTCGTCTATTAGACTCTCGTCTATTAGACTCTCGTCTATTAGACTCTCGTCTATTAGACTCTCGTCTATTAGACTCTCGTCTATTAGACTCTCGTCTATTAGACTCTCGTCTATTAGACTCTCGTCTATTAGACTCTCGTCTATTAGACTCTCGTCTATTAGACTCTCGTCTATTAGACTCTCGTCTATTAGACTCTCGTCTATTAGACTCTCGTCTATTAGACTCTCGTCTATTAGACTCTCGTCTATTAGACTCTCGTCTATTAGACTCTCGTCTATTAGACTCTCGTCTATTAGACTCTCGTCTATTAGACTCTCGTCTATTAGACTCTCGTCTATTAGACTCTCGTCTATTAGACTCTCGTCTATTAGACTCTCGTCTATTAGACTCTCGTCTATTAGACTCTCGTCTATTAGACTCTCGTCTATTAGACTCTCGTCTATTAGACTCTCGTCTATTAGACTCTCGTCTATTAGACTCTCGTCTATTAGACTCTCGTCTATTAGACTCTCGTCTATTAGACTCTCGTCTATTAGACTCTCGTCTATTAGACTCTCGTCTATTAGACTCTCGTCTATTAGACTCTCGTCTATTAGACTCTCGTCTATTAGACTCTCGTCTATTAGACTCTCGTCTATTAGACTCTCGTCTATTAGACTCTCGTCTATTAGACTCTCGTCTATTAGACTCTCGTCTATTAGACTCTCGTCTATTAGACTCTCGTCTATTAGACTCTCGTCTATTAGACTCTCGTCTATTAGACTCTCGTCTATTAGACTCTCGTCTATTAGACTCTCGTCTATTAGACTCTCGTCTATTAGACTCTCGTCTATTAGACTCTCGTCTATTAGACTCTCGTCTATTAGACTCTCGTCTATTAGACTCTCGTCTATTAGACTCTCGTCTATTAGACTCTCGTCTATTAGACTCTCGTCTATTAGACTCTCGTCTATTAGACTCTCGTATATTAGATTCTCCTCTATTTGGCTATAGTTTTTTGAGCTTTATCTTGTCTATCTAATATTTTTATTTCAACTTTCGGTTTTTATTTTTAAATGTTCTTTACTTTTTCTCTTAAAATTTTTCTAAAATTTTTTTATTTTCTCTTTTTATCTTTGCAGGTAGGTGACAATGTATGTACCCATTGGGACAATTTTTGGTTATTTTATTTATTTGCTTTTTAACCTCATCACCCTCTTTATTTTATAACTGGTGATGTATGAAAAGAACGACTTTAACTCTTATTTTTGGCTAAAATATATAATATATTTAAATATGTGAATCTAATGATTTTATAGCCAAATTATATTTTTATATTCTTTATTTAAATGTGTATTTGTTAATGACTTATTTCTTCTTGGAATATTTTATTTAGACATTAACAAATGTTTAACCATTCAGAAAATAAAATCAAATTATTTCAAATGTTCGTTCGGAAAGGTAGCGAAAAGAGTTTAATGAACATAAGTCAGGCTGGAGTCATTAAGGAGGAGAAAAGAATGCAAATGTTTTATTTAGTCTAAATGTCAGTAATTTATAAAAGTTAATGTTGTTTTTTATGGAACAGGTTTCGATCGAAAATTCTTTTGTATTTTTTTCACGAAATCCAAAAAAAAATGGATTCAGAAACTCGTTAATGCTGACAGACGATGTCATATATTTGCAATTGCTTAGTTTTGTTTCAATTTCTAAATAAGAAATACTGGCATCCATTCCAATTTTTTCCATGATTCATTTATAATATTTATTAAAATTGAAATTCCACTTTAATCTTTAATAAACAAAAATAATATTTACAAAACAAAAACAAAAAGAAAATTAAAAAAGAAAAACAAAATAAGAAAAACTAAACGTTTAACACTTTGATATTTTTTTTGCATCTAAATGAATCATTATCACGTCAAGAAAAACTATATCACATGTTTGTAAAGGTAACAATCCACCAGATACATATATACAAATCCGAATACTATGAGAAATTCTTTTTTTGGCTGCAATCCAACCGAAAATTATGATTATTTGGAGACAAAAATGTCGACACATCAGCATAGAGTTGAATAGAATTGAATATATATATCAACTATATATTTTTGTGTTTGTTTTTGAAGATAAAGAGAAGAGAAATGGCACGATTAACTAAAACAAACAGAACAGAATGAAAAGAAACAAAAAAAGAAATGACAAACAAAAAAATAATTAATATATTTTTATAAATTCTATTCTTAAATCCAACAACAAAACGAATAAGACTCAACACAGGTAATAATCAAGTTATGAAAATATTATATTTGAAATTTAAACACTGATGGTCATAAGTATAGGGACAGTGTAGAAGTGTTTAAATTTTAATATGAAATTGATATTGATAAATTGCTTTAAATTTTCTAATATTTTATAATTAATTAATTTGTGAACATTATTGCGTTTTAAGTAATTAAAATCAATTTGTATAGCAGAATTATTTATGATACTTGATTTAACCCATTTTGAACCAGTACCTGCTTCGATTAGGATAATGGATTGAAATGTGGCGTAGTGCTTATTTTGATAACACTCGATTACAATATCAACAGATTTGAGTGTTTATATAATGTAGTCAGAGGAATATTGGGTTTTGAATAATCAATTGTGGATCGAAAATACTCTAAACTTACAGTTTCATTTTTTAAGTGATTAAATTTTAATCAATTAATTATTATAATTTACAAATAAAAACATATATTATATATTTTTATAGTTTTATTCACTAGTGATAAAATTTTGAAGCTCATAGCGCTTTCAATCGCTTTGAACGAACTGTAGTCCATCTCCTTTTAAAATCTACCACACTTTTGTCCACCTTTTTGTACTCTTCAATTCTCTTTTAAGAAGAGCCCGATATCACTCTGCTGGCCTTCGCTCCGATCAGTTTGGAGGATTTGCCTCTCTTGGTACAAATAAAACATTAATGTTTTTGCAGTAATCAAGGGATTTTTTTGCCAAAGTGGCTGAAAGCCAAGTAAGCCAAAATTTAGTGGACACTATATGAAGTCTTAAACTTCGGTATTTATAGAGCCCATTGTAAGAAAATATTAATTAATTATAGAAAAAACTGGTTGCGATACTAAGAACTTTTTTGTGAAATTTTGATTGCTTTTAGATTAACAAAATTTTCTTAAAAATTCACTTGAGTATCAGCAACATAGAATTTTTGTGATGACCAGAATGTTTCGGAAATCTGCCAGAACTTACGATTCTTCATTCATTTTGAGGCAAGAATATTTTTTAGAAATCTTGACTTCAATTTCCGTGCTCCGTTTTGGCCTCTACATTTTTACTTGCGTTCCCCTCAGGAACTTTTTGAGCCTTGTATGTTTTCATAAACTGCATTATCTTTACCACTGAGCTAACCAGGCTGTTTTCCTACAGGAAATGTTTTGAAAATTTGTATTCTTCGGTACATTAAATGCTCGGCCAACTTTTGAATAATTGTAGGACCATGTTGGGTTTTTAGAAAATATTTAATAATTTTAGTTCGCATTTATTTCAGGTCACTCATTTTGATCGAATTAACAGTTTATTTGATATTAAACATAACAACTGACATGTTTTACAAAGATAACTCGATCAAAAAATTCTGAGTTAAAAATTTGATTTGAAAAACGCTTGTTAAGAATTCTTCGATCTCAGCCATTTTATGAAAAAGATTTTACATTTTGAAATACTTTTCATGACTTCAATTTTTTATTTTTTTTTTTTTTATTTTTAATTTTTAACAAAGATCCATTTACAATCGGCTCTGCGAAGGGTGAAACTTTTTTGGAAATTCAAACTTTTTAATAAATCTGAAAGTGGATCTATATGACTCGACTTAAAACATGTTTTAAAAGTAACTTTTGCCAAAACGTAACACTGATCCAAAATGGGTTATTTCAAGTTTTTAGAAATAAAACCAGTTTTTCATTATGTTTTGAATTTGTTTTAGCAAAAAGATTTAAATTTATTAATGAAATTCTTAACTGAAAGATTCCATTTAAAATGAGATGAAATTCTTAACAAATTTATTCTAATTTTTAAACTAATTTTAAATGAATATTAAATCAAACAACTAAATCTTTAATGCTTTCATTTATCATATAAAAGAAAAAGAAGTAAAAATAATAATAAGAAGAAGACAAAGAAGAAGAAGAAGAAGACCAGTTAATAGATTTAACCTTGGCCAACGAAATGTTGTTAATCAAAAGACAATGAAATTTAGAAGTCAATAACAATAACAAGTTTTCAGAGCCTAAATTTTGTTATTAACAAATTAGCATTTTATATAAATTTTAGATAATAAAAATAAAAAAAACGTTAACTTTAAACTTGATGTCACAAAAAACTGAAAACTTTATTTTTTACACATGTCTTCACCATACACTGAACCAAACAAAGTAGTAAATGTAACGAAAAATGATGTGAAATTGGGGAAAAGTAAATTAAATATCAGCCAACGAAACCTTAAATCATCATAATGAAAATTTTCGTTAATTTTTCGTAAATTCTTCAAATTGGCGAAAATTGTCAATATGACTATTTGAATTCGTTAATAAAAACGCGGTTAATTTGAATAAATATTTTTCTATTTGAATAATACATTATTCAGGTAGACAAAAAATTATTTATATTGATGAATGTTATTTAATTTAATGTCATATTTAAGTTAAATTTACGAAATTTTAGTTGAATTAAGGAAAGAATTTCGTTAAATTGTTGTAAAAAATTAATACAAAAAATATTAAGGACCAAGGAAAGGAGTGCTCTCCATACACAGCAAATATTGATTATAGAATATCTTAAGAACTGTAACAGCGAGAATTTTCAAATTTAATCCCAATGACTTAATCAAGGAACGCTTTTATTGGACAAAGTGTAAGACAGATAGGATTAGGGGAAAAGTAGCCCCCATACAAACCAAATATTGATTATCGTATATCCAAAGATCTACCACAGCGAGAATTTGGTCTCAACTAATTTTTTTAGTACACGTCTTTTTGTGAAATTTCTGTCGAGATCTAGGAATGAGGAGAATTTTCGTACAGCAATGCGCACAGGGTAAAAGCTAGTTTTAGATAAAAATTAAATAGTTTAAGAACCTAATAAGCAACTAAAAATAGTACAATATCATTAGGACGGTCAGCCGATAAAGATGTAATTAACTTTTCATCAGAAATACAAGTCGGTGAATCGGTTGATCAACTGATCTTCAATTTGATTTTTCATGAATTTATGCAAAATATTCTTATAATTTCAATCATATTAATTGGAATGATCTATAAAATATTTTTCTCAAACAAAATTATTTGACGAAAAAAGTAGTTAAATTAACAAACAATTTTATTGAATTTAACTTCATTTTAGAATGTAGAATTGAATAAATTTTCGTGTTATCTTCTTACCGACGATGTGTTACTGCTATTTTTACTAAATATCTGTTGATATAACATATTTTTTTCCTTAATTGTTTAACGAAATTTTATTCAATTTTACATCTTTAACTAAAAGTTTTTTTTTTTTTTTTTTTTTTTTTTTTTTAAATTTGTTTAGTATTTTTTAAGAAAATTCTTCAGTTTGAAGAAAAATTCTGTTAATTAGAATAAAAATCTGTATATTTAACATCTTTTTTCGTTAAATTTTTACGGAAATTATTCGTTAATATTACCTACGACATTTTGTTCAGTGTATGAATATCTGCTTCTTTGTGTAACCAAAATAAATATCTAGATCTCATCGCAATTCTATCTGAATGAAACCCAGTGAAGATGTTATGTTTTTTTTTCATTATAACTTGTGTTGAAATCATAATTATTTCTGAACATTTTTGGACAATTAAAATTAAAAAATAAAATAGAAAAAAACCAGTTCTATAAAAATTTATTATTAAATTGTTACCACAAATCCCCAGATTTAACATGAAGTATAAATGTCATTTCTTTAGATGAGTTATTTTAGATATTTATATATCTAAATATATAGTTTATTTTGGATATTTTGTTTTTATTTTTCCCCTCTTTTAGTTTAGTTTATATTTGTGTAGAACTTACCACACACACACACTAATGTATCTCAAGAACATCTGTTTCGGTTAAGACCAAAAAGGAAGACATTTCTTCATTTTAAATTAATGAACTGAAAGAAAAAAATGAAGATGAAAATAATGAAATTTAAATGACATAATAGATCTTGTATCTGTCATACGACAATATGATAAACAATTTTTCATGAACAAAAAAAATATAAATATTTTAACGTATAAAATTATAACATATGACGTACACACTACAACAGGTAAATGAAGAAAGTTCAAGGTAGAAAATGGAAAATTTATAGATGAAAGAAAAATATATATTAATAATGGTAACTGATACTCTCATAATTGTCTCTCATGTCCTTAAATATTATTTAAGGACATGAGATTTATCAGGCAATTGAAATCAACTAAAAGTACTGAGGCATTCAAACGTAAATAACAGGGATTCTATCGGAACTATCTTATATATTGATAATTCTGTGAAAGCAAGTAAATTAACATATTTTTCAAAATACTTTACATTTCCTAAAATATTGAGTGTGTTGACAAGTGTATTTACATATTTCCTAGAGACCTTGTTTACTGAAATTTTCTTACCGAAAAATCGAATAGTGCACAAGACTTCTTTTTGGCTTTTGGATTAATTCCGAACTCAGATGTATGAAAATTTTCATGATTGATCAAATACTTTCCACTTAGTCATACAAAGAAATGAGCTGTAAATAGAAATTTCAAATGAGTAAAGATGTTGTCGGAAAGTGGCTGAATCTATATTGAATAGTCCTGAAAATTAAGGAAATTACTTAATTCTTAAATAGTAAGATTTACGCGAAATTACAAACGAACACAAACGAAGTATTCGTCTTTAAAAATTCGGTCAATTGTTTTTTATGGAAAGTATTTTTATAAACTTACAATCGCATAATTCGATATTTAAAGATTTTCATACCTGAAAGAATTTGGAAAAATGAACAGACACATTGTTCTTCATTTCTTCATGTGGAAGATGTCTTGAATTAGCATAAAAAATGCTTTTCTGAAAATGTTTTTTAAATCATAAAATTTCATACTTCGAAATGATCATTCAATCCTCGTTATTAAGTACATGGAATTCAT
Organism: Cochliomyia hominivorax; assembly: GCA_004302925.2. Lineage (NCBI taxonomy): Eukaryota > Metazoa > Arthropoda > Insecta > Diptera > Calliphoridae > Cochliomyia > Cochliomyia hominivorax. Next base: position 45,659,093 of record PYHX02000467.1, on the reverse strand, counting down.
TCATAAACTTAAAATAACTCTCTTATAGAGACCTAAATATTTTGAAGAGTTTCACATCGCTGGTTCCGATTTTATATTTGTACAAAATATTAAAATTAAATATTATTATTTTATATTAAATATTTAAATATTTATATTAAATATTATTATATTAAATATTATTAAATAAAACTTGTTAACCGATCTTTGTACATAAAACTTAATTTGAAGCTGGAATTTCTGGCAATTTTTTCGTTTAAGTCTAATTAAAATTTTATTAAAAAAAATTATCATTTTTAAAGATATAAATTTCAATTTAAAAAAGCTGTTATCTGATATAAAAAAAAAAACTAATAAAAAGTTCCGAAACATACATTTTTGTTGAACACCTGTGTTCTGACGAGGACCATTGGCGTTTTAAGTCAACTTTTATCAATGTTTAATCAATATTGAATATTGTTTATTTAACTTTGTAATAAATCTTAAATTAACTTTGAAATGAATTAAACAAATTTTTAACACTGATTCTGATATTGATATCAGGTTCAGAAATACCTATTTTTTGTTAAATTAAAAATTAAGAAAAATTGTGTTAAAATGTGGTTTTATGAACAGTTTTTTTTTTTAATTAAATGATGCAATAACATTTTATTTGACCAATTTAGGTTATGTGGCCAAGGGGACATTTGGGTCCTACTTAATAAAAAAACAAATAGGGGTATTATAGAACAGGAAATCGTATTAAATTAAATATGATCTTTTTATAAATATTTCATTTATGCTAAAGTTGTTTTGAAAACACATTTTAAAAATAGAAAAATTTTCAAAAATCATAAACAACATATTTTTAAATGTTTTAGAGGATGAAATTAACAAAATGATTAAAATCGGTTTATAATCGTATTCTTTTCAATTTACGAAATTTATTACTGGATTTTATTTAAATTATGCATTTTTAAAATGTTGTTATATCATTTTTAAAAATTTACTACAGAACAATTTGAGCACCTCTAATGTTTTAATGAAAAATATTCACTTAATTTTTGACCTTTTTAATTTTAGTTTATTTTTCATTTTCTCATCACTCCTACTACTAATAATAGAAATTTTTCCTCCTTCAAAGTCATTTGCTATAGATCATATTTTTTCATTATTCATTAATTTATTTTTGTGTCTGTTTTCTTCAAATATTCTTTTTTTTTTTTGATAATTTTGTTCGAAACTTTTTGACGTTAAACACTTGTTTAAAATGATGTTAAAAATTTTATGATCTAAAATTAATTATATTTGAGTAGATGTTGTTGATGTACATAATATTAATATTTTTCTTCACTTCATAATGCCAGTTTCCATAAAACAAAAAGAAAATTCTTTTAAAAGAATTTGGGCAGTTTTTTCATTTGAGAAACAATAGAAATAAATTAGTTTTGCTGTTTATAATTGAAAATTCATTACTTTTTTAGTATAATTTATATTTTTTCTGTTAATTCTAATAAAAAAGGTAATAAATAAATTAACTAAGAAAATATAATTTAATTTAATTGTGGAAAATTTATTGTTTTTTTTTTAATTTTTTAGCAACAAAAATTTTCAATTTTAACCGTCCGATAAATAAATTCTGATCAAAATTTGTTCAAGAAAATGAGAAAAATATATTTTCATTTTAAAAGATAATTGTTTAACAGTAAATAAGTAAGGAGTGAGATCACTTTTTTTGCTCTTCAATTCTTTTTTATTACTATTTATAGCATAATTTTAGGCAACTCAATTAATATTTTCCATTGCATAAACTTTAATCCTTTAGATCTTTAAAAATACGTTTTTTAATAGAAAACTCTGCTCTCATTATTACCATATTTTTGGGCATTGCTTAAACCGCTAAATATGTATATTTCAGTTTGTAGTAAAAAAAATATTAGCAATACAAAAAATTTCTTTTATATTATTTATTTCTGGCTTGATTTGCATGTTATAATCTCTAGAAGTGGGAAGTGAAAAGGGAAGAAGCTTTTGAAAAAAAGGACACAATTTTATTCTAAATACAAAATTTTAGATTCCTACTAGTGCTAATGAATTCTGTTTGTTATTCTCGAACTTGCAACACTCAACCACCGAAACCAAAGAACTGAGCAGAAAAAAACTTAAAAGAAATGTAAATATAATTTGACAAGAGTTTTAATTTTTTCGCAGTTTATGTCTCCAAAAACTATAGCACCAAATTATATTTGATATTTGGATGCAGTATGAAGAAACAAAAAATATGTACAAGTTTTATGTAGACATAACTAAGACCCTGAGAAATACTAAGCAGGCAACTAAATAAAGACAAGTAAATAAAAAACGGAAAACAAGTTAGAAAGCTAAATTTGGTATAACCGAAATTTGAATATACTCCAGTAGTGCACTTTATTTAAATTGGAAAAATTTTCTGATGTAGGAGAACTCGTACAGTTGTTTTGAAATCCTCGCACTCTGTAGACATCTGCATCAAAATCAAAAATTAAATTTTAATTTCTGAACATTGTTTCCGCTTTTTATATGGTCCAGGCATATATGTTGTATCGGATCTATAAGGTTTTTTTTTTTTGTTTTTTCTTTCTGGTGTTGCACACGATATGATTTCACCACTTGAGGTGATGAAGAGTACAATCAAATTAAGGTCAAACATGCTGGCAAAAATAAAAAAAGAAAATATGTAAAAAAAGGATGAAGAAAAAATGAATTAAATAGAATGTTACTCTTACATCGCTGCCAGTCCAGTTTTCAAAACCACAACAAGATTTTATTTTTGTTCGTTCAACTTTAAGAAAATCGCAAAACAGAAAAGAATTCAAAAATGAATTAATGAAGAAAAAAAAAACAAGTTGAATTTGAAAAAAATTATATACACAAAAACAAAAATACACATCAAGAATTATAAAGTACAAATAACGGTACTCTGAGAATCTTGGATGGGAACAAACAAAAAAATGTCCAGCAGAACAGAACATTAAATTTAGGCAGTAAAATGCATATGAAAATTAGATGCAGAAGTTCAAGAGAATGAAATCGTTATATAAGATTTAAATTTTTTAACGCAAATTTAAAAAAGTTATAGCAAACGGATAAATTCAAACTCTTCACAAAATCTCTGGCTCAAAGAAAATTCGAACTTGACGGATATTTTTGTCTAATAAGCGGAACAATAACGATGGTTTTTGAAGAGCTTCCTATAAAACCGAGTTTGCTTAAAATGAGCGAGCGGAAACCTTTTTAATTTCGACGGTCCTTATTTTAATTCTTTTATATAATTTATCACAGCTCTCTTCATAGTCCATCTTCAAAATGCAATCAAAACTCTTTGCAATTCAGACAAAACAGTGTCTACCTACCTTACGTTGTGGAGATAAGTCTCATGCCCGTTGACATACACCTAGGCCTGTTGGGAAAAGGTCTTTTTCTCTATGCTTTTAATGCAATAAGAGGCATCGGATTTTTTAAGCTAATCATCAGCAAAAATCTGGCATCGTTAGCAAAATATTCTGCTACTATATGCGCAATTACTCCCTTATGGTCGGTTACCCAGGTGATGTGTATCGTACCACTTGCCGCGAAATCTTTCCAAATCGGGACAGTCCGTGAATTCGTATTCTTGGATTCCAACGTTCTAAAAGTAATTAAAAAAATATTTTAAAAATATAGAATTTTTGACGAAATTATTTCATCATTATTTCGAAATGCTTTATTGTCGTGATCAAAAATTTTTAATCTCTATTTTGCGAACATAACATCTAATATTCCCTTTAAATAATTGTCGAACTGAAAATATTTATAATTTAATACAACCAGATCAATCGATTTTTTCGGAATGTAAACCTCCACTTATGATGCATTTTGTTATTTTCTGATAGAAATCATTTCATTCTATTTTTTTTTTTTTGTATTTTTTTCGGATAAATGAAAAAATTATAACATGATATTTATCAAGCTTAAGCGACTTAGTGTTGACCTGCACCAGCAATTTAATGGTAGTAATTATTAGAGAGATTTATTTAAAGAAGTTTTTATTAAAGAAGACGTTTGACTTTGCTGTGAAAAATTTTTCTGGGCAGAATTTAGAAAAGAAGTTCCGATCTGATATTAGACTGTGAAGAAAAGAATGAAAATTGAATTTTGACTAATAGTGGACTGATTTAATGGGAAAAATAGGACGGATGTGATTAGGGATCTAAGAGAAATATATATTATGTAAAGAACAACATAAGGAAGATCGTATCAGGCGGAGAAGTTGGGGTTTGATAATATTTTTTATACGAAAATCACAAAATTACACTCTTTTCCATTACTTTGTTTTTAGAATATCCCCTTCACTTGAAAAATTTTCCCATCTACTTTCCATTTTAAGCCAAGAAGATTATAACTTTGGTAGCATTAAAACCGTTAAGTAAAGACTACAGAAGAGTAGAAAAAATCAAGAAACTTGCAATATAAACTGGTTGGTTGAGTTTATATTCGTACTTTTTATTCTTTCTTTTTATCATTTCTGCACTAAGATCGGGTGAAATTGCATTATTTATTTTTTTGTTCTCTGTTAAAGAACAAGAAAGTGGCAAAAACAGCAGCAGTAGAAGAATAAGAAGTAGAAATAAAAAGAGAAACTAAATTACAAGCAGAATATTTACACAAAGAAGGAAAGAAAAAAAAACAATAAAGAACAAAACTGTAAAAATAAAAAAGGAAAACAACTGGAAAAATATCATTAAAAAGCGATTTTAAAACAGGCCCAGTCTTAGAGAACTTTAAGCACGAAAGTCTAAGTCTACATTAAAAAAAAAGTACAGTAAAAACTACAAAAGAAGTAATAAAGTGTTGAAGAAACTTCTTTTTTATTTATTTATTTATTTTTTATTTTTATAATTTAAAGTGACATGACATAAAGTCATCAAAAGATAGAAAATGAAGAGAAACAAACAAAAACTGAATTGCAATACAGTGGAAAAATAATAGAAAAACTCTTAAGTTTTTAAAACCACAACTGATGTTAATTTTTTTTTTCTTTTTTTTGTTTTGTCAAAATTTTTTGTATGTAAAATCTTTTATTAGCGCCATTTAATTTTTTTTTCTTTTTTTACGTTTTATTAGTTCTGGTTAATTTCTTTGGAATACTCTACACATACGTTATCTTAATTTTTGTATCTGCTTTTAAGAATGACACAATTTTTATTTTATTTCCAAAAATCACCTTCATAAATTGTTTCTTATTTTTTTATATGAAATCACTGACACACTTTTACTGAAATTCAGAACTTTTATTTTTGTAAATTTCTTTTGAATTAAATTTGTATTTTTTATTTTTTTCTATTTTTTTTATTTTTATTAATGAATTAAATGTTGTAGTTTGAATTTTCATCAAAAATTCTTTACAACAAACTCATAAATCTAGACCCACTGTGCGTGTCAAGCATGTTAAATATAAAAATCCAAATAATTCATCTAAAGCAACAACAACTACTGCAACAACAACAATAATAATAATAAATAAACTTTTTTTGCTTTTAAAGTTTTTATTATAATTCTAGTTGTTGTTATTGGTGTTATATTAACATACATTCACCGTTATGTTGACCGATTATTTAACGGTTATTGTTATAGTTAAGTGTTGTTGTTGTTTAGTAGTTCTTCATTCTTAATTCTCTCTTATTATTATTTTAAAGTATAAAGAGTTGGAATAAAGAAGGTAAAAGAGTTACATTACAATTTATATGCCGCAAAATTTATTATGAAATCTCATTACAACACTTTTTGTTGTAAATCGAAAATGTTCGAAATTATGATCACTATAAAAATATATAACAGTTATGCCAGAATAACATCTGATTTTTAATATACTTTAGTTCATTAATGCCAATATATCATTGAGAAAATATATCATATTTCTGGGACCTATTTTATGCCTTAAAAACTCCCCTTAGCTCTTCATTAATGAATGAATTGTTTTTAATTCTGAAACGATTTCTAACAAGTCTAAGAATTTTTTTTTTTTATTTTTACGTGTTTGGAATTAATTTTTATTTGTTCCTACAACCTACTCATTTGAGTTCTTTTTTGTGAAATATACTTTGAATATTCAGCCGTTTTAAAGCTTCAACTTTAAAAGCAAAATTTGCAAACAAATTGTGTACTTTATTTTGAACCTGTCCAAATATTTATTTCTCTTCGTATAGAAATGTTTTGTCGTTGCCGGTGTTTCTTTTATTTTTTTGCACAAATAAGTTGACAAACAACCATATTTTAATGGAAATTAATTTACATTCTTTTAACTTATGTTTATTTGAATACGTTGGAAATGATTTTGTATTGCGGAGGTATTTTATGCACTCTATTCGGATCCACATGAGTAACCTACGGAACTTAAACAAAATCGTTTGTACTATAATTGAAGTATGACTTTCTAACGTTTTAAGTCAATTTCAATCTGAAAAATAATTTTCTCATAAAAATTTTAAATTTGGCAAGAAAATTTCCTTACATAACATTTCTAGATCCACGTCTGATCCAATGACTCTGCAAAATTTTTTTGTGGTTGTATACAGTCATATTTCTATCATATATTTGAGAAATTTTTCGACTGGATTTTTTATTAAAATTGTGAGTTAAGAACGGAAATTTCAAAATTATTTCTTGAAATTTTGCTCTCAAGTGAAAAAATTTATGTAGGAAAAATTAAATGGAAAAACACATTTTTAATCCTAAACTTGTTACAGGCTCTCTTTAGTTTAGATATTCGTTCTACGTGAAAAATATTAAGAAATCTTTGAAATGTCATTAACTGTTGAAATTAGTTATTTCTCTTTCGAAAATCCAAATCTCCTTAAATGTACAACTTTAAAACTGTGACAATTTTAAACATGCGAAATTAACCCTATTCTGGCAGCCAAGTACAACATTTAGAAAATTAAAAGGTAATAAAAATGTAACTCCCGAGCAGCTCATGTCATTTGAATTTGACCATACAGGTAAAGCAAAGATTGGACCCATAGAGCCATTTAGTCATTTCTTGTATGGATAATATATATATATATATATATATATATATATATATATATATATATATATATATATATATATATATATATATATATATATATATATATATATATATATATATATATATATAATGATTCGAAATATCTAAGCCGATTACTGAAATAGTACAAATAAATCCGAATTGAAAAACTGCATTTTCAATTCGGTTTTACTTTAAACTGAATACTCCCCTCCCTAATATGAAATTATTTTCCACGTGTTTTCTTTTGACATTTATTTTTATGGTCAACATGTAGTTGAAGTAATGTAAATAAAGTCGGAAGCAAAGTAGAAAAAAACCAACACAAAGTTTTATGACAGCGATTCCACCATCATTGTCGTTGGTCGGGACTAAGTTACATGTTAAAGTTGCGGCAAGTACATGGAAAAAATATCTAGGCTAAATTTATATAAATGACGACTATTTACTTCCGTTGTTTTATATGACTATTTTCTTTATAACCATTCCGTTTCACTCTCTCTTTCTTGAAATAAACATGTAATTATTTATTCCAGTTATTCTGATTGTTTTTTGTATTTTATAAATAATTCCGAGTTATTGCACTTTAAAGTTTTAAGGGGGTGAAATTTATAAAAAATCCTGCATATTTTAAGTGTAAAATGCGCCTTTTTGCAGTTTCTTAAAAGTATGCTACACATTTTAATTGAAACCGGCTCTGGCTCGTGCTTCATAAATTTATGATGATTCTATTTAAATTAGAATTAACAGCAAAAAATTAACACTTAATTATGAATGCAATTTTCAGTAGTATTTTGCTAATTTTTTTTAAATATTCTACTATTTAGACATTGAGACATATTTTTGTTGTTATATATTTTTTGCTGAGTTGTTATGACGGAAGTTCTACCATTTATTTATTTATACCTCAATTTAACCTTTTTCGTTATCTTTATCTCTTTAGTATTCATTCTATTATGAATATTTAGTTATTTAAACAATATTTTTTGCTGACTCTTTTTTTTCTTAATTTACAACCTTGACATCTTCTATATCTCCCCACTATAATTTTTATGCAATTTCAGTTATTTTTTATTTATTCTTTTTCTTCCAACTTAAAACAAAAATTAGCAAATTGTTTTTGTTGTAGTTTTGTTCTGAAAAAAAATATATAAAAATCGAAACATTTTGTTAAAATATTTATAAAAATTTAAATTGTCAAATACATTCGGCGTGTGTGTGGATCTAGAAATTTGTATTAAAAATGTTGATTTTATAAATTTGATTTATATGATTTAAATCATTTAAATGATTTTTTAAATGTCTTGGGAAATCAATCATAAATTAACGTTATGAAGTAGAAAATAAATAGCAAAGAGGAGACAAAAATATATTAAGATTTATATTGTTTTAATATTTAAATAGATTTATTGTCAATTTTAACAAAATATTTTATTTTAATAAAAAATAATAAATCAAGTTTTAATTTATTATAATCAAATAATTAAATAAATAAACTAATCTTTGGAAGGACAGACAGATGGACATGTGGCTCCATTAATTAAATATATATGTGTACATAAGTATATACATATTTATATTTATTTTTTTCAAATTTAACTGATTAAACTTTAATTGTTTTAATGAATGGTTGAAACTTTGTATTGATGATGAACAAGAAAGATCCGCATTAATTTAAGTGTGATCGCCCACAAACAGATCGGTGAGAATACACAGTAAAAAATAAAGTTAAATTAAGATTAACATCGTGCGTTATGGTTGCGCTAGCTCTAATATCCCAAGATATCAAGGAGTGAGATCGAAAAATTTGATTTTATTGAAATTATTATTACAATTTACAAAATTCAACAAAAGCTTTATATAGTTTTTATCGCTAGTAATGAAATTTTGAACATTTTTCGGAAACCGTTAACGCTTTCATAGTGCTTTCCGTCGCTTTGTTCGAACAAGTAGTCCAGTCCATTTAAGATCTATCACACCTTTGTTTGTGTTCTTCAAATCTCTTTTAACAAGATCCCAATATCTTTCCGTTGACCTTAGCTCCGGCCATTTTGGTCTTGTACCATTAAAGTGTTTGTTATCCATAGTGACAGGATGCTAGTTCAGGCCAAATGTAAATTGACACATTATGAATTCTTATGAATGGTAAAAGCCTTTTTTCCAAACAATCCTAATTATTAATTTGAAACATCACATGGGCCTTTCTTTCTACCTTAACCAGGTGGAAGGAAAGGCCCTTCGCATTTTTTCTTGTCACTGATATTAACAAAATATCCATTTCTTTCATAATAACTGATATATTTCACAAAGGTTACTTGATCATAAAAATGCAAATAATACCAAAAAGTTTTAATGAAACAGGTGTGTTACACATTTTTTGATCTCACTCCTTATAATTTAGAATGCTGATAAAGATCTTGGTCCTTTTGGTAATTTACAAAATAAAAATATATTTATTTACATATGTTTCCATATTATAGCCTTTTGCACCTTTTCCTTGCTTAAGGCTATAGAATGTAACATATTTTTAGGCATTTTACAAATTTATACTTAACAGCATAACCCATTTATTTGAATATTAATATCTAGTTGCAAATAAAAATTCATGGCCCAATTTTTTTTACATTTTATTTCTCCATTTCTTTTTGGCATTTCAATTATTCATCAACCTGTTGTTTTCAATCATGATTTTAAGGTTTTTCATCTTTTCCAACAACAAATTGTTTTAATGTTTTTCCATAATATTTAAGCTCTTAGTGTGATTTGTTCTATAGCCACTTTTTCCCCTCATAGTAGCTTTATAACTCGACAGCTGTCAACAGTTTTATTTTAAGAAAAAAATTATTTGTTTTTTTTTATTTCCTTCTTTTCAAAAGAAAACGCAAAAAATAATCTCCTTTAATATGAAATTTAGAAAAAAAGCACTCAAAAAAATTATAGACGCTCTTTCGGAACGACTTTTATTGCTTGATAATATTCAAACCATATTGTGTCATGTTGTTAGAATATTTTAAGTACAAAAAAAAGGAACAAATGTTATATTTGACGAAGAAAATGAAAAAGTAAAAAAGAAATAACAAGTAACTGGAGAGATTTTGATGATGACATGATGACTAAAAGTAGGTGGGGCCTACAACAACATACATTAAAACTATAAAAAACAACTAAGTTGTTGTAATAGCAGTAGCAAGAACAGCTTAAGTATCATTATCATCATCTTCGTTATTTTCTTTATCTCGCCTCTAAACTCCAGATAAAGAACAGTTTATATAACGAAGACAAAAAAAAAGCGGTTTATTGCACAAAAAATATTAGTCGAACAATATCAGGAAGATATTGCTGTAGTTGTAGTAGTAGAAGTTATAGCATAAATGATAGTAGAAGTACAACACAAACGATGACATTGATTGATGATGATTAACAATGTTGCAATTTTTATTGCTTTAATTTCATTTCCAAACAATTTTATTATAGAAAAATGAAAATAAATAAATAAATTTATTTTGTTCCTCTACTTTTTCTTGTGAATATAAGAAAAAATAATAATAATAATTGTATAATATAAACAAAGTACAAGGAATAATTCTACGTGTTTTTACTGCTTGAAATGAAACAAAAATGACGTTTATAGTTTTTTTTCTTATTCTTAGGATGATAGAGTATCTCAAATGTTTTCTCTTTTAATATAAATAACATAATTTTGTATAACAAAATTATATTGAGAGCCTGAAAGTATGCTTTTTGTGAAATGCGGTTATTTAAAGGGATTATTAAATGATATTTCCGCATTATATATATAACTTTTAAAAAGTCCTGAGTTGGGAAACATTTTTTGTCTTTTAAGAAAAAAATCCCAAATTCACAATTTCAATTAAACTGGCCGCATGTAAGTATGCTTTGTTTTTGTGCTTTAATAATGCTATAGGGTATGTTCTATAATTTATAAACAATATCAAATTGAAAAGACAATTTTTAATGTAATATTCTACGATTTAAAAAATATAGAAATAAATAACTTCTGATTTTAAATCCAAAAAACATTATTCATATTAATATTTTCAAAATAAGAATTAAACAGCCTTAAAGTATGCAATACGTCCTAATAGTTTTATATACAATATTTCGTGTAGTGCTAACTTTTATTAGAACTTAAAAATAAATTCTTTCTATATTGAAATTATTTTAATTTATTTTTTATTTAACAAAAATCTATACTTTATCTATTGTTCACAATACACTTGAATGAATCCTCTTTGACTTTAATATGAAAAGAACCAAACATATAATTTCTTGGCTTGTATTCATTTCAGATTCATCTGATATATTTCCACCTTAACAAATTGCTTAATGAAATGTATCTTTTCTTCTGTATAATATTTTCAATCTTCTTCCTTTTTTAAAATAATTTCTCTTTGTGTGCATGTGTCATAGCCATAAATAGCCTGAAAATATGCTTTAAATAAATGCAAGCGATTTTAGTAGCCAAAGAATAAGGAATATACATTTGCAATTATATAAAATTTAAGTTAATTAATTTCTTTTTTCTATTTACTTTACATTGCTCATTCGTTAAATAGAAATAATTTATTTTCACTTAAATGCACATGGATAATGATGAGAAGATATTAGTGGTAACAAAGGTATATATGTATATTTTCAGGATATTTTTGCCATGACCTAAATTAGCCATGTTTGACCATTGGTAATGGAAGGAAGTTCATATAATGGCATATTAAAATTTTTCTTTTTTTTTTTTTTTTTTAATTTGAAAAATAATCTTTAGGTCAGGAAAAATAAAAAAAAAACAAATAATTAAAGCATACTTTTGAAATATATAAAAAAGCCTATTTTAAAGTTCTTACCGTAGAGCTTGAGAATTTAATTTTACATATAGACTACGGTATTTAAAAACTTTTAATGATATTTTAATAGAATTTCACTGTGCACTTCGTATCTCATGGGAGGAATATTATAGAAAAATAAAATATACAAAATAAAAATAACATGGAAATTAATTTAACATTTTGTGATTGATTATATTGTAAATATTGTACTCGCACATAAAAAATCAATATAAAATTCTAGAGATAAAAAGGATAAACATATAAAAAATAGCAATTCTATTGACATTGTGGCACACAAACATCCCAATATCATTTGTAGTCTGGATATTTTTATGGTATGATATTTTGTGATGCATCAACATAAAAAAATACAACCAGTAAATGATAAATGACAGTAAAATAAATAAATCTGTATACTAAATATACAACTAGTTATACCTTTAAATAACATTCTCAGCTCTAGCGGTAGCAAACGGTAGAGAGAGTTACTTATGAAAATATTTTTAACAAAAACATTATCATTCCACTATGAACACTAAATCTGCTCTAAAAGTATGCAATAGAATATTTACTTTACTACACCATATTATCTATGTATGTTTGTGTGTTTGTGTTTTACAGCAGCATTAAAACAACAGAGGCAATTGAATTTTTAATTGAGTTAACAATAAGTTTGAGCACCCAAAAACAAAAGAAAAAATACGTATAAATACTCTTCAATTTAGTTCAGCTCAGTTCTGTTCTCTTTCTATTCTGTGTTCAAGTTGAAGTTGAATAAACTTTTTTTGTGGTGTTTTATTGCAAGAACAAACAAATACGAACAAATTGAATTTACCTTTTTTGTAAAAAAAAAGAGTAAAGAATGGAAACGAAATAATAACATATAAAAGAAAAATAGAATAAACAGACTTTTATTGATAGACATGCAGAAGACAACATGATAGTAGTTGTAGATGGATGTATTACCATGTCTGAAAAGTAATCAATACTCGATGAGAAAAGATGTAGTTGTTGCACTAATGCATGATCCTATGAAAAAGGAACCTGAACATACAAAATTCTATAGAAAAAAAATTTAATAAAAAAAAATTATACAAACGAACTCATTGTTAAGGAAAAAAAGATTTTATTTGTAGAAAGAAAAAAACTTTTAGATGTGAACTAAAATTGAGAAATATTTAAGAGTTTTAAGTTTCGGAAGAAAATTATTTAAAGATCAGTTGAAGAAAAATATAAAGCAAAATATGTGTTTTAATAAAGAATACTTTTTGCAAAAGAAGTCGTACTTGTAAAAGTTTTTAGATGAAATTTTCTATAAAGACAAATTTCTTAATAATTAAGAAATTATCTGTCAAGAAAGTTTCTTAATTAATTGCTCGAACAGGTTTAAAATGTAAAACAATTTTAGAATTTTTTTCGAGCTCTTAAAAGTTCTCTGTAGACAGTAACCCAATATTTCTCCATTGGCCTTAGTTCCGGGCAGTTTGGAGAATTAGCTTCTCTTAATCAAACACCACATTATTGTTCTTGTACCACTCAAGGGCTTGATTACCATAGTGACATGATGTTAAGTCAGGCCATGAATGGAAGCAGCGTTTTTGTAAACATTTTTTCATATAAATTTCGGTATTTATAGAGTTGCCACTCAGAAAAATTACTATTTTTTTCTAGAATGTTGTTTTTTTATATTTTCAAATTGGTTTATAGCCGAGATAATAACAATTCTTTATTTTCCTTGTGGTTGTTGTTGGATGTAGTATTGAAAATAATAAAAATGTAAGGCAAAGTAATATTTTCGACTTGTTGAGCCATAATTTTGTACTATCAGATCTGAAGTAGTTTTTGAGTTGCAAACTCAAAAGAGGCAAAAACGCATTTTCTGATATTTTAAACCTCCTATGGGAGATATATAACATTTTATGCTGAAAAATATTTTTTTTTTCTAAATTTAGATTTTTAAAATTATTGAAATCAGCCCATAAATAGCCGAGTTATTAATTACTCTTATATATTTATACTAGAATTGTTTTAATAAAAGTGAAAACTGTTCGAGAATAAAATTTTGCATGTATAATGAGTGCTCTAAGAATCTGTATTGACTCATATAAATGCTGTCATTTTCTCTTTCTTCTACAAGTGATGATATTATGAAAAAAAAATCATATAAGCAATGGTGAAGGGTGTGGAAAATTCAGAACGGCCAAATTTTACACTTTAACTTGTTTACTCTGAATTTGTCATTGCTGAAAACAGTTTATGCGACTATAGAATACAACAAATATTCAAATATTTTTACTTAAATCTAAGTTTTATTACAAAAAAAAAAAAATAATAATAATACAAAAATAATATGCAATTGAGGGTTAACGATGTAAACATAGTTAAAAGGTGAAATTAGTTTATTTTTGATACAGATCAAAATTAAAAGAGCAAAAAAAAATTAATTTAAATAGAAAGTTTCTTTTTATCAAATTCTAACACTAAATCTGAAAAATAATAATAAAAAAACATTAGTTTTTGAGGTTAATGCAAATTAACTCCATATAACATATTTTATATATTTTAACTATTTAACGGTTTCTTCTATTGATGGCTAAACAAAAGAAAGAACATAAAATGATGACACACAAAAGAAACTGATAAAAAATGACAATGAAATTTTATATTCGTTAAAATAAAATAATAAAATTCATTAGCATTAGTTAGAGATTCTTAACTTCCCCCTTTCATTTCGTACCCATTTAGGACTTGGTTTTTCGGTTTTCTGTCTTTGTTTTTGTTTAGATAAATGGCTTGAAAAAAAATGATGTAATAAAAATATTATTTGTGGATTTATCTTGAAAAGCCCACCAACAGCATGTGTTTTAGCATTATTGCGGCATTTCTCTTTTTCTTTTAATGTTTAATAAATTTTGCTTTGAAGAAAAAAAAAAAGAAAGAAATTAACCATCTACCACGGATACTTTTTTGCTACAAATATGCTTTTGTATACTTGTATTGGTAAAAGTTTAGTCAAGACTTTTAAGCTTGGCTTAGTATCATTATTGAGTTCACTGAACTTCACTATTTTCATTTTAGCTAATGGGGTGTTGTTGACTTTATGTCTCGAATATCTAATTAGTTTAGAAGCTTTTTTTCTTTTCATTTCATTTCGCTTAATAATAAAAACTGAGGGCCGCATATTGATTTAAATAATTATTAACTTTTATATTTTCTTTCATAAATTTAAATATGAGAGGTTTATTAAAAATATTATTTAATTTTATAAATTTCCATTTTTTGTTTTTGTTAAAAGTAATTGTACGATTTGTTGCTTATTTTATTACTCGTATGTGTTAGAGTGTTTTTATGAAATCGAATTAGTGTTTCGAATTAGTAAAAGTATTTGGAAAATAAATATACAAATTAATGGCTTTATGCCTTTTACTTAAGAAAGGGAAACAAATTTTTTTCATTTAACATTTATTTGTAATAATTTCAATGGAAACAATAAAAATAGTCTTAATTATGATTATTTTAGTTTTTTTTAACAAAAAAGAAATGCCAAGATATTTCGATTGTCATAAATTTCTATTGAATTATACAGGAAATATACCAACACATAGAAATCCTTCAAAGCATAACATAGTGTAAAGCAATGCGAATTCAAAATTGAAACCATGTTGAATTATAAATGTTTTAGTTAATTTTACATTGCCCTTTTTTCTAAGTGTATAATATTCAAATTATTGAGTTAACATTTTATTTATTTTAATTATTGGGCGATATAAATGTTTCAAATCTATAGCGCGAACTCTCCGTAATGCTACATATTCATTTGAGAGCAGCTTTATATATATATATATATATATATATATATATATATATATATATATATATATATATATATATATATATATATATATATATATATATATATATATATATAACCTTTGAAAGATGTATTCGTTTCATGTATTTCACATGACATTTATGTCTATATTACACTTAATTTACAATAAACTCAATGTCTTGTAATATTCCTTATTTTATTTTTACAAATAAATTTCTGTTGTACACACGAAAGTCCAAAGAAATATCAAAAATTTTCTGATGGTCATGATGATTTCGAACTTAACAAAGATATTTTAAATATTATTCAAACGTAGAGCTTTTGTGTTACTTATTTGTAGTATTTTTGGGTTTGAGAGAAAAACTGTATAAACTTTGATGTAAGGACAATGAAAAAGTACGTTCAAAAAAAATATAACAAAGTTACAATAAAATGTAGTGTGTTCGTCTGTAAAATTTTTGAATTTCTCTTTAAAAATATCTTCTGAGTTTAAAAAGTCTGGGCAATGACAATAAAATTGTTCAGTTTTGTGACTTTCTTTTCCGGATGAGTTCCCCTTTCTTGTAATTTGGACTTTGTTAGCTAAATCGTTCAGTCACCTGTTTCTGACTAAGTCTCTGGACAATAACTTCTGTTCAATTTTATCAAAAGATGTTCATTGCAACTCTTTCTCATTTCTTACAAAATCAAATCCGGTACAGCAACGGTTATACGATTTAAACATTTCGCTGTTTATATAATATATGCTAGATTCATTAAGAGCCGTTTTATTTTTTCGATTTGTCAAACTCTGAAACAAAGAAGTCTCAAATTGGCTACAAAATGTTACCTTAATGTGTGACTTCTTTTAACATCTTAATAATTGAACTACCTTTTTACTTACGGTTTATATTTTTGTCGTTAAGAAAAAAAACGTTCTTCTAAGAGAATTTCCTTTAATACTGGGCTTTTGTCAAAATAACGTTTTACAATATTATTTTGACTGTCAGAAATATTGGATTAAATAACATTTTTATAATTTTAAGTTTGAAAATTTAAAACATATTTTGACATAAATAACTTACAATTTGTGTATAATTTTTATTAAATCTATGTTTTAATTTATTTTAACACACTCTCTTAAAGTAGGAAAGAAAATTTAAAATATTTATAAAATTTCAGTGTTGTAAGATTCAGTGATGAATGTATGATAACTGTGAATAACAAAATATCCCGAAGTTTAATAATAAAGAACTCAAAATTTGCTTATTTTAAATCCTCCACCACCACAAGTGCTAAAGATGGTATATTAACTTTGTCAAGAAGTAGCTGGGGTCTTATATGACCCAATAATGGATATATATATCAAATCAAACTTTTAGTCGATTAAGCTATGTCCGTCTATCTGTTCTCACTCACATCCAAAATTAAAGACAGACTTCAATGACACTTGGTCTGAGTTTTTGTTATTGTCCTAAAAAGTTTCCTATTTAAAACCAGCAAAATCGTTTTAGTGTATTAGAAGATATATACCCATATTTGAGGCAGCTTCGAAATTCAAGACAAGATCATTCGTAAAACTTTCAGTTATAAATCGACAAATAAGAATGAAGTCCTAAGTTGTATATTCCTCATTACCAGTCCAAATAAAATAAAAATTATAAATAATTTTATGACAAACAACGCATAACATCAGATGTCACACAGTTTCTATAGTTATATATTATTGTTACACACTGTAAATAAAATTTATAAATGAAGGATGTTGATAATGTCAACAACAGACCTCAACATTACTACGCACTCAAATAAATGTTAATACAAACAATACACACTTAAGTATTTTCCCTCTCTTTGACATACAATTTTCTCTATATATGTCATTTGGAAGTTTGTTTAACTCCCTCCCATTAAATATTTAAAACATTTTTTACTTTTACCTTTAGAGATAAAAAATCACAAAATATTCTGCAAACATTTTATAAAAGAAGCCTTCCTCCCCTCTCTTTATAACTCTTTCGTTTGAATGTGTTTGTGGCTTACGCATGATTATCATTAAAATATTCACCCAGAACAAAGAAAAACAAAAATGTTTTAAAAATAACAACGAAGTAACTGCCCCCTTGATTATGCTACACAATTTTTTTGTTTACATAATATTTACCGTAAATGTTATGTAAATGTAGGTGTATTTAAGAATGTGAATGTGTGTGCGTTCATGTGTGGATGTGAAAATATAAGTTTGTTTATGACAATAATTTTTCATTATTAATTATTAACAAGAATTTTGATTAAAAACATTTTTGTGTTGTTTTTTTTTTTGTTTTGTTTTTGCAAAAAGAGTCAAAGTTTTGTTGTTGTTGCGAGTTAATCTACCGCAACATGTATATATGCATTTTTGTCTGTGGGTGTGTGTATAAAGAGAATATCATGAAAAAAGTGTGTATTTTTTTTGCGTCACCAAAAAGGTAGATTGTTTGAAAATGTTCTTTGTTTGATGACAACATCATATAAATATTGTTGTCATTACAGTTGTTTGTTGTTGACACTGGACTGTCAGCAATGATGGTAACTTTAAAAGGTCTGTGTTTGTTTTCTATACGTAATTGATCACATTATTTAATATTTATGAAAATAAAATCACTTAATCATTAAAGTGAAAATTGGCAAAAAAAAAGTAAAAAAAAAAAAAATGTTGTGTTAAGTGATTAAAAATAAATCCGCTTGTAGTCACGTTAACATCAACATCACTAACAAAAACTGTCTGCTAAAAGAGTAAAAGTTATAAATTAATTATTAAATACATGCAAATATATGGATGGAGGGAACACACAGGCAAAGATAAACGAGAATATAAAGTGAACAATTTATAGAAGAGAGAAATTCAGTAGAGTCTAAAAGTAGACTTTCATTTTTGGCAAAGAATTTTTTCGTAGTTTATTTAATGTAACGCTTTTTTAGTTTTTTAGTTGTGTATAATAAGGCGTTTACTCATGTTGTTAATTTAATTTTAATATTTATATAGAGTTATGAAGGATAAATGTAATATAAAAAAGGTTATCAAAAAATATCATAATTTTTATAAGAATGAAAGTTTATGTAAAATTGTTAATTTATTTTTGGTCCTCAATTCCATTAGGAATTTTATTTACCCTTTCTTGTCTTCCACATCTTCTTGAGGAAATAGATTCCAATAGGAACATTTTATAACAAAAACGAGTAAGAATACTATATTAGTGTATTCTGAATTTTCAATATCTTCCATCACAAATCCGTGTGAAGAAAATTCGTTATGTTTCACTCACAAATGTATAAAATATATAAAATGATTTTCTAAAATATAAGACAGGAACACTTAATGAATCATTAAATTACTTGTATTTTTTACATTAAAATTGTTTCTATTAAACCGATTTCGATAAATTTTAGTGTGGTAATGAAGTTTATATAACTTGATAATATGATAAAATTTATTTTAATCAACTTCTTCATTTGAGCCTCTAAGCTTGCCTTAGAAATCAGTCTATAACTTTTACAGGATGTGAGCGTGCCAAAAACGGACAGACGCCAAAATAGCTAAATCGGCTCAGATTTTGATGTGATGCAAGAATATATACACATTATAGGGTCCGAGGTAATTCCATCTTAGCGTTACACACGGAGTGACAAAGTTAATCTACCACTTGTGGTGGAGTAGGGTATAATAGGCTTAAACTAAACCATATGAGGTTTACAGTTTCATTTTAATTGATGTTCTGTTCTGAAAAGTAAAGTAAAAAGCAATTTTGCATTATTACCTAATTTTCCTTTAAAGACAGTTTTTAATAAAAAAATCTAATTTTAAAAATATTGAAATTTAAAACTTTTCCATCTGCCATTTATCATTCATTTTGTATGACAACATCTCAACTTCATTCATAATTTCAGAAGAAAAAAAGATCATTTTGAAATATTTTACTTTTTAACAAGAACTATGTCGAAAAAATTCTAATAATTTATATTTTTACCTTCAAAACAAATTAAATAAAATAAAATTTTTTCAAAATATAAAACTACAACGCATCAGCGAAAAAAGGTGTTAATTTAAAAAAAATCCTTAAAAAAGTCATAAATTGTTGAATTTTGTTATTTTCTTTGAAATGTTTTTTTGTTATTTTATGTTTTATATTACAATTTTTATGATAAATTTAAACTAATAATTTTTTAATATTTTTTATTTCTTTTCTCTTGTTTCTTTACAGGTAAGTTCTTGTTGTTTGTTTTGGATTTTTGATGACTGTGTTGGCGTTTTGTTTTTTATTTTATTTTTCGGTGTGTCGAATCAACGTGAAAACATCAGAAAAAAATAAAGAAATAAAATAAAAACTTAAAACAATTTATTAAAAAAAAGAATATTTTATGGATTTATTATACACCAGAGATAGTGAGTTCTAAAAGAATTTTATAAACGTAAATATGAAAATACAATTTATAAAAAAATACATATTAAATATTTATTTTAAAATATCAAATACCAATACAAAAACAAATATTATAAATAAACTTGCGGATTAAAGTGAGAACAAAAAAAAAATGAAATTTATGATGAAAATCCATTAAGAAGAAATGACTCATTTTCAAATAATTTTAAAGGTCACTTGTGCAATTCACATTTCTGATTTAATCTGTTTGAAATGTTGCAGTCGTTTTTTTTCCAAAAGTTTTAAAATTATTTAGTTTAATATCATTATAAAATTACGTTAACTTTTTAATTTATTAAAATAATAATAATAAATATATATAAAATACAATATTAACACCTCACATATACACAAAGAAAAAATTATATGATCATAGACTTTTAATTTTATACCCTTCACCACTGCACAGTGGTTCTCAAGCGCTATTTTCTTGAAAGTAATTCTGTAACTTCGGAACTATTGAATAATTTTTAATGAAATTTCACATAAATTTTTCTGATGTGTTTTTTTCAATAGACTTAGAGAAGAGCATGTTGCTAATGAGTCCCGGGGTCGGAAACTGAATCTCCATAGTTGGTCACCTCGGTTATGACGATTTTTGAAAAAATCGGCAAAATATTATTAATGAATTGATTGAAAAAATATTTTACATATTTATAGTCCTTATATCTCTTATAGTTTAGAAGACATTTAGACCAAAGTAAAAATTTTTTTTTTTTTTTTTTTTTTTTTTTTTAACTTGGTTGGCTTTAATCGGGTCCAAAAAAAATTCTAAAATATTATTTGAATTTTATATAAAACTTAAAATAACGTTTGTGAAGGAATCATACATCTTTGTGGATTAAATAAGAAGTTACGTTATGTTATGTTAAGTTATTTTTTCTTTTTTTAGAAATTTAGAAATAAAATGGGATTTGTTCTGCATTTTATCAAAAAGATGGTAAATTTTTACGGTGTAAAATCAACTATTTCCTTCTGGACTATACAATTTAAAAAGATTCTAATGCTAACGCATATAAAACATATCCGAGAAATAAGGAAAAAATTGACCGGCAAGCCCTGTTGGAATTTCGTTAATTTTCAAATATTTTTCTTTAGTTGTTTGAGGAGCAAAAATTTCAAAGCCGGATACCTTCGTAACGGCAGGGTGAGCAATAAACTGAAAAAACTGATTTTTTTTCAAGTTTTTCCCGGAATGGAATTATGAGTATTTTGGAATGAAAAAGTGGAAATATTTATACATGAATTTTCCCATATTATATAAAAAATGGCATAAAAATATCTTGATCCTTTTAGAATTTATTCAATGTCAAATATTTTTTTTGTTTTTTTTTTTTTTTTTTTTTTTTTTTTTTTTTGTTTTTTGCAAAAGTGCACCAAAAGAATTGAATGAAAGAATTTTTGACAAATTTATGTAAAAAACTATACACCACCCTTTAAAAATTAACAGAAACTTGGGCCCCTCCCCAAAAGTTTCAGATTTCCCATACAAACATGTGTGAATATGTATTTATTCTGTTTAAGTTACATTGGAGTCTGGCTGTGAAAATATATACAAATCGAATCAAAAAGTACTGCATTCTAGACATTTTTTAAATCTGTAGACATACACAAACCTAAAAACTAGAGTCACTAAATTTTAAATTTCTATGTTTTCCGAAAGCAGTTAAAATTATTTTACTTTTTGATTTATTTTATTTTTTATTATTTATTTATTTTTCAATTTCAATCAAAATTATTCATAATAATTAATTTTCTATTTGAAATATAAAATTGAAAAAAAAAACGTAATAATTAGTGAGTTGATAGAAGGTTACAAAAAAAAAAAACTTATCGGCTCGACGTTATGTGTGAAATATCTGATTGAAAGCTCTGATTTATTTATTGTAGCACGCATACTGACACAAATTTTGTATATTTTTATTTTAAATTACAAAATTAAATTAAGTTAATTTCTTGATTTTATATAAACAAAATTTATTTATTTTTATACATTTCAAATTGCTAATTTTGTTTTTCAAGAATCCTCCCAATGATCACTTAAAAACAGCTTTTTTAACAAATTTTTGTTTACATTTAATTTGTATTTTTAAAACAATTAAAAAATTGTTTATTATTATGTTTTTATTATTATTTGCATTTGTTAGTATTTTTATATTTAACTAAAAAATATGCTCATTTAACTTTACATTTCTTTATTGTTTTCTAAAATAAATATTTATTTTTTTACATCAAACACACACAGAAAAAAAAACATGAAACAAAATTAACGTTGAACATAGTTGATTTGAGATTGAATAATTTGTTAATTGTCATCAACTTTAAAGTAAACGCTTTTCCATTTGTGGTGTAGATATTAGAATCTATAGATATAAATATATAAAATTAAAGAACGATACATTCCTAAAATTACTTTTAAATAGTAATTTTATTCATTCACAAGAAACTGTATTAACGGTGAAACAGTGTTAAATTAAAATTTATATTTATGAAGCAAAATCACAAAATAAAAAAAGTTAAATTATTTCTATTTTAATAAATTTTACATTGATTTTTTTCTGTGTGCATATTTTTGTGTTTTTGTTTTTTGTTTTATAGCAAAATTCAGAAAAAATATAGAAATGTTTCTTAAATAGATATAAGAAAATGTATGAGGGCTAGTCACAATTAATTGGAAAACTTTCAGATTATTTACGTTAAAATTAAAAACGTTTTCCATTCTGTGATAAAACTTTTTTTTTTGATTTTCCAAATTTAAAAATTTCTCAAAATTTTTCCTTTTAACTCAACTCAGGTGAGTTTGTTTTTGATTCTATATATAAAGATATTTATTCATTTCGTAAGTTTTTATTTTTAGTCAAATTTAGCATGAGTAATTTATAGATTTGTTGAAAATATATAAAATTTTCTATGTATTTGTACCTCTTACTCTCACACTAAGAGTGAAATTCTTTTTGGGGGAAAAATAGCGTGAAATATTAATAACAAAAATTTAAATTCATATTCATTTTATAGATATTTTTATTTTTGCATTTGGTCAAAGAAAATATTTTTGATTTTTTTGTTTTTTAATAAAGAAGCAGACAATTTTTAAAATAGAAAAAAAATACAAATTAAATGGTTCATCCATTCGAAAGATATGAGTGATAATTTTTATTTAGACAAATTTTCAAATGAAAAATGAATTGGTGAAAAGTTTTTAATTTTAAAAATAATAAAATATTTAGACAAAGAAAAAATGCATTTAAAACTACAAAATTTTTAGTTCATGATTAAAGTGATGTTTTTGCGAATAAAATTTAATAAGAAAACTTTGCTGACATCAACATCAAGATAATTTAAAAGAAAATTCCAATTGGAGTGTTTACTTTGTATTTAATTAAAAAAATCAATCGAGATGATTCTGAATTTTATGCGAATCGATTACAAATGATAATAACTGTCATATTTTAAACAAACGTTTTTTTAATAATCAGTTTTTGTTCTTTCTCCTTTTTTTATCAAAATAAAGTTCATTTTTGCATTTCATATAAACAAATTTTTCTCTTCCACAGAATTTACTTTAATAAATTAAAAACTAATTTTTTCCTTTTCACAACAATTTTCTTCATTATCATTATTATTATTTTTATCAAGTCTACACCAGAACACACATGTTTGTGTAATAAAAAAATAATAATATTGTATAAGAATAATAAAATTATTTATATATATTTATTTAAAATAAACAAATATTAGTTTTTGTACTTAAAAATGTATGGGCAAAAAGATCATGGATACTTCTTCTACCTAAAACTGTAAGAATTTATTTGATTATTTATTCATTATGACGTACATATGTGTGCCACATAATACTTACGACACACAATCCTTTAACGATGTCCATCCATCTTGTAGGCCGTCTTGATATTTGGTATGTACGACTTTTTTGGATCAATGGTGAAACTTGTTGAATTTGATAATATTTTGACTGATATTTTATGAAGCTCTTTACAAATTTTCGGAATAGGGTCTTAAGTTAAAAATACTTATAGATATGAACATATTTCAACCAGGTTTGGAAGCAAATAGTTTTTTAATAAATCATATTCACCAACCAAATCTCAATAAGATTAGTTTACGTAGTTCTCATACAGAGCCTCTTCTGGATGTCATTTTAAGGAGCATAATATCATAAGAAAATCATGAATCAACATAAATCTCTCATATAATCTGATTGATAATTTAATTAATTAAAATTCTAGATTGTTTTAGATCAATAATTTCATTTTTTCATTCCCCTCATTAACTTTGTATATGAATTCCATGTGTAACACCGAGAAATTAAAATCTAATTTCCCACAAAGTATAGACAATGAGATTTTACAAATAAGGCTTTTGAACCATTTCTGAACCACCCATTTCATAACATTTAACGCTCTAAAATTACAACTGTGCTTCTAATTTCTGGACTGTTATATTCATTAATATCTTATATCATGATACAAATATAAAAAGGAAAACTACCAAATGACCCCTTCCGTCTACATTTCCCTTACAATTTTTAGGTGGAACAAAATGTCTTTTGCAAAAATTATGCCAATCAATTCCATAAATAGAACAAGTTGATCTATTAAGATTTAAGATTGATTTTGCTAGATTTCGGTCTTTATTGTTTATTCGAAAGTACTTTACAGCGTCAATTATTGTGAACATTTCTACAAAAGTAGAAACGCCCAAAAATTAGAACATTTTAGAAATAAGGAATACATCTGAAACAAAGTGGTTCTAATAACTGAAAGTCTACTTTATATTTAAAATCTTTGATTCATGTATTAATAGTCTTAAATCAATTAAATTTGATAAAAATATTTACTATTGTCTTTCACAGATTGCTATTGATAACCACCGATATCTGAGACAATCCCAAAATTCCAACAAAGACATTCTTAGTATTTTTTAATTAAACATAATCAAAATTGGCTAAATATGGAACAAGAATGTTACACATTTTTTAACTCTCAACTTAAGTATGGTCTCTATGGAAACAATTTGATTTTATATATATAAATGTGTGTTTGTGGTTGTTACCACAGACGGAGAGCCAAGAAATGTCTAAGGGAACATAACCAAATAGAAAATTATTTTATTACGATCATTTTTTTATATTTTTTAGCCCATACCTTAGTTAAAAGATAAACATACACTTGTTTTTTTTTTCATGCTCTTATAAATTTAAACAAAAAAAATAATAAATAAAAAAAAATATTTATTTTTTTGTTGCTTTTATGCAATATTATTAAATAAGATCTTTATCATCATCTTCATCATAAAACTCATCATACACAATAATAATGATGATGATGATGATTTTGAATGTAGTTTTTCAATTTTCATTTATATGAATTGAGGGGTGACAAAATTTAATAAAAGTTAATTAAACTCAATCAAATATGAATTGAAAAAATTATACACAAAAGGAGAACATTTGACTGAACGACGTCTGTATGTCTAAAAATCCCCTCAGAAAAAAGAGAAAAAACATTTGGTCATTTGTATTTCAAAACATAAAAAAGATTCCGAACATTTTAAAATAAATGAAATCTAAAAGCTAAAGAAGACCAGATATGTTATGAAGTTTCAATTAGTTTAGTTTTTTTTTTCTTTTCATTCTAAGAGAATAAGAATCGTCCAACCAACGTACCGACCTTCCATGTAATTTATTTTGATGAGGTTAAGGGGCCTCCCATTCAATTTTTCATCGTATGACAAACAGATTTTTTAATTCAATTTAAAAATTGTTACATATATATTTTTTGTCGTAACGTATCATTATATTTATTTGCTTTATAAATGTATTAATTTTGTTGATATAGTTCTTTTTTTCAAAAGGAAATGAAATAATAAATAACTGAAATGATGAGCAGCTAATTTAAGTA
This sequence comes from Cochliomyia hominivorax, assembly GCA_004302925.2. Lineage (NCBI taxonomy): Eukaryota > Metazoa > Arthropoda > Insecta > Diptera > Calliphoridae > Cochliomyia > Cochliomyia hominivorax. Next base: position 45,633,036 of record PYHX02000467.1, on the reverse strand, counting down.
TACAAAATAATTAACCCTTATGAAAACAACAAAAATAAATATATAAAAGTTATTTCCTCTATAGAGTAGTGTGATATATAGTATATGAATTTTGATTTAATTTACATCAAATCAAAGTTAAGTTTACATAGTTTTTATTATGAAAATTTCATTTCTTAGAACTGGAATTTTCTAAAAAAGATCTTTATTGATTTTCTTGTTTTTGGTGAGTTTCTGTCTATTTTAAGGACGGACATTTGTACTCGTTACTTAGAACTACATATTAAAGTTTCACAAAGTATAACTGAAGGTAAAGTGAAATAGTATATATTCATTTCCATTTATAAGGTATTGAAGATTATAACAAAAAAAACCATATACAGTAATAAGTTGATATATGATCCGATATCGGATCAGATTTTCTTTCAAATTGTCTTTAAAGTTAGTAAAAATATGCAACATTGAAAAAAAATAAGTATCAAATAGTAATTAAAATGAAATTATTATATAAGACCTTATAAAGTATACATTCTTTTATCAAATCAAAATTTTAGTCGATTAAGTTAGGTTGTTCAAGGAATGCGTATCAATTTGCATGTTGTTTGCTCGTGAATAAACGAATTGATTGAGCTCAATCAAATTCCTACTCGTCTTGCTCATTTAAAATCAAAATTTAAACAAAAATTTTTAGAGAATTTTTCAATAAAAAAATCGGCAGTAATATATAGCATTTACATATCATAACGATTTAGCAATACCGGGAAGAAAATTATTAAATAAAAAATAGGCTTAATCTTTTGAATCTGAATATTTTTATCACAATTTATTTAAGAAAGAGTTTGTATATATTGGGATATATTGGTGTTGAAGATTCGATCCAATCGCATAAAGCAAAATTTAATATCTTTTGAATTTTGTACAGAAAAAATTTGACCAGATGTTAAGTTTATAAAACAGAACATCTGACCCGATATGAAACATATACGAAGTCTCTGTTATGATGTGTAATTTGTGCTTTTCTCTTCATCTGCAAAAATGTCGGTTGCGTTAAAGTTGTTATTAAAATTTACGTTCTAATATTTCCAATAAATTTCCATAAATGTCACCCACATTAAAAAAAAAATGTGAAATCATAAAAATACTTTACTTAAAGTTTATTTAGAATGAACAGCAACTGGAATATGGTCCATGATATCTTAAATAATGTTTCTGGTATTCAGACACAGGATTTGTTCTCATTCACAACTTATAGTGGTGATGAATTTAAATAAAGTTTTCAAATAGTTAATAATTAAAAATGATCCTTCTTTCATAAATTTACAGCATTTTTTAAATAAAATTAATATTAAATGTGATTTTAAAACTGTTGTCGTCCATTTAAATTCAATTTCTTATATAATTTTGAATTAATTATCAAAATGACATTTTTTATCCGCACAGCGTAAAGTGTCCCACCTCAAAAGTGAATTGAGGGAGAGAGAAAATTAAAAAAAAATCACTGTTATAATCCATTTATTTTCATTTAAAGTGTGGCAGAGCTGAGAAAATTATATTTTTATTGGACTCATACGTTCAGAAGTATAAAATAAATTTCCCTTGAAATATTTTGCATAAAAAAGCCAAATAATACGTAAACACACACACGCACATATAAACATATAACACAAATAAGAAGTTATAGCGGTCAAGCCCGACTATTTAATACTCTACACCACATTGTTTGTTTTAAGTGGTAGATAAGAGAAATTAATGAATCAACCGCGTATAAAGTTTTGTTTTAATTTGTGCTTAAGAGTACAATAAATTATAGTGGGATAAGTGTATTCTAAAAGGAATTTTTTCTATGGGCATTACATTGGAGCTAAAAGATGGAAATTTTGCACATCGATTTTTGTTTACTTTTCTTCTGATTTGACCAATTCTTATTACAACATTCACGTATATGTGGGATTTAGGACCATCAAGGTGTTACTAGAAAGGGGGTTGTATGGGTTGTGAGAAATAATGAACCTATCCTCGTATAATTTATCGTAAAACTAATGTCGCTTTAAATTTAGAACTTTTGTAACATTTTTTTTGTAACATTAAATTCCCATTCAGGGAGGAACATTTGTATGGGGACTAAAACGGGGGCTTCTTTATGCGGACGAACATCGTCAAAGTGTTCACCGTTTTAAGTGTTCCTCAGTCAGTACACTTAAAAAAGGAGATAGGGCATTTTTGCTGTCCGTTGCAATTTCTGCACAAACAACCCTAACCCAACCACCACCTATGGCCATGTAGGGTATAAAAAATATGGTGGTAATGTTTCTGTTGTCCAGCTTGTATTGACATTAAAAAAATTGATCTTTTTTTAAACATATGTATGTATGTATGTGTGTAATAAAACAAAATATATCAATATAATTTTAAGTAAATGTATTACTGAGAGATGACTGAAAAATATATTTAATGTTCATTTATGTATGTGTATGTATGTATGTATGTATGTATGTATGTATGTATGTATGTATGTATATGTTTCCATTTAAGTAGTCATAAGTCGTATCTGTATTTTACGTTTTCAATGACGGATAAATTCAATTAAGTATTCATACGTTTATGTCTGAATATGTGATGCTGTTACTGCTGTGACTGTGACTTGGGTGGGAGATCGAGATTTAATGTTTTTATTTTTATTATTTAATAACAATTCCATTATATTTAACATTATTTACACAGTTACATTTGTATATGCATATGTGTGTGTAATTTTAAATAAGAAACGGATGTGATTTAATTTTAATGACAAACACATTTTCGTCCATGGGGTTTTTTCCAAATTTTTTTCTTGTTTTTTGGAGGGAGAAAATTCTATGAAACCTAATAACGTTTGTGAAATAAAAGAAAATAAGCTCATTTAATTTCAGTCATCAATCAAAATTTGGTGCTTTTTTCGTGGAAAGAGTGTGGGATGCTTAATTTTTTTCTCTTTACAGTCAACCATTTTAAAAAAATTCTCAGAATAATGTTCATTAAAAAAATTATTATAAGGAAAAGTTAAAATAGAAATTAATGAAAATAAATATTAAATTACTTTTTTAATTTGAGACAGATAAAATTAAGAAAAAAAATATTTATTTTATTCACGAAAATATCTTCAAATTTTATTAATTTTACTAAATTATGTTCGACGCTTGAAAAAATTTTGAAGGAAAAATTTAGAGAACGTTGAATCAAATGCCGGTAAATCTCGGATATTAACGATGTAAGACATTAACTAATAACTTTCTATTAACCGATCAATAGCCGATTGAGATTTTATCCCGAATAATTGTTTGTCGTTTAAATTGACATGAGCCCGATTAGTTGGATGCTATAAATATTAGACAATAAATTCACGCAAACAATTAAGAAGTAAAAGTCCGCCAAACCCTAGAAGAATTATGGACCGACTCTCGCAAAATTTCGTAGATCGCTTTTTGCTTAATTTTATCTTAATTTAATCAATTCTTCAAAGCGATATATACGTTTTTTTAAATAACATTATATTTAGGACTTTTATTACCTAAAACCACACCCTAAAAACGTTTGTTTGTAGACAAGGTAAAATAATGAATACATCATCACTAATTTCAATAGGTCCTTGTGCTAAAATAGTGTCACCTTCCGACCTAGATTTTGTTCACAAAGTTACAAAAAAAACCTGTAACTTTCTAGACGGCTTATTATTCTTATTATGATGTACTATATTCCGTTAATCGGGAGTGTATTTTTACGTATTTGTTTACATTTTTGACAGTTTATTAACTCCATATATTTGCAGTTTTTCCCTTAGTTGTTAGTCCCACATATGTTTTGTTTTTACCCTTCGATATCATCAGTTGTCAAGATTTTTCATCCCATTTTACAAAATTAGAATACAAATTAAAATAAATTAATTTTTATCCTTTTAATCGACAAAATCTTTACACAATTTCTTTTATCCTTTAAGCAAAATTTAGTTAAACTTAAGATGAACCACAACCAAATACATATAATGCTTCTTCTTATTTAGTTCACATATTTGAACAGATATTTTGCCATTCCTTTTAAAATAGTGCCAGTAATTTCAGAAAAAATATTCAGAATAAAAATGTTAAAATTAAATATTAACGATTTATTTAAAATCGCTATATTGACAATACTGCAATGTAGAAAATATTAGAAACATATTTGTTATATAATATTTATCGTTATTCATTACATAATTAAACAAAAGGAAAATAAGTATTTATAAATTATAATAAATTATTTTATTGCTAAAATTAACTTAAAAATAAACGTTTTTAAATTGATATTTATTATTTAAAAAAATACTAATTAGTAATTTATAACTAAAAACAAAATTAATATATAAATTAAAAGTGATTGTTTAAATATGATTTAAATTAATTTAGTGCAATTTATATTTTAGTTTTTTTTTTGCATTTTTTTTATTTAACATTTTAAAATTTGACATAAATACGTCATTTATCATGAGAATGTTTAAAGCACATTTCTATATACATATGTATATACATACATATATTTTTATACCCTCCACCATCACAAGTGGTGAAGAGCGTATATTCACTTTGTTATTTTGTGTGTAACGCTAAGAAATCAAATCAAAATAAGCACGTTTCACGCTCACATCTACAACAATTGACAGATTTCAATGAAGTTTCTTATTTAAAACCAGCAAAATCGGTTCGGTATATTAAAAAATATAGACCGATGTCTGAGACAATCTCTAAGATCAAGCTTCAAATTAGAAATAAATTTCGCCAAAAATATTATATACCTCATTACGATTCGAAATATTATATACGTCTGTGAGTATATGTGTGTGTTAATTCACATGTACTTGTTGTAGAGGGTATTGAAGATTCGGCATAGCATTCAAACTTGTTTTTGGTTTATTTATATGTATGTTGTTTGTATTTTTAAATAATGTTTAACAAATGAGTGTGTAATTAAAACATTAAAATAAATTAAAAAAAATGTTAACAACTACTGAAAACTGTGCTTTTTTAAATACATAAATTTTTTCACAAATTATATCAATTTTTTTTTGATATATAAATACGCTACTATAGGTGTATTTGAATTATTTTTGGAAAAGTCCTTTGTAGACATTAAAAAGTCGTATTCAAACTTAAATTTGAAATTTAAAACGGTATTGAAATATAAATATTTTGAAAGGACATTTTTTCCATTTGTATTCTGAAAGACTTAAATCATTTTTTTAGTTTTACATTTCCATATTTTCTTATAATGGTTTTTAAAATCACATATCATTTAAGGATTTAGTAGAAAGTTTAATCCAATATGTAGAAATTTAAAATTTAGTTTTTATCCCTTAAGTCTAAAATTTCATATCGTTCATTTGCTGCAAAGCAGTCATAACTCAACAAATTATTTTCTTTTTTCAGATGATGTGTACTTAAGTTTTGACGGGAATTTATGAATGAGAACTTTTAAATTTGTTTAATTTTTCACTTTAAAGTAGATTTACAATTAAAGTTTTTTTTTTTTTTTTTTTTTTTTTTTTAAATATTTTGCTCCAAATCCTGTCAAATATAGGAATGTTTCTTTTACAAAAATATGTCAATTAATAAATTAACTTATCTACTATACATTACTGATGTTAAAATAAAAAATAAAATTTTAGAGTTATGACGAACTTGCAACAAATGAAAAATGTTAATTTCTTTTGTTTTCTATATATTTAGTGGAGGGTATTTAAATTTCATTGTAAATTTTTAAAAATTTTTGTTGCATTCTTGTTCATACTTAATTTTTTTATAAATTTATTTAGTTGATGAGTTAAACCAAATGATGACAATGTCTGTTTGTCTGTCCGTGTAGCTATCTATCTCCTCTCTTAACTGCATTCTGTTGCAACTGAAAAAAGTTTTATTTTTTTACTAAAAATTCACTAAACAAATGAATGAGGTTTTTTATATGTTTGTGTGTGTTAAACTATATATATATTTTTTTTGAACGAATTTAGTTAATGATTTAAATGATTGTAATTTGCAAGAGATAAAAATTTGCACAAAAGGAGGCAAAATATTTCAAACTTTTCAAACAAACAAAAAATAATAATTAAACTATTAAAATGCCATGTTTGCAATTTTAAAACAATTTAGTCATATTTAAATAAAATATTGCTACATTTGCTTTAAAAAAAAACTTTCGCATATTCTCCTCATTTTCAATTCAGATCCATAAATCTTTATATAATTATTCTATGGACATTTTTATTTCATTTAAATAATAAATTTGTTGAAATAATTTGTGTTAACATTGTATTTATGATGAATATGACAGTTTTCTCTTGTTCTTATTCTAACATGACATATAACATGCTATAATTATTACCTATTTTGCTTCCCCTCTATGTATTTGTTTGTTAAAATTTCTATTTAAAAAATTTCAAAATCTTTTAATTAATTTATCGTGATCATGGTGGCAATCGAATTATTTAATTGAATTCACATATTAAGAAACCCAACAAATCTTAAGATCTTTTGCGCCATTAATTTCAAAATTATTTGGTTTTGACAAACAAAAACAAAAAAAATGAAATAAAAATCATAAATTTATGAATTATACTCTTTATCTGATTTTCATTATGTCTCATTAGGAATGTGAGAAATATATGGGACATAATGTTGGGCCCCAACTACCTCGTTTACGCAAAATGACATTAACATGTTTTTTTTGGTAATTGAATTGAATATTTTTTTTTAAACAAAATTTTATAATGATTTTTTGAGAAATATTTTTTTTTGCTTGTTTGCAAAATGTAAATATTGAAAATATTATTAATTTAATTTAATTTAATTTAAGGTTCTTTGGTTAAGACAGAAAATATTTATGTGAAAGAAGAAAATAAAAATTTGTAATGTTATGACATCTAATTAGATAATGCCTAAAATTATAAACAGGTGTATTGGTAATGGGACAGACAGACAGCCAAAGCCTTGGGGTAAAATTTGTTCCTTATGATATTTAAATAATTTATTTTGAAACATTTTTTTATTATTCATAGTTTTAATGTGAGAATACTAAAGCAGAAATAGAAATTCTATAGAATAGAAAAATATTTTTAATGAATAATTAACTCAAGAAACACCGAGAATTTATTTATAAGAAGTGAGATCGAAAAAATACCTAACATACATATATTTTTATTAAAACGAACCGACTTAACTTACATTTTAGAATTTTTAATTTATCTGAAATAATTTATGCAATTTGCTTAAAATATGATTATAATTTTAAACACTTGTGATGAAGTTCTGAAAACTTTGCAGAAACCCTTTCATTAACTTTTTTATAGTGCTTTCTGTCACTTTACTCCAACAGGTAGTCCATTTCCTTTTAAAATCAAATACACTTGTACACCTTTTTTACTCTTCAAATCTCTTGATTATATCCCCACCGACGTTGCCACTCTTGCTACAAATACCTCGTTATTGTTCATGTACCATTCAAGGACTTGTTTACCATAGGATGCCAAGTTAGGCCAAAAATAAGTGTACACATTTCGAATGTCATAAGTATCATCTTATGAGGTCTTATGAATGGAAGCAGCCCTCTTTGTAAATATTTCTTGATGTCCAAAATTTTTCTCCAACGTGCAACAGGAATATTAAAAAAATTAACTTCAATTTCCGTACTCTGTTTTGAGCCTCCAAATTTTTAGCAACGTGTTTTTTAGCTTTAATTTTTCGTACCACATATTCCGAGCACCCATAGCTCCACATGTGGATCATTCTTTTTACATGAAGCAGTTTTTCAATCAACGGACAAGTTCTCACGGTACTGTTGAACCGTAAATTTTAATAAATTTTCTTCTTGAACACTAAATTTTAATAAAATTTTCGTTATGTCAAATATTCAAAATACAAAAATTTCTTATTTCGTTATTAAGTCCAACTGGACCTATAAACAATTTGTTGAGCTCAATTTTTCTAGTCATTTGAAATTGGGTTTTCTATATTTTTGGCTCTTTTCCTGTTTGCATCATTTCACCAATTTAGGGTTAAAGTGATATATCGCAATTTTTTGCTTTAAAATTTTAATTTGTACCTTCATTCAGATAATTATATATTTTTATAGCATATTTTAAGGATTTTTATTTGCGAAAACAGTTTGTTTTAATGTTTTCCAAGTTTTACAAATGGCTGCCTAAACAAATCTTTCCTTACATGGATATGTAATTTACTTTTTTCCTTACTTTGCATGTGTGTTGGTATGTGTTAACACATTAACAGAAACAAAAAAAAAAGAAGAAAACCTCAAAAATATGGTTAACACAAAAAAGGTGAAATGGTTTAACACAACCAAAAATAAAATCTGAAAAAAGAATCAAGTGAAAATCAATGCTAAAACAGTTTTGCCGTTTTATTTTTTACCTCATTCTCCACCGAAATTTTATTTCCGTTTTTTTGGTTGTTGTTGTTGTTGTTTAATGTTTTGCGTTTGATACATTTCTCATCGGATTCCTGAGAAACCTCTGGGGAAATCAACGTTGTTACATTAAACAGCAGAGATTCAAATGTCATCTTTAAGAGCTTAAATTTGTATAAAATTGCAGGTCGTAAAATTTTTTTATTATATTTTTTGTTGTTGTTATTTTTTTCTGGTAAAACATTCTTGGGCATCATGTTATTTGATGTGCAAAAAAAAAAAAAAGAAAGAAACGAATTTCTATCTGAAGAATAAAACTCCACACATCCTGTGTTTAATGTCAAAAGTTTTTCTTGTATGTGTGAGATTGAGTTTCTTTCTATTTAAGATCCCTCAAATATAGAAACAGCAAAAAGAAAGAACAGAAGCTGAGAGGAGAATATTACCCTAAAAGAGTTTAACATTTAAGAAGTATCATGGCTGTTTTGTACAATTTTTTTGTTTTGCTTTATTTTTTCTTACACTTATTTGACACTTGATGAAAAATAGCATTAAATCGCTGGCAACATTATACAACGATACAAAAGAAAATAAGCAGAATAAAATTTGTAGCATATCTTTTAGGAGTATACAAGATGAATTTCTAGTGAAACTTTTTGATATTTACAATATACATCAACAGACGACTATCATCCGCTTTGCACCATTCCACATTATATACAGATTTAGCAAACAATTTTCGCGCCATAATAAAAAATTGTGGAGTTAAAAATGTTGGCTGACATAAGAAAGGGATATTCATATACACACATATATTTTTATTAATGTGTTAAAGTGTTTTGTCAAAAAAAGGAAGAAAATGAAAAGATATTTTATATATAAAATCCATACTGACATTAAACCATAGTGCTGTAAATAATGATAAGTAGATTTAAATTTGGGGAACATTTTAATGAAACATTAGACAAATACTGACATTATTTTTTCCCCCTAAAATTATGTTATAATTTCATCATAAATTTAAATTCATGTCTGATAACTTAATTTAAGCGTTTCCCTCTATATAAGACAAAAGATCTTGGAAATATTTGAATTGAAGCTGTAATTGGTCAAACCGAATTATCTTCTTTTTTCTCTTGGTTTCAATCACAAATATTTATTGGTTTTTCATTCTTAAAGAGAATTATATTATAAGGGAATTATATTTAATTGATTTTGTCTACATTCTGCAACGATTGTCGAGAGACTCCCATAGATTTGTTTAGTAGGGAGAGAAAAATCATTATACATTTCATGCTTCAAAATTAAACATTTCAGGACCAAGTTTTGTTAGAAATTGAATATAATTTTAGTTACAAAGAATAAATATTTACTCGAATGTTCGGCAAAAAGTCATACTGCTCTAGCATCAACAAAAAATTGTGAATATAAGAGTAGAACTTTATTTTTATTTATGCAAATCATATCCTGCCTCTGGGCTGCAATAGTTTATTCCTCGAAAGATATAAATTTTCACTAGTACATTTAAGCCGATTTACCTTTATCATTCATCTATGGTTTATAGAAAATCATAGATGAATTTACTAAAGAGAAAATGTTATTAAAAAATGTCAACTTAGTTTGTCATAAATAAGACGGTAAAGTTAACATTTTGCCCCGAGAAATACTGATTCAAAAATTTTAAAATTTTATATTTAATAAATTTTTGTCCTGTTCCATCGTTTTCACACACTTTAGCTGCTGACTATAAAAACACTTTCCCGATTATCTTGTAGGTTCTTTGTATAATTTATTAGTTGTTGGTTCGATTGCGGTTCCGAATTTATCACCAAGGAGTTATCGGAGAATTTACATTTATATCGTACATTTTGGACTAGAGAAAAATTGGTGAAAAATGAAATTATCTGAAACATTGTAAGAATACATTTGTAGTTTATACGTTTAAGAATTGATTGTTAGATATCGTAATCCCAATCATGATCAACCGTTATCATCGTGTAAGATCTTTTATCTTATGTCATGCGTTATATAAACTTAAGGAATAGTGAGATTTCATCTTTTTAAGAATATAAGAGAAATATGACATTATGTCATTATAATCATTATCACTGTAAGATTTACATTTTCCTTTTTCCATAGGGAGAACAATTTAGTTTCCTTATTGTTTTCACTTTTGAACTGTTTTATTAAAAAGTTCTCTCCCACCCCTTAACCAAATATTTTATAAGATTAAATTTCATTTTATTAATTCAACAACTCTTTGCAATTTAATCAAAATTTTCCTTTAAAAACTTCTTGTTCTAAAATTTCAAATTAAAACTTCTTGGGATTCTTTTAATGTGTTTTTCTCCTTCTTGTTCCTTTTTTTCTTTTTGCGTTTTGATTTAATCAAAAAATGTGTTTTGAATTTTTAATTTATTTTCTCTTTTGTCATCTTTATGTTAATGTCAACTTCTTTTACACACATACATATATCTCAATATATGTCTGTTTGTCATTATGTATTATTTCATGCGAGTGTAATGAATGTCAATATTATATTTATTTGTCTTTCTCTCTTTCTGACTAATAAACGAATAAAAAGGACAGCAGCAACAACAACAACAACATCAAAATTAAGAAAAATTATATTGACATTTAATAACATTTTTACGCGACATCACGTCTTCTAATTTCTTATGGCAAATTGTTGAAATACAAATCTTCTGTCATAACTCCCATTTTTCTAGGCGTTCGTTTGTCTATTAGTGTTTTTTCTTCTTTTTTTCATTATAATTTTTTTTTTTTTTTTTTTTTTGAAGAATTGAATTATGTACCATACAATTGAGAATTGAGTTGTCAATGGTGGCTGTAAAAAATAATTAAATCAAATTTTTTAAATGTCTTAATTGTTGTTGGCAATAAATGTTAAATTATCAGAATGTAAAATGAATAATAAATATTTAAGATTTAATAAATAAAGTATACTTTAAGGATAATTAATAAGGTATTTAAAATCATTTTGGGATATTGAAATTATTAAAAAAAAATCGTACTTGTGTTGGAAGTATGTAAAAGATTGTTAAATTTCATTTCATTATAACCTTCACCACAATAAGGGTATATTAACATTGTCATTCCATGTCTAACGCTAAGAAGGAATTATCTCAGACCCCCATAATGTAAAAAACAGCAAACTCGGTTCAGTATATTAAAAGATTAGAGGTCGATATCTGAGGCAACCTCAAAGTTAAAGCAAATTAAAGTTATTTTTTTCCTATAATATTAAGCTATATGTTCCAAAAATTATCAAAATCGGTTCAGTAGAAAAAAGTTATAGTCAAAAATAAAACTAATTTAATGACTCATTAAGTATTCCTATTTTATATTAAAGATAATCTTATACATATTGTATACGTTTGTGAGTGTATGTGTGAATGTGTATTTACAAAACATATTTAGTACTCATCTCGGCACAGCTAATTTTAATTTATAAACAAATATTTAAATTTTCTAGAATTTATTTAAAATTTTTCTTCTTCTTTCATTTTTAATATTTTTTTTGAAAATATTCCTGTTTATATATAAAACAAAAACTTTCCGTTTTTTTTATTAAAGATTTATTTATAACATACGATATTTATGAAATACAATTAAAATAATTCTCAGATCCTTCTCGTAAAACCTTTTTTTAAAAAGTAAAAGAAATATGTTTTTATATAAAAAACAACAAAAACAAACATTAACTCCATTAATTTGTATAGAAATAAAAGAAATGAAATAAAAATAAAGAAAAATAATTAGAACTTGTTAATGAAAAAGAGACAGGGTGTTTGAAGAGGGGGGGGGGGTGGCAGAAAACTTCAAAACAATCTTTATTCGTATATGTGTGAAAATTAAGTAAAAGAGTGAAAAGGGAATTAATGATTAATTAGTATTATACTGTCACGTAGTAAATACAGTGGAACATATTACGAAATGACTAACGGCAAAAGGGGAAGGTATGCTAAGAATTCATTTAGTTTTAAACTTTGACATTTCCACACTTTGAAAAATAAAATATTCTTCGTCTCATTAAACTTAAATTTCAAAAGTGTTTATAAAAACATTTGCACCGATTTTCGATTCTTGGACGATCTTCGTAAAAAAAGGAAGTTGGTAATCTCGTAATTAGATTCGCCCTAAAACATACTTGAAATTCAGTTAAGGCAAGACTTTGAATCATGAAATGGCTAAGTGACTTCACAACGGATTCTATAACGGTTTCTTTGTTGACTTTTACATAAGCAACATTTGAAAACTATAAGATTTTTGCCATACTTGACCTCTACATTCCATTTGAAAACTTTGATCCTTCATAGTCAAAAACTTATTTCCAGGTAAAAACCTGTGGTGCCTAATATTTCCAATGACCTAACCTGTGGTGCTTAATATTTCCAATCTTATAAATTCCCAAACATAAGACGAAAATTCTCCATTTTGTTGCAAACCTTCCCATTTACCTCTATCAAAAAAACCATTATTCGTTCCCATACACTAAAGTTCTCTGCATGTATGTAGGTGTATGTTTATTTTTTTATTAAAGGTTAAAGTTCAGCAGAATATGTGTAAATAATTTTTAACCACGCATACAAGAGAGCAAATAATACAACATTAATAAAGTGGCCAATAATAAAATATTAAGATGGAAACAAATGGTTAAAAACAAAAGCAACAAAACAAAAAAGAAAAAACAAAAACAAAAACTTTTATAACTTTCAATGTCTGTCCTGCCAAAATAAGGCGCTCTTAATAGAACTGATGAGAAAATGGAGACGAAAAAATAAAAATAAAGTAAAAATGTAAGAAGAACAAGGACCTGTATATATGAACAAGGACTTCTTATACACATGTATTAGAAACGTGTAAAGAGTGAACAAATTAAACAACAATATTAAGGATTAACAGAATTTTGATGGCAATAAACCAACCTTACAGTTGGGATTATTGTAAGTGTGTGTATGTTTGTTTGTGTATGTATGTATAAATATTTTAACATGTTGTTGGCATAAAAATTAATTACATTCACGCACTAACAACCAAATAAAATAGAAGAAATGAAAAGAAAATAAAATGAAAATAATATACATTTCGTTAAGAAAATTACGGGGAAAAGTTTCATAAAAATAATCTTATAATGAATGGAAAGCAAAGAAAAATAATAATAATAAAATAATAAGTTATTATGTTTATTTTATTTTTCTCTTGCAAAACACCCTATACAAGGATATAAGATATCTTAAGACGTTTAGGATGTTTACAATATTTGAGCAGATTTTCAAAATTCTGAAATAACAAAATGAATGTTAAAAATGTTTAAGATTCTTTTGATTGTATTGAAACTTTATGAGTTATTTTTTCTTATGATATTTTAAAGGAAAAGAATTATCGGTTATTTTTAATTAAAAATATATTATAATTCATTTGGGTCAACTAATCTTAAAATCTATTTTATATAACGATTTCCATTGCATTAAAATCACTTTAGTAATTAAAAATTTATTTCACTTTTACCATAATCGTCTTACTATTTCCTGTTAAAGATTTTTCTTATTTTCTATTTCCATTTCCGGTCATTATATAATGAAATAAATACATGGCAACAGTTATGCTTTATTATTGCAAGTGTTAAAAGTTTTTTGATTCACTCATTCATTCGTTCATTCATCTACTCTCAACATCGAGAAAAATAAATAGAAAAAGGAGGGGTGGGTGAAAAGAGTAGAAGGAGTATTAAATAAGATTTAATAAACTTTGATCATTGAAAGAAACAAAGAAAAATTTTTATAAGAAATTATAATGAAAAATGAAAAGTTATGCCAGAAGAATGAAGAAAGTAGTCGTGTACGAAATTAATAATTGTAAAAGAAATACTTAAATATTTTTTATATTATTTATTATGTAAAAGGTTTAAAGATGAAAAAGTTATGATGAATTCAAGTATCTATTTAACACACGAATTTAATTCACAAAATTAAAAGAAGAATTAAGGAAAAATTAATACGTAAATTATCAAGTAAGAAAGTTACTATTAAGATTTGTACTAGTTATTGGGGGCTATGGGAAATTTATGCAGAAGCTATAGGGACTTTCAGACCGATTCATGTATAATTTGGAACAATCAATGTTTGAGTACATAATTCCAAACATGGATATATATAAAGAATCATTGTGAACCGATCCTCAAAAAATAGGTAATAACTAAAACTTTAGTAGTATCGAATTTCATTAAAATTATTGAATATCTACAACTTAATTGGCTTTAAATTCCATTTCTATTGAAGTTTTGCAGCGAAGGTAATAAAAATAACCTGATACATCAACCACTTCATTCACAGAGGTTTATTTTTTGATGTTTGATGCTTAAAACACACTGTTTTTTGTTGTTCAGAATAACACCAAGCCAAAAATTGCTTCGGTTCGGATCATAAATTTTAGATCTATTTTTGAGATATCTCAAAATATAATGAGTCGTTTTATATTCACCAAACATTTAAATTGTCAACAATACAACAAAATTTTTGTGAATCCATGCGTAGTGAAAAAATAGATTGTTAATTTAATGTTTTGATTCGTCTTATAGAAGATCGATCTTATTTATTGACTCCAAATCCCCTGGCTGACTTAAATATTTCCCTTAATTGGAGTAGTGATCTTAATAGAAATAAAATAAAACTAATGTATCTGATATTTTTGTTTATAATACAATTCTCTTTTGCAGAATCAATCGAATAATTGGTAAAAGGTTAATTGATTGAATCCCCTAATACATATCTTTCTGAAATTTATACAGGTGTTATTTCAGGATAATCGAGTAGTTGCTGAACAGTTCAAAGTTGTTAAAATTAGTTTAAGTTAAACAATTTCTTTTTATAATAATTTTTTTTAACCTTAAAAATATTGAATAATTTCCTATTGGGTTGTCAATCAAATATAATTGCGTGATAAGAACTTGAACATTTTTTTATTTCTCTGTTATTGTTATCACACCTCTTGAAAATCAAACATTAATTAATTAATGACATTTTTCCAATATCTTTAGGGAAAATTTTGTTTATTTGCTTTTTGAAATGACAATAATTTTTAAAAATGGTTGTTTTTATTTGTTTATTTTTTGTTCTCAAATTTAAACAAAAACTTAACATTTCAATTAAAAATTACGAAAAATATTATTTAAAACATTCAATTAAATGTACTAGTTCAAATAAATTTCACCAAAATTGATTAGATTTTAATAATGATGCACTTACACACACACCTCAAAAGATAACAAATAAAAAAATAACAATTAAATTAATTGTTAATATTTGTTAAATAATTTTTGTTAAAAAATTGTTATTTCAATGTACAGAGGACGTCCGTTATTACGAAGTATATATTTCGTACTACCGAAAAACTCGTATAATTGAAAGACCCATTTTTTATGTTTAAAATCAATTAATAATATTTGGATTTAATTAATAGATTTATATATGTATTTTTATTAAAAACTATATAAAGAAACATGATATCATTAATTTGTGTTATTTTGTACTCATTTTTGTACTTGAACTTGAATAGTTTTCGATAACGCTTTATTTTGTTAGCCAACCATCACTGTCACAAAACTGACCATTCCATTATAGAATTTTTATGCAGCTTTGAATTTTAGTTATTCTCCACCGACTGTGATATGAAATTTTCTTTGCCCTAAAATGCATCCTCCATATTTTTGGGTCACCATATGTAAGTCTTTACCGATTTCTCATCGAACCCATGGAATTATCCAGCAGTTGCGATTTTTGTTTAATGATTGTCCATATAGTGGATTAAGATAATCCATATTTATTTGAATTCCCAAACAACGATGTTTTATTTTCGTGGTCCGCTGTAATTTTTAATTTATCTTGCAAGGAAATTATCTTTTTTTTACGTCGTTTTACTTGACAGTAAAAAAAACAAACCTGTTAAAAAAAAATCATAATGAAGAGCGTTCGTAATACTGAACGTCCACTGTATTTTAAAAAAAGTCTTGTTTATAGTTTTTTTCTTTATTTAGACAAAAAAGAATCATTTAAAATTTTTAAAATGAAATTTAAATTATTCTGAATTTGTCATGTCAATTTATTCAGTTGAATTTAAGTGCGATTTTGATTTTCTTGACTTTTTTGTTATCACTTTAAAATATGTTTAACTAACAAAGAATGACAACTATTTCAATATTTATTTATTTAACCAGATAACAATAATTTTTTATTTAACTATGTCCATCCGTCCGTATGTTTGCCCGGCTGACTGTACATGTTAACGTTGTAAACAGTCTACTGGTCGCAATTTTTGAGATATATTGATGAAATTTGGTACATTTTATTATTTTGGTCTAAGGAAAATTCCTATTAAAATTGATAGTCGGTCCAAATGTTTCTCAATGTGCCTAAATATGCAAGGTCTGTCCATTATTTCTCATAGGTCCCATAAAAACTCCCTCGAAATATTACTTTTAAAGACATAAATCTCACATATACGTTAGTATTGTAATAATAATTGGTCAAATTAAGAAAAATATAAGCAAAAATCGATGTGAAAATTATACGAGGATCGGTTCAAAATTTCCCGAAGAACCCCTAAGAAGAAAATTATTTTTAAAACTCATCAGTTTAACATAGATGTTTGTGTCACAATAATATACTGCACACTTAGGAATAAATCAGAAAATCAAATTTTACGAGGGCAGTCCATTAATTTTTCGTAACTATCATTCTTAAGCAACAATGTGTTGTAGAGTATTAGATAGTCGGGCTTTACGGACTATAAATTTTAACTTGTTTTTTTGTTTAATTTATAAAAACAATAAGAAAAGCAAATAAAAAATGTTTTTATAATGCTAAACAAATGTTTCTTTAGGAGAAATCTTCTATATCTAAATTTTAATTCCATGTGAACGAAAATTTAAGTCACATAAATCTATCGATAGAAAATTCACAATAGCGATTAATTAAAAATATAAATTTAATTTTATACCCTCCACCGCCTTTTTAATTAATTTTCGATACCTTTTTTCAAAAAACATTCCGATTAATCTACAATAAAAGTGCTAAAAACCTGTTACTATTTTGGACATAATCTCAATTTTAATCTTCTAAATATCGGACATTTTGTGGACATACAACTGGACAGTTTTTTGGTCTCCTAAGAACTTAAAAAAATAGGTTTTAGAAGATGCAAAATTATAAACCGATAACTGTGGCATCTCAAAATATCTCAGTGTGCATAGTACGGTTTTCTAAGATTTTTTTTACTTTGGTTAAAATTATATATATTGAAAATCAGTGAGCCACCACTGGTGAAAGACAAATGCCAAAAATTTTATCTTAAATTCCATTAGTTGATATTTTTTCATCTTCCACATTCTGTTAATGAAATTTGTCCTGTTTATTTGTTATTTATCCTGAAAAGTTTCCATCATAATCGGTTACACTACACGCAGAAAAAACTTGGAGCAAAATCAACGTTGAACATAGTTGATTTAAGATTGAATAATTTTTGTTCATTTTGTTTTTACATTTGTGGTGAAATAATATTACACATGTTTCGGTATTAATTATTTCAAGTAGTAAAAATTTAAGATTATTCTAAATATGCTGAATTTACTCTGAAAAAATGTTAAATAATGGTATATGGTCTCTGACCATATCACCTCAAATAGTAAGATGACTTTTTTGAACAAATTTAATCGAGATATATTACGTTTTTCATTGTGTTGTCCATTATCTATAATTATTCTTTGACTGATTCAGAATCTTTAAACCGATTAAAAATTATCTCAATATGAGTTTACCTAGTTCGCTGTGGCCTGAGATGGACAACAGATTAAAATATTGCTTATATAATATTTTTAACAAACTAGATTAACATTTTCCTTTACAAATGACATTAAAATTTTATTGATCTTATCTAAGGAAAAGATATTTCACATTTTATTAAAAAAATTCTTTAACGTAACGAATTCTTTTAATTAAAATTTTTGTTTATCTTGAATCGTACAATTACATTTTCTTTAGGGTAAATAATTTTTTAATCATATTTAGCTGCAATATATTGTTGAAATATCGAGTGGAATTATTTTTATAATTTGGCTAATGGCCAAAAACGTTTCTACTCTCTTAATAATTTGTTAAATAAATTTTCGTTTGGTACTTAAAACAATTAGCAGGTTTATTTTATTTTATTTTTTTTTTTTTTTGTTGTATCCATCTATATACAATCCAAATCAAACTAACCATACCTCCTTTAAAAAATACTATATATAAATATTCTTCTATATGTTCCACATACATGTGAAAAAAGTGATCATAGTTTTTTTTTGTTGTTCTAATAAAATTAAACAAGTATAAAATCCTAATTTCATTATAAACAACTAAAAATTTCTTAAGAAGCAAAATTCTTTTAAATATCTTCTTTTTTTCAAAATGCGTGTTAATATTTTTTTGTTTAAAGAAAAAAAATAAATATTTCAAGGTATTTGGTTTATAATGAACTAATCACACACACCTGAGAATGTTTCAAATTTTCAAAAATAAAATTTGAAAAAGAAAAAAATATATATATTTTGTTAAGAAATATTTTAATTTATTTTTAATAGATTTTGAAAAGTATTTTTTTCTTGTTTCAAAATTGAAAAAGATTATTAAAAATGAATTATGAGTAGGATTTAAAGAAATTTGTGGGTTTATTTTAACATATAAATAAAATACACTTGATCTACTTAATTTTTGCAACAATAAAAATTCATATAAATATATATAATTTCTACAATTATTTTAGAGGATTCTCTCTCAATGTGTATTTTTAGTATAGAAAATTAATGATCTTATTAATCTTAAGAACCCTTACAAAAATCCGTTTAATTTTGTTTTTTTTTTCTTAAAAGAAATTAAAAATTTCTAATTTTATATGAATTTATCATTTGCTGTAAAAATCATAAATATATATTTTCCTATACCATAATTCTTTCTGTAGTCGTTGCTATTAATCATAAATATTTATGAAAATTTATTGAAAAGAAAAAACCTACGAAAAAATAAAATAAAATCAAACCTAAATAAAAATAAATTTCTTTAAGGTATTTTTTTTTATTTAATGGTATTTGTATCTCTATATATCTATATATCTTTTTATCGTGTTTGCCTTAAAGCATATTGTTTTGGGCCACACTTGCTACAATCATAATTGTCATAAATTATGACAACTGTTGGCATAATGTCCCATAATGTCAACATTCATATTAGAAATAGTGGATGCAAAAACAACAAAAAAAAATTCAGAATCAAGAATCTTTTTAGCTAAATAGTGCAAAAAGAAATAATAATGGCTAAATAAACAACATCTTTACAAAAATAGTTTTCTAATGTAAATTTGAATATAATTGCAAAAAGGCATAAAAGATTTAAAGCCGCCAGTCCGAACAGAAAAAAAGAATATTTTAGAAATTCGAAACATGCAAAAAATATATTATTTATTTAATACAGAAATGGAAATATAATATTAAAGAAAAAGGAGGTTAAGCGCCTTAAGATATGCCATATAAATAGGTTGGTTAATAAAATATTTTGAAATTCTTCGAAAATTCTTAATTTTTAAAATATTCCTTAGATTTTACGTAATTTTGATGTTTCTAGTTGGAGAAAATTTCTCTCTTTTTGAAAGAATTTTGAATGTTGTCAATGGAAAACGTAAAAGGTTTTTTCCATATATTTTCTTCCAGAAATTTTGACATCTAACAAGGTGGCCAATTTTATGTGACTGTCACTTTTATTAAATATATCCCATTTTGTAAAAGCGAGACTTTTAAAACGAAAATATCTTAATGAACAAGTAAGAATGCTATATGCGGCCATGCCGAGTAGATAATATCCTCACTACGTTTATATATGTATGAAGTTTCAACAACATTAAGATAGACACATATACTATAATGAACCATACATATAGACCCACTTATAACAATAAGTTTTTTTCTTTTTTTAACAAAGAAGGCTGCTTTCATTCGGTATTTATAGAGACGTTTTAACAAATGATCGGCTTCTTTTGCCGCAACTGCATGTTGGTTGCCATACCAATTAGGACCTTTTGGGAAATTTTTATTACCTTTAGGTCCAAAAATTTTCTTTTTCATTCTCACTAGTATTAGCAACATAAAATTTTTGACCAGGAAGTTGCGAAAAATCTGCCACTATATATTTTCTTCATCCAGTGTCAGCAAGAATATTTTTAAACTTGTTTTTAGTTTCCGAGCTCTGTTTTTTGCCTAAATTTTTAGCAACCTTCCTATCAGAAAGTTTTTGATGGTTGGATTTTGTCGAAAATGTCTAATAACTTAAGCACTCCGATTTTTTTTAATCACTCAATTTCTGATCCGATGAACACAGAGGGAGAGTTAAAACAAAATTAAAAATTTGAGAATCTGGAATATTTTTAAAAATATAGAGTACATTCTTATTTTAAAAAGTGTTTAGCATTAAAAATTTCACTCACCTAACATACCAAATTGAGTATTCATTTGCCTACTTTTAGGCTTAAAAGAAGCTCCTATGTAATATACTTTTTACTTGTCTCTATTTTCATACTTAAAAAGCAAATAATATGTAAATATTTGTCATTATAAACTCATTATAAGATTAAATTTGTATATTTGTTAAACTCAAAATATATGCTCCTCGCTCGCCCCTTCCCCTTTCACAAATAATTTATTTGTGTTCTTGTAAGTCATAAAACAAAAATTTCCATTTAATAAATGTACCGCCAAAGAATTACTAAAATCCATAAAAAAAAATTCTGATCACGTTTCTATTTTCTGAAAATCTACTATATTGTACTTTATTTAACAACTTAATATACTAAAATGGCGAAGAACAAAAACAAAAAACAAATGTAAATATAAATAGAAACGAAAACGAAAGAAAAAAATTAGCAAAATAAATTTCATTAAGAGATTGTCTATAAGGACTTTTAAACAGTTTAGTCAATGAACAGAGCAAGAAAAACAAGAAATATGCAAGGATAATGGCAGCTGCCAAAGATAGATAGAGAGAGGGAGAGAGTAAATGAAAGTGTTCTTTACATGTGTTGTAAAATAGAAAAAAGTACGTGTTGCTTTCATAAAATCCTAAAAAAAAGAAATAAATTACATTTCAAAACATTTTCATAGAGAACATCATCTACATTTCAATAGAGACTGTCATGGTATTTGTCACGTTATGGAATTTTTAATTTTATTATAAATTTCTTTCCAAATATTTTTGTTTTTCTGCAAAGAATATGATTCTGTTTTTCCACTTATTTGATATTCAAATAGTTATCCTGTATATTATCCTTGTGTCTTTTTTATTCCTTATTTTGTGTATTTTTAATAATAATCATGGAAGTATTTTGAATGTCTTTGTTTTTTGGTTTCTGTACGTGTGTATGTGTGTGTATTGGAAAAAAATGAGAAAAATGTCAATTTCAATTTGTTGTTGCTATTTTGTGCGTAAATTGAAATGTTAAAAACGTGAGCGTATAACCGAATTCTCTAGTCATTTTTTCCGTTTGTTTTTCGGTTTTTTCATTATTTTTGTGAATAATTTCATTTAATTTTTTTTCTGTCGTAGTTGTTCTTTATGACCACCTTGTAAATTCAGACTGCAGACGTGCGAATGATGTGAAAATCATGATAGGAGCCATATGTTTTATTTGTTTTCTGTGAAAATGGCAACAATGGTAAACAAAAAAAATGTCAGTTGTTGACATAAAAATATTTGTCAAAAATAAATATGTATAAATGAGAGAGTGAAAAAAAATATAATTAAATTCATGACTTTTTTCTTGTTTGCTACAACTGCTCTTACTCTAGTGATAATTAATATTTGTTTAAAAAAATACTAAAAATCCACAAAATTTTAATTAATTTTTTTTTCTTCTCTTCTCTTTTTAGGTAAGTTAAAACGTAAACGGCATAAAATAATGGATAATTTTTCTAAAATCTAGAACAAACACAGTAAAAAACAAGTAAGAATGTTAAAGTTGTTCAAGTATGACTATGTAACACCCTACACCAGAATGTTGGTTATAAATGGTAGTTAGAAAAAAGGAATGAACGATCCTCGTATAATTTTGTTTTCAGAACTTTAGTTTGCAGTATATTATCGTGGAATTTATATGTTTAAATTGAATTTTTTGTAGGCGTTTAAATGGAAGCTAAATGAAATGTGGACCACCCCTCGTTTAATTTTGCACATCTATTTTTGCTTATATTTATCTTAATTTAATTACTCATTATTACAATACCAACGTATATGTGAAATTTATGCCGTCTTAAATGATATTTGTATGCGGCTTGTTTGGGACCTATGAGAAGCAATGCAACAACTCTAGAAAAATTTGGCTCATTGGTTTAGAATACCATAAGACTTATTACTGTCAAATTTCGTTAAATTTATAAGCTTAAAAACTCATTCCTGGAAAAAAAATTTGTTTGAGTATCTGAAATATTTGACCGAACCTGGCCAATTTCAATAGGCTTCGTCCTTGGGCCAAACTAATAATAATACGTACCAAATTTCCCAAAGATATCTCAAAAATTGCAACTTGTATAGTGTTCACAACGTGTACATAAACAGCCAGCCGAACAGACAGACTCAGAAAGAAAACCTTAGTCGAACGGTTTACTTAAAGAGTGTAATGCCATTTTTTTCTACATCTTACAAACATCAACACTGTCGCACAAACCACCGGCGGTAGTGAAGGATAAAAAATTAAAACAATCTTTAAAAATAGACTAGATCTTTTCAGCACAGTTAGGAAATCTGTAGTACTTCTTGTCTTAATAATATTCGAATTTGAATTCGATACGTTGCTTAAATATATTTATATTGATATTATTATCACAGTATATTTTTAGGAGATTAGATTACACTTTTTTAAAGTAAATATAAAAATGTGCATTTTCAATTCGATATATCGTTTTAATAAATAAAATATTCCCTATTGTTTCTACAAATTACATAAACTAATAGTAACCTTTCATATTCATGTTATGAAACCCTAAATATATGCAAT
This sequence comes from Cochliomyia hominivorax, assembly GCA_004302925.2. Taxonomy (NCBI): domain Eukaryota; kingdom Metazoa; phylum Arthropoda; class Insecta; order Diptera; family Calliphoridae; genus Cochliomyia; species Cochliomyia hominivorax. The sequence goes on along the minus strand of PYHX02000467.1, from coordinate 45,609,540 downwards.
ATTTTTTTAAGCTTTAAAACGTAGATTTGAAAATTTGAATTTGTATTTTGTAAAATCTGATATTTTTAATTTTTTGTGCATTTTGCAACAATAAATTTTCTCGAATTTTTAATAAAGTTTTAAAAACTTATTAAAATAATAATTAAATACTTGAACATTAACTTAAATAAATAAATGTTTACCTAGAAATAGGCAACATAATTGAATTAGTTTTTAAAATTATTTCAGTATTTTTTGTTTGAAACAATATTAATTAAGCTTAGTTTTGACACTATCAATTAAAAATCTCGTATATAATATTTGGATTATTGACAATGTGCTACAAACATGATTCTATTTATTATATTTGAAAATCTCAATATCTTGTGTTTAGAATTTTCTTAATTGTGGTTGGGTAGCGACATATAACAGATATTTCATTATTTGAAAAATGTAAATAATTTATAGAAATTGTAGCATAGTTTAATTTATATGATATAGAATTTTATTCTATTTCAGTTTTTGGCGTAATTAAATGAGGATTAAATATAATTAGAAATTTATATAATTTTAATCTTTCGTTACGTTACTCATAAGCATAATTAATTAGGCATTTTATTTATTATTATAATTACAGCAAATTAGTTTTATAAAGTTATTCTAATATTAAATTTGTTGGTTATATATAATACCATTGATCCTAAGCAACTATTAGGTTTGTAGTGTCGAACGATTTAAAAATATAAAATAATAAAAAAATATATAAAATATAATCAATAAACGTTTATTATAAAGAAAACTGTAGTAAAATAAAAAGTTTACTTGCTTCCATTTTTTAGTGATTCATTTCATTTACATTTTGAATATATTTCTTTAAAATTAAATAAATTCAATAAGAATATGCATTAAAATTTATGTGACATATACAACTCTTCCCATTCGCTGCCTTAAAGTATGCTTTTAAATAAAAACTAAAGCAAAAAATTATACTCACTAGAAGCATTCGAAAAGACATGTTGTATCAAATATATGCAATCGAGAAAAAGATATTTTGTAATTGTATTTTGAAAATTGAATTAATTTTGCAACAACTTTTTTCCAAACCATCCTCATTTTTGTCAATATGTGTTACAGAAAAAACAACAACAACAATATTGATACATTGATACTACCATGTCTAAACAATTTTTTTCAAATTTAAGTTTAAAAGTTATTTTTTTTCGAACTCAACAGCCACACACAAAAACCTGAAACGTGCCAAATCACTCACTCACTCTTTTCATTTGAAGAAAAACTTTTTTGTTAAGAAAAAATCGACAAATTTGTTTTTAATTTCGTCCTTTTTAAGTGACAAGTAAACAAAACCTCACACTTTTTGCGCCATGTGAATATGAGTGTGTGTGTGTGATGTTGTTATTGTATCAATGCTAAGTTTGGCGTTTTGTTCCCTTTCCCCCTAATTTAGCCAAGCTAATCCTTTTTTTTCTCTTTTTGTTACCCTTGATAAAATGTTAATTTTATGTAAATATTTCCATACTTTCACGGTTGGTGACTATTGCACTCAAAGATTTGCCAAGGTTTTCTGTTCTCTCATACACATGTTGTCATGTTAATCTATCATTTTAATGACACTAACTGTTTAGGTTTTATATTTCCGTTCATTTAAATTATATGAAAAAAAATCAATAAAATTATCCCACTGTTTTAGTCTATGACGTTTTAATTCGGAGTTTTATAAATTAATTGTGTTGAATGTTTTAAAGAGTGAAAACTAATATTTTATTTCAATTAATTTTACTTTAACTTTTTGAAATTCTTTAAAGTCACATTTCATAGTTTCTCTCTCCTTCCGAATAATAATATTGAAAAAAAATTTAATTTTCTTCTTTGAAACTCGTCAAATTCTTTGTGTATCCTGACATTCAGTCTTTCAGTTACTTGTTACAAAATTTTATTTGTATTGATGAAGTATATTTTCGTTTACAATTTCCCTTGCTACACATGATGTGTGTGTATGGAAATATGTCCGTCCTGTCGGTCGTATGTGTTCATATAAGTGCTCGAAAAGAGTAAGTACAAGTACATGTTTTAAATTTTTCGTTACTTACATTTGTCATGTATATTGTTCTCCAATTCTCCACATATATGAGACCAATTGGAAACTAAGAGCTCAAATTTACCGATTTAAGGATTTACAGCCTTATTTCAGATAAAAAGTTCTGTATCTTAATTTTTGTTTTAAATACCAAGTATTCACAAACATTTGTTATAAACTAGGGATGTCGACTGGAACTAGTTTTGCAAAGTTCTGGGGTTTTTGGCATCCCTGTTATAAACACAGCGATTCATACTCAAAAATATATAAAAGTTGAATCTTTGGACATATGTTATAGTTTTAAGATATTTGAAGTTATATAGAATATGTTATGAGAATCATTAATTTTTTACTGTAGGTTTTTTTCGAATGAACCGATATTTAAGATGAAGAATATATATATGTCTTTATTTAAATCCTTTCAATTTTAAGAGAAAGTTTAAGTTTTTTGATCACTCATATCCCAAAAATCTCTAATGAAATCAAAACAATAAATTTCCAGCTGGGTTATAGCAGATATATGGCATATATAGCATCGGTAGATTCCATTGACGATATATACATATATATTTTTTATTATTTTAGATTTATCCTGTTTGACATATTTGTTTTTCGTGTTCTTTTTTTTCGTTTTGCTTTGTACTTGTATTGTAGATGACATTGGGTTTTGATGGAAACTTTACGACGACGACGACAAAGTTGGAAAACCTCTAAAGTCAATAAACGAAAATTGAATTTTCTCTTACAATTTCCCCTTTTTTAAATGTTGTATGTTGATATTTTTTGTTTTCTTTCAATTTTGTTGTTTGCTTATTTTTATATATATATGTACACATATATATTCCAGTTCTAATACAACCAAAAATAAAAAAGCTAAAAATAAAATGAAAGATTGCGAAAAAAAGCTAAAATAAAGGAAAATGTTGAAAATTCCAACATGTTGTATTAGTTCTTGCATATTTTATTAGGCAAACAATTTGCAATATATTTCCTAAGAGTATGTGAATGTTTTTTTTCTTCATTTCTGCAGTCTCTCTCTCTCTTTCTCTATCGTTTTTTAAATAAAAGTTAACAAGTATTTGTTGTTGTTGGTGTATGTGTGAGTATGTATGTATTTGAATGGTGTAGTAAAATGAAATAAATTACATTTACATGTTTAAATAAAATACTTTTTTATTTTTGAATTTTGGTTTCAAAAGTGTAAATTTCACACATGTTTATTTAATTTTTATAATTTGTTACTGGAAAATATTGACTTTATATGTGACGCCTAAAAGTATACCAAGCAAATTCTTAATATATAGGCCACATCATCAGAAAGCTCATGATAATGTTTTAAATTCATACGTATCAATCTACTATTTTATATTTTGAAAATTAAATATTTTATTTTATTTTTTAATTTTATAAACATTTACATACACAAATTTATTTGATTCCACAATATTTTATGTTAAATATTTAATACTGTAATCACATGTTACATGTTATTTTGTGGTTTTATAGCAGTCAACAACATCTTCATTCTTATTTACTCATACAAACGTAATAATCCTTCTTTTTTTTTCTTCCCTCTTCTGCATGTGATATTTTATTCAAGCTCTACTCATACTCAACAAAATTGGGTTACATAAATAAACTCTTGCGGTTGTAGCAAAAATCGCTTACACTCATTCACACACACACACACACCAACAAGTTTTCATTTCATCATTTACACACTTCTATTTTTTCAACAGTTTTTATGTGTGTATGTGTGTGCGTATTTCCGTCATGATTAATGTTTAAATTAAATTTTGTGGTTAAACATTGTGGACTTTTTTTTTCGCAAAAATTAAATTTTTTATTGTTGTTTGTGATAATTATTGAGATTAAATATAATTTTATTAAAAATAACCATAAATGTTGAAGTCATTTAAATGAAACTCTTGAAAGTAAAAACAAAAAATTTAATATGATAATTTTATTTTTGTTTTATAATAAGAAAGAAACCCATGAACTGATTGTACCTCATATTTGGATTATTCAAATTTATTTAAATTAATATTTTGTGAATAATTAATATTATTAAAATTTTCTTGTAAATGTTTTTTGAACAATTTCTTTTTGAAAAATATGTACAAAATGTTAAATGTCATAGAAATATTTGTGCAAGTGTAGCATTTTGTAACAGAATCTAAATTCAAATAAAATATTGAAAAAAATATTTACACACACAATTTATAGATGTTTTATGTTTTTAATGAAATTATGTTTTTCAAAATCACGTAAAATTGTTGAATTTTTACAATCTATAAATTCATTTATATTTATCATGTCTCTATCTTAATGATTTGTTATTACAATTGTGTGCGTTTATTTTTGTAGTTTATTTTAACAATCCATAACAGATTTATTTAAAACACATATTCACAATTGTTGGGTTGGGGAAAAAATAAACGAAAACTTTAATATTTAAATTTAAGTTTGGGACCTTTTTTTAAAGTTTACTTAATAATTAACAGGTTGATATATACACAAAAATAGAATACTAAATAATTCATAGCAGACCAAAATTTTTTAATAAAAATTTGAAAGAATTGAAATTTTCTATCATATAAATTATAGATAAGAATCTCAATTTTCTTATATATTACGATTTATTCATGTTTTAAATTGTCTGTGAAATGGTGTAATTGATTTCCTTTTTTTGTTTACTTTTTTTCAAATTTAATTTTTAAAATTTTTTTTAAATTAAAAATAAGAAATATTATCCACGAAAATTATTTTTTCAGATTACCAAAAGTTTAGCATACATTTTGCTATAATTTTGTAATAATATTTTGTAGCATCCTTTAATTACTGGTGTTAATTGCGTACGTGTTTACTTTGAAGAGTAAGATAAAAAAGACTCTGACACATATTTCCTATATCGTTTTCGTTTTTGTTAAAATACATTTGATTCAAATTCTAAATTTTGTTACTTTTTCCCCTACACAGTAAAATACAATTGTTTATTTTTTTATAAAAATTTTAATTGCTAAAATATGATTGGATTTATGTAAATGATATTTTAATAAAATTTTCAGAAAAAAGCAAATGAAAAAATGTTAAAATAAAAAGTTTTGTAAACAAAAATATTTATTATACTTTTAATATATATATTTTTTTAATGCTCACCTACTAGAATTCTGAAGGCATTTTTAACAAATTAAAAACACCTTTAAATGTGCAATATAATTTATAAAGGTTTAAACAAATTAAATAAATTAGTTTAATAATTTAAAGATATGTATGTATGTATGTATGTATGTATGTATGTATGTATGTATGTATGTATGTATGTATGTATGCCCTTAAATGTATGCTTTAAAACTAAAATTAAGTATATTTCAAAATTATACACTTAAGTTGTTCAGTATTGATATTATTTTCATTCAAATTAACCGAATAAAAAAATGTAAAATTAAAATTATATCGAAAATCTTATTGAAACTTTTTAATTATTTAATTTACGGGGACCTTACATCATAAATACTTGTACCTTATTTAATCCAGGATTTATTTAAGCGTTATTTTATAACCGATACGTAAATACTAGCATATGATATTAAGAAAATAAGGTCCAAAATTACAAAATCTGATAGATTTTTATGATTAAATAGAGAACCCAACATTTTCGTTGCCAACTGCAAATTTTATCATGTATTTGTTTCGAAACATTTTATGGTCATTACAATTTAATAGTCGCTTGACTTGACACCTAAACACTTGTGTTCTCTTAATACATACCACAACAACAATTTTTTATTAACAAAATGTTTGAAAAAAATATTTTTTCAAATAAATATAAAAATAGCCTAAAGAAAAAAACAAACAAAACTAGAAATGACGTGTAATAAATGTATATGAATTTAAAAAAAAATATTAACAATTATAAAATTATTAAATTTTTGCTAAATATTTGTAAAATATATTCCTATTTAAAAGTATTAAATACAAAACATTTTTAGTAAACTCTAATTTACATTTATTACTTGCCAACGCAAAAAGTATTGCCTACATTAAGGGATTTAAATGGAAAATTAACTTGTTGTTATTTTTCTATTTGTTATTGGCAACATATTTTTATATATAGATTATAAATCCTTTGATTTAAAACATATTTTATAAGAGATTAAGTCCAATTGTAAATACAAAATATGTATTGCATACCTTAAGGGGGCTAAGTTTTATAAAATAAGAGAGATATGAATTTTAATTTCTTCTTATTACTTCGTATTATGGATTCGAATTATAATCCAAATAAAATTAATTTTATTCTTTAAAAAAACCTTTATAGGTTTTTTGCTTGTACGCTGTTATGCATAAATTTTATAGATTTTATGTACTTTAACTCTATTAAAATCACAAAACAGATAAGTGGCAAATGTATTGGTGGCAATATTTTTGACACTTTGTATTCTCTGTATTTGTGTGAGTCTGTAATGCTTCATGTTGTGGCTGTAAACAAAAAAATATGAAAAAAGGAATGGAAAAATTTGCATTTTTATTAAAATTAATTGATTTGATGCAAATTTATTGTGACGTAAATAAAACCAACAACAGAAAAAAGAAATATGTAAATAAAAATCTACAAAGAGGAAGTTACAAAGTATAAAGCATACATCAAGGCTGTCACTGTTAACTTATGTTTATACCAAAAAGGGGTAAATATTGTTGGCTAAAATTTTTGGGGGTGACTTAAAATTTTGGAAGAGTATATTTACATAGATAACTAATTGGATTAGATATGTATGAAACCATGTTCTTTAAAAAAAATTTCTTTTACAACAAAGTTTTCTTTTGTTTTTTTTTTCCAAAAGTTTTAGAACATTTCAGGCTTTTAGTCTCAGTTATAAATACTCCTATTTATTATGACCTCTGTAAAATAATAAAAAAATACTTTTTAAATTTAATGTTTCACAAAATTTTTTTGTTAAAATAAGCAAAATTAAAAATCACTTTTTAAAATGTCCAACAGTTTATAAAATATTTAGTTCTTGTTTCACATTTATTTTCAGTATAAAAGTGTATTCATTTTTAGACAAAAAGAAAAACTATTTTGCCTTGAAAACTAGAAATTAGTTTATAATTTGCTGGTTTAGAAGAAATCGCACATTCCAGTTTTCGAAATGGATGTAAAAAGGTTTATTTAGTGTACATTTTTAATTTCAAATATATTATTTCTTTTAAAAATAATTTGTTGAGTTCGCAAAAAATTCAAAAATATACTTTCTTATGAACTTCGACATATATTTACTAAACTTTTAAGATGTTTTAACGAATATACTGAGGAATTAATTTCTTCGTTGGTTTACTTTTATTATTTACTTTTACTAATTTGAGTGGTTCCGTTTTTATTATTTTTATGGCTGTTTATTTCATATTTTCCCTTTCTCGTCACCTACAACACCACACCCCCCCATCTGAAAGTTTGTTCGTTTTGTTTTACGCAACTTTTTATATTGTGTTTGCTATTGCTGCCGCTGCTCATTTTTCAGCTTAATACCTAACACTTGTTTTACCTTTATCATCATTTGTTGTTCTATGTTTTTATTTCCGTTTCCTTTTTAATTTTTATTTGTCCGTTTCTGCTATCTTTGTTGGTAAAAATATGAAAAGAGGGTAAGAGTTTTGGTTTTTTATAACAGGACTTGTTTGACTTTTCTTTTTTGGTATGAGCTCTTTTTGTTTAGGTTTTCCCATTCTGTATCTCTATAAATTTTATATAAAATTGTTTTTAATTTAATATGAAAAAACTGTGCCATAAAAATAACAAGCATTTTATAGTCTTTTAACAGCCAAAACATTTATAATTTATCAGATTTTAATAAAAAAATAGTAAGTAAATTTTCATTTTTAATAACCCCTAAAAGTATATAATATAATTGAGGGTTTTTATGATGGTTCTTTAAAAGCGTAAAAATTCAGCACATTGTTTATTTACTGTTTAAGGTAATTTCATTAATATTTATTTAAAATTTTATCTATAAATTGTAGCATACATTCAGTTGTAGTTGTATGTTAAAGCATACTTTGTAGCTTCTTTATAATGTGACAATAATAGAAAGCATTAATCAAACTTTTGATCCTAACCCTCGTTCCTAACTTTAGTATTTATAGAATTCCATTAACATAATTTTATTTTTGTTTAAAAATTGGAAATGAATTCTATGAAAAAAAAATTATACACTTTCGTATAAATATAATTCCCTTTGCTGTTTAAGTTTCTCAATTTCTTAAGAAATTTTATCCTTTTAGCAAGAAAAATATAAAAAACACTCCCACATACAAAATTCATTCATTATTTTTACTGTCACTTTTTGTGAGTTGTCCTTGTGTAAAATTAAAAATTTTCATAATACATTTCTTCTACAATATATATTTTTTTTTGGATTTGGTTTCATTTCAAAAATACGATTCTGTGGCAGACTTTTTTCAAGTCACATATCATTTGTAAATGTTGAATTGATGGTCGCACATTTCCGTTACAACAGTAGATTTTCAAAAGTTATTTTTGTGTGTATATCAAAAGGACACTGCTATTATATCCCTTAAAATATGCAAATATTTTATTTTTTCTACTGAATATCAAGTTGTAAACAAAGTATTTTTGTTTTTAACTTTTTAATTGTCAAATACATTTACTTTCATTCTAAATTTTTTTACTTAATAATAAAATTGTTCATGTCACTTAGTATCCACTCATATCTGTATTTAAACAGTCTGTATTATTTATTTTAGGCAACTTATTTGTCAAGAAAATATTAGGAGAAGAGTATAAGAATTAAAAGAAATGTAGACGTCATCATCTGCATTGAAATATTTTTAAGAATATTAAAATTTTCCAGTTGTCTGTCGGTGACAGACATAACTTTCGAAGAGAATTTCCTTTTTTTAATAATTTAGAAGGACTTTAAAGGGTTTGTCGTATTAAGCTTCTAATACAGAGATTAATATATAGTAGTGAGTGAATTAAATATAAAATCACACAGCACAAATGGAACAAAATTAATGTGAAATAACAGTCTTTATATATACAGACTAAATGTTAGGTTTTCCGAACCGATTTCCTTTAAAATAAAGTCTAAACTTTTATTTCCAAAAAAGTTCACGAAATAAACACCTAAAGAGTTATTAAAAAAGTTAAAATCACAATGACAAAAAATTTTTTGAATCTTCTAGGATACAAGGAAAAGATAATGTCCCTTTGCAGTTTTTAGCTTTTAATATTGTACCAAATTTTTAATAAATTAAAATGTGAACATGGAAAAAAACATGAAGCAAAATCAACATTGTACATAGTTGATTTGATGTAAAATATTTTTTGTTTTCATTTAGTTTAAATTAAATGTTCTTATTATTGTGGTGAAATAATATTGTACGAATTAAAATCTTTTGATATAAATATATAAAATTATACAACGATGAATTTTTTAAATTACTTTTAAGTGGTAAAATTCAAGAATATTACTGTGAAACAATTTTAAATTAACATTTTTACTTATGAAATCCTTACTGAAAACAATTAAATTATTTCTATTTTAATTAATTCTACATTATTTTTGTGTGTGTGTAATTATGGATTTTAGAATAAAATTTTCTATTTAACATATATTTCACAAGGATATAAAAATACTTCAGTTTGTATGTAATATTATCTTATTGAGATTTGAAATATCCTTTCAAGACCAACTAAATAAAAAATCTTTCGCGATATGGAAAAATTGAAAACTTAGTTATAGAATTTCCTTATCTCCCATAAACTTTGACTACTGCTCTCTATACATATTAAGACAAACTAAAGTGATCTCTCTTTTGTGAATATAAAACAAAAAGAAAACTTTTATAATTCCTGATAAATAATATTTACTTTATTGTTTAAGTAATATTTTCATAATATTATTTGCAGTGTAATAAAATTTCTATTATACCAGCAAAACCCAAAAACAAAATATATTTAATAAATATTTTTATTATTTTACCGTAACTCAACTAAAAGGGAAAGAAAACGTAAGAATAAATAAAATGAGAATAGAAATAAAAATAAAAGAAATATTCATCTGTTTACAACAGAGTATCAAAGTCATGTACGTTTTGTCATTTTAAGACATTTATACTTATTGATTTAAGTTGACGTATTTGTATTTATTTAAGATGACTGAGGCTGAGTGCTTCTGCTGTGTTTTGTTTTGTTTTGCGCTCGTAGATGACAGTCAACTTGACTGAATGAATGATAATCTGACATTTAAATATTTACTTGCGTAAATGTTGTATGACATTTTATGTTGTTCTTTTACACGCCTTCCAATTTCTATTCAAAACCTTCCTATTCATTCCCAGCATTATATACAACAAAAATAAATAGTTACTTAAAGATATACAAACTGCCACGATTATGATTATAATCGTTAAGGAAATAAACATTTATAATATTTAAATATCTCTTCAAAGATACAGAACAGAAGTTTTCCTTAACAATTTTCTGTAAAGTTGTTCCTTTTTTTTTGTTGTACGTTAAACAAAAAACCAAAAAAGAAAAATTAAGATGAAGATGAACAAGAGTTTGAACACGAACAAAAAGGTATGACATGAAAATATTTCATAAAATTGCTATTTAAGTTCTTTTTGTTTTATTTTATAAATAAGCAAATAAATATAAATTAATTTTTTTCTTGTTATAGTATTTGTGAAGTATTTTATTGCCTTTTGGCTGTTTTATATATCTCAAGAGGAAATAAACTTTTTTAAAGGTTTTATAATTAATTATTTTCTTCCGTAGAAAGAATTTATGGGTTGGGGTTAATTATAAATATAAATTAGCTATTTAAGTTTAAGGATATCAGAATGATCCTTAAACAATATTTGCTTAAGCAAAATTTTGTTTTGTTGATTTATCTGTTAAATATTTTTAATCTTAAGGAAATTTGTTCATAGCGGAATTCAAATATTTACCCATAAGAACGATTTATTTTGGAGATTTCTAATTTTTCTTTTAAATTTAAAATTCTACTAATTTTCTATTTAATTTTAATTAAACTTAGTTAAATACATCTGAATCTAAAATATATTACAAATAAAAAACTAAAATTATTATACTTCCTGTTGCTAGTTATACACAACTGTATGTATGGATGTGTTTACTAAGTACACAATAGATTATGCCTTATCACATTTCCGCTACAAACCGGAAACTATTAAAAATAAACCTACAAAGTACAAGCACACTAATGTAATATCAACTCCTACACATATATAAATACTCACTACCACTACTGAATCTCTAGATTTGATTTTTTGTTTTTGGTGGAAATAAAACACAATATTTTTAATGTTACTTTTACAAATACTAATAAACAACAAGGGACAAGTAAACATGTGTTATTATATGAGAGTATGAGTATAAATGTGGGTGATTGACTGTGTTGTTTAATAAACAAAATAATTGCAGGCTCTCTTTCTCCCTTTATCATTTATATATTTATTTTTTAATTTTAGCAGAAAATATTGAAACTGCACAGTTTTTATGTGTATGTGTGCATTTCCTGTTGGTTTTTGTACTAGGCTGCATATTCCTAAATACATAGCAAATATCAAACATCATCAACAGCAACACATTGTGGTTATTCTTATGTGGTTTTATAATCATAGTGTTAGTAATTGTTTGTATGTACGTATCTAGTTCTAGTAATGTTAACCTTATACATCATCACTGTAGTTTAAGTAGTTTATTTAACTAAAGTGCATGAGTGCGTGTACAGTAAGTCAAGCTTCCTATGTATCCGTATGTGTGAGTGTTTTTTGCTTTTGAGCAAAAGTGGTTGCTTAAAATCATTATCTGCAATAAAATAAACTTAGGATTTTGATTTTTGGTCTATTATATTTTGCTTTTTCTGAGAGAAATTTATTACAAAACCATGCAAAATTAGAATCATAAGCCTTACTATACAGTGATGACGAAAATAATTTCAACCATTAATGTCTTCTTTTATTAATTAAAGACAAATCAAAAAAAACAAAAAAAAAAATCATGAAAAGATACTTTTACGTTTCATTTAATGAATTTATATACTTACAGTTAACATTATAATATTATTACATTAATACAAACGTAAAACCAAAATTATGCTACAAATGCAAAATTGCATTTGTAGCAAGTATTTTGGGCTTTGTTGAAATTTTGGTTACTTGGGTAACAACAATTTGCCAGACTGACTCTAAACAGTTAAAACCATAGAAGCTTTACTGTTTGCAACTTTGGTTAAAACAGAACAATTGTTTGGGGAGTAAACATATGCCCATGTATTACCCCCCCCCCCCATACATATAAAACTATATAGATATAATGGAGTAGATTGTGTTTTGGTAAGGTAGCCCTTTAGTTGTTGTTAAGTATTTGCTGTCGGCAATAGTTATCCTTTATAGCTACATTGTACAACAATCTAATACTGTTTGAATGTTGAGATATTTGAAAATTTGGTTTTGTTAGTTGGTTTAAAACTCTTCGGTCAGTTGTTCAGTTGTGGCTGGTCGGTCTTACGTTTAGATCTCATACACAGCAAACTATGGTTGACTGTTATACACTCTAAATTTATCCATATTGTGTATTTAGGATTCCAAGAGTAGTGGTGTAGTAGTTTTATTATACTCTATGTGAAAGTATTCGTATGTGTAAGTATAGGAGGGTTGGGAGTTTGGTTGATTGTTTGCTTTTAAGTGTTAAACTTTATGTATGAGGTTTCCTTAGCAAATTGATAAAAGAGTTTTTGGTACTTTATTCTTTTGCTTTTGTATTAGAAGGTGGAAGGTTGTGGAGGGATTTTACATCATTTTCTATTAAATAAGTTAAATTTAGATTTGTTAATTTCTTAAATATTTGCTAATAAAGTTAAATAGAAAATGTAGAAAGAAAATTAAAACAGATTTTTGTTGTGCAGCTGCAATTTTTTACATGGTATGTATATGGATATACAAACGGCAATATAATTGAATCTTAAAAAATAGAAAGTTTATTTTTAGTTTTTTTTATATCTATTTAGATTTTTAGTTATAATGACTTGAAATTTTCTTGGAATTATCATCTGAAAAATGTAAAAACAATATTATTTGTATCTACAGAATGTACACAAAACTATTTCACAATTTGTAAAATCTGATACGATATGATAAAACTTAAAACTCAATTTTAATCTGTTATTTGCTCGGACTATATTATATTTTATTATATATTATATTATATTATATTATATTATATTATATTATATTATATTATATTATATTATATTATATTATATTATATTATATTATATTATATTATATTATATTATATTATATTATATTATATTATATTATATTATATTATATTATATTATATTATATTATATTATATTATATTATATTATATTATATTATATTATATTATATTATATTATATTATATTATATTATATTATATTATATTATATTATATTATATTATATTATATTATATTATATTATATTATATTATATTATATTATATTATATTATATTATATTATATTATATTCAAAAACTAGCATATCATTTACATTAATTCACATACAAATCTTCATAGTATTGACCGAAATTTGTCACTTTATAAAAAGTAGTACTTAGTTATGATGATCTCTGTAAAGGAGCGATATATTCAGTTTTCAAAAATACTAATATATATTTGTGTTGTGTGTGTAAATTTTAATTGTTTTAATATTATTTAATTCAAAGATATCTTATCTGCATATTGCAACTGTTATTTTAATTGTCATTTATTACATTTATTTAAACAGATTTTTTAAGAATTTATTTACACTATTTTTTTTCCTTTGTGGCATTTTTGATATTAATGTGTGTATGTATGAAATAATCACAGTAAACAATACATTTATACAACAACTTAATGTATGTGTAATGTTAGTCTTTAATAAAAACAATTAATGATAAATAAAATATAATTAATTTACAAGTATTGGTTCGAAAAAATATCCTAAAAGTATGTAATGATTTGTTAAAGTTTACAAATACTTTTGTTTCAATTATTTATTTAAAAAATACATACAATTATTTGTTACTAAAAAATTAAATACCAACTTATACTTTTACTGTTCAAAAAATATTAAAGTTTTAAATCAAGGTTTAAAAATTAATAATATGTTATGATTCCTTTTAATTTATTTTTATTTATTTATTTTTTATTAAAATAAAATTTATTTTTAATTTTTTTTCTTATATTTTTAGGTAAGTGTCTTAAATAATAATAAAAATATTAGGTATTTAAGATGTTTTAATTATAATAAATTTCATATGAAATGCTAAAGAATAAAATTTAAAAAAGTATTTTTTGTTGTATATTTGTTAACAATTTTCAAACTATTTAACTCTAAACATTTTATTTTAAAATGTTATTTTGCAAATTTCTATATTGTTATTTTATGTAGAAGTATATAACGAGTTTGCAGCATCAAATAGAAAATGTATATGTGTATGTATATACTTTATGCATATTCATATTAAAGTAGTTAAGTGTTATAATGTAAATGTATTCATATAAAAAAAAACAACAACAGTTCCACTACAATAAACATTACAAGTATATAAACACTACAGCAGCAACAATAACAAGAAAAAAATAACAACAGCAATGATGATGAGAAAAAAATATGAAATAACAAAAAAACAACGCAGTGCTTAAGGGTTTAACAAACAAAACATTTAACACAACAACAGATACTAAACATATACACACACATACAACTGAAAGAAAAATCATAGCAAAATAGTTTGGGTGGGAGAGAGAGTTTGTTGAAGGAGTATGGCTCTATGTATATACAATGTACTTTGTTACACACTTTTGCAGTATGAATAGAACAACAATAACAAAAAAGGGTAACCCTAAACAAAAATGACAGCAGGAGCAGCAGACAACAACCTTTAAACAAAATCATTGTTATCATCACAACAACACGATATTAGGTAGGAGTGAGAGATGATGAAATGTGGTTTGGTAACATAAATAAATTAAAGTTAAATACAAAACGCAATTTTAATAGTGCTTTTAACTAGTTGAATGGCATATAAGGATCAAAAGAGGAATTGGGCATACTCTTAATTAATGAATTCCTGTACAATGGACAAGAATACAATGAATCACAAAAGTAGTTAGCTCATTTCAAATGAATTCTGAAATGGATAATAAAACACATATTTATTTTCAATTTTAAAAAATCTAAAACTTTGAAAACTTCCATAACTCCAAATGTTGTTACATTTTTACCCCAACCCAATAATTATAAACCCTGCATAGGTTTTATCACAAAAATGCACCTTTAATTTGCAGAATATACAAAAAATAAAAATAAAAAATAGAAAAATTCATGTCTTAGTCTATATATTTTTATATATATATATTTATATTTATATTTAAAAGAGATCATAGTGAACAGAAAAAAAATAAATACGAAAAAAGTTCAAGAACTGTCAACAGTTGGGCATAGAGAAGTGAATAAGAGACATACACTTCTTTTAAGCATATTAAGAGTATGTAAATTGTGCGCATAATATTAAAGAGGAGGGGATGGGGGCTGGTGAAAGGTTATTAAAATTCATGTTATAACATCAAATCAGTACAGAAAACACAAACAAAATCTTTACCCAAACACAATTTTTGCATACATGTAAACTAAACAAGAATATGTTAAACTTACAGTTATTAAAAAACTTTTTCTACATGATAAACATATGTATCTACTCATACATACACATATATTCATAAGTAACGAAATTTTGTTTATATGAAGCTTAATTTTAAAAACAACTACTACATACATAACAAAAACTCAGAAACTTTATTTCTATAAAAAATATACATAATATTTAAAAAAAGTTGTAAAAAAGCTTTTAAAAGCATATTAAAAAAAAATAAAAATACAATTAAAGTGAAACTTAAAATACAGTTTAAAAATCCGCATTAATATTATTTGCCCTAAAAATAGTCTACACAGATTAAATAAATACTTACAAGATTATAATATATTTAAAAGGAAAATTGGCACCCCTACTTATTAATTTTTATTGTTGTACTTTAATTTTCTACTCTCATTTTTTCTTCATCACTTTTTTAGCTTAAGACTGTTTTTCTTTTTTATTTTTTAAGTTTTTTTTTTCAAACATTTCATTAATGTTCTGCATATTCAGTACTTTCATATCCATATCATATTTCCTTCAAAAGTGAATTACACAACTTCAAGTTTTTTTTTTTCGATTTTCAAATAAATTATTGACAGTATAAATATAAATTTGTATATTAAATATTTTAATTTTTATAAAATATTTTTAAATCTACTTCTAGGATTTTTATATATCATATTAATGCTGCATATTTTAAGGCTTTCATAAAATTTCCTCACAATCATTTTAGTTACAAAAATTAAAAATAAATTTTTAATTATTCTTAAAATACGCAACGCAAAATAATAAAAGATCTTCCATTTTTATTAATACAATTTATCAGGCGTAATTAAAGTGACAATAACTACTTAAATATGTTGCAAAAAGAAATCTGGTTAATATTATAAATATATATTTTTAAACATTTAAAATCTAACTTAAATGATAAAATAATAACATGCAATGTTGTTGACAACTAGTTACATATTCCTCCCACAAAAGCCAAAGTCAGATGGATATTTTAAATGGTACTCATACTTTTAAATGTTAAGACATTAACTTAAATGACATACATCCACAAATTCCTACTAATTTGCTTAAAGTACTAACAGGTCTGGCCACAAAAATTAATGATTTAAAAAATTTCTGAAATTCGGTGAGCTTTTCGAGCTTATCTACGATTTGTCTAGTAAAACTGTTTCTCGAGAAAGTAACTGAGATGAAATCTTAATACCCCCACTTAAACAGTTCTTTAAACATTCGATCATTTAATTTTGCTTTCTTCCTTTTCTCCTGATCCTATCCATCCCACATTTTATCCATGTTCCTTGAGAGATTGAGACCAAATCCTAAATTCTCGTTGTAATAGTTACTTAGATATTAATAATTTCTTTGAATGGGGACCATTAAACACATATTCATTAAATAAAATTGATTTTTCTTGGTTAAAATTAGAAAGAACTTTTTGAGCCCGTAAAGTTTGTAGCTAAATAAATTTGTTTTAATATGTTAGTAGTAGTAGCCATTATTTCCCTTTTTCATATGTTTATTTGTCTATGTGTGTTTGTATGATATAGGTTTTAATAGATTGCATATATACAAGGACAATAGAGGTTTTTAAATGTTTATCTATAAGTTTGTATGTGTGTGATTTTTCTGTGCACTTTCTCTCTCATTTAAACGAATTTATTCAACTGTGGCCGCAATGAATGTAACAGGAAGTTGTGCTTAATGGAATGCATTCGGAAATCATCATCAACTCAATGTGGCAAAGAACACAATAAATATAAATGTGAAAATATTAAATTCTATATGAAAATGAAAAAAGAAATGTCTAAATAGATTGTTTTTTTTTTTCTATATATTGTGACCAAAAAAAAAAACATTTATAAAATATATTTTTTTGGTTGTCAGTTTAAGCTTCATCATAAAGTTAATTCAGGGATATAAACAACTCAAAAGTACTCATACAGATACAAACACAGATACACACTTATACTTGTTCAACCTTGTTGCGATTACACAACGCATCCGAACAAAGTTTAACAATAAATGTTGTAGCCAACTTCCGTTACATGACCTTCGATATGTTGTATACTGTGGTATATGATGTGGGTGTGAATGTGTATGATGAATCCTTTGGAAACTTTTACAAGTCAGGAACAACATTATGGTTATTATGAGTTATAGACCTGACCATTTATAGTGAAGTTGTTTTTTTTTATTGTTACATACAAATGCTTTCATTTTTAGTTTTGACTATAACGTTAGATAAAACAAAACTAAAATGTAATGTAAATACACATATGTACATAAATTCCTTTCAATGTTTATAACCTTACAACCTTTTATTTACTTATACTGTATATAATCTATGTAATAAATACAAGAAAAAATACAAAACAATAAATGAACGGATATGAATTGTTGCAGGAAAGAATAGAAAAAACAGAAAAAGATACTTTTGTGAGGCTATTTTTTATATTGAAGAAAAAGTTTAAAATAATAAGAAAAAATAAGGGTATTTAGTTTAAATTAGTAAAGAGTGAGATTGAAAAATTCTTAACATACATATACATTAATAAAATCTTAACCATTAAATTTACAATTTAAATTTTTTGTAATTGAAATTAATACTACAATTTTTAAAAGGAAAAATATTTGTATAGTTTTAATCACTAGTGATCAAATCGGAAACTTTTCCACTGACGTTTTCATAGTGCTTTCTATCACACTTTAATAAGATCCCTATATCTATTCCCTGGCTTTAAATCCTGGCATTTCTAAGGATTTTCATCTCTTGATACAAGTACAACATTATTGTTCTTATACTTCTTAAGGGCTTGTTTACTATAGTGATAGAATGTCAAGTCAGGCCAAAAATAAGTGAACACATGATGAAGTCTCATGAATGTAAGCAACATTTTTTAAACGTTCCTTGAAGTAAATTTCGATATTTATAAAGCCCGCTGCATTGCTTACCAAATCAAGAAAAATTTAGACTGCTTTGGGTTCCAAAATTTTCTTTAAGATTTCCTCGAGCATCAGCAATACAAAATGTTTGATCGGGAAGTTGTGAAAAATCTGCCAGCATATACGATTCGTTATACATTGTACAGCAAGAATATTTTTTTAAGGAAACTTGATTTCCATCTTCGTGCTCTGTATTTGGAGTCTAAATTTTTAACAACTTTTCTATTAGGAACTTTTTCGTGCTCTGTATTTGGAGTCTAAATTTTTAACAACTTTTCTATTAGGAACTTTTTGAAACTTGTATGTTTTTAAACCTGCATGTGTTGGAAGCTCTTTCAACATTTGTTTTGGCTTTAGAAACACCATGTAGACCAATCCTTCTACTTGACCCAGGTTTTCTATTAACGGAAAAGTTCTCCCGATACTGTTTAATTATATTGAAAACAGTTTAACGGTAAACCTTTGAATTGATACTTGAGTTAGAAGTTTTTATGAAAAACACGTGTTAAGAATTTTTCGATATCAGTCCTTTTTATTAAAAAAATATAATTTGTCTTTTATAAACAGGATCTTTGTATGATCGTTCTTGATGATGCTTGATGATCTGAGAGAATTGTGTTTTATTGATTTTTATATTTTCCTTATTCTCGTAGAGTTCAGAATAATAAATATCTTAAAATAAGAATTTAATACTTGTGGCGTATGACTAATGTAAATATCAACATTTAATATTTTTTAGTTCTGAATACCATCATTAATAATAAAATTATTCTTTTACATGTAATCAAAGAAACGAATTGGACTTGATATTTCCAACATATGTTAGGGAAGATAAAAAATATTTTCATATAAAAAGGAAAATCTGTGGCCAACCATATGGTCGGTTGGACCTTTTCGTTAAGTTTATCATAACAATAGTGTTCATCAGATTGTTTTTGTTTTACTAAAAAACTTAAAGCAAAATTTGTTAAATACAAAAAAGCACCAGCATCATTGTGGTTCATAAAATACACTAAAACAAAGATCTCATCAACATCATTCATTATATTATGTTAAATGTACAATTTCCGGTTTAAGGTTGTAAGGATAATTTTGTATACATTTTTAGTTTTTCTTTCTTTAATGTTTTATGTTAAACTTTTATATTTTTTGTTTAATGCTTATAAAACAATATGGCGGAAATATCATATTGTTAGGGGGAAAATATATACAAAATATTTTTACATATTCTAGTAGTTTTTATTATAAATTATTTAATTACAGTGGACATTTAATAAAAAATTATAATAAAAGTCGGAAAAAAGAATTCATAAATTAAATTTAATATAAAAGAAATATTATCTAAAATTTAATATTATTACAAACAATGAAGAATCATTTACTTATTATATTTGTATATTTTTTATATAAAACTCTATTACCTACCGGAAATTTTGTATATTTTTCCAATTGTTTTATTTTTTATTTTTTTGCTCGTAAGTTATTTTTTCTAATAATTCTGAACTACAATTTCATTTAAACATTTAATAGTTGTTTCATGTTCTTATTTTTTCTATTTCCGTTTCTCTCCCCCTACAATTTATCATAGGAGTATTTATGTTTGTATATAGTTAGATGTATTTGTGTCGTTTAGTTGTACCTGTATAACTGACGTTTTCAAACAAAATATAACAATTCCTTTTATCTATGTATTTGTATTAGTTGTAGGTTGCCTTCGTTATGTTTATCTCTATGTTTGCATTGTTTTGTCTGTAGAGATAAATCTTTCTTGTAAAACGGATATCCGCTTAGTAGTGGTCTATGGGGTAAATGATTTGTTTGTGTATTGTTTTTTAGGATTATTTTTTTCTGCTGTTTTTTATACATTTTTATAGAAATTTAACAAAATGAGGAGGTTGTATCTTCCTAGAAAATTTAAAAGTTTAGGGACATAACGAAAGTTTTATACTGCAAACAAAATGAGATAATTATTAATAAATCGGATTTTAGAACATCTTAAAAGCTAATGAGCTTTTAAATTTAAAATAATCAAAGAAATTAAAATTTTTAAACTCTAGGTATAATAATTCCATAGATAAAAATAGTTGATATTTGCATAACATAGGGACTACTCCTTCCTTTGATCCTAACCGTCCTACATTTTGCCATGTAAAACTGTTTCGATATTACTTTAGATATTCAATAACTAATATTGACTTTTTATCGGGGCTACCTAAATTCCTGATCCTATTCGTTTTATATTTTGTCTAGAAAAACAGTTGCTTGAGTAAGAAATTGGGACCAAATTTGAAAATTTTCGTTTTGTATGTGGGGTACCCCTCTCTCTGGTCCTGTCCATCCTACCTCCTTAAAAAAGTATATGGTACCAAATTTGAGAATTCTCGCAATAGTAGTTTTACAGGTATTTGATAATAAATATTTGCTTTGTATCGAAATTACCCTTCCCCCAGGACCAATCCATCCTACAATTTATTCAGTTGAACAGATCCTTAAGAAAGTGATTGAAAGTAAATTTGAGAGCTCTTGCTGTTATAGTTTTTTAAATGTTCGTTGTGCAATACTTGTTTTGTGTGGGGTTACCCCTTTTCATAGTTCTAACGTAAATGTTTACATAGTTTTGATTACATTATGAACATTCTGTAAAAATTTCTTAAAAATTGCCCACTCGTTTTGGAGTTCATACATACATACATACATACATACATACATACATACATACATACATACATACATACATAAAAAGCTCATTATTTCAATTAAATTTATTTCAATTATTCTCATTGTTTATTTCATTAAACATACAGTGATTATGTTAAAATTGCAAAGCATTGATGTTTTATCTTTCACTTCATAAAAATGCATTGAATAGTTTTTTGATCAACTATTTTCCTAAGTTCTCAAAAGAAATGTTGTTGGATATTTCAAGACATAAATACTTTTTTATCTTTTGTCAAAAAATTTTTAATAATTTTTATTATTTTTCAAATATTTAATGCTACTTTATTGCATTTTATAGCCTACTTGCTGGCTCACTTATAATATATAATTGCCTATTTTTAGGCATTATTCTTAAAACTTATTGTCTTGTGTTGTAATGATGGCTAATATTACATAATATTAATTTTACACGCTTACAATGACAATACTTACCAAATTATGATGACTTTAATTCTTATGCTGCTAGACTTTCTTATATATTTTTTTTGTTTCATTTATTTTCATGACAGTGATACATTATTTAAACAAAATATATATAAAAATATGATTTGAAGAAAGAAAATAAAATTTTATGAAAAATTTATTGAAAAGCATGAAGATTATTTTGTATGCAGCATGCATGTATTATAATCTATTATTCAAAAGATTACTTGCATTTAAAATATCTTTTCTTGTATATGTGTTTCTTTTATGAAAATAAATATATTTTGCATACTTTTTCATAAATATGCAGCAGCAATTCAGTATGCAGCAACAGTAAGGAGCATAAAAGATTCATGAGATAAAAGAAATAAAACCCAAACGAATAAATGAAAGAAAGGAATGGAGAAAATTTTAAATGAAAGAAGACACAATTGAAACGGCAAAAGAATTATTAAAAATAACAACAACAAAAAAACTGAAAGCAACATTTAAAAAGGCTGCCAACAGCATAAATCACCCTATATTTTACTTTTTACATAAACATATATATCGTTGGATGTAGTTGCATTTTCTCTTTTTCATATTTATTTAAATATTACAATACAATGACGATGACAACTGTAGCAACAACAACACAACAATAGATAAATATCATACAAAGAATGAAAACGAAATAAAAATGTCTACTGATGAAAACTAATGATATGAAAAGGATAAAAGCACTGAAAAGTAGCAAAAATAAAAAATATATAACATATACATATCTCTATTACTCTCTCCTCTCATCTACCCATTACCACTGTGATGACATCCCACAATTCTGTTTTCATATCTTTTTTTTTTTTTTGCTGTTTTATTGTTGTCAACACATACTATAAGGGGAAAATGAGTAAAATAAAAGTAGAAAATATGAAATGTTACAACAATTTACAGCAATAATAAATGCCATTAAGAATTTAATACCTGTGTCTGACATGTGTTTTTTTCTGTTTATTATTATTGTTGTCTTCTAAATTTATATAACTATGAAATGGTATGAGGTGGGTCATGGGATCTCAGTTAAATATTGTTATTATGCAAACAATATATTTTTTTAATTTTATTCTTTGATTTAGATTTTTTGTTAGCAGAATTTTAAATTTTAGAAAAAAACAAAACAAACCATTTCAAAATAATAACATATATATTTGTCACACTATACGTATGATTAATATTAATTTAGATGTATTTTTTGTAAAACGAGTAACACTTTTTAACAATTAGAAAATGAAAACAAAGTAGAGACTTTACTGAGTAAAACTGTTTTTTGAGTATTTACATATTGAATCATAATTGTTGTAAATAAACTTTATAATTGTAAAAGAAAGGATATATATTCCAAAAATATAAACAGTAACAACACAAACATATGGATTTTTAAAATTTGCTTTCTTAACTCCTATCAAAATTGCCACTTGTAAGGTTACTGTGGTAAGTAGGAAAGTAGCAGTCCCAAAAACTGCAATGTCTTATTAGTGCTGAAAAAATTTGATTAGGTTCTAACAACTATCTTTCGACGCCGATAAGAGGAACTATGTTATTACGTTACTGCATGGATTGTTATCCCCTTTCTAGCTCACTTGTTTGAAAAACGTTAAGAGATTCTGGTTGATTTATTAAGCGACAAACCTTTTCCCTCTTAGCGAAGTCCAATCTATTCAATTTAACATTAGGGCTGATGGCCAGCAAAGAAAAAACTCAAAAGAAGAAACAGTAAGAAAGACATCTCCAAGACCAGAATAGCTAAGCATTGTTTATTCTGGACAATATTGCCAATAATGACAATAAAGTATGAATTCTATTAGCAAGATCATACAGAGATAAAAATATGCCATAAGTGCTAAAAACAATTTTTATATAGAAGCTGATTGGTCCCCAAAGGTATTTGAAAAGATAGCTAATCCAGAACTTACTACAATTTTTAGCTTTAAAATTGATTCAAAATGAAATCTAATCGGATATAAAAAATTAAAATACATTTATTTTTTTAATTTTTTGTTGGCTGTTGCACACGGTAATATATCTTTTTCCCCTTTCATTTTTTTTGTTAATTTAAACAAAAACTCATTATAATATTTATATTGTTTTGCAACAATAGAAAAAATTTAGAATGAAATATGTCAAATCCAAATATACAGGTCTGATTTTAAAAACATAACCTAATAATAGAAATTCTTACACATGCAGGACATCTTTAGTGAAAATATTTCTCCTTATTTTTTTTTCTAATATTTTAAAAATAGAAATCTTTTTCATTATATCAATTTTTAAAATGCTACAAATTAAAGTAAATTTATTAAAAACAACACAAATGGATCTTTTGTTAAATATAAATCTTAGCATTATTATCTATTATGACTATTTACAGTGAAAACAACAAGAGAAATTATTATCAATATAAAGTACAAAAAAAAATATAAATAAAGGGAAACATAATCTAAAAGCAACTCCTCTTTAAATAAAGCAGTTCTCTTCAAGGAAACAAAAATCACAAATAAATAAATTGTATGTGTATTAAAAATCCTTATTTATTGATATGAATAAACGGAAATGATTTGGGTCATATGTAGTGGTTGTTTAATGTCAATTTGATTTGTCTACGTATAGGTGTATGAGTTAATGGATGAATGAATGTGAGTAAGATTATAAGTGGAGTGGTAAACAAGTTTTGAATTTTATATTTAACAAGGATAAATACAAGGGGATTTTAAAAAATCATATAGAAATCCTTAGTATATTTTAAGGGTTTGTTATAGAGTTTTATTTTTGTTTTGTTATTTTATCATTACTTTTAGGTCATTTACTAAATATTTATTATTGTTGTTATTATTTCTGCTACTACTATTGCTGCTGTGGTTGTCATTGCTGTTGTTGCCTTAGTGATTAAGATTTTATTTGACATAATATTTTAGATTTACTTGATGTTTGTTGTCTCTTTAATAATATGTCGTCCTGTTTTTATATATTGTTTTCTTGTTTGTATGGACTTTCGCAAATATATATATAAATTTATATATATCATTTTAATTTTTAGTTGTGTCCTGTGATGTATGACATGTGATGATGATAAAAGATGACAAAATTAATAATGTCTTGAAATATGAGCATGTTATATTGTATGGATTATTTTCTTTCTTTCTCTTTTTGTCTTCTTTATTTCAAAAATATTGGGTGGATGATAAAAGTATCTTATTGTTAAGTTCTCAAAATGGAAATATAATAACAATATTTAACAATAAAATATAAAGGAAGAAAATAAATAAAACGTGTTTTCAACATAAAAGAAATTAATAAAAATGTTTTACAATAAAATAATATTTTCTTATTAGTTTTATCCTCATAGTTCTAATAAGTCTTTTATAATTTAAATTTTACTGGTAGAGATTAAAATTTAATTTCTTTATCGGTTCAGATTTTCTTGAAAATCGGTTTTAAAGTTTCAAATTACATAACATTTTCTAAAAACTGGTGTAAAAATATGGAAAACATTTGGACCATGTTATAAATCAATGCTGAGTGTATTAGACAAATGAATATCAATATTAATATTTACTGATAAGATATACTATTTTAATCTTCCCCATGCAGAGATCCTTATCCGGAAAAGTAAATGACTTTAATCTGATGAAAACTTCATCGGATGTTATCCGATCTTATGTTATTTGTGGTGATGTTTTATGATATAAAGGCTGAGATCGAAAAAAACAATCAAACAACGATACAAACGAAACCACCAAAGTTATGGTTTTATATTTTTTATATTTACAAAATAAAATATATATGACTTTTTAATTTTAATTACTATTGATGGAATTTTAAACCATTTTCAAAAACCCTTTTATTAATGTTTAAACAGTCTTTTTGTCACTTTGATCGAACTGATAGTCCCTTTTTTCAAGTCCCCAATATCTCTTCACTGGCCTAAGCTCCGGGCAACTTGAAGATTTAGCTCTCTTGGTACAAATACCACATTATTATTGTTGTAACATCCAAGGGTTTGTGAAATACGTATTACAAGAACTTTTTGGGAAATTTTGGGTCCTAAACATTTCTTCGATCATCAGCAACATAAAATTGTTGAGCAAGAAGTTGTGAAAATCTATGCAGCAAAGTTATTTGTTTAAAGAAAATTTGACTTCAATCTCCATGCTCTGCTTTTAGTCTCTAAATTGTTATCAGCGTTTCTTGTATGAAATTCTTGAGCCTTGTATGCCTGCATTAGCTTTAACATTGTGAATCAAGTAGTCCAAGCACTAAGCTTATCGGACTGCAATCCTACTGAATGCGTTGGAAGTTCTTCCGAAAATGCTTTCCATTTTTCAAAATCATTCCTTTTAACCTAATCTAGGGTTTTTATCAACGAAAAAGTTCTCCCAGTACTGTTTAATAGCATTAGAAGCAGTTTGACAGCAGACCCTTGAACTGTCAAGTTTTACAAAGTTTACTTGATCAAAAGAAAAATAAAACATTACTTTTGTAAACATTTTTAATGGTAAACGTGTGTAAAGAATTTTTCGATCTCACTCCTTGTAAATAGATCAGAGAAGAATTGATCGGTTAGTAAAGCAGCTTATATACTATCCGCTACTGATGTAAAGTCCTTTGATTTATGATGATCTTACAGCAAGTGAATCGTATATCGTCACATGCCATGTTTTTATAGATTTTTACACGTGGAGGGTAATTAATTGATCTTTAAATTGTACTTATAAATTAAAAGAAATTAATCAAATTTGTTCTGAATTTAAATAATTTGAATTTCTATCATTGATACAAAAGACCTAATTATTTAATACAGTTTTTTTATTGCCACCAATTCTATTTAACTTTTTTTTGCTAAAACAATAAAAATGAAATCACATTTTTGTATGTTTTTGTCATTTTCCATTTATTTGTCGGGGAGATAAGATGGGAAAAAAAGAGAACCAAGAAAAAGAAAATTATAATGTATATTAAGAAACCAAAACAAACCATACAAGAGCCATTACTAAAAGCCACAGGACATTTTCCTTTAACTTAAAAAATATAAAAACAACATAGAAAATTATGTTTCATGCCTTAAAGGACTAAAACTGTCTAAAGCAGTTTCTGCAAAAATTTTTAAACTGGAAATTTTTTCAGATTTATTTTATTATAAACTGAAAATAATATTGGGTTTGAGCTATTTTAAGTAATTTTGCGTAAATTAATTTATTTAATATAAAATCTATTTCCTTTTTTTTAGAAATTATTTAAATTTCTCTATAAATATCTTTAAAACCCGCCTTAATTCTGAGCTAAAACAATTTTTTGTCAGCGCGTTGAATCTTTAACTTTCTTATAAACAACATGAATAAAACGTAAATAGGAGTGTCACTTTTCTTTTACCTCGTTTTAAGTTTTTATTGCATTTTATTTTGTGCATATTCTTTTTGGTTTGTATTTTAAATAAATTTGTCCACAAGTTTTTTTAAAGTAAAAGACAAGTAGTTGCATATATATTCAAGTAGAAATGCTCCTTTAAGTATGCAATAGTTTTGTTGATTTAAAAAAATATACTAAAAACAGTCTTTACTAGTTATCTTTGCATATTTGTAGATGTATGTAAATATATCATCATCTAGGAGTTTATAACTGTTGTTGAGAATATAAACTAATTTGCAATGTGGTTTTGGCGGTTTCCAACAAGACTTTTTTCAAGAAATATTTTCATTTGTTTTCGTTTTATATTTTTTAATTTATTCTCGAAAGCATTTGGGAAGGGAGGGTATATTTGTTGTTTGCAGTGTAACTTGTCTATTTAAATATGAGTTACAATTACTTTTCTATATCAAATACTGAAAACTAGTTAAATTTATGTTCACTTATATATCATAAGAATATCAATAATTATGATTATAATGTTTTTTACTACTTAAACTCTAAGATCTTTTACAATTTTAATAACATTCAAAAAATTTTAGACGTCATAGTGAAAACAAAACTAAACTATAATTGCTTCTGCAAATATTAATAATAATGAAAATATACGGGAGTGAGATCGAAAAATTCTTTACATACTTGCAGTTTTAATTTTTGATCTAATTGAGATTATATTAATGTTTTTATAGTTTTAATCACAAGTGGTGAAATTTTGAACATTTTCAGCAACCCCTTCATTAACGTTTTAATAGTGCATTTTTAGGCACCTTTTTCATGCTATTCAATTATTTTTTAACAACAGCTGCTCAAACTATTGGACGAATGTGGTAAGAAATTGACTCTAACCAAATGTAATATTGCTTTAAAAAGATCAGATACAAAAAACATATCAATACAATTTTTTTTTATACGCCCTCCTTCTTTACGATAATTTAGTTTCTGCTCAATTAATTTCAATTTTGATTAGTTTAACCAAGGTATCATTCATCATTTTCGCTTATTAAATGATGCTTTTATTAAGAAAAACACGATATGAGGAAAATTTTTCTTACCCAAATTTTTAGCAAAATATTTTTTATTTTGTTACAAATGCTAAAAAGAGAAAATTTACTTATTTTTATAACCTTTCAATTTCTATCTTTTATCCCTTTTTATGATGTTATTTGTTTTGTTTCCTTTAAACAAATACATTAAGTGTAATTTGTTTTTTACACATTTCTCTTTTTTGGTCAAACAAAATTTTAAGATTTCTATTTGAAAAAATATCCCCTAAATGTATGCAATAGTATTATACACTCAAGTAAATTTTAAGTAAAGAAAAAGGTGCGTGTGTGCTTTTTTGTGAAAAGGATAATCCTTGTTCAATAATAAAATATATTACCATTATTTACTTATTTTCTTCCCTTCCACTTGTTTGTTGCTTTATTTCTGTCATCTTTTGTGGGACATCCCATAATGATAAAACAAATCCCTACACAACTTAATAAAATATGAGCTCAGCTGAGCTGAGTTGAGCTGAATTGTTTTGAGTGCATACAATTTGTATTTTAAAAATAACACTCAACAGAAAAAAGGGAAAAAAGTAAAAAAAGGGGTTTTGTATTCCATTTTGACATCTACTTTGTTAATATTTATTTATAAATGGATGAATAACTTTATAACTCTTATACTGGTGTTTCTCTTTTTAATGTTTAAAAAGAAAGAGGGAGGGTGGTGGTTACTGCTGTTCCTTAAAATCTAGAAATTTTCTTAAAACGTAGAGAGAGCGTAGACGAGTGAAAGAAATAGTTGAAAATATCAAGGGACCTTTCAAATTTTTCTTCGATTTTCTTTAAGTTATACATTTTTTATATAATATTTTATACACACAGAGAAAAAAATATGTTTGCGGTAATCATAAACAAAAAGCATCATACTATTGTTACCATAACTCAAATATTTTTTTATTCGTTTTGTGATATTGTATTTATAACGGTAGTTATTAAATCACTACAAAAAACAGTGCTATTCCAATGAAAAAATATTGTAATGGAAATAAAAGGTTTGTGTGTGTGCATTGTGATTTCGAATTTATAAAAATAGTTATTGTTATCGCCACTAAATTTAATTGTATATCAATAAAAATTTACATTGTTACTTTGCATTGATAACAATAGTTATTGTTATCGTCACTAAAAATATTGTTAGCAAAGTAAAAAGTTTGTTTGTTCGCATTAATTTGTAATTGAATAAAAACATTTTCGTATGAAATATTTTAATAAACTTCTCATTTTATTTTTGTTTAACTGTAAAATATTTATTATTATTCAAATATATTTTATTTTCCATATTAAAACAAATTGTAAAAATAAAATATTTGAATCATATTCAGTTGTCAATAAATAATATTTTGTCCTTATAACAATAGTTTTTTATAACGAGCTGTTTAATAACAATAAAATAGTGATCAGTCAATTATATTTTCAAATATATTGTGACCACAATATTTTTTCTCTGCGTGTACGTTTTCTTTTTGAAAGTAATCATTTTCTTGGAAGATATATAGATTTTATTTCCATTTTCTTTTTTGTTTTTTTATATATAAAATGTAAATTTTATTTTGATGACTAGATGTCATACTATACAAAATAAAACATGTTTTAACATGCATATAAATTGTATTGGGTTTGATGAAAAGTTTTCATACATTTTTTATGATTTTCTTTGACATACATATTTAAGCATACACGTGTCAATTTTATTAATACAATTTTACTAAAATAAGTACATACAACTTTTTTTAATTCTATCAAATATAATTTACATTAAGCATATTCGGATTTTCATGAATTTTAAATATTTTTGATGAATTAAGGTAATCTTGTAAGTGGTATATACACTCCCTTATATAATAAAATTTCCTTATATACTCTATTAAACGTCAAGCTAATTACATATTTACATTTTACTATGATTATATTAAGAATGATTCATAATTATATGTTCATATTTCCTCCTTTTAGTCTCTTTCTCTCTTTCCTTGTTTCTCTTCCTATGTATCTGTTTGGTTTTTGTGTTAATGTTAACACACACATGTTAACATTTACATGTCTGCCTGCATCCATTAAATTTACCCAACCATAATTATAATTCAGTCTTTCTTTATATATCAAGGTAATTGATGCTCTTTTAATTAAGGGTTTTATTGTGAAAAAGAGAAATATTACAATCCAAAGAAAATAAAAAGAAAAACTCGTATAATTTTCTTAAACATTTTCTTTTTATTTTTATTTTTCTAATGAAATTAGAATTTGTTCTACCTATTGATTAGGATTTATTCCTTTTAAAAAATGGGTGTATTTGTGTGAACATGATATCAAATTAATAGTATATTTAAGAAGAAAATATGCATTATATATAAATATAATAATTATATTATTTAAATTTGTATGTTGTTATAATAAATTTTTAATTAACTGTATTATTTTTTTCTCTCTCTCTCTCTTTTAGGTAAGTGATGATCTACTTGCAAATGCCTTAAATCAGAACCAAGTAAGAATTTTTTATTTTATTTTATTTTATTTTATTTTTTTTTAAGTTTTATTTTTACTAAATTTAATATTATTTAATTACGAGATTATGTATAACATTATAGTTTAAGCGACTTTTAACGTCATTTCATTCATTATTTATAAATCAAACATCAACAAAAGTTGTGCTGAAGAATAGTTTGAGTTTGTCATAAGTGAGTGGATTTAGAATTCTTCAAAATGTCCATATATTTTTTTCCTGTTGAATAAAACTTCAAAATAAAATTATCTATTTTTAATTAGATTTATTGAAAACATAATTTTAGGGAAATTCAAAAATGTAACTAGTTGAAAGCGGCTTAGTTCAATGATAAACTTACTACGAACAATATTTTCGTTCAGCTTAAATTAAACGTTAAAGGCTTTTGATGGCCTACGTGATGTAACCTAAGTATCAATTCCATTTAAGTCATAGGGTTTCGATTTTAGGCATGTGTTTAACAATAAGTCTTTTATCACGATGTTCTAAAAACTTACGTTTTCACACGTCATGCCTAGTTCTTCAAAGTCTTCTACTTTAAAACTTTGTGCAAGGGAAAAATATATCAACTATGTAATCCAAATTGTTGAGTTTTAAAATCGATATAATTTATATAAATTTCATTCCTACTCCCAACACATTTTATTATATATATTATATAAATCCACTTATCAGAATATCTCTCGTTACTTTGAATGAGAGTATTAATTATTTTTGATTAGTTCTCAATGATATAAAGAATTTTGTTGTAAGGAGTTGTTGCTAATCAGAAAATTTTAATATTCTTTTTCAAGTGTATGTACAAGTAATATGTATCAGCTCCTGAACTGTAACATTGTCTGCTAACTAATACTGTCATCGGCTGGAACACATATAAACAACATCAAACACTTTTTTGTTTGTGGCTTTGTTCAGTCCCTTTTAATTTTAGAACTTAATACTACTGCAATACCTGGATATATCTACAAAATTTGTAAATATACAAAATAGCTTTTAAAAAAGAAACAAGTAACTTATCTACATACATACTGTTACAGTTATATGTATGTAAATCTATTTGAAATAATGTTGCCATGTTAAAAGTTTTCTCTTATACCTTTCAAAAAAGTGAATGACGAAAAGAAACAGCAAAGAAATCAAAGGACTTTCCAAAAAGAAAATAATTTAATGACAAACATGTTTTCTTTTTTTACACAATTCGAAATTTTTGTATATATATTTTGGTTAAGAAGCCGAAGAATACCACAACAAAACAATATGTAAATGTGTTGTGTCTTGTCAAGTGTCATACGTGCATATGTGGATTCACTTTCACATACAGGAACAAAAATATCAACAGAAGATGTCATATCTTTAAAGTGTAGTTGGAAGTTGCATATTTTTCATTTGATAAATCACCATAATAATCTTCATCATCTCATCCTTAAAGTACTGACACAAAATACTTTGTAGCTATCATATGTCACCAATCGTCTAGAAATGAAACAGCATCCCAAACTGTTTAGTATGCAATTTCATTTGATTTCATAGTTCTGAAAAGGTGAAAAATGCCTTTTGCATATAAACTAGTGGACTAACATTTTGGAATTTATTTTATGTTATAATTTTGTAGGTTCGTTGTATAATGTTATCATCATTATTTCTACTTCTATTAGTATTATGTTAGTTCAGTTATGGGGTTAAATACATGATCTACCTATTTTAGGTGTTTTTTTGTAGTTAATTTTTGAGTTATTTAAGAAAACTCATTTTGTAGTTCCTAATCATAATGTGCGCTGTAAACATTTAATTTCCTATTATGCCTTAAAGTATGTTGTAGTTTTTCAACAGTTCTACTCTTAAAGTATGTGATATGCATTAAGTTCCAAAGTGTCAAACTGTTAAATATTTAATTAATCATTAAATTTAATTTAGAAATATATTTATTATTCTTAACTTATTTTAAATATTTTTATCAATATTTTTGTTTTATTAAATTTCTTCTCTGCTGTCAGCATATCAAAATATTGAATTGTTAAATGACCAATACAGCTCCAGAAATTTACAAATCGAAATGCTTTTAGCAAAATAATAGGGAGGTTCTAATTTTTGTTTAGAATAGAAGTTTTATGTTTTGAATTAGAATTCTTTTATCATTTTTTTCTTAATCATAAGGTTGTTCAACTTTCTAGAAAAATTTATTACAAATCTTGCCAATCGAAAACGGTTAACAAATATATTATGCATCTGTAAGACTCAACAAATACAACTAGATGGACATTGACTATAAATATATTTGTAGATAATTATAAATGATAATGAAAGTGTTATTGAGAGAGACAAATACTTGCAAAAATTTTCAAAAGAATTGTGACAAAAAAATCAATATCTACTTTAAATTTAAGAGAAATAAACAAAAGAAATAGGTTACATATATATCATGTTCCTTTTTACTGAGTCCTTTGCAATAAAATTTCCTATTGGGGTTTTTGTTTCAACATTGTACTTCAGTTTGAAATTACTAGATTATTCACACATCTAAAATGCAAGAATGATGTTTTTCGATTTTATGTATTTTTTTACAACTGATTTTGTTGGTATATTTTCTATTATTTATGCTTGTAAATCTGTTTTCTCTTATCATCTAACACTTGTACATATTGGTTTATGCAGATATTGGTACGTACATAAATATTATTGTAAGTTGGAGAGTATGAGTGATTTGGTTAGAAATGTTATTTGTTTTGCAGGTATTAAAGTTTTAGTTAAAATTTACATCTAATAAATAATTCAATATTTAACACATGCATTCTCACATACACGCACACACGATTGTACACAAATTTATTTTAAAATAATAAAATTTGAATATATATTTATTTGGGAAAAATAAATTTTAATGAATATTTTTGTTAACATTATCGCCAGCAATTCACAGAATTCCTTAGTAAATAAATAAATTTATATTCATTATTAAATTTTAATTCGAAAATTTAATTTATTTATATAGTTGATAAAATTTTTTAATTAAAATTTGAAATTGATGTAGAAACTTAAGGAGCAAAATGTTTTGTTATTTATTTTTAATTGATTTTAATTGACACTTGAACTAAAAGACATGTCAATAACATATTAAGTTTTGTGTTAATAATTGACCACGTATTTTACTATACATAGTTACAGCTACAATAGAATTATAAACAAATGGTTAATTGAGTTTGTTTCCGCTTAACAATATGTTTGTAGTGATGTTGACATTTATTGGATATAACTAATTATTTAGTTTGTGTAATTAGTAAAACTTAGTAAAATTTCGAAATTATATAACACATAAAATAGTATATTCTCGTTAAAAAGAATTTAATTTTAAATTTCTGTAAAATCGTTTCTGTTATAAAATTTTCTGAGAATGTAAAAATACACATTTTTTATATGAGCTGATCTTTGCAAATAGGTTTTTCACATTTATGTCACTTTACTAAAATTAGTAGTCCATCTCCGTTTAAAATCTACCACACTTTTAAACTTTTTTTGTTATCTGTAACCATATTTTAATAAAAGCCGAATATTTTGCATAGAGACAGGATGCCAAGGCAGGCCAGAAATTAGTGGACTGGACGCATTATGATGTCTTATGAATGGAAGCAGCCTTTTTTGTAAAAATTCCTTAATGTGAATTTCGGTATTTATAGAGCTCGTTCTAACTGCATATTTGGCTGCTTTCCTACCGGATATGTTGAAAATGCTCTCTATTTTTTTGGCTATAGAATCATTATATGGACCCGTTCGCTCTATCGAAACCTAAAAAGTTTTTCTTTCAACGGACATGTTCTCCCAGTACTTTTTAATAAAATTTGAAATGGTATCACGAGACGA
Organism: Cochliomyia hominivorax; assembly: GCA_004302925.2. Taxonomy (NCBI): domain Eukaryota; kingdom Metazoa; phylum Arthropoda; class Insecta; order Diptera; family Calliphoridae; genus Cochliomyia; species Cochliomyia hominivorax. The sequence continues at coordinate 45,574,808 of PYHX02000467.1, read as the reverse complement.
GGGTTTTGTTAAATATAATTTACCTTGATGAAATGAATGACGGTTAACAACAAATTGCGTAGATCATTACTTAATTTAATTAGCTTTAAAACACGTTCCATCTTTTAAACAGATAAGTATATAAATACTTATGTACATGCATATGTATATACAAGTATATATGTGAATATATATGTATTTCATTTCATCATAAAGTAACATGCAATATAAGACATGTTCTACTTTTCTATAAACCTACAAAAAACATATGCTACGATGACAAAGAAAATGGCAGAGCTTATACGAAAACAACACCAACAAAAACAATAACAACGTCAAAAAACTACATATATACAACGTCATTGGAAATACTAAGAATATCCTCTATGGTGTAGTTGTGATATATTAACAGGCAAAACCCCAAACAAAAACAACGAAAACAAAAATAAAACTAGAAAAAAATAAGTAAAACACCAATGGCTTGTACAAAAGCATTCACACACACACACACACACACACACATACATACATACTATGACACATACTAACATATATGTATTAATATACATATGTGAAATTGTAGGTTCTCTCCTTATAGGATTTCAAACCGACAAATAAAAAAATATTTAAAAAAAACTTGAATTGAAAACAACAAAAACTATGAAAAACTGGGTCAACAAGGTATTTATCAACCCACATCTCAACTATATACGACAACTATATGAACGATATTATTTTTATACATATATATATGTATGTGTTGCAAGTGTTTATTATATATATATATATATATATATATATATATATATATATATATATATATATATATATATATATATATATATATATATATATATATATATATATATATATTGGTTGGTTCTATTTATTCATATTAATATATTATTTGGTTTGTTTGTTTTTTTCCTACTTTCATACAGAAAAAAAATAAGATTGTTTTATTCTTGTTTGTTTGAATGTATGTATGATGGTGCCCCTCAGAAAGGAAATAAAGAGAAATCGAGTTTCTGTTGACATTAACATTTAGTTGAACTAATATTGAGTTTTCTTTAATTTAATTTAAAATTCCAAAATTATTTTAGAATAGAAAAAATAGAAGTTTTTTTAAGGAAATTTTAAAATATAAATTTTAATTTCGTCCGATTTGTCAAATATTTTTGTATAAACTATAAAATAAATGAAGTCCTTATTCCTTATTATTTTATATTTTCTTATATGAAAAAGTTTTATTTCCAACACCTTTTAATATCCTTTACCGTTAAAAATTCTAATTTCATTATTAATTTTATTTAATTTTTACATGCATGTTAATTTGCATTTCAGAAAATCGATCGGTTTCAAATAACTTTTATTTTCGAATTATTTGATATTCAGGATTATTACTGTCGTTTAACCGGCTTTTAATGGAACACACTTTGATATGTTCGTCTGTTTTAAAAATAATTGCATCAATAAAGATAATTAAATATACACTTTTTAGGTAAAGAGATATATTACTGTATTTTGAACATAATCAGAATTTAAATAGAGAGTTTCTGAAAAGGAAAAAAATAATGGATATAAAGAAAGCTACCGAAAAAAACAAAATAGTTTCATACCACATCCATTAGTGCAACGATAATTTCATGAAATTTCTATTAAATAAGTAATTTTTTTATAAATTTATGTTATTAAAAAACCGTTAAACCGTTTTCTCAAAATCTTATATTATATTAACGTTTTTTTATCGCTTTCTGAAGCTTTGTTCGAGCAGGTAGTCCAAAACCTCTTAAAATCAACCAATGCTCTTCTATTGTCTTTAAACAAGAGCCTAATATCTCTCCACTGGCCGGAGTTATGGGCAGTTTGAAGGATTTGTCTCTCTTGGTAAAAAATACCGCATTATAGTTCGTGTACCAATCACTTTAGTGACAGGACGCCGAGGAAATTTTGTGTCCTAAACTGTTTTGCCACATTTCCTCGAGCATTAGCAACATAAAACTTTTGACCAGGAACTTGCAGAAAATCTGTTTCGACACTCATTTTGATCGATTGAATAATAAATTAATTTGTTTGACATTAAACATGATAACTGACAAAAGTAACTTGATCATCAAAAAATAATCAAATAATATTTGTGTTAAAAGTTTTAATGAAAATATTTCTTTCTCTTTCTGAGTTAAAAAACATTCATTAGATTAAACATTCTTTAAAATTTGTTCTGATCTTTTTGAAGTTTTTTCGTCTTGAACTTGTGAAGCAAACTTGATTTCCTAACACTGATAAAATCCCCCAGAACATGTTTTATCGATTATTGTTCACTTTTTTAGTAGCACTTTCTTTTTACAGAATGGATTAAAAAATCGTCAATAGAATTTTAAAATTTGCATTAATGATTAAAATTGAAATTTTATTAATTCAGAATAATTTCATTAATGTTAAAATGAGTTTTATACCTATAAAAAAAAACAAACAAAAAAATAAAAATGGGCAATAATTGCATTTTGTTTTTAGACTAATATGACATTATTTAGCATTTAATTAAAAATTTCCATTTTTATAATTACTTTTACAGAAAGTAAAATTATCACAAAAATTAATCATTTTCTACACCATTCAATAGAAGCAACAATAATAGAAATTTTAAAACAATAAAAAATTATGGAAATATATAATGAACAAATCCTTTTAATAATTTACAAATCACGTTTAGTCCTGAAGTTGTTTGCAGCATTTATATATAATAATTTTAAAAATTTGTCTAGCTCGGATATAAGAGAATCATTTTATATATTCCCATAAAATATTATGCAAATTACAATTACACACATACATACATACACACACACAGATAAGCTTCATTGTATAGTATAAACATATGCAGACTTATTTTATAATAAAGGATAAAATTGTTGGAATATCATAGAGATGATAGATAGTGGCCAATGGTGAGAGTGTGTGTGTGAGGATGGTTGTGATGGTGGTGGTGGGAGCGATAATAAGCGGGTTTTGTAATAAAGTTAAAACTAATGAAGGATATTGTTTGTTTATGGTTCTATGATTAGATGTGATAATACTACAAAATGAGTTCAAATTTCAAAAGCAACTACAATAACAATAATTATAGACAACATCGTCTGCAATAATAACAACATTAACAACAAAATCCAAAAAGGATTATCAGCATGTTATGTTCAACTATATATGTATTTATTTAACCAATATATTTGCAAATATATTCTATGAATTCGTATTCATGTTCATCTATAAGCTGGTATTTAGAAAATATATACGTGTGTGTGTATATAAAAAAAATTCTTATTTATATCATTATCTCCTTGTATGTATGTATGTATGTATGTATTTATGTATGTATGTATGTATGTATGTATGTATGTATGTATGTATGTGTGTATGTATGCATGTATGTGTTTTCATTTGCTTTATTATAAATTTCAAAATGTGCATATGTGTTTATTTAATGAGAAGAATATTCCATACATAAACTATGTTGAATTCCAAAAATTCTCCAATGGTTTTTCATATTTTTGTTGGAGAAAAATATAGTTTTATATGAATTGGAAATTGCTCACACCAACACATATGTATATACGGTTGCATAAGATGGAAAAATCCCAGAATGATGTTAATACAAATAGAGTTTGAAAAACAAAATGCTGAATTAAAATGATTTTTAATTTTGGCTTTAAATGCTTCAATTATTTGAGTTCATACGAAAATCAACCATTTGTAAATGATAACTACTATCGTCATCAGCAACATAATTATCATGTTGATGATGATTATGAAAATTTTATTTGCCACAAAAATCAAAACACAGAAGAAAAACAAACTCACTAGCAAATCAATGTTTTATAACTTAAAATGCTTAATTAAGTATTGATATGCAATGATATGTGTCATTAGCAGATGAATTGAACTAAATGAAAAGTGGCAAGAGACAGACAGAGAGGGAGAGAGAGAGATAGAGAGAGTATGCATGTAAAACATACATGTTTGTATAGCATACAATTAGGGTTCGAGGTTAAATGTTCCAATAATATTAGTAATGCTTTTGTGTAATTGTTATCATCGTAAAATTTAATCGTATTTAAATCGAAAGAGTTATGCTTACTTTTAATGTCATATGAATGTATTCATAAACTTTAAGCCAAATGTAAAATATCAAAATGAATGAGAAAAATATATGAATATGCTTAAGGGGAAAATGTTGTATAATTATAGGATTTCGTTTTCACAATAAAATAATGAAATGTTGAACATTTTTTGGGATATGGTCATATTTCACTTATTATGTTAGTTTGTAATAATTAAAATTTGTTAATTATCTTTTAGCGGAAATGAAAATTTTAAATGTTTCCTTTTAATTACAATATAATAAATGTGCATCCAACTATTTTGCATTCAATTGAAATTGCTTTAAATAAATAAAATCAAAACTATTATTTAGAAAATAAAATGATTTATTTAAATTATTGTCGTATTTATTTAAACAATTGTATAAATTTTCATAGTTTTGAAATTCAAAAATTGATCATTTTATGCCGAAAATATTATAAATTATGATTAAAATTATCTCATTCAGATAAATAATTACACTGAATTTCAATAAAATATTGTATTATTGTTTATGTGACAATACTAATTATAGCGAAAAAATATAATTTGTAAATAATATACAGTAAATAATGAAATGTATTAAAATTTATGATACCTAATAAATTTCATAGCAAATGCTACAATTTGGATATAATAAAAATAATATTGAAATTTTAATTCTAATACGAATTTTTAATTTTGGCATAAAATAAATTAAATATTTAATTGTTTAAATTTTATATTGATAAAGATAGAGCCAATAAATATGTTTTTTTATATTTATGTCTGTTTTACAAAAATATCACTCAACTAATACTGTGATATTTTTTCAATCGACGTAATGTATTTATAATTAATTTGCTTTTAACATTAATTAAACAAGTATTTTCCTTAAGTAATTTCCTAATGTCTTATACAATAAAAGGATTTCCTTCTTATATTTAAAGTTCCCCAAATGTAGTCTTAATATAAAAGTTTCTTGAAATTTTTCCTTTTTGAGTGATGCTTAATTTTATATAAATCTTATTACAAAATGGAAAGGAAAACTATAATTTGTTTAAATATATTTGATCTACCAGCTGCTGAACCAGATAGACAATGAAGTACAAAGTAGTACTTACTTCAAAACAAAATGTACTATAAGTAGATCAAAAATAAATATTATTGTTACTTAATTACACATTTTCTTTTCATTTTATTATTGACCTTCACCGGAGGGGAAAAAATATACTAAATTCTGAAATTTAATAACATTGTAAAGGGTCCTTCGGTCTTGTTTTTTCACCTTACTGCGTGACGCATAATTGTTTTGTGTCACCACAACTGTTCCATTTTTATTTTGTATGTTATTTTAGGTCTACAAAGTTGGAAACATACTTACATCTATATACTTTTTGTTACAATTGTTGTTCTTTAAATCAAGGTTATTGACTACAACGACCATTTACATTTTTACAAGTAGATGTGGGTACTGTTGTGATTATTATACTTATACATTTTTCCAAAAAGGAAACACTGTAGGATCCTATAAGTATACTTCTATATAAAATAAAAACCTTATTTGTGTATTTTTTAGGAGAATCTCAAGTATAGTTGAAGGGAAATACATAGTTGTTTTATTTATATGTATGTGCTGACTTTTTATTGGCACGGTAGTTATTCAAATAGAACCACTTTCTTTTTAGTTTATTGAAAAGCAACTAAAAAACACTTTAATATTTTTGGAGTACCTAAAAGTAGGCATTTTTTCTTGTAATTGAATTTATACCATTTGCTGAAAAATTGACATACAAGTAATGTTATTATAACCTTTGAACTTGATTTTAATTGAAGAAAGATTTTATTTGAAAATATGAAATGCTGTTTTAATTCCATTTTTGCATTATAGAAATGAATTTATTGTTTTTTGTTCTTTTGTGTCTCTTACAAATTTTTCTATGACCTTAACTACCGAGAAAGTGTTAAAATTAAAATGAAAATTTTCTTTTCTCTTGTTTTTTCATTTCTTTTTGTTTTTAAAATTATACGAGAAATAATTATAGCATACTTATAGTTGCTATTATTCAAAGCACATTGTTTAGGTCATAATTATTTTGAATTGTTTCATTTCTGTTTAACATTAAAATCTTTTAATGGCCTTCCTGACTCTCTACCAATTTAAATGTCCCTTTACTGTTTTCAACTCATAATTAAATACTTAAATGCTACTAGTCGTTCTTCTAGCTTTTAGTTATTTTTAAAGTACAGTAATTATAGAATTTTATTTTCCTTTTTTCACTTTTAGAGCAAAAAATAAAGAAAAATTAAAATTCATGTATATTTTCCTGTTTTGGTGTAAATTGCTGTTGTTGCACTCCATTCACATCTATTTTTCTGATTTTCTTCGGGTTTTTATTGGGTGCGTGTAAAAATGAAATAAAAAAACGTTGAGAAATTGTTAAAGAATTCTTTTGCATTAATATTTGGTTAAAAGTACATTTGTTAAAGAAATCACGTAATTTTAACCCAGAATACTTTTACAAAAAAAATACATATAAACACGGAAACCTATTTGTGGTACTGGTGGTGGTAAAAATTGTACATTTTGTTATTTTTATTATTTTGTGCATACTTTTAGGGCTTAATTTTAGTAAAACGTAAGGTTTTGTTTTTATACGTTTGTTTTTTATATTTTTTGTTTATATGGAATTCTATATAAATATGTGGCATAAGAAAAAAATATATGACTTTGTCATTTACTTATTTAAATTACATTTTTTTTTGCATTGTATATTGTGGCAAAGGTGAAAAGTAAATTATAAGACTTTCAAGCGACTTTTTTAAAAATTATTTGTTCGTTTAACAAATTTTTGTTGAAAACTTAAGGATTCGCGTGTACTATTTTCTTCTACTTTAAACTTCTTAGCCAAGTTCTGCTTATTTTTATATCTCTTTTTTATGTACGTGAAAGTGTTGAAAATATACTGTTACACTTAAATAAAGTGAAAAATACTTGTTTATATTTGTTTGTATTTGATTTCAACCTTTTTGGCGACTTGATGTCACCTAAATTGTATTATTCAAATTATATTTGAATCAAGGTGCTTGAAGTTTTAAAATTATTTATTGATTAAAAACAAATTAAAAAATGGATTTCAGATGAAATTTACCATAAAAGTATATAATTTTTACCGGAAAGTATGCAATACCTTTTGTATATTAGATATCAGTGAGAGATAAATTGAAAGTTTTACTATAGATTTTTTCCATACAACGGTAAATAATATGGCTTAGAACTTACTTATAATTTGACTTAAAAGTACGCTGTTGTTTACAGAGTTAGAATTCGCTTAAAGAAACATCATTTTTAGGTTGAAAATCGTATATATATTATTACAGTTCAAATTTAAATGCTTTTGTAAATGCATTCTTTGAAATATTAAACATTAAAAAGTGTATTTATTCTAAATAATTATACTCAAATGTCAATGTGTAACAATTATGATGGCATATGTGTATTTTAGAGTTCCTAAAGGTATGCTTTATTTTTTAAAATAAACAAATTTTTCTATTGGTTATTTAATATTTTATTATATATCTTTAAAATGTTGATATATGTAGACCTTGACATTTTACGTCAGTTTTTGAAATATTTAAAATGTTTAGAAAATGCAATTTTTTTATTTTTTATTTACAAATATTTACATTTTAGTACTGAGTTGGTTAAAGAGAAAAATAGATATTTAGTTAACCGATATCAATTTAAAGTTTTATTAAATTTTACAAAGTTAAATTTTGGTTTAAAATACAAAGTTTATCATGAATTTTAAAATATTTTAAATATTAAATTAAAATTTATTTATGACATGAGTTATTTCTCCTTCTTCTATTGTCTATGTTTTCATCTAACATTTTTTACACTTTAAATGTTCTTTTTCATTCCCATATACACTCTTTGTTGCTTAAACATGAATAATTTACATTTACTATCGAACAAATAGATGATGACAAAATTCTACTTTACTTCGCTTTACTTTCTATGTGTGAGTAATGTGCATATGTCTGTCTAAGAGTATACATTTGTGTATAGCAGCATTAAGTTTAAAAGCATTTTTAATTTGATTTCGTGTTTGCGTGGCTAAATGCATTTTCTAACTAAATTACAGCTTACAGCAAATATAAACCATTTAATAATACACACATACATACATACATACATACATACATACATACATACATACATACATACATGTATCCAGACATATTGCTAAGTTAAAAAAAAGGATCTCTTTGTATATACACAAAAGTAAAAATCATATGACAGAATGTCAAATAAAAAAAATTGTCAAAAAAATATTTAAAAAGTTTCTACAAAAAATCAATGCTGTTGATGAACGACTACTTTTAAATATCTAAAACTACAAGGATCGTAAGAAAAGTAACACGATTTTTAGAAAGTTTAAAATGCTCTTATGAATTTTCATTTATTATTAACAACATTTTCTCTTTCTTAGTTGATAAATGTAACGTATAATATAAAAGTGAGAATTTCTGTTCAAAAAATACTAGTGTCTCTTTATTTCTGCATATTTTACATATTTTACATGTGTATGTCATGTGAGTATGTATTTTCATTTTAAATACATATGTACTCTTCAATTTTCACAATGTTCTGTGAATATACATGGAAATCTAATTTTGCATGCACTTAATAAGTTGTCAGACCAAAATTGCAAAAAAAAAAATTTGTGAAAGCAAAAAAGTAATACAGATTACAACAAAAACATGTATTAAATTACATTTCATATTGCAAACAATATTGTTCGAATAAGTAAGTAATTTATACTAAAAGCAAAATAGAATCATACAATCAGCCATTGAACCAAAAAAAAAACAGGCAGGCAAACTTACCAAGTAACTAACTAACCATACCTCAGACTTACCGACCGACCGATCAAAAGACAGTCTGACCAAATGTCCTGAACGAACAAATATGTATAAGTTTTATAAAAATGTAATCGATTTTTTTGTATGTGCAAAATTTATATTTTTTCATCTCACCCACACATTTTAACAAAGGACAAAGGACTTTGCTTGCTTATTTTATTTGTACAGATTTTATACCTTTTTTCAAGAAATATTATTTTTTTACAAGTTATGTAGTGCTTTTGTTGGTAATTATATTTACCTACAACATATTTCAATAGTTTCTTTTGTCTTTTTTGGATTTTTACAAATTTACAATAAAAGTTTCCTTCTTTGTTGAAAAATCTTTACAAGGTGTGCCCAATTAATAAAAAAACAATTAAATATATATAAACATGTATGGATGTATGTATATATACTCATATATAAAATTGTTTTATAACAACGAGGAATTGTTTTTGTTCAAGGTTTCTTATCCAAAGAATAATTTATACGTAAATTTAAGATCTTGTAATAAAAAATAGATCTGATCCATATATTTTAGAAAAGAATATTATAGTAACCAATTAAAAATAATGGATGATAAATCTCATATTCTAGCAAATTTTTTCGCAATTTCCTGGTCAAAAATTTTATATTGTTAATGTTCCATGGATTTGTTGAAGAAAAGTTTAGGACCCAAAAGCAGTCAAAATTTGCCAAAAAGCAATATGCAGTTGCGACATAAAAGCCAGTCTTTTGATATGATTGGCTCTATAAATACCGAAATATACATCTAGGACAAAAACCTCAAAAATGGCTGCATCCAATCATAAGACTTCATAATATGGTATTTGTGGTAAGAGAGACAAATCCTCCACATTGTCCAAAGCTAAGGCCAGTTTAGAAATATTGGGCTCTTGTTAAATGACACAAAAAATATGTTTGAAGAAGTGACAGCAAAACTTTAAAAACGTTAATAGAAGGGTTTCGGCAAAAGGTTCAAAATTTCATCACAAGTAATTAAAACTGTATTTTTTGTAAATTACAATACAGTGGACGTCCAGTAGTACGAACGCTCTTTATTACGCATTGACTACTCTATACTATATATAGTATATATATGCAAATGATGGTTCTTTATATAAATTTTTGTTTTATTTTTGTATAAGTAAAGTTTCTTTATGTTTTTACGTCAATACTTCCTTAAATTTTCTTTTTAATTAAATTGAGTTCATTATTATAAATTTTGCAAAATGAAAACAAAGAAAAGTGTCACCTTTTTATAATTTTATAGAATTTCCACTACAATGTCTATATGGTGTATTTTTTATTAAATTCAATTATCCTTCAGTAATGGAAAATTTTGTTTTTATATTTTATCACTTTTTGCGACAGAGGGTGGCGTTAATATAAACTAATTGTGTTCAGAGACAAAGTGAGAAAATGACATCGAAACTTATATTTACTGAAAAGTTTTTCCTTTTTTTTGCTTTCTTTAAGAATTGTTTAGTTCTTGTTACTTCTACGAGAAAGTACAAGATAAAATACCATCCTAAAAGTATGCACTTCAACAAAGTCATCATGTTTTATATTTTTTAGAACCAATATAAAAAAAAAAAAACTTTATCATGTTTATAGTTTACATATTTTTTATCTAGATTTCATCTCATGTTTGTTGCTGCTGTTTTTGTAAATGTCTTAAAAAGTACTTGTTGTTAGGTTCCACTTGATAGTTGTTCTGACAGTAGCCTTCTATTTTACAAGTTCACAAGTAATAGAATGAGTGTTTTAAAACATAAAAAAGTCAAGAAGACTAAAAAAGTTATCCCTCAGAATATGCTTTAAACAAATTGTAAAATTCTTTAACTAAAATGCGATTGGGACATTTTTTAATGTAGTGAATAAATGTATAAACAAAAGTTATTGGAAAGAATCTTATGAACCAGCAAGAAAATTATTATAATTTTTCAAAAATAAAATTAAAGTTAAATTTCGAAAAAGGCAATTCAATTCCGGTTTTAAAAATATGTTCATATTTTTTTTAATCAAATCAAATCAAACAAATTAAGATTGACTGTTAAATTTTTGAAAAATAAATTTTGAACATAAATCGTGTAAATTTAGTTGACACTAAACAAACTTAATCCCCTTTTGGCGTTTACTAAATAAATTCAAACAAATCATGAATAAATTATGAGGCAAATTGTGTTTTCCAACCAAATAAAAGTGTTAACAAATCGATTCCCCCTTTTGAATTTTTATATAGACAATGTTTTTCTTATGAAAATAATTTTCGTTTTTGAAAAAAATAAATTGAATAATCAATGATTTTCCTTTCGATGATGATTTAAGGAAATCCACTAACAGACTGAATTGTTGTAATAGTAATTTATGGTATTATTTAAATGCCTAAACAATTAGGCATGTGTTGTTAATAAAAACAATAAAAACATACACACACCCTTAGCTGCCACCACAAACATTCACCCACTTTCCCTCTTTGAATTGTCAAGGAAGATATTGCTGTTGTAGTTGGCCAACCATGACGGTGTGTTAAGGAAAACACTTAACTTACAGAATAATTATTTATACAATTAAGTGTCGGTAAGCCACATTATAAATAAAATAACCGTATTTATATATTTCCTTCATTCTGTTAGTGACTACTGTAAGTTCTTATCCTTAATGCTGGCAAGTTATATATGTATTTGTGATAGTAGAATGTTCTCAAAAATGAAAAGGCAATCTTGAAATGTACATACGCACAAATTAAAAAAAAGCAATAAATTTTATTTTGTAGTTGATAAATTAAGTATTTTAACATTTAGTTCGTTATATTTACGTTGAAGAAAAAGAAGCAATAAAAAAGTAGAATAAAATAAACAAAAAACAATTTTAATTTAATTACTCCCTAAAAGTATGCTATAAAATTTAATATTGTTTTTATGTTTAAAATAAGATGTGTAATGACAAAACAAAAATTGTTTAAAAAAACATTTTGTTAATTAAACATAATTACAATTTAATTAAAAAATGACTAAAAATAAATGGAAGCCATGACAAAATAGCCAAAAGTAATTCAGTGTAATAAAAAATATATTTAATATATATATTTTTTAAATGACATATTTTTAAATAAAAAAATAATTCAATATTCAAAATTTCTATGATCTTTCAGCTTAAACATATGCTTTAGAAAATTAATATATTTCAACTTTAAAATATGTTTTAAATAAATGTCAACATTAATTGTCTATATTTAAAAGACATGTTTAATGTTATTCATTTTCACAAATTTATCATTAATTTAAATATTTACACACTTGAATTCAAGAAACAAAAGTATTAAACATGAGAATTCAATTATATTTAACATTTATACAATTATCATTAAAAAATGGGAAAAATATTTATTAAATGAAGTTGTTGTAGTTAAAATTAATTTTAAATAAAAATTTATAAATTCCCTAGGAAACTATTAGTATTTGATAATTAAATATACGACATAAATTATATTCACTATATTAATTTCTTCCATATTTTACTCAACCTCTTTTGGATTCGGATCAATTCTCGATCATGTTGATATGGAGGAATGAAATTTTGTATGGTGTCTACTTAAGTTAACCCGATTTAAATATTGAATCTCTTTAGTATAGTTTCCGAAATAAAGATGTTAAGAAATCGGATTTTTTTTTGCATTGAAAAACATATAAATTCTATTGTGAAATTTTGATTTTTATTTACAAAGGGAATTTTTTTAATCGCCTCTACAAAGGTTTAACATTCTGGAAATTCACGCTTTTCATGCTATATACATACAAAAGCGTAAGAGTGGCCCAAAATGAGTTAATTTTTTAAAGTATTATTTTATTTTAACACATTTAATTATTTTCCTTATAATAATATTTTTATTTTTTAAGTGTATAAATACATTTCTGTAATAAATTATTATTTTTCTTATCTTTTTAGGTAAGTTTCGAATTTGAAGATTTGCTTCATAATAACGGCAAGGTATTGGTATATCTAATACAAATACTTTAAATACACAAATCACTTTAAATAGATTTGTAAACAATAATCCAAAATATATATCAAAAATTTAAGAGCTTAGGAATGATATTAATCAAATTGTTAGATTATTTAAGTTTGTTCATTAGAATCAGTTTCAATATATTGATAAAATACTGACCGGGAAATCACTATTTTTCTTCAATGCATTAATTTGGAGATTAACAATAAATTAATTTTACTTCCATCAAGTTTCTATGTATTCGCTTTTCTTTATCACTGCTCACTTTTAAATCATTATTAAACGAAATTCCTTTCATATTAAATTAAAGGTAACTCCATAAAAAGATTGTCTTGCATTTTACATTTATTTACATACAAAAATTAAAAAAATGTTACGATTTCTTATTTAATACTTTGGATTGGATTATGCATCAATTTTGAAACTCTCTCACTTCAGTAGGTGGACATGCAGTTTTATTCGAAATCTAAAGAACTTTACCGTAGTAAGCCTCTCTTAAAAACAGAGTTGGTACACAACGCTTAAAGATTGAGCTGTGAAAATCAGAATGCGAAGCTTTGCCTATATCTATTCTAAGGAATCTTATATAATTTACTACCAAAATATTTAATGAGGTCAAAAGAAACAGAGAATATGAATAATTGAAAGTTGCTTAGAATTTGAACGACAAATTTTTTTAGATAATTTTGTTTTTATTTCATTATATATTCCAAAAAATTGAATTTCTTTTGAAATATTTTGAAATAAAAAATTAAAGAAATATTTTTAATTAATCTATAAGACATACTAGGATGTTTATCTCGGTTTCGAACTATACTATATATGCGAAGCTACCGACTACAAAAAATAAAACCGTGTTTACATTTTTTATAACGGTTAGATTTTCTTTTAAATAGACTTTCTAAAACAAAAATAGTAACTCCATTTCGAGTCTCGATCTCGGAAATTGCGGAAGTCCTGAGTTTCTCTGATCTCAATAATACTGAATTTTTCGGGAAATCCGGAGAAATAAAAACATTATAAATTTATTTTATTGTTACAGAATGTGAATATTTATTGATCCATTTCGTCTCGGTGTTCGATTTTTATATAAATAAATAAATTTACATCATTTTCCAAAAAAATCATTTCTCAGAAATTTCATTTATTTTTAATACTTTTTTAATTAAATTGATTTTTTTCGTTAATAAATCTTGCAAAAAAAGTTTTCGTTACTCTTACCAAGAAAATAAAAAACTTTTAAGTCCTTTATTTTGTTTTTGATATTTGTAGGAACTTCAGTTTGTCTTTTCTATCAAAAACCCCTTTTCCAATTAACTTTATTTAAATTCTTGCCTATTTCTATTTGTTGTTTTTTGAGAAATGTATTGCCTACTTTAAAGCATTACAAGTTTGAATCATTTAAACTTTTCTAATTACATTATTTTACGAGTAGTATATGTTTAAATTTAAACAACTTTTTTTTTTGTTGAAATATTCTCAAACACTTAGATTAATTAATTACAGTCAACTTTATAACGTTTGTAGAGTCATTCGTTTTTAAGTTTTCAATTTTTTCATTCCGTTTTTTATTTTTAATTTTTCTGCTTTGGCCTTTTTTCATGTCGTTTTCTTTTGTTGTATTGCTTATCACAGTCGTTCGATTGCTTTAGTAAAATTGTGTTGTAATTTTATTGTTATTGCCGTTGGTAGGAAATGCAGAGGTTGTTTTAAAAGTTTTAAGTCATCGTTTTAATAGTCTTAATATTATTTGTACCTTAATTTTTTATTAAAGATATTTAAATAATTATATACGAGTGACAACATGTTGATTATAATTTCCCTGTTCATATGTCAAGATATGGTTAAATGTAGTCAAGGTTGTTTAAATAAATGTCTTATTATTGTTGAATATTCTTAAAACATCCTTCCCACAATCATTTTTATATCTACGACAACTACAATTACTACAACACAGCCTTTTTATGCTCTTGACATTCTGATAAATGTCTTTCTGCACATAATTTAACGTTTTTAGTCATTTTATTTTTATTTTTTTGGTTGCCTTCCTGTTTTTATTGTGTTCGCAAGAGTTTTGGGTGTCTAGGTTTCGGTGGTATGATTGTATGAGTTTGTATAGTGCTAGTGTTAGCTCTCTTGTGTGTATATGCTTGTGCGTGTGTGCCAGATTATTAAAGTTTGTCTGTGTGAGCAATGAAGAGTAGTACAAACACTTTTAAAAAAGTTTATAGTTAAAGTTTGAGGTAATTATTTTTCTAGGCAATTAATTTCGTATTGATATTAAGTGTTATACTGTGTTTGGTTACGAAATATGATGCTGAAATTGTGCCTGTGTCTGCTTCTACTGCTACTGTAGATGTGTTTGAGTTACAGCTTCTACAAGGCAGGAAAAAGGAACAAGAAATAGGAAAAAGGATATAAAAATGTAAATGAGTTTGTAGTTTATGGACAAAATATAAGATGTTCGTAATATAAAACCAACACATTGGAGTCACTCAATTTCTCAAAAAATAAAGGAAAAATGAACAAAGTATTATTATATTTCTTATAAAAATAAGGAATGTTTAGTACAAAAAATAGTTTAAAAAGTCATTAAAAATATGTTTAAATAAATTTTCGAAACATAACATTAATTCAAAGTTTCTTTTGAATTTATTATATCAATTATATTAAACAAAACCAATTTCACCCTAAACACTATAGACTTTTATATATTCTTTCTCAAATTACCGCTTTAAATTTAACAGCTTGTTTGAATAGAATTTTATTCCAATGAGAATGAAGAGAAAACAGCATAAATTTTGCCACAGCTGATTATAACACTCTATTTACTGCTTTATTTAATTACTCTGTTAAGAAAAGTTTATATTAAATTTTTGTTCATTTAAAATTTAACTTAAACAAAATCATTGCCTACATTTAGGGGTTTCCTTAAAGAAAGAAATGATGTTGTATAAATGTCTTTTGAATAAATTATGTATATTTTTTTATATTATTTTTTTATTTCACATTTCAGACATTTTATTGTATTTAAAAAAAATCCTTAAACTATTCGTCTTCTTCCTCGTCTTATCACAATTATGCTTAAACACACTTAAGCATTCCAACAAAACACATCCACAAATTTGTCCAATACAACTACAATCAGTGAGTGCGCACAATTTAATGGATTTTTTTAAACCTTAATAAATTGCCCTAAATGTTGACGTGTTGGAGGGATATAGACTGGTTTTATGGTTGTTGCTTCTGTTACCATGAATTTATAAGTTTAAATGTATGAGTGTGTTATACCTTTTTGGTATTTACAATTTTTTCGTTAGCGCCTGATTATTTATTGTTTACCTCTGGCTTTTTAGTTCTATTTTCATTTTAAAAGATGATCCATTTAATAAAACATTAATGAGTATATGTTTGATTGTTATTTGAATTATTAATTGTATTTTGGAGAAAATTTTATAAATATTTTTCTATACTGAATGCAAAAATCATTTATTTTACGTATTAAAAAATCATTTTTTTAAATTTGTTAAATAAATAAAAACATGTTAATTCTTTATTGTGCATTTGCATTATGTTAAAAGAATTTGCGGGGTATAACTAAAAGGACATATAACACAATACAACACTGTCTTATTTTCTTATGGCTGCTAAACATTGTCATTTTATTTCATAAGTTTTAAATATAGTTTGCGGTTTAAATATACGTTAAATATATTTGAACTAATTCATAAAATATCGGTTTTACCCTAAGAAATTAACAAAAAAATTGAACTAATTCTCGATCGTATGTATATAGATATCCATATCGATTTCCCTTAAGAAGGTCTGGAAATTTAGATAGTAAAAGTTTATGAGTTTCATTTTTTGTTATTCATTGATATTTACAATTTATTATACTTCACTGTACACATAATTGTTTTAGTTACTGTAAATGTGGTAAAAAATATAGTTTCATATTATGTCACTAAAGGACACGTGTTATGTTGTTGTATTTGTACAACTATATCTATTCGATGGTCATGTTTAAAAACAATAATATCTAAGGTAGATAATTTGTATCTAGTTATGTTAGCCTATCATTTTAGAATTCTACACACTCACATGTATACATACAAATACCAATAAACTTGTACTATTATGTGCATTTGTTTTGGGACTCTTCATAAATTTATATAGTATTGTGTATGTGAATATGTCTCCTAAGTAAATATGGTCACTTGTGAAATATAAATGAGGTCATGTTTACTATATAGACACAACATATAAGGAATGCGATTGAAAAATTCTTAACACATGTTCTTCATAAAACTTTAAACCAAAGTGTTGTTTGAATTTTTTATTTTGATTTTTATTTTGATCAATATATTGTTAATCTGATTAAAATGAATGACGAAACAAGAGTATGCACTGGTCCATTTTTTATTTAACTGAAGCTCGAGGAAATGTGAATCGTTTGTTACAACAAAAGGATATGTCGTTTGAAAAATGTTATGGTTTCTGAACTACCCTAATGTTCATACATTTTATATTATATTTTTTCCTTAAATATACAACAATAATACATTTGCTACATTACCAATACCACTGAGATGGCAAAAATATTAGAATACTTACTATTTGTATGATACACAATATTGCTTTTAGTTTCAGTTTGTGTATTAAACTCTATAACAATTTAATTTGTTTATGTTTGAATATGTGTACGTCTGTGTATAAAAGCGTGTCATATGTACGTGTTTTATGGTTTTTCATTTACGTATTTTTGTTTATATATTTAATTCATTCAATTAAGTCTTATATATATTTATATATTAATAGTAAATGCACACACATGCATATATACCTCATTTAGTTAATGACACATGTCTTAGTGTTAGTTCTTTAGTTAATAGAAATATTACAATGATAATTTTATTTTTATAATAATAAATATATTTAATTTTATATTTCTTAATTATTTTATCAGTTGTATGATGAGTAAGACACAAATTTGTATTTATGATAATCGATTTTTGAATCTTTCATATACCTTAGATTATAGATCATCATCCTTTGTGTTAAGTTTAATAAAAATATAGGCAAAAGTTTGTTGTTTTAATGATACTTTAGTTAAGCCATATGTAGCACTATGAAGGAATCAATTCAAAGGAAAAAATTGTGAACCATCTGTTTATTTAAACAATTTACAAAACTATACTACAAATCCAAATTCAATACAATTTCTCCCGATTTTTTTTGTGTTCTAAGTAGTAAGTGAATGTCGCACAGTGTATTAGATTGCCTGAAATAAAACCCAAAAATACTTTAAAGGTATTTGAAAGAAATGTATGTAGTTCGTATTATGCATTATTAATTTTAAAATGCCAACAAAATCGGAAGAGTTAATCAAATTCAACGCCGTTTTATTGATTTTTGTTAATATTAAGTGGTTTTTATTGATTCATTTGTATATCAAAATATGATCAATTGTGTTAAGAACGATATATTCGATAATGTCGTGTCTTCAAAATCCTTTACCACGGGCATACTTATATACAGTTCTTCCTTTGGACTTAAAGGCTATCTCAGATATCGGTCTATATATTTTGATATACTTAACCGATTTTGCTGGTTTTAAATAGGAAACTTCTCAGGATAATAACAAATGCTCAGACCAAATTTCATTGAGCCCTATCTATCATTGTGGATCACAAACAGACAGACATGGCAGATTTTAAAATGATGAAATGTTTAACGTGTTCAAACAATTCTATTAAGGGATGAGATGACTGGTAGCAACTACATAAAATTAACAGGAGGTGGTACTTTTAAGTTGTTCGCTCGTACTTCTTGAATTTTTTAAATGGTACATTTTGAATTTTTCAAGGGCACTTTGTTATTCTTTTTTTTTTTCTTTTGTGGTTAAATTTTATTTTTTTTCTAAAAAATTTATCTAACGAACTGCTCTAATATTAAAAAAAGAAAGAAATTAAAAATTTATTTTATTAAGTGACCTTTTTCGGGACCAATATAATTTGATAAAATTATTCAAATTTAATATAACGCATGACACAAATTACCAAAATTTTATTATATTATTATAATTGCAATTCCGGTGGGAATTTGTATGGAGGCTATACGAAATCATTACATTACAACAAAATTCGTCTTTCGACCTAACTAACACTTTTGTTATGAAAACACTTTTTGAAATTTCGGCCAGAAGTTCAGAAATTTTATCACACTGTTTGTCGGTAAAATATCATGCCCCACATGACTATAGAAAAAGGTTTTTATAGGTATGTGTATGCTTTTGTTTCACAGAGACCCTAATTTTAGCTTCTCTTTCTTCTAGATTTGAGCGTAATACGTATGTGCAACTAAATGTTTTGAGTTTACTTTTTACATGATTTAATTTTGGCTTAACATTGAAGAATGTTAAATTTAAACATTTTGTCTATAAAAAATCAAAATAATAATAATAATAATAATAAACAATATACTATGTGTTATTCTAACCAAAAATATTTAAATTGTTGTCATCTAATCTGAACAATATTAATAGCTTAGAATTCTTAAAGTTCATTTAAAGAAATCTGACGCGATATGAAAAAATTAAAATATGTTATACAGCCATTCAAAGTTGCTTTTCGGTACAAGAACCTACAAAGTGACAATTTTTATATACATTTTGAAATGCATAAAACTTTCTTCAAAATTGTTGAATACCTTCACAGAAACTGATGGTATTCGCATTTATACCGCTTAAGTAAAAACTGAATGTCAAATTGTGTTTTTTTTTCTTTTTTCATTCATCTTTTAGTTTTCAAGGCTGAAATTAAAACGTTAAACTAAAAAGATGATAAATATATTGCAAGCTACTTTAGCAACAGTAATTACAAAGCCAGACTGTCAAGCCAATTCACTTGATGTGCATTTTAAATATATTTTCTTTTGAAAATGAAAAAATCATACCAAGAAATGCACAAACTGTCTAGATATTTAATATACCATCCAATTTGGCTGAGAGAGACTAGATGACTGAGTAGTGACTGGTTGGCTGGGTGATGGAAAGAATGAATGACTGACTGAATGAATACCTCTCCTAACTAGTACAGAGTGTTGTTAATCTAATTTTGCACTTTCTTGTTGCCAGTTAAACTTAAGTGGAAATGAAACAAGTTGAAATGTTTTTCTTACAAAAAGAAAAAAAAAAAAACGTCTACAAATTAGTTTTATTTTTTCTTAAAATCACTTTAACGTAAAATAAACTATGAAGAATGATTTTTTAAATGATAAACTAGTAGTTGGTTGCAGAGAACTGGAGAGAGAGGGATAGAGAGAAAGAAAAAGAAATTGTAAAAGAAATGACATGTAAGTAATTACAGTTTAATGTATAAGACGGTCAAGTCAATCATTTTATGTTTACTTTTTTTCTAGCTTTCTCTCCATCTCTTATTTTCTTAGTAAAACTTTAAATTAAAACATGTTTAATATGAATGAAGAAAAAAATGAAATACAATTTCACTGGATTCATTTTGTTTTATGACTTTAAAACCCATAGATTTGATATAAACAGCTTAAATTTTAAAAGACAAATATATAATTTTATTTATTAAACTAAGAGCATTTAGTTTTTTATGAACTCTGGATTCATTTATTATTTTGAACTCGCTTATTATTTAACTTAAGCAGTAATATAGCATAAGTTTAGGCTACTTACCAATAAACAAGGTGCGTTTCCCAATCTTTTTTTTTTATTTTTCAAATGATCGGATCTTTCATAGAGTTTTATTTTTATATTTAAAAACTTATAATTTTTATCGCTCTATGAACAAGATTTTAATTCCAAAAATGGTAAAAATCAAAAAAGAGCAAAATCCAAAAACGAATTTTGAAATGATTAATTCGCACAAAGTTTTTCTGAAGTCGTGTGTAGCAATAAAAAATTTTTGTTCTTTCGCTGAAAAAGGGAACATATGTATGTTCGCACCTTTGTGCGAACTTACAAACGTACTCACATATAAAGATGAATTATCTTTTATTGTTTGAATTTTTGTGTCCTTTTGTTATTGCAACAGTAAGCTCTGCTGCGGCAAGAAATTTTTTTGTGCTTGTGTATGTACAAGCATATTTATTATTATTATTATTTTTTTTTTTTTTGCTTTTCATTCATTTTGAAATTTCGAGGAGTAAAAACATAATAATCTTTTTTTACTCTTAGATGAAAGAAGAGTAAAATATTTTTTATCGATTTTGCTTAAAAAACGTTTTATAAAAAAGAGTAGCATTTTTTCATCTCCTCAAGGAAGATTATAAATAAAGATCATTTGAAAATATAGATTTTGCTCCGTGTTTCTCCATAGTCTGAAAATAATCCATGTACTTCAATAAAAAGTTAATAACAATATCTATTTTTTTTTAATTTATTGGTTTAGGGTAGTAATTCTGTTCTTTTGTACTGCTACATCCGCGTTTATATAAAATCCTTTATATAATGTTAAATTTAATTATTTAATGGTCTTCAATAAAAATAATTTAGTTAATCAAATGTCGCTGTGTTCTTGTTTATCAAATAAACTTGAAAATGAAAAATTACTTGCTAATTTTTAGGTGTTAGATTTTATTAGTTTCTATAGTATGAAACTTTTGATTTAATTTTAATATAAATAAATTTATAACATAATTTTAAGTGCTTGAGTTTGAACTAAAATGTTGTTGTTTTAAGGCATTTTAAATTAAACACACACATTTTTTCCTTAATTTCTTTTGAATATTTATTTTCAAAGGCTTTAGAGAAAAAGTTCTGAAAAGATAGTAAAAGTGACATAAAATATTAAGTTTTATTGTTTAAAAAAATATGAATAATTGTTGTAAATTTTCGAAAAAGTTATGGTACAGTTTTATTTGTTGTTGCGTGTTTATTTGTTGTTTTCCACCTTATTTTTTATTGCATTTGTAATGCTGATGTTGTTGTGGTATTGTTAAAGATTGAGATGGAAAAATGTAACATATATTTTGTTATTAAACTGTATGCAAAAAATTATATAACGCTGATAAGTTAAAAAATGTCTTCAAGAGTATGAAGAAATGTAAATAATATTAACAAAGGTGAAACAATTAAAAGTTTTAAGAATTTGCTTTAATATATTACATTTTCAATGAACCAAGTATTCAAGTTTTTTCAATCTCACTCCTTATTAGTTCTTAATTATGAATGTATAAATAAGTGTAAGAGTTATAATTGGTTAAAGTTATATTTTTTTAAGATTCACTTTTAAAGTGTCTGTATATTTTGCTGATTTGAACCACTTCTTGTGGTGCTAAAGTAGTAAAATATTACTTGTGCGTGTTAGTGGGGCGTTAAATTGCTGAAAATGTTTAGCTAATAAAAAGAATTTTATTTATATAGTTTATTTTTGTCATCTGAAGTAAATTATTTTTATACATTAAATAGAATGTGTTTTTCGTATTTAGTTTGTAGTTAAAGAACTTTTATTTTAATTGTCTAATCACACAGTAATGAAAATTGATAGAATATTTAAACATAGGATATATTCTAATATATGCAGTTTTCAAAATTTTCGGAGTAAACTGATTATTATAGTATAATTTCGTACAAAATACAGTCCAAATTTAATCTTAGTATAAAAAAATCGTGCAAAAATTCTCGGAATTCCTTTAGAAATCATAAGGAAATAAACATTTAAAGGAATTTGAATTCTTTTTGGTGCTTTTAAGATATTTTTTAAAAACCGGTAATAAAAAGGGGAAGTTTTTATTTTTATTTCAAAATTTTCTTATTCCATATTTAAAATTTAATTATTTATATTTTTCAGAAGTTATAAAGTAAAAGTAACTTTGGTATAATATTTTTTTGTTCATTTTCCTTTATTTTCTTTAACTTTCTTTTCAGTTGTTTTTATTTGTGTTTTTCATATTAACTTATAATTTGCTCCCCAGGGTAGACTACAATATTTTATTTATTTTTAAATTCCTACAATTCTCTTTTGTTGTCTGGTTGTTTCTTAGTTTACTTTCTTTTCGTATATATAATGTATATATAAACAAAAATAAAAAGAAATCTAAATACATTAAATATAAATGTGTGTATATTTCGTTAAATATTCAATTACTTTCGCTATTGTACTGTGTTTGTGTGTGTGTGTTAGTAAATAAATTATTAGTGATTTTAATGGCATATTTCTGGGGTGTTTTTCTGGTAAACTAATATTTTTTGTCGTATTTTGTTTTGTGTGTGTATGTGTATGTTATTTTTATGTGCACCATTTACCATTATTTTCATGCCTACTTTACATTTGTTATTTTTATACTCACAGATCAAATAACAATTTGCGTTTTGTGATTCTTTGCAATGGAATATTAACATATTTTTCAACTAAAAAAGCAGAAAAGTGAAATAAATGTAGAAGAATTAAATTCATTTTGTATATATAAAAAATAAATGTATATAATCTTACGTCAGAGATATGTATAATGGTATTATACACATTTAAATCCAAAATGTAGGCAATGTTTTTTATTGTTTCTCTTTTTTCTGTACAAATTTTTATTTCTTGTTTTGTTTTTATTTTTGGTTCATGATTTGTAAATTTTGCTCGCGGTTAGTTGATTTAATCTTATTAAAAAAAAAATATATATATATATATATATATATATATATATATATATATATATATATATATATATATATATATATATATATATATATATATATATATATATATATATATATATATATATATATATATATATATATATATATATATATATATATATATATATATATATATATATATATATATATATATATATATATATATATATATATATATATATATATATATAGGAATTACTTTTTCTCTTACCCAATAAATTTCTTTAATAATAATTGTTCTTCTGATGATTATGATGATGTTATTCTTATGCTCTGTTTCACTTCAGAATAATATTATTATTCTCATTCTTTATGCTATATTTCATCTGTAGTTTTTTGTTTTTCTTGTATTTTTTATATCATTCTCTAAATTTGAAGTATATTTTAAGGTACGTGTGAGAGTATGTACGTTCATATGTTATTTTGCTGAAATAAAAATCAAAGTTTTTGTATTTTGTATTTTTATATAAAAAACACATGTTGATATGATTTCATTTCACAGTTGAAATCATTTTCAACATTGTATTTTGTTCAGTTTGTTTTTTCTCGTACATCCTTTTAAGTGGGTGTGTGTTTGTTTTGGTTTATTTATATTCTATGTTTAGCTCTCGTGTTCCTTTTCATCACTGTTGTAATCGAGATGTTTGTAGCATAATGTTAGGGTTTTTCATTTTCCCGTTGGTTGGCTTAATAAGTACGTGTGTGTGTGATTTAGCTTACTTTTTTAAGCATCATAAAATTAATTTTTAATGTTTATTGATTTTGTTTCTTATTTAAAAATACATATAAATGTTAAAACGTTTTTTATTATTTTTAACAAATGTTGAATACAAAATTTGCATTAATAATTTGCATTTTGTTTTGTTTTAATTTTGTGAAAAGGAATTTTTATTATGTTTTTATAGCTTTCGGTAAAGATGTTTGGTGGATAATCTAAGTTTAGGAAGTGATTAAAAGAATTTTAATTTAAAAATATTATTTCTTGAAAAATATAAAATAAATGTCAAAATAGTTTAAATAACTCTGTAAAAAGGTTTTACATTTTTTATTTATTTATTTATTTATTTATTTTTTTCTTTGGAAAAAGACGTTATTTGTGAATGCATAAAATTTAGTCCTTATAATTCAGATTAAACCATTTTTTTTTGTAACGTATTCAAAATTCCCCTATGCCTTTCCATTTGGAATACATTTACTTGTATGCATGTTCGCTTAGTTCGTTTTATTTAATGAAAAATAATATGATGCATACTTTAGGGAGTCTTAGCACGGTTAAACGAAAATTAAAATTTTAATCATTTACGAAAACAATGATGATGAAGTGAATGTATGTTTTCATAATGTATGAATTTTTATCAAAGTTTTGAAATTTAATTTGTTCTATTTTCCTTTCTGAGTAAAAATTTTATTCGCAAAGTTTTTCAACGTTATTAGGAAGATATGCTGGCAAATATTAAGACATAAATAATTTACAAAGGAATTCTTATTTAAAGAACTTTGAAATTTATAGTAGAAAAGTTGTTTTGAATTTGTTTTTAAACTTTTATATAAAATGTTAAATAAAAAGAATCAACAAATATTTAAAAAAGATTTCTGAAAAAATTCCTTAAAAAAGAAACAATCTTTAAAATGAAAAATTTTTTAAGTTATTAAGCTTAAAAGTTTCAATCAGTTAAGATAATGCAGATATATTTTTTAAAATTAAAAGCTTCACCTCTTGGCTCATTAATAAAGGAGAAATAAATAATAATAATTCAGAATTTTCTATATTTCCTTTGACATTGCTTTCAAAAAGTAAATTTAAATTAATTTTTCTAATTGTTGTTACTTTTTCATTGTTATTGTTGTCTTTCACTTTTTATTGGAGAAACTATGTCGGGGCAAAGAGAAGTGCAAATACAAAATGTAAATTTCAATAAGAAATAAATTTGTATATGTGTATATTATATAAATATATTTATTTTCATACAAATATAATATATATGTATATGTAATACACATATGTTCAAAAAAAACACTTTTAGTAAAATTGTCCTTATCTATTAGCTCATATAACTAATGTTTAAATTTACGATTGAATTTTAGTATTATTTTTGTCATTTCTAAAATATTATAGTTTTATTTGAATGGACAAAGTCCAAATTATTTCATAAGTCCAAATTCTTAGGAATATACTTTAAAAGTAATAAAACTAAATAAAAAAGATTCAATAGTCATAAAATATATGCTTATGACTTTCAAATATTTATAAATGTTTTCTTTTTTTTAATTCATTTTAGCAATTATTCCGCTCACAAAATCCTGGTCTTGCTGCTGCTACAAATGCTGCCGCCGCCGCTGCAGCAGCTGCGGCTGCAACCACAGCTGGAGCACCTCCAGGCGCCCCTAATGGCACAATGCAACCCCAACAAATGCAAATGGCAGCTGCCTCTCAACAGTTTTTGGCTGCTCAACAAAATGCTGCCTATGCTGCACAACAGGCAGCACCCTATGTGATTAATCCAGGTCAAGATGCAGCTCCCTATATGGGTTTAATTGCAGCACAAATGCCACAGTATTATGGTGTTGCACCTTGGGGCATGTATCCAGGCAATTTAATACCACAACAAGGCACCCAACCAAGAAGGCCGTTAACGCCATCACAACAAGGAGCCGAAAATCAATCTTATCAGGTGAGTAATTTCCTAATCTTTAAATTATAACATAATTATCAGTGTAATAAAAAAACAAACGCTTTAAATATAAAATTTGTGTAATTTTACATGTAAATTAACTAAAAATGAAATCTATATGAAAAACAATATTGTAAAAATCTCTATCTGTAAAATTCACAATATTTTGTATAAATATAAAAAATCATAAACTAAATATATAAATATAAATATTTTATATTGTAAAACTTTAACCATAAAAAGATCATAAACAAAACAAAAACAATTTTCTCTTTATTTTTTCTCTCTCTCTCATATGGCTGTGTATTTTTTTATATATTTACATATAACCCATCCATTCCTCTACTCAACAAAAATCAAACAAAAAATCTAACTTTTGTACAAATTAAAATCAAATATCATAATTCTAACAAATTAAAAATCTGAACAATCAATCAATCAATCAATCAATCAAACAAACAAAATACATATATATTATGTGAATAAATACTAAAACATCAGGTCATACCGGCATTTTTTGATCAGAGCGGTTCGCTTGTTATGGGACCACGTACAGGAACACCAATGCGCCTTGTTAGTCCAGCACCAGTATTAGTGCCACCAGGCGCCACACGTGCGGGACCACCACCACCACAAGGTCCACCCCAACTATATCCGCCACAACCCCAAACAGCACAACAGAATTTATATTCACAACAAAATGGTTCAAGTGTTGGAGGTAAGAAAATATATTCATTTTATTTAAATTATAGATGTACATATATACAAACAGATAATAATTATAAGATTTTTTTAATAATTTTTACTATTCTATAAGATCAAATTAATTAATTAATTAATTAATAAAACTAATCAATAACTATATGAAATTAATATTAAAACTAAAAAATAATAGCTTTCACGTTTGTTCGTTAAGTATAAGCTTATCGTCTTCGGCCTTTACAGTTCCAAAAACACATGTATGTTGTAATTAATATTTGGTATAAAAGCGGATATATTTTGGATTTTTCGTCCCTATAACTATAACATTTTTTAATATTAATAATTACATTATCACCCATAGAAATTGTACGTTGTTGTCCGTAATAATAAAATACGTATTGAAAACTAATGAAAATTGTTACACAATTAATATAGAAAATCGCTAATAGTGTATCCGACGGTATCTCATTGTAGATGTTAAATTATACCTTCAATTTTTCTATGAAAAATTATAAAAATATATGTTATGAAGAGTCAATTTTTAAATTAAAATTCTTTTATTAAAATCAGCTTAATTGCATAACAAACAAACAGACATGATTTAAATTTTGAATATCACCATTTTCGATTTCTATGAAATTTGGTACACATATTTTCTACATCAATACAATATTTTTATCGCAGTGCATGTAAAGGTGTGTTTAAAATTTATCGACAAATTAAACTTTAAATCGCTATAAAATGGAAATTTAGACTAAATATGAAAATTTCTAACTTTATATTGATGTTAAGAAAACGCTTATAGAATTTTATACAAATCGAAGAGGATTATGTAGTTTTTGGAATTTCCCTAAATTTGTCATTTTAAATGAAAAGCAACTCTTGAATGCTTACTTACTTACTTAATAACTAATTTATATAAATATGTATTGAAAGCCTCAAAAGCAGTTGTTAATTTAGTGATATGAGAGGCATTTTATATTCAGCTTATATCGTCGAATATCCCTTATCACTCCCCATACATTTATTGCTGTTTAACCCAAAATTACCCTTTTTTGTGTTTTTTTATAAAAATAATTATAAGTATCTTTAAATAAACAATTTAAAAAATATAAAATTATTGATTCTTTTATTTATATTATTCGTTATATCTTCTCAAGATCATTGTGATCTTTCAATAAAAATTCCAAATTTTTAAATTTAAAGAACTTAATGTTTTACGTAAACATCAAATATTTAATTTGAAAAAATATTTAATTATCGAAATTATCGATTCTCTGTTGCAGCTCAGAATTTATATATAAAAATATAAATTTAAATGTCATTTTGTATAAAATTAAACTTATGATATTAACGTAAATTTAATAAACTCTGACCAATAAGAAGTTGTCGTTTTATTTATGTCCGATCATTTTTACGAAACATTTTGAATATATTTATAATATAATAATATTTTTAAACAAAGATTTCAACAATCACAAAATAACCTCTTTTTCTCTTAGCAAGCAAATGACCGTATTCATAATATTCAATAATAATGACAATAAAATTAATACATTTTGTATAAAAAATACTTCTTTAAAACAGGTTCTATAAAAATTAAACAAAATAAAAAATTTTTTAATTGGTTTAATCAATTAAGTGTTTTTATTACACAACAGCTTAATTGATTAAAGTTTTTTTATTATGTTTTTTGACAAAGAAAATATGAAACATTTGTTTGTTATTAAGGTTATTGATGAAAAACTTAATTAAATATAGTTTTTTCCCTATCATGTGCTTATATGTATTAGGAATTTGAAACAAATTTCCTTTTTTTCTTTGTATTTGTAAAAAATAATTTAAAAAATTAAATTAAATTTGCACTTTTTTGACTGAATTAATTTTTAAAATATTTCACCGAATTCTCTGTAATAAAAAATATTTTCATTTTGAAAAAAAAAAAAATAAAATAAAAAAATAAAATAAACATAATAAAAATTAATTTATTAGCAATTCTAAACCAGAACGTAAAAAAAATTAATGAATATTTCATTAAACATTTCATTAAAATATTAAAATGAAAAAAATAAAAAGTGAGATCGAAAAATTTTAAACACACGTTTTTCATTTAAACTATAAACCCAAGTACTATTTAATTCTTTTATTATCAAGTTACCTTTGAAGAATATGACAGTTATTATGCTTAATGTCAAACAAATAAATATATTGTTAATCTGATTAAAATGAGTGACCGGAAAAAATTGCGTACTAATGTTATTAAATATTGTCAATTAAACCTAACTTGGTCCTACACAAAGAATTAAAGGTCTGCAGCAAACTGTTTTCAATGTTAAATAGGATCCGAAGAACTTCTCCGTTGATAGAGAATGAATTCCGTTGAAAGAATTGATGATAGAATGCATTTTAAAAGAACTCCCAACACATACGTTAGGAAAGCTCAGTATTTGGGCAATTTGATATGAAAATTTAAAGCGTATGCAGAACATACAAGTTTCGAAAAGTTCCTGAAAGGAACGCTGCTTAACATTTAGAGGTAAAAAATTTCAGTCAAGTTTTTAAAAATATATTCTTTAGAATTTTCGCAACTTTCCGGTCAAACATTTTGTGTTGCTGATGCTTGAGGGAATGTTGAAGAAATGTTTATGTCGCAAAAACAGTCAAAATTTCCCAAAAAATTCATGGTATAGCTGAATCCATTCATAAGACTTCATAATGTATCACTTATTTTTGGTCTGACTTGACATCCTGTCACTATGGTAAACAAGTCCTTGAGTGGTACAAGTATTTGTACCAAGATAGGCAAATCCTCCAAACTGCACGTAGCTAAGGCCAGTGAACAGATATGGGAACTGAAGACAGAAAAAAAGTGTCCAAAAATGTGGTAAAATTTAAACTGATATGGACTACCTGATCGAGCACAGTTACATTAAAATGACGAAAAAGGTTCAAAATTTCATAACTAGTGATTAGAGCTTTGAAAATACATTTTGTTTTTGTAAATTTTAATAATAATTTTAATCAAATAAAAAATTAAAACTGTAAATTAAGTGGTTTTGTTTTCATTAATATTTATTAATATTTATTAAGAATTTTTCGATCTCCTCACTCCTTAATAGACAAAAAATTACTCATTATAGCAAATTGATATAATTTAATTTGTTTTAACAATGTATTATTTTAGCACAATTATATAATATAATTAATTATCGAAATAAATAAAATATTTCTATTTTCCTAGGTTCCTTTTTTTAACAAAAAAAAAAGAAAATAAATTAATTGTAAAAAACTTTATAAAATTTTTAATTTTTTTATCGTTTTTCTCATAGAAAAATATATCGGAGCCTTAATGTATACTTTATTATTTATTTCTATTATTACAGTTTAATTAAGTTTTTAGTTTTCAAACTTTTTGTTTTCATATTTTCAGTTGTTTTTGTTTAAATAAAAAAATCGATTTTATGACTAAGCAAATGAAACTTTATACACACATGTTCATAAAGGTGTGTTTACGTTAGACAGGTAATTGTCAGTCAGATATCAAATGAAAATAGAAATTATATTCATACAACACATACTCACGTGATGTCAGCAGCAGATAACGTGTTAGTTTATTATTACAAGTATTATTATGGTATTTGTACTGAATACAAAGTGTAGGTTAACATTTAATTTATAAAGTTTTAAATTAGCTAATCCTTTTTTTGCTTTTAAAACAATAACAATAAAAACATTTGAATGACATGAACATTTTATAAACTATTGATTTTTTTATTTTGAACTTCAGCGAAAAATAACGAATAAGAAATTTCCAATATATAAATATAAAAATCTCAGCAATTTTTTCTATAACTGTTAAGTGTTTAACATCTATAACTTCAACATATTTGATATTGATAATAAATCATAAAACTCAGTTTTTGGTCAATATTTTGAATATATGGAGTTATTTTTGCATTTTATATGATAATATCAGTATTTATAAGAACTCCTCATATAATAAAAAATAATTATATTATGTCCTTAATATTGTCATAGTTTAGTTTTGAATTTGTATTTTATTACCAACAGTTACGTTTTAAAATTTTCACAAAATAATAACTTAATACTTCAAAGATATTAAACGTATAGTTATAAAGTGTTTTGTATTATAATTTTTATATAAATATTTCTCTTCTTATCTACAAATACTAAGGGTGCGTTTTGATAAAATGTAACAAAAATAGTTTTGCTAATAACTTTTGCAATTTTTATTTTGATAAATCTGAATTTTTTCTGTGAGGAAATTCAAAAATAAACTTCAAATGAAAACTTTGCCTATAATAATACATAATGGGGACCGTTTCACAGAATCTTAAAGTTATATAACTCCGGTCGTAAAATTAAATTAGTCTTATATCATCTGAGCCGATTTAAAAGATTTTGACGGAATCCAAACTGTTGTTTGTCGTATGCATGAATAGGTTCAAATGTACACAAATCTAAAGGCTGCACAAAATTATTTAACTTTTTCTTTATCAGGTTAGATTTTCTTTTAAAATAATTAATCTTGATATTAAATAATTTTTGTTTTATTTTCCTTAAATAACACTTTCTATATTTATTTTATAAAATTTAATAAAAATCACATAGAGTACTTGACTCTTACATCGATTTAAAAGAAACCTGACGCGATGTGAAAATGAATATAATTTATTTAGATATAAGGAGTGAGATCGAAAAGTACTTAACATAAATATTTCTTAATGAAAACGAAACCACTAAAATTACAGTGTTAATTTTTTATTTGACTGAAAATATTATTGAAATTTACTAGAGATACATTTTAAAGCACTTCGCTTTAAAGTGCTTTCTGTCACTTTGCTTGAACAGTTGGTTCATCTCTGTTTAAAAATACCACACATTTGCACACTTTTTGAGCTCTTCAATTCACTTTTAAGAAGAGCCCAATATCTCTCCACTGGCCTTAGTTCCGGCCAGTTTAAAAGAATTAACTGTCTTGGCACAAATATCACTTTCTCTGACTAAAAATTAACTTATTTAGAAATCATATGAAGTAGTATTTTTTGTAATCATTTCTTCATGTAAATTTCGCTATTTATAGAGCCCGTTATAACAAATATCTGGCTTCTTTTGCGCAACTGCATATTGCTTGCTATACTAAGATTTTTTTGGGAAATTTCTGCATTTGAGTTCTAAAAATTACTTCCACATTTCCTCGAACATTAGCAACATACATTTTTTAACCAGAAAGTTGCGTCAACCATTATGCAACAATAATAAAACAACTTTACTTCTCTGCTTTTGGGCAAATAAAATTATCAGCCATCCTATCAGTAACGTTTTTAGCCCTGTATATATTTAAACCTGTATTAGTTGCAACTTATCGTACCAAAAAGTTTGAGATTTTTTTAAAAATGCTTTTATTTAAATATGCTTTTTATTAAGCTTTAGGTACTGTTTAATAACATTGGAAACATTTTGACGCAGACCTTTTTGTAGAACCAAATTGGGTTTTGTTTTAAATACTAAATAATTTTAGTACTTATTTTTTCACTTATTTCATTGCCATAAAACATAATAAACAACATGTTTTTTAAGACAAATTAAAAATACTTGGTTTAAAAGTTTTTTATGAAAAACGTTTGTTAAGCATTTTTCTATTTCACTCCTTATAATTTTAAAGTCTTATTAGGTAAATGTCCATTTAACTGTACAATTATAACTTAATTCTTGTCCTATTACACACATACATATGTAAGGGATAATTTAAAATTTGATCAAATTTATTCAAGTTTTGTGTTTAAGTGTTTAAATAACACACCTACATACATACTACCAATTATAAAGTTTTTATATACATTCCCTAAAAACTCAAACACATAAATACACACACACACAGACAAATATATAAACTCATACAATAACAAATTAAGTTCTCAAATATTAATGAATGTAATTGTAACTTGTTTTACAACACTAATAACATTGTTTTCTCAAGTTTGTAGTTCTAGGAATTGTTAAGTACATATATTATATTAGTGAATGAGAAGGAGTATGTATGTGTTTGTGTATATGTATATGTAAGACAGAGTGTTAATAGTTTGTTGGTTGTAATATGATATTGTAGTACATAAATAAAGATACTTTAATGAAGTATCTTTCTGTAGAATATATATCATAATTTAAAATAAACCAACAAATTTCCTTCAAAATCAGCTTTTGATATAATTTATATAATTTGTTACAATTTATTGTTAAATTTGTGTAATTAGAAACTTTTTTTAAGTTTATACAAAATAAACAAGTGTTAAGCATGAAATTTAAATGTTTAGTTTAAAATATAAAAAAGTTAAAAAACTGGAAAACAGGATTATTTGTTTACTTTCCAACGAAAAGAAGTTATTTGTATTATAATAATCCTTATGATCCTTTTCAACGAAATTCTTTTCTTATTACAAAATTGAGTCAATTACATTAAATAGATTCTGGAACTTATCACAAAAGATATAAATTATGGCCGATTAAACTTTTATCTCTTTTAAAATATCCTTTGCTTAATGAATCAAATAGAAAACATGTGTTTTTACTATATTTTATAGACAACATGTAGAACTTTGTGTTTCTACATATGTATTTATGTACAGATGTGTCTATGTGTGTGTTTATGTCTGCAATAAAATTGTTTTTGAGCCTTAAACACACATATGAGATTTAAACAACAATAACTTGTTACATTTTGTTAGAAAATAATATAACAAATAAATGTTTTGTTTGAAATGTACAAGTTTTTTGTATTTCAATTTTTTAAACTCTCAACAACAATAACTCCAGATTTCGCTCCCGCTCTCATACTACTCGGTTGTTATTAAGTGTTGTGTGCAATTGCATTTTGTATTCGCTCATAACATCAACACAATGAAACCTAAAGAGTTTACTCATTGAAAATGTTACAAAGGAAATAGGGAGTAAACTCACCTGTGTTTTATAGAATTTTATTTAAGTTTTATTTCATTTTTTGGTGAGCGAAGGGGAACAGATATTATTATTATTATTCTACATGATTACCTACAATCTCACCAGGAGATTTCTCAGAATTATATACATGAATCCTTTATATTTATTTAGTGTATATTCTAATGTTACCGGTTGTGAGTATCAAATGAAGCTTATATTGTTGTTTTTGTTTATGTCTGCTGCATGTTCATTGAATTTTTTTGTTTGCAACTTTATATTTCAATTCGTTGGTTGCATCCTTTTGTATACATATTCATCTCCTTCGTCACACTCTCTCTCTCTCTCTTAAAAGGTTACTGTATAATGTTGGTAGTTAATTTCTATTTTTTATTTCTGCTACAAAAAAATACATGTCTAGTCGGTTGCTACAAATCCCTTTTGGCAGAATTATTGTTTGTTTTGTATATATTTGTATTTGTATGGGTGGTGTATGTTTGTATTTAATTTTTTTCTAAAATTTTGTTTGTCTAAAGTCCCACCTGCTGCTTACCTTATGTTTTGACTACTAAATTCTTGTAGTATTTTTTTATTCGGTTATTCAGGTATTGCATGTTGTTTGTAGACATTGATACAATTACTATTATTGTCAATTACATTTTTGTTGTATAGAAAAAAATCAGAAAAAAATGTATACCCTCCACCAGTGAAAAGGGTATATTACGTTGTCATTTCGTGTGTAACGCCTAGAAGGGTTTATCTCAGACCCCATAATCTATATATATTTTTCCATCAAATTAGAACCTGAGTCTGTTGGCACTCTCACATCCACAAAAATTAACAAAATTTTGCCTGAGTATTTGTTATAGTCCTAAGAAGTTTCCTATTTGAAACCAGCATTTATTTAAAGATATAAACCAATGTTTGAGAATGTAAAGCAAAAAACGTTTGTTTTTTGCTTGACATTCCATAAACCGACAAAATGAAATGAAGTTTTTCCATAATATGTTCTTCAAATATCGGTTTAGTAGAAAACATTTATAGTAAAAAATATAACTCATTTTATGACACATTAAGTGTTGCTCGTAATATTTAAGAAAAACTTTTATATATTGTTTACTTTTGTTAGTGTTTATATAAGAAACGTATTTACTTCATATGAATTTGTGATGGAGGGTATTGAAGATTCGTTGTAGCCGAATATAACACTTTTGCTTGTTTAAGTATAAATTTATCTTAAAACGCTTTTCATAAAGCTGTAATAAGTTTTCCTTAAAGCATGCTTCACTTCTCTGTGTTAAGAATTTTAAATTTAGAATTCTGATAAAAAAAATCCCAGAAATGAATACTGAATTTAATTCTGAATATTGTATTATAAAAAAATTATTATGATTCCACTTTTTAAATTAATTTTATCAAATAATAGTTTTTAAATTGCATTAAAAGCTTTAATATAAAATTCTAAACATTTAAATGACAATTAAAACTTCAAATTTAAATTTTCGCAAACAAAACCATTAGTTTACCAAATGTAAATAATTGAACAATTATTATTATTATTTTTTTAATTTTATACCAAACAATAATAAAATGAAAATTAATTGTTTAAAAATATTTAAATATTTTTATGCAAATGTTAATAAAAATTAAACACGTTTTGATTTTCCTGAACAATTTTTATTTGTATATTTAATATACAAATTATTAAATATTTTAAATAATTTAATTAAAAAACGAGATATAATAGTTTTATGAAAAATATTATTTTAAATAATTTGAAAAGAAAATGTCATTGCATATATTTATGAAGTGTACGCCTAACAAAGTCTTGAAACAATACTTCCTTTTTTAAATTTGTAGAAGATTTAAAAAATTAAATGTTTATGTAGCGTTACTTAAAATCCAGAAGAATATTTATAATGATGTTCAAAAATTCATTTTTTTAAAGTTTTTAAATATACTAAATCTTAAATAAAAAAGCATTTAGTTTTAATTTATGAAGTTCCCCATTTCACTTCTTTTTCAGTTTATCTATAATATTTATTAAGTTCAAGTATTTTAAGATTAAGTATTTTATTTTTTTTAAAGATTTTTTTATAGAATTTTGAATAAATGAAAATGCTTAAATTGTGAATATATTGCTAATAAATAAAACTTTATGATGAAAATATTTGCATTCCTTGGGAATATTCTATATTTTTCTCATATAATTTATGCCTAAAAGTACACCTAAGGACTGTTATATTCCACAAGACTTTTTTAAAAAATAGTCGCTATTAAAAACTTTAAATCATGTGGTAATATGCTAATATATGACTATATGCTAACTTTAATAAAAAGCAATTTATCAATGGTGTTAATGCAATTTATTCCTTAAAACTTTTAAATAGAGAAAAGAGAAAAATTTATAAAAGTTGCACACAATTTGCCATGACATCTCATGGGAATCAAGTTATAGCTGAAAAAACTACACAGTCAACGTTTAAGTGGATTTAAGTATTTGCTTAGATGAAAATTGAATGCAAGAGTTGGAAAGATATATGTAAAATATTTAAAGGGAATATATATTGGGTCATATAAATAGTATTTTCATTTTTTTTGCCAATGTTCCCTATCATTTCGTACTTATGTCTGGTAAATACTAATACTGTTCTTTTAAACGAACATTAATGTAAAACTTCTCAATTTAAAAAATTTTAATAATTTAAAAATAAGAGCAATACAACATTAATTAAGGTGTGAGATCGAAAAATTCTTAACAAACATATATTTATATATAAAATATATTTTTATAATGTTAAATATAGTGATGATTCGAAAATCACATCCATTTGAATAAGTAGTACATATCTACCATAATTTTGAATACCTTTTTGTGCTTTTGAAATCTTTTTTAAAAAACAGCCCAATATCTCTTCACTAACTTTAGTTCCGAGAAGTTTGGAGTATTTGTCTTTTTTGTTACAAATACCACATTGTTGTTCTTGTACTATTCAAGCCCTTGTTTACAGTAGATCCCAAGTCTGGACAAAAATAAGTGGAAGCATTGTGAAGTCTTAGGAATGGAAGCAGTCTTTTTGGTAAACACTCCTTTATGTAAATTACGGTAATTTTAGTGTCTGTTGTAATAATTGATTGGCTTCTTTTGCCACAACTTCATACTACTTGCTGTACCGAAAACTTTTTGACTGCTTTTGGGTCCTAAATTTTACTTTAACATTCCCTCGAACACCAGCAATATGAAACTAGGAAGTTACGTCAACTATTATGCAACAAGAATATATTAAAAAACTCTGTTTTAGGTTATTAAGTTTTTTCATCGTTCAAGTCAGGAACTTTTTGTTTTTAAACATGCATTAGCTTCAACTTTTCGTACCTAATAGATCGAGCACTAAACTTACCGGGCTGCTTTCCTACTGGATGTGTTGGAGTTCTTTTAAAATGCTTTATATTAATTTGGTTTAGAAATGTCATGTGGAGCATTCCTTCTACCTGAACCAGGTTTTCTATTAGCTGACAAGTTTTCCTGATAGTGTTTTATAACATTGGAAACATTTTGATGGCAGACCTTTAATTGCTTGACCAATTTTTTGTAGGGCCAAGTTGTGTTTGGTTCAAAATATTTAATAATTTTAGGACGCACTTTTTCTGGTCACTCATTTAAATCAGATGAACAATATATTTATTTGTTTGATATTCAAAATAATAACTATCATGTTTTACAAAGGGAACTTGATCAAGAATATAATCAAATAATGCTTGGGTTAATAGTTTTGAAGAAAAACCTATGTTAAGAATTTATCGATATCACTACTTGCATAATTGAAATTAAATAAAAAATTAATTGATTCAACAAATTTATATCAAAAGCAATTAAAATTAAGCACGTTTTTGGGTTTAAAATTATAAGTTTAAATATGTATGTTTCTTTGTATGTATGTATGTATGTATGTATGTATGTATGTATGTATGTATGTATGTATGTATAGGAGAAACAGCTAAATATTTAATTATAAATTGAAAACAATACGGTATATTTTTAGGCTTAATAAGCCTGACTCTAATATAAAAATTAAAATATTTCTTTTTTTGTTTAAATAAAAAAATAAAAATTAATAGAAATTAATTAATTAAAAAATTTCCTCTTAAATAATGTAAATGGTTTATTGTAAAGTCAGTTATCATTTTATGAGTCTCTTGAAAAGATTTAAAATCATTAAATAACTGTTTTATGCATATGATTCTATCTGTACATACTTGCAGCCGTAAACCAATTGTAACATGTGAATTATTATGAGTTTTGTAGGTGTGTGTGCAGGAAAATTAAATATCCTGGTATAAAACACACACACATTTTTGCCACGTTTTTCATGATAAAACATTAAAAAGTTTATACGTATATGTGTATGACTCCTTATGAAATGCATTATTACACATTAACTATGTAAAATATGATTTTATGAAACTATGTACATAATACTTATTTCTTTTGTATGTGTTTGTTAGAACAATAAAGCCCTTGTATGTGTTAAAAGTCACGTTGTGGGATTATAAAAACTTATACTCGCATATAAAAAATCGAGAAAAAAATAGGAAAACCCTTATTACGCGTTTGCTTACAAAAAGTAAAAACAATTTATTTCTAAATATATATTTTTTTTTACCCTCCACCATTACAAGTGTTGATGAAGGTATATTAAGTTTGTTATTCCGCGTGTTAGGCTAAGAAGGAATCATCTAAGACTCCATATCAAAATCTACGACGATTTAGACTCATTAAGTGTTCCATGTTATATTTAAGAAAACTTGTATATATTATATGTGTTTTTGTGAGGGCATATGTGAGTGAGTACGTGCGTACTCTATGTACGCTCAAATCATAATATATTTGCTTCACACGCATTTGTAGTGGAGGGCATTGAAGGTTCGACATAGCCTAATATAGCATTCTTACTTGTTATAAGCTTAAATTATAAATGATTTTGTAATTGATTGACCTGATAAAGGGTTAAAATGCTAATTGAAATTTTAATTTAAATTATTATAAATTCAATAATATTTTTATTTAGAATTGTTACAATTGTAACAATAATTGCACTGCAACAACACATCGTTTTTATGTAAAACATTAAACATTGATTTCTATATTCGTTGTTGTTATTGTTTTTATTATAACACTTTTGTTGAAACTAAACATGTAGATATTTAGTCTTTTTGTTTCGTCATGCATGGATAATTGTTAGCAATAATTACTTTGTTTTTGCATATGTTGTTATTGTTATTGCTGTGTTTTTACCATAAATTGCCGTGAAAATGTTTTGCCAATAAAAAAAATAACAAAAGAATAATGTTAAACTTAAAATAAAGTATTAAAGCTTTTATATATTTTAAGTTATTTTAAACTTTAATAAATAAATTATAACTGCAGGTGCTCATTATTATACATGTTTGGAAATTTTAACACATGATTCTTTTAAGGTTACTTAAAAAATTACATAAATTTAATGCTGTTACTGAGTTAAGAATGAGTTAAGAATGTTGCATAATTTTAGGCCAATATTTTATTAATTAATTTCCAAATCAATTACTGTTACAATTATTATAATAAAAATACCTTATAATAGACTTTATCTTATTATTATCTCTGTTCTTTTGTTTAACTTCTTTTTAATTAAGTTTTTTACAAAAAATTAATTAATATTTTCCCCCATTTGTTTTTCCCCTGCTTTGACTCTTCTGTTCTCTAACCTTTTCCAATTATGTTGATTATCTCTGCTTTTTTCACAGCTTTAGTTGGAAAAAACAAAGTGTAGTAACTTTTTCCTGTCAACCAAAATTTTATTATTACTTTTTTAGGTAAAAGAAAATTCTATAGTAACAAAAAATATTTCATCTCTGCTCAGTTCATGAAGGAATAAAAGAACATTAAATTTTACTTTCCTTTGATTATAATACGTGGTTGTTAAACAAATTTTACACTAATACTACTTTAATAAACTCGTACTAGTTGCCATTTTTATTTTCAACATTCGGCATCTTCTTTAGGCCACATTACGATTGCATTAAAATTTTTTATTTGTCTTTAACTTTCTCCCACATTCTCTCACTGCTCTTCTTTGTTTGAGTGTGAGTTTTAAAACTGTACGTGTATGTAAGAGATAATGTGTGTAAGTTTGTGGTTTATTTCTATGTATTAAAATCTTTTCTACATAAAAATAAAAATACTTTAAACGTGACCGTTCACAGGTGCAGAGGATTTTTTATTCCTGTTTTTATTGCTACTCCTTGCTACCAATTGTTGTTGTTGTTTTCTGTTTTCCGTTTGTCTTTCAGAGTTTATGGCAAAAAGTATGTGTCTAAACCCAAATGATACAAATGCAATTTAAACTTTGTTTGTGCACTTTATAAATGACCCTGTCTGTCTGTTTGATTTTGTATTTATTTTAAAATACTTACTTTTTCTCAAAAGTATATTATTAAATTATTTAATTTAGTTTATAATCTTTATATATGAAAGAATCATATTCTTGAAACAAAAATAATACTTTGCTATTAGAATTTTAAGGAAAACTTAACGATAAGTTTAAATTATTTTAGTTTTTAATAAGTTCATTATAATATCTATTATTCTATTGATAATTTGGGAAACAATTTGAAAATTCGGTAGTAATATAAATATACCGCTTATTTGCTGCAAGGTAGTCATAACTCAAAAAATTTAATTTGACAGAAAAAACATATAACTTGGAATTTATTAACAAAAAATTTATATTTGTTTAATTTTTCAAAACGATTACAAAACATCTGCAATGTAAAATCAACAACTACCGATTCGTAACCGGAATAACGTTTTTTTTTTCTGGAAATAATCAATAGGTTATATAATTGGTATAATGTATTTCTAATAGTCTGAAATGTGAACATTAAATCCATTACTTACTATGCACCACTGATGCCAAGTCGAAACATGCGAATTTCGAATTAAAACGACCTTACAGCAAATGACAATGTATAAATGTTTATCAACATGTTTATATGTTATATATATAATAATAATTTAATAAATAATTTCAATTAAAAGAACTTAATTTTAATTTAAATATTTCTATTAAACGCCTTAAGAAATAAATATATGTCAAATCTTTATTTAATTTTATTCTGATCTCTTTTTATAGGTCTTGCTTTAAATACATCATCATTGACCGGAAGACGAGATTCTTTTGATCGCACCACTTCTGCCTTTAGTCCCTCAACGATGGATTATACTAATAGTAATGCGGCTGCTGCTAATGCAGTTTCTACCACAGTAGCACAAGCAGCTGCCGCAGCAGCTGCTGCCGCCGCTGCACGGGGCAAATGGCCGGGTGCGGTGACCAATACATATGGTGCTTTAGGAGCAACAGCTTCAGCCAGTCCCATAGGAGCTGCCATTACACCGCCTCCACCACCACAATCGTGCCTAATAAATAATCGTGCTCCAGGAGCTGAAACAAAATATCGTCAACAAATGGCTGTGGGTTTGCCACCAGCTGCAGCTGCCGCCCAAGCTGCAGCTGTGGCAGCAGCTGCCAACAATATGTTTGGCTCAAATAGTTCATTATTCTCTAAACACTTGGCTATACCGGGTACAACACCAGCCGCAGCTGCTGCTGCAGCAGCTGCCGCCGCCGCTGCGGCTGCAACTAGACAAACAGTAACTGCTGGTGTAAGTAGTGTGGGTGCCGCTGCTGCCGTAGCTGCTGCAGCAGCCGCTGCTGCCGGAGGTGCTGCACAACCTGGACGTTCACGTCTCTTGGAAGATTTCCGTAACCAACGTTATCCCAATCTACAGTTGCGAGATTTAGCCAATCATATTGTAGAGTTCTCACAGGATCAACATGGATCGCGTTTTATACAACAAAAGCTCGAACGTGCTACAGCTGCTGAAAAACAAATGGTCTTTAATGAAATCTTAGGTGCTGCCTACAGTCTAATGACTGATGTCTTTGGCAACTATGTCATACAAAAATTCTTTGAATTCGGTACTCCTGAACAAAAAAATACCTTAGGTATGCAGGTCAAGGGTCACGTTCTTCAACTGGCTCTACAAATGTACGGCTGCCGCGTCATACAGAAAGCGTTGGAAAGTATTTCGCCCGAACAACAACAGGAAATTGTTCGCGAATTGGATGGAAATGTATTAAAATGTGTCAAAGATCAGAATGGCAATCACGTTGTACAGAAATGCATTGAATGCGTTGATCCCTCAGCATTACAATTTATTATTAACGCCTTTAAGAGTCAGGTATATTCGTTGAGCACACATCCCTACGGTTGTCGTGTTATACAACGTATTTTGGAACACTGTACTGCTGAACAAACACAGCCCATATTGGATGAATTACATGAACACACCGAACAATTGATACAGGATCAATATGGCAATTATGTTATACAACATGTATTGGGTAAGTTCTATTGCTTAAGGTTTTAAATA
The DNA here is from genome assembly GCA_004302925.2 of Cochliomyia hominivorax. Classification (NCBI taxonomy): domain Eukaryota; kingdom Metazoa; phylum Arthropoda; class Insecta; order Diptera; family Calliphoridae; genus Cochliomyia; species Cochliomyia hominivorax. The sequence goes on along the minus strand of PYHX02000467.1, from coordinate 45,532,329 downwards.
AAATACCAGGAATTTAATAACAGTTTTCATTTTGTGTTTTTGTTTCTTTTAGAACATGGCAAACCTGAAGATAAATCAATTTTAATTAATAGTGTAAGAGGCAAAGTTTTGGTTTTATCACAACATAAGTTTGCTTCCAATGTTGTTGAGAAATGTGTTACACATGCTACACGAGCTGAACGTACAGCACTTATTGATGAAGTCTGCACATTTAATGACAAGTGAGTACATTTCTTTTGGTAGAATTATAATGAATTTATCTTTAGTTATCACAAGATTGATAATGACTTAATATAAACGTATGTTCTGTTTAATATTAAACTATTGTTTTTTTTTTTTTTTTGTAATTTTTCAGTGCCTTACATGTTATGATGAAAGACCAATATGCCAACTATGTGGTACAAAAAATGATCGATGTCTCTGAGCCAACACAACTCAAAAAACTGATGAACAAAATACGCCCACATATGGCAGCGTTACGCAAATACACCTACGGCAAACATATTAATGCCAAATTGGAGAAATACTTTATGAAAACCTCTAACCCCATCACAACAACAGCCACCAGTACACCTGGAGTGGTTGGCGTTGGAGTAGGAATAGCCGCATCATCAGCTAATACCACAGCTGGCATAACTGTTACAGCGGGTAATACCATAACTACTGCAGCTGCTATAACAACAGCATCAAATACCGCCACAGTTACAGCAGCTACCACGACTGTCAGTCAGCAGCAACAACAAACACTAGAAAATGGTATCAGTGTAAGCACACCTATGGATACAAGCACTGCTAATACCAGCAATTCAGTAACATCCGTAGTAACTACAACTAATTTGGGACCCATTGGTCCACCCACCACAAATGGGGTTTTGTAAGCTGATTTTTGATACACTTGAAAAAAAAAAAAAAACATCTAAATTTTCTTTCGTTTATTTTAAGACTTTAGTTAAGAGCAACGTTTGATAAAATAAATTAATATTAGATTTTTAAGACAAATGAACGTTTTTGAAAGATGAAACCATTAAATAATATAAATGTATAACAAATCAAAATAAAACAATATAAACATTGATATATATAAATATAACAAAAACAAAAATAAAACAAGAAAAAGAGAAACCAAAAGCCAACGCTTTGAGGATAAAAACAAATACGATTTTAAATTGATTTAAAAAAAGATTTTAAAAAACCAACATTAATAGAAAAAAAAAAACATTTACTTGTATAAAAATATATATAAACATTTTTAAAAGATAATTGAGAATTAAATTTTTGATGATTACAAAAGAAATGATATTTGTTGAAATGAAGAAAAATAAGAAAAATTAATCCAAGAGAACACACACAATTTGTTTAAGTTTAGTGGTAGTTTTTAATATTATTAATATAACTAAAACTATAATTATTATATGTTTAAGACTAAAAGCAAACAACACAAGATAAGCATGTTTCAAAGAATTATTAATTATTTTCTCTATTTTTTCATTCTGAACTAAATAGTTTTTAATTAATTAAAGCTTTTTGCTAAAGATAAAGTAAATTTGGAGAGTTATTTCTTGAGATCCTGTTGTGAAAATAAGGAGATCTTTTCGCAAATAAACGCAATTCTTAACACACACACACTAAAAAATTTAAACTTTCGTTTAATTTTTTTAATAAAATACTCTTCCAAATTTAAAAGCTAATTAACCATGAAGAACTCACAATTTAGTTTTTATTTTTTGAAAAAAGTACCACTAAAACTTTCGCTTTTATCTGTCAATTTTGCATGATGTGGTATTAAATAAGAAAATCTTTTGAAATTCTTTTATAGACTTTGGATACGGATACCAATATGTAATTAAAATAATAGATTTAAAACAAAAATATGAAATAAAAGAACGAAAGAAAATAATTTCATTTTTTTAAAGAATTTTGTTTTAAGAAACTTGTTTTAATTGTTTTGCTTTTAAGAAAACTGATCGATTGTAAACTTGTTTATTATTATAATTATTTTGTTTATAATTATTAGATGTAAATGTAGATTTTTATTTGTATGTTCCTCTTTTTCCCTATGCTACTTATATATATTATATTTAAGAATAAGTGAAAAATTTAACTAAAACCAAAACTCTGTATTAAACAAATTATGTTCAGTGTAAAATTTGTAATGTTTCAAAGTGAGATATTAAATCATATGTAAAGTTTTTGTATAAAAAACCCATCAACATTTAATCGCATGCAAAAGAAAGAAAAAGTCATTTTAACTTAAAGTTAAACTTTTTTAAACGTAAATTTATTATAACAAAGAAAGAGTTTGATTGAAACAAAAATTACGGTGTGATGAACTAAACACTAAAATCAATATAATGCATATTCAATTGAAGCATCATATAAATATATTTTGATATGAAAAACTTAAATCAGTCTAAAGATAATTTTGTTGAATTTTATAATAAAATGTGGAGTTTCGTATGAAAATCAATGTCATAATCAATATGATGAGAAAAAATTTCTGCTGTCAGCTAGAAATTCTCGCATTTTGTCATAAATCTAACAAAATTGAATTAAAATTTAAAATTTTTATACCCAAAATCACATATTTTCATATTCATACTACATAGAAATATACAATTTAAAGTAAAACAACATTCATTTATATATAAAAAAACAAATACAAAAATAAATTAAACATTGATATCATAACTCTATATAAATATATAAATATTATTATAATTAAAAAATGTAATCTCTTATAATCTTATAAATTTTTAGTAAAACAAACAAAACAAATGTAGATTTAGGTTTTTAAAGAAAAATTAAACCATGATAAGCGATTAAGCGAATTTTTATTAGAAACTTAACAACTAAAAAGCCAATAAACCATAACAAGAAATTATAGAAACTTAATTAAAAAGAAAATATAAGACATTAAAAAAAAAGAAGATTCCCCTCTAAGAATGTAAAAATAACAAAGATCGAATATGTGACTATATACATTTGAAAGAAATTTAAACTTATTAAGGATATTTTAACAAAATTTTGTAAAAAATGGATGTAAAATTAGAATTTCGCATTTCCTTTAAAAACCATAAAATGTTTGATATACGAAAATTTAAATATGTTAAAACATCCTTAATTATCACTATTTTCTTAAGAAGTAAATTAAACCTACATAACAAAAAGTTTATTTTTAAATGTCACCATCACAACTCTTTACTTTTCCGATGCCCTAAATTTTAGTTTTTAAATTTTAAGAATCTTAATTTTTTTTTTTAAATAATTTTAGTACTAAAATTCTTGTACATTTTATTTGTAAACGAAAAAACACCCAAATATTTCTGTAAACTTCTGTGTAAATCTGTAATTAGAAAAAAAATAATAATGTTAATATTTTGTTCATGTAATATTTTTGTAAAAATTGATATAGACCTCAAATAAATTTTGTTAAAAAATAAAAGAGAAACAAACGTCTTTGTAGAATATGAAAGTCTGTTTTGTAAAATTGTAATTTTGTTTCTTTTTTATATACATATTTATTTCTGTTCATAATTCTTTATACCTTTACTCCAGTTACTCTTACTTACTGCAACTATAAGAAAATCCTCGCTTTTTTAATAATATTATTTTAAAAAATAAAAATGTATAAGTCACTGTTTATTTAATTTATTATTTTAACCTTAAATATCGATTGTACTATGCTAAATACCTACTTTAGTTTTAGTCAACTTCACTTTAAAAATACTAAAAAAAAAACTACTCAATTTAATGTTTTTAGTTTTAAGACCAAATTTTAAATATAAACCATGTAATTTTATTTTTTTAATTGTAATAAAGTTTTAATAATTGATTAAAGAATTAATGATTGTAAGAATAATTATTTCGAAAAAGTTTTTAGGCTTTTTGATTTCGTTCTTACATTTTATTTCTTATTAGATACTTTTTTAACATTACATACACGTACATACTTATAAATATTAATTGTATTATTAATTAATTGTAACTGTAACAAATTAAACAAAAAAATATTTTGTAAATCGTCGTTTTATTATAATGAAAATATTGTTTGTAAATTCAAAATTATTAATTATTAATTATTTTTTGCATTAAATTAAATAGAAAAAATATAAACGTTTAATAAATCTCTTTTGGCATTTCTTATTTCAAAATTATTTTGATTATTCATGACATGAAGATTTCGTAAAGTAAAATACAGTTGAGTTAAGATAAATGTAGAATTTTTTTTTAATCTTAATGGACGACTATGTTGAAAATGATACCAATATATGGAACATCTGAGCCAAATTTTTGTAAGAGGTTATGAGTAAACGTAATTGAATAATTCCCTACTTCTTCATAGTAAATTTTTGAAGAGTTTTTAAATTCTGAAGAATAAATATCGTTTTAAATGTTATTGTGCATATTCGTATCATCCATATTAAACGAATTATATGTTTAATTCAATAATCACAAATAATTTCAGAAACTCGAAAGATTTCTAAATATCAGTAGAATTTCAATTCCGTAATAATATTACGATCGATTTTGTCTTAGCTCCTTTAGATTCGGTTCGATTTTGCTCATTCAGAAAAATACTAAAAAACAATTGGAGTTGTAAAATCCATAAATTCTACTTTTTTATTTTATTTACTTAAAACTCATAAAAATATCAATTCCATTTGTAAATCTGACAAACATTTTCATTTACTTTTTCTAAAGAAGCAGAATACAGAATTTATTTCACTGTCAATCGGAATGGAATTCTGTGACAGGTCTGTATATGATAGATTATTTTCCAAAATATTAAATTGAATATCGAAACTATTTACAATCATATATTTTCATTATAAGAATTAAACAAAATAATTTTTGAAGTCAATTTTCAACCCACCTTCTTTAATGATTTATTTAACAAATAACAGTTCTATATTAATTTATAATATTTTGTATTAACAATTACTAATTATTTTAATAATTTGTTAAAATCAACTTAATAATTGTTGCATTTTCTAAGCTTTTCAAGAACCTAAAAATGGACAAATTATTTGAATTTTTTAATTTTAATTTAAACATAAATATTTGTAAAGAAAAAACTAAAATTCTGTAAATTATTTAAAACAAAATAAAATGAATTTCATTGTAAAAATAATAGACCAAAATGTTATTGTTTTGAACAATATTTTTTTTGTATCTCTTGAAAATGTTCACTATTAAAATATAATTTTAAAGAAATTTTCAATACAAAAAAAATTATCCAAATGATCGTAAAAATAACAAAAATTTGTATAAATTAACAAAATGGAAAGTATATAAAAATGTTTAATGCTTTTTGTAAATTATGCCGAAATATGTAATTTTGTACAAAATGAATTAACAATATTAAATTAACAAATTACATAAAAAATGTACATTTTCAATATTTTTTAAAGGAATTTTTGTAAAAATTTTGTATTTTTTTTTTGTAAAATCTTAAGAAATAGTAATTATTTACAAATTTTTGTTAAATTATGATTTAATTATTACTCTGTACCAGTTTATTTTATTGTTCTGGTTTTATTTTAATAAAAACTAAATTTGGCCTTATAAATAACAAAATCATATCGAATTTAAAACAAACTAAATAATAATTTTTAAAATCTGTAAATTTGTTTTCTTTTAGAATTTAGGTAAAGTGTTCAATTATAAATCGAATCACAAACTCATGTTAAATTGTATAAAATTATTTACGTTTATTTGATTTAGTATCATTTCTTCTGATTCAAAGAAGATGCTTTCATTTTTATTATTTTGAAAATTACTCAAAGGTTTTTAAAATGCAACATTATTTTGTATATTTTTTAATTTTAATATTTCTGTCATTCCTAGATTTGGAATGACAGTTAAATGGTACTGATAATTTTAATGACTAATATAATCATTTTTAATTTCTTATTGACAATTTAATTAATTATAAAATTTAAATGTATGGTGTTTGTATGTGTAGTGTTGCAGAAAATCTGCGAAGGATAATTAATTCATTTCATATTTAATTCATTTTATATTAGACATAAAAATTCTCATTTTACTGCATATTTTATCCTTTTGTTGCCATTGAAGCTCACTAAAATGCAGAAAACAATTTTTGGATTCTATAATACCCTCCATCACCACAAGTGTTAAAGAGGGTAATTCCGTGTGTAACGCTAAGAAGGATTCATACATCATATATTTTTGCATCAAATGAAAATATGTCTGTTGTTGACTATCTCACAGCCGCAATAAATGACAGAACTTAATGAAATTTGGAATTAGTATTTTTCATTGTCCTTTAAAGTTTCCTATTTAAAATCAACAACATTTATAGGCCGATATCTTGAACAACCTCTAAATTCAAGCGCAGAAATTTCGTGAAATTGTCAATTAAAAATCGACAAATTAAAAAAATTTAAATGTATGTAAAGATATATGTGCCGAATAATTATTCCGAAAATTATAAAAATCGTTTAAATTGAAAAAATATATAACCAAGAATATTACTAATTTTGTGACTCAGTGTTCCTGTGTAATATTCAAACAGTTATATATTATTTACTTTTGTGAGTGTATATGTTAATGTGTACGTATGTTATTTTACACCCATTTGTGGTGAAGGGTATTGAGAATTCGGCATAGCTGAATATAATATATTTGTTGTTCATTTTATTTGATGAGAAATAAATATCTAATACTACACATAATTATATAATAGATATTCTACATTTAAATGATCTTATAAAACATCCTATGAATTCTGATTAATTATAAATCAATTTTAATTTAACACAAAAAGGGGGTGTAATTGAAAAGATAACGGTTTAATTGGAAATTCAAAATGTCTTAAATAAAATTATAAATATTTACTTGTATTAAATGTAGTATATAAATACATATAAAAAACCTTAATAATTATTATTATAAATATTATAAATATATACAATAAATATTAAAAAGAGTAAACAATTAAAAAAACAAGAAAAGTTTAAATTTTAAGAGCATTATAAAAATGGCTTAAAACTTTGTATTTGTATTGTATTCAAAATAAAGTATACATAATAAAGACATAAAATATATTTATATACATAAATGAATATTTAAATTTAAACATTTTCACCCGATAAAAATGAAATGAATAAAAGTTAATAATATAAAATATATTTCTTACAACAAACAAATAATAAAATTGGAAAGTTTCGAATAAAAATAAATTGTTTGCAGCAAACATATTAATTATTAAGCACAACAACAACAATATTTGTATTGAAAACAAAAAAATAATATTTAAAGGGTAAAAACCTCAAAATTTATAAGAAAATATAAAAATAGTAGTAACTTTTTGTAGCAAACAAACAACATGTTAAATACATAAAATAAAATAAAATTTATAACATTTTTAAAAAGTTTTTTTTTTACTAAAATTAGTAATATCAACAGGAAGTAAAATGAAGATATTTATAATTGACATTAATTAAAGATTAAAGAATCTTAAATAAATTGGCATAAATCTAAAATTAAAATTTAATTGAAACAAGGCAAAAATGTTTGCTAATGAAATCATGGAATTTAGTTAATATCCTTCAGAAGATAATCCAAAAATAATATAAACATTTCTCTAACTTTTTACAAAGTAAAAACAAAAAATTATGTAAATTTTTTTTAATTGAAAACAACAAAAATTCAAATTATGTAAAAATTGAGAACAATTTATAAATAAATATTCATTTGATAAGCAAAAACAAAAAATAAAAAAATAAAATAAATATTATAAATACATATACATATAAACAAACGTATAACTTAAATTATATATACATAAATAAAATATTAATTAAATTTAAAATAAAAAACCCTTATGTAATTTTTTGTAAAAAAAAAATCATAAAGAAAAACACACATACCACAACATTTTTTTATTATAAAACGATATTAAGGAAATTCCTCACCTAAAAGACTTTCCTTTCACTAACACACACTCACAGACAACAAACACATACATATTATTGCTAGAAGTTTAAAAATTTTTGCATAATTAAATTCTAATTAAAAATTATATAAAACATTTCACTCTTTTAACAAAAAAAAAAAAAATAATAATAAACCTAAACACACTCTCTTTCCTCAGTCGTCCTTTTCCTCTCTAAACAAACTCACTCTCACTTTTTACAGTCTACTTTTTTATCCCAATTCATAATAAAATGCAAAAAATTCTGTTAATTTTTTTATAAAAAAAATATTTTTAGTTTTTCAGACAAGTTATTAATTTTAAGTATAAATAATTTAATTTGTTTCCAATCCGTAAAAAAAGCTAAAATAAAACTTGTATGTTGCTGTAATTTGTTTGTAGCTTTTAATTAATTGACAAATATTTTATATTTTAAATCACAAACTTAATTTATATAATTTTATTAATTTTAAAATAAAAAAAAAATTTATAAACAAATAAATAATGTATAATCAATGTTTATTTTTTTAGGAATAGTTACATTTTCCTTTATTATAAAAATAAACAAGAACAAATTATTAAATAAAAACAAAACAAAATATAAATTTATAATTATGTTTCTCATTATTATTAATTATATAATTAATTAATTATTAATACAATAAAAATGCATTAAAAATGATGAAATAAAAACAGATTTATTATGTAGCAAAATATATCAAATTTGTTTCATTTCCATAATTTCAAAGTTAATCGAATCCCGAAATTGGTTAACAGGTTTTTTACTTTTCGAATAATATTTATTTTTGAATTATTCGAAATGCCAATATTTTCAGTTGGTTAACCGGTTAAGCAACTTTTTTTATATTTCTTATTTTTCTAGTATCTTATAACAAATTACACCCACAAAGTACACTGAGTTTTCTTTAAAGGGCATAAATTGTTACAATAGATGTTACAATCGCTTCCCCCTCTTAATATGCCAAGAGGTTATAGACTTTGTCGTATGAGAATCATTTCAATTCAGATGGAGATTGTCATGTAAGAAGAGAAAAGCGAATACATACAAATGCTGTATGTACATATTTCATTATTATTTTAACCACATTTTCAAGAATACATGGACATAATTTTATTAAATCGATTATGTATACAACACTTTAATCTGGAATCTAGAACGATATCTTTATTAATAATTATTTTAATGCAACTATTTTTAACGAAATTTCATATGAAAATTTTTGAAAAGTTTTCCAATTGAGTGGAAGTCGGTCATAGTGTCGGGAAGTGGATCTTCAAAGTTTGTTGTAGAGAATTATAAGGGCAATATGTATGTAAAATATTTACACTACACGTTAAAAATTAAATTTGCACTTTTCCCATGTAAATATTTGTTGGAGAATTATATATAATAAGTGAATACCAATTTCATCATGTCTTTAATTTTACATAACTTCATACCTATAAGTTTTTTGGACAAAAAATTGGAACATTTATGTAAAGAAACCTTCCAGAAAAAATAAAAATTTCATATATGTAGAAAAAAGATGAAAATTATTCTTGACGCATTTTCGACCAAAAAAATTATTGAGGTATTAACCTCAATATTTTTTAATTTGGTAAAAATTTTTGCCAAATTATGATCGTAGCAATAGTTTGGACATATATTCAACATTTTGTCTTAAGATCTTGCAAAATTTTGAACGTTGAAAATTTGAAAGCAAGTTAGTCGAAAATTTTAAGAAAAATGTAGCACATGCCAATAAATTTTTTAAAGGAATGATCATGGGCCTTAAATTTGTGGAAAAGTTTTTCAAGTTGAATATTAAATAAACATTTGAAACGCGGTTAAAAAAATTAAATGTTCAGTATACCCCATTTTGTACTCATATGTACATCCATAGAGCCTTCTTGAAATCCAAACTCAATAAGTTATTACGCAACATTACTTACTATCACTATATTAAATTTCAAGCAAATCCATTAAGCTTAATAAAACTTACATATTTATTTCCTAAAAAAAGTTTATTTTGCCCCATTGTGCATTATAAAAATATATATACTAAATAGTTTATTACATTTATAACAATAACTATTTGCATTTCAAACAAAATAAAACTTCATTTTCACAACATTTTGTATATGGAAGAGTTTGAGAGTAAACCTCATTGTTCGTAATATTGCTCAAAAACAAATGTATCGGTGTCATGTTTGTATACATGTTATTACGCAAAAATGAACACAATCTCACACATAATCCAAAAAAATTACAGAGGTTTGTAATCTAGTCGTACAACAATGAACAGTAGAGCAAAATAAAAAAATCCGGAAATAAATGATTTTCTTTTAATAAATTTATCTTTTATTTAAAATGGTCTATGACCAATAGATAAGATTAGATTATGGGGTCTCAAAATAGAAATAAAATATCTCAATGACCGAGGCAGTGATGCCAAAAATTCCTCCAAACTCCCAAACAAAATTTTTTTTAATAAAAAAGTTCTTTATTTCTAAAATTTCTTAAGACTTCAAAATAAAATATTTCGATTTGTGTAAAAAAATAATTTTTTTAATTGAAAATACAATTTTTAAATGTTTCTTCTAAGGCTTCTAGGATTTCTTAAATATTGCGTTATGCCAAATTTCATCCAACGAAGGAACCAAATGTAACACATTTATTTAAAAAAACATTTTGCTTCACTATGCACTATAATGCGTGATAGTGCAACAATCGTTTACATAAACTGTGGCAACGCCTCATAACATTTACACACATTTTATTTTGCAATAAACATTTTATTTTCACACAAAAGAAATTCTTTCGCATGAATAATGAAAAGAAATTAACAAAAAAATGATATTTTAATGCTCCGTATTAAAAAAAAGCATAATATTTGTGATATACAATATCAGTGTACTTTGTTGCATGAAGGCGGTTGTTATTATATTAATTCGCCGACCGAATAAAGAAACAAAGTTGTGACTTTGATATGTTAATTTTGTACTATAAACGCATAATTATATGTGTCATGTTACTTTTTGTACGTTATTTTGTCGTATAAAGCACTTTAAAATCTATAATGAACTTGTGATATCACATATTTTGAAAACAGTTTAAAAAAGTTTAAAGAAATTTGATATAGTTTTTATTTTTATTTTTTTTTTAATATTTAAAACTACATTTTTGAATGGGATACAGGGAAATGGCATTCCCCATCCAAACGAAATGTTTAATGTGTTAAAGCTTTTTTACAAAATATAAAATATTAGAGACCACAACGTTTTCATTTTTCGCGCTAACTGCTTAGCCAAACAGTGATGTCACACAAAAAATTCGATAATCAACAATATTCTGTCATATGAATTTTGATGATCTCATATTCTTATTTATAGTTTAGAGATGAATAATTTATATAGCATTCTTTTTGTGATTAAACAAAATTATTGTTAATAAATTAACAATGATATATTGCTCTTAATATAGTTAAAATACTGAACAAAATATTTCATGGTTGTTAGCACTTAGTTACAACAAAACTATTGCTATTAAAACAATATATTATATTAAATTTTTGGACACAACCATACTATGGTGGAATGACGAGTAAAACTGGATAGAATTAACAGGAATAGATAGTTGTAATTTGAGGACATTGTGTAAGACACGTTGGGGATTTTATTGTTCGTGTCATTTTTTCATAAACCCTTTTAAAAGGAGAGAATTTGAAAACTTTTTTAGTGACTTAATGTGAGGTACATTATAGACCGATCACAATTTAATTTGATTAAGTCATTCAAAATAAGTATAAAATACGTTCATGTCGAATTTCACAACGAAAAATATTTGTAAGGCATTTGTAAGCGTTTAAAGAATTTTTAAGAGTCCTTTATGGGACCTATGGGAAATAATTGACCGATTTTTATATAACTTGTTAAAATTATTAAGATTACTAGAAAAAACGTGTATGTCAAATTACATCATGACACAAATATTTTTAGGTTTTTTAAAAATTAGATCCAAATGTGTTACTATTTTCACCAAACACTGTTTTTCGTGGTGTATTATAACTGCAAAAGGGTTACTTGCGTACTTGCTGTATCGTAAGGGGCAGTAAAGTCTTGTACTATTTCGGCGTGTTACAGTTTGTGACTACGATACACTTAGTGTCATTAAAGTTTATCATGGAAACACATACAAATTCTTTACTGTCTCCTTACGATACACTTGGCACCGATAAAATATATAAACTCTGTAGGTTGTATTATCAGACCATGTTCCAAAAAATTTGATTATCTTTTTAAAATTTGTTGCCTCACACTAAAATGAATGCTACAAATGTATAATTTTTCATTAAAAGTGAAAATGATTATGAAATGTTTTGTAGCTTAAAATAATAATTTAAATCACTATTGAAATAGATATTACATCTGGCAATAATAAATTATATTATTTAATGGTAATGACAATTTTGACGTACTAAATATTCATTTGGGGTTAGTGAAGATGTGAACCGCAGATAACACTGTATAGTATGTTATACAAAAATTGAATTTTTGAAATGGTTATATTTAGTACATTTTTTAACCTCTCAGTGACATTATGCAAGCGCAAACGATAATAAACTAAAATTATTGTGAATGTTTTCCGTTATGCAATTGACAAAAAGTATAGTATATATTAAGGTGAACAATTAATTGCATATCTATTTTTAAAACCGGAAAAATTCATGTATTCACTTCACATTATGGCTTTTATCCGGGTTTTCAAAGTTTGGTTTTGACAACTTCAAGAAAATAAGTTCAAAAGTAATGATTTAAAAAGCTTAAGCCGAATATATATCTTACATTATAATAGAAAAAATACACTTTCTAATTAAAACAATTTAAATTTAGTAAATATTTTTAACATTATTAATACCTATTATATTCAACTTTAGTACATTATAAGCAGTCCAATGTCGATAATTCTAAACAAATTCGGAAAAAACGAAATCATCCTGTGACTTTCAAACACGTTGCTCACATTTTACGAAGACATAACATAAAAAAGCCAAGTGTAAGTCTATGATCCAAAAACAGCATAAAGGATATTAAGTCTAAAATTCGCACAGGTATAAATAAAAAGAGAAGAGGAGTTAAAAAATGTACTTTTCCTTGATGAAAAAATACAATAAAACGTATCGGATTCATATTTATGTTATTTGTACGAAATCTAAAATTTGTTTTGTTCAAACAAAAATGAATAGCACAATATATAACGAATTGCTTTAAGATGCTCCTCTATCTTTTATAGATGAAAAATTAGATAAAGATTGCATATTGCAGCAAGCTAATGCATGTTTCTAAACAGTCTAAATTATTATTCTTGTTTAATTTTTTAATTCTTTAAAAAAATCTTGCGTTTATAGGAATATGCACCAGTTTAAAATATCTTATTAAATCATCTTTCAGAAAATTGTAAACATATTTCCTAAGAAAAAGTTTTATAACTTGAAAAGATTAATTCAACTCAATTCAATTCAGATTCAATTTTATTTTAATTTTATTTTCTTCCTTATTTCAATAAAAATAATATTAAATAATACATATGAATAAAATCGTATAAATATTTTAAGTAAAATTTGTTTGTTTGTTTGTTTGTTTTTTTTTCTAACAAAATAATAACAATTAAGTACTATTTACAATAGAGGAGATACCAAAAACATAATATTTATATAACTTAATTAATTAATGTTTAATTTAAACATAGAACCAATCTCTAGGTACGTTTTTCAATAATTGATTGGCCAATTTACCAAATTCCATGGCTAATTTCTTTTGCAACTGAGACTGCATAGCCTCCAAAACGACGCGTCCATTATCGCGCAAGAACAAATTAGTGGCTTCAACTGTAATGAAAATAATTTTTATAATTTGTTCTTAATAATATAAAATATTTAAAAAACTTACGTAAGATACGATTATTATTGAAAGCGTTAGAAATCTTCATGTCAACTTTGTCCACATTGATTACAATACTGAGAGAGTCAACATGTAAATAAGTGGCGCCATTCTTTTCATTTGTTGACACTTTACCAGTCAAATCGGCTACACAACCATCTATAAAAAATAAACATAATTTATTTTATAAATTATATAACAAATTAGCAGATTCGGCAAACTTTTGCCAAAAAATTTAGGGCGTTGCTGGCCCTAAACAAACAATAGTGTAATATTAACACACGATTTAAAAAAATATTAGTAATTCAAATTCGTTTTATATGAAGGGTACCTCTCCCCCTTATCCTATCAGTCCTATATTTTTTCAGTGATGGTGTCTCTAGTAGCATAACTTCTGAAAGATTTTAAGACTCTAGCTGCAATTCTTTTGATTTTCATTAATTTATATTTGATTGGTATGAGACTAACCACTCCCCCTTATCCAGTAAAACAGTTCTTGGAGGAAGTAAGAATTTCTTGCTGTAGTAACTTTTTATATATTCGATATATAATCCAGGTATTTGCTACCTGGATCTCTCGAAATTTTTATAGCATATGTTACTTTCGGGTATATAGGTATCATTTTATGAAAGTTTCATCAAAATTGGCTCAGCCGTCTTGGAGTCTATACGTAACATACATACATACATTCATACGTACATACATACATACATGGATACATCCTATTTAATATATATAGATTTTAAATTTGTTTACATACCGAATACAGCATGGAAATCACCACCACCCGAGGCAGGTATGATCAACAAAACACCCGAACTGGTATATTTGGCTTCAATTTTCAATTTTGGCATAAGAATTTTAGCCTCAAAAGGTTCGCCATTATCACTGAGTTTCATGGATTTAACTTGGAAATTACTGGCACCAAACACTTCCATATTTTTCAATGTAATTTTATAACCTTGAGGACCATCGGTCAACTGTAAAGCCAATGTATTCATTTTGAAAGGTTCTACCGATGGTAACTGTATAAATAATAGAAAATAAAGAACAAATTATTATTGTGACAACATAAAACCTTGATTTTTGTTAAATCATTTTGGTAAATTAATGTTAATAACTTAATTTATAATTTTGTAAAATGTTGCAAAATTGTGTATACTCATGTAATGACTTAAAATGCATTTGTGTTCATATAATTAATATTTTATTATTAAAAGAGTCATATATTATTTATTTATTTATTTATTGTTAAATATTACATGTTTTTATGATGGTTACAAGCTTAAATTGTCTATGACAAACGATTTTGAGTTCATAACAGTTTATTGAACCCCAATTATGTTGTAACAAAATTATTAAATAAGTGCTTTTTCACTTAACTGCGTTGTAACTTTTATTAAGAAGTTTTGATTTATATCGAGATATTTTTGTTAGTTATATATTTAAGGGATTTTGTACTTTAGATCTTAGATTTAATACGAAAATTACAACAGGCTCAAATTTAACACACTAATTTGACCAAAATAAAAGAGAACATATTAAATATATTCAATTTTCTTATATTGTGCCAGTTTTATTATATTGACTTCAAATCTTTCAATCTTTTAAAATCACAAAAAAGAAAGTTATAAAAAACTACACCACAGTATTTCATATGAAAAATAAACTACCGAACAGCCGGTCCGATTTCAATAAAATACATACATGGTACAAATGTGTTATATATCATTTTATTGGAAATTATAAGCAATTAATAAATAATCTTTTTAAAATCCAACTTCACGATTTGAAAAATTAAGTTAAATTAGATCGAATTTGGCAAACTCTGGTTCTCTCAATATTTAAGGTTTTGAAACTTTACTCACATTGCACAAGCGCCTAAAAAGAGGAGTATACATACAGTATAGGGCATTTAAAAAGAAGCATTTTATAACTCCATAAATTTATTTTAACCCAAGAAATATATCTATTATTCATATTATTTCATCTAAGCCACATTCATTCGGAATTTTAAAGATTAAAATATAAAGAAATTCCTTATAACATGAATAAAGGATGAATTTTTATTTGGTTTAAATAAAATAAATTATAAAGGAGGTATCAGAGTTTAAAATTTTACAAGGTTGCACCCTTATAAAGTCCATCAGAAAAGGACATGTTATAAGACATAAATCACACATAAATGGTTGTCATTTAATAATGTCTGGCACAGTTAGCTATAAATCAGAAGATTCTATAGTGTTTCGTATGAAAATAAATCTTCAACTTCCGATATTAATGAAATTTCATACATTGATAATAAAAGTGTAGGCGAGTTTAAGTTTTGGGGTTCGATTATGTGTACATGAAAGCGACTGCTCAATAGTTGGATCCCTGGGGTTATAAAAATGTTTGCAACGATCCAGATTCCTTATTTCTGAATCGTTTTAATAATTTCATATATAAATTAACTGACGGAGACAAAGAAAAATCTCTTTGTTTGGGAATTTTTAAAAAGTCCAGTTATTGAGAATTATTGTAAGAATTCTACTCCCCATCTGTTTTAGAAATATGCCATTAAATTGGCATAATGCCAAATTAAAATGGCATTAAAAGTTTCGTTTGTAAGAGAACTTCACTCCTCAGGACTCTAAAGGTAATATCTACAAGCCTAATTTCTTGAAAACTTTCAAAAGTTTGTCTTAGATATCGGTCTTTAATATTTTTCTCTTGAACTGATTTTGAAGGTTTCAAATAATAGCAAATGATCGGGCCAAATTTCATTGAGCTCTGTTAATTAGTTTGGATGTGAGCGTGCCAACAACAGACAAAAAGAAAGATTGTTCCATCAAATTCAAATTTTAATTGTTCCATCAAATTTATAATAAATATATTTTCTGGGGTCTCAAGTGATTACTTCTTGATGTTAAATATAACAGCATACATAATTAAAAAGTTTAGTATACACACTTCACCACTTGTGGTGGTAGACTAAAAATAATTCCATTCTGGCCGATTGTGCAATATTCAAACCCCAATCCTTTTATAAATTTCTGCATTTTTCGTTAATAGACATTTCAAAAAAAATGTATATTTTACATAAAACAAAAACAAAATTAATCTGTACTGGAAAATGAAATCAAGAAAAGTCTTTCTACACCACTGTGCATTTAAGTAGACAATTACATTATTTAGTTATTAGGAAGTTACATAATTTGGACAAGTTTTTTCTTTGTAATTTTATTTTATTTCTTTAGGTTTATTTCCTTTTTGTTTGAAATGTACAGTTACAATAACAATTTATTGTTGCATCAATGAGTGTGGCACACAAAATTATTGTTGCTTTAGTGCTTTTACCACTAACTCACTGACTGAGTAACTCAGTTTAATAAAAAAGTAAAGAAAATTGCATTTACTTATGATTTTTTGTTGTGATGAAAAACTAGTTAATATTTATATTAACTATTTTGGAGCGTATTAAGTTTTTTGTTGTAAATTTCCTTCAAAACAAGTTTTATTAATGATGGATGATGGAAATTTTCAGAAATAATTATTTGGAAATTATAATTGAAAAAAAAAAAAAAAAAATAAAAACAAAAGCGAATCCAAAAGTTTTTAAAATCTGATAAGTTTAAGTATGAAAAATTAATTAAAGTAGATAAAAGTTTTGATGATGTTCATTATACTGTGTATTATTTTATTGTTATAAGTATATATTTATCCAGAGTAATGCTATTAAATTAATATTTAGTTTAAGCTTTTAAGCTATTTAATTCATAATACTTTTGATTGCTCTATTGCCGTTACTCAGTGTTGCCAATTTAGACATTTATTGGCTAAATTTAGTCATTTTCTGTCTCGTTAAGCCACCGAAAATTTAATCTTGCCATTTAATATTTTTAGAAATATTTTAGCCATTTTTCTTCCTCTTTAAATTAAATTTTGGTTAAATGCGAAAATTATTCTTTGTAATAAATCAGTCTTAAAAGGATTGTTTTTGAAATAAATTTAGAATATTTTTTTCCTATAGGAACATTTAAAAATATGAAAAACAAGATGATTATCAATTAACAAGTCAGTTTCCACGATTTTGGATCTTAAGAATAAAAAAGAAAAAGAAAAGCGAATAAAGTGAAATAAAGCCATAAAGCTAATATTTTCAGTAATTTTTTTGTTTAATATGAATTTATGATTTATGAAAAAATAATAGCATTTTTTGTTTAATCTGTTCAATAAATAACCTCTTTTCAACAAATGTTCAAATGTAAATGAATTACTTTAAATTTTTTAATAAATTTTTTTAGCCATCGGTTTTAGAATTTTTAAAAAATTTCAGCCGCTACTTTATAATAATGCTCCTCATGAATTGGCAACACTGCCGTTATTTTTCAATATTTATTTAAAATTTGATTAAAAAAATAGTTTTCAAGAACATTTTTATTTTACAGATTTATAAAGCATTTTAAATAAAATTTTATTGAGTCGTTTATATTTATTTTTTATTAAATTTTATTTTACATTGACCTTTAAAACTGAGGGAAATATTAACATAATTAACAAGACAAATATCAATACCGATATTTAAATATTTTCAAGAGAAAAATCAATAAAAAAATATTGGTACATGTAAAAGTGCAGCCGTTGAATACTACGCTTATTATAGATCATTTTTATGAATGGTCATTATGAAGACCATTGGGAATCGTTGCAATGAAAATGTTCTGAATTTAGTCTCTTACTGCGATATGTCGGTTGTAGTTTGAATCGAATAATTTAATTTTTCGTTTTCAACAACAAATATCTTTCCAATTTGGTCATATATTATCTAAATTGGGCCATTTTCACATGCCTTTAGATAAAAATAGGCCAGGATATTCCACAATAATTTTTATTATACCCAATAGTAGACTATAATTTTTTATAGGATGTATGTCCTGGAATCCTTATTAAAATCTTAAGTATTATATGATGATAACGTAATAATAAAATAATTGAGATTTAAAGAAAATTATCAATGCAGAGGCTCAACATTGAACAAATCATAAAACTTGTTATCTCTTGTTAAAATTTAAATTTATGAATGACCCTCATATAATAATACTAAAATTTTCAAAGTATTTTTTAAGGGGGATTAATGTAGGAGCTGGTAGAAATTATGAATCGACGTCGATATATTTCGCATATGGGTTTTGGCATACATTTGCCTTAATTTGACCAATTATTTTTATTTATACGCTTTAATTTGATATTTGGAAGATGTATTGTATGGGACCTATGCTATGAGAATAGCATAGGTCCCATAGACGAAACCTCATATAATTTTGAACATCGTTTTAGAATATCATAAGACTTATTTGTGACAATATTCTTTAATATATACTTAAAAGTGATGGTAGAACACTACTTTAGGCACCACCACTATGGTAGTGTAGGGTATAATAATTTTTTTAAATAATGTTGGCTATATTTTTTTCTACTGAACCGATTTTAAGATTATGGTAAAATTTAAATTTTTATTTAAATCCATTTACTTTTAAAGATCTTATCTAGAATTTTGAAATTGAGATATATTCTATAACTTGCTATCAACTGACCAGATTTTTTTAAGTATAAATTAGCAAATTTCATTGGGCCATAACAATAAATGACAATGCCAAATTGTATTCAGTTATATTAATTAGAGTGGATTTGAACGTTAAAGGGGTCTTATATTCGTTTTTGTTTGCCTTACGGATGTTAATGTCATCATTCTCCGGTTGTTGTGGTGAAATTGTGCAAAATCGGATCATAAGAAAAAGTTTATAAACCTAAAATTTTAAAAACATAATTTAAATTTTTATAGATTTGTATAGATTTTTTTCCGAAGAAAATTATTTTTATATAATTATTTTAATATATGCAAAATCAACGGAAGTTAATTTTATTTACTGACCAAAAGTCATTATTTTATATAATCATCAATTCTAAATATTATTTCACTTTTGACCTTTTTCTGAATGTATAAGGTCATATTTTTATTGTGCTAAATTAAAAAAAAACTTACCTCAATTTCAGGGATACCACGTGCTAAAAATGGTTTTAAATGTTCCAAAGAACCCATAAAACATTTTATCAACTCAGGATCATCTCTTCTACATGGTTTAATGTATTCAGCTGAAATCAAAAAATAAATAAAAATTACAAAACAAATAAAACTTAAAAATGAAACAAGTCGGTCAAGCCCATGTATATAATACCCTACGTCACAATGTTGGTTAAAATGACTGCTACGAACAATTTGTAAATGGGCCTCACATAACTTGGATTTCTTTGTGCTTAAATGCGCATTTAAAAAATGTTTTTCTTGAAGTTTATTTGGGAATTAGAAAAAATACAGACCGGCCTTCATATAATTTTTTACACCAGTTTTTAATTACATTTTATTAATTTGACCAAATATAATACACGTATATGTGAGATTTATGCGTATGGGATCAATGAGAAATAATTTTGCACATCGTTTAAGAGTATCATAACACTTACTTTTCAAAATTTTATGGTCAAAACCCCAATCTAGGGGACAACCAATATCAAAATAGTACTACATGTGACTTGTACTTTGCGAACTAGGTTTACATGGACACATGGACAGACTGGTTAATCGACTCAGAAATTGATTTTAAGTCTAACGGTTTACTTAAAAGGTGGTGCACACAAGTACCAAAATCAACGTTGAACATAGTTGATTTGAGATTGAATAATTTTTTTCATTTAAGTTTTTAAGTTTGAAATGAAATAATATTGTACATATTAGAATCTTTCGATATTAATATATAAAATTATACAACAATAAGTTTTTAAAATTACATTTAAGTAGTAAAATTTCAATAATATTTTCAAGAAACTATATTTATTGTAAAATAATGTTAAATTAAAATTTTTATCCATATAGCAAAATCATAGCTAAAAAGAGTTTAATTATTTGTATTTTATTTTATTTCGCATTGATTTTTTTCTCTGTGTGGTAGCTCATTTTTTCTGCCCGTTACAAACAACTGCACGATATAGTAATAATTCCTACCATCTGCGATGATGTAGGGTATTAAAATGTGTAAACAATAAAAATAAAATACCAATAACACAATTCTTAATTATTATAATCAATAAAGCGATGTTCATTAAAATTTTGGTTTCACGTTTTCTTTTCACACCTTAATTGTCCGAAACATTAAGATATTTGGATGCTTTTGAAAAAATGTAGAAAATAAAAATAACGTATTTAAAAAAAAAAAATTATACATTTAAAACTCGTTTATGTCCATGTACCAACTAAAATAAATTTTTTAATTCAACTTCCGTATAAATTAGTGGTCAATTCCACATTTTTTTACTTTTTGTTTTAAAAAATGCGAATTTTTTTTAATACAGGTTTTAAGTTCACTATGTCTACGAACTGTTATTATTTTTTGCGAAAAAAATATAAAAAAGTAAAAAGGTAATAGCCGACTTCATAATACCACATAACGATGCAGTCATGAAAAATTATAGATCGACTCTCTATAATTTGATTTTAAGATTTTTCCTTGTATGAAACATATATACAGAAAAAAAGGAAAATCAATGTTGAACATAGTTGATTTTATACAATGTTAATTTTTATTTCTCTTAAAATTGGTGATGAGGAGAAATAATATTGCACATTTTAGATAATAAAAAAAATTAAATTACTTAAAAAAATCAAAAAATTTCAAAATTTCATAGAAGAATAAACTGATTTTTTTGTTCTTCTTGAAATTTTACTTGGAGCTTCAACCATTTAATCGAGAAATCTCTAAAATTGGGACCGGTAGAAAGTTTAAAACTTTACATGGCTGGACATCGTTAAATCTCTTCAGATAATTATTCTGAATGAAATAAGTTTCATTCAATTATTTCTGTGCCACGAACATCTGCACAAACACATAATACCCAACCAATTCTGGTAGTGTACGTTATGAAAACCTTAAACTTGAGATTTATTGTAAATAAATGCAGATATCACACTAATTAGCAAAAATTTTTTGTTTTAAATTAATAATAAATAGAAAAAATGTCTAATATTGGGAAAACCCATTTTTGTTAAATAAATTAGTAATGGTTAAGATAAAGTTCCACTATGTGTTACTTCTTTTAAAAGTTTTATAGCAAATAATTTTAGATTTTCGTAGAGCTGGTTCGTAGAGCAATTTTTCGACTTTTTAGTTAAACTTAGTTTAACAGCCATTTAACTTTATCTAGGAAAAACAGTTAAGTACTAATTGAGTTTTTGAGTTGCCGATTAAAATGCTGTCAATTTTGAAAATATTACCATATTTGGATATAATATGATTTGGTATACCTTAAAATATTCTTAAAAATTTGGTAGTACTTTCAATTTTTTATATATAATATAATTTTTTTTATTTCATAACAAAAAAACTACTTTTATTTGTAAAAAATACAGTCTATTGGACGCAAAATGAAATTTCGCAAATCACAAAACACATTTTATAATAATTTTGTATATATTTTTCTATTTTAAATTATTTTTTTTATTTTTAAAAAGTTGACATTTGTAATTTTAGTTTAACTGAAGAATATTCTCTAATTAAACCTTGTTTTACTACACATAACTCAAAAATGTTAGTTATCTACATCCTAAAAACTGGCTCTTAACATATTAAAAATCAATAAAATTTTTCAACATTAAAAAAAAATTCAATATTTTATCTACTAAAAAATTGTTACCAATTTTAATCCGAAAAGTATTAAATATATTATCAATTGATACAGAAAATATCAAAACCACTTTAATACACTAAAATTGGTATAGGTCAGGTTCAAACCATTTAAAAAAGCAAAAAACAAAAACATTAAATAATTTCCATCTCAATAAAAATATACCTTAACAAAAGATCACGAGTCTATTATAAAAAGTTTACGGTATTCACTTGTTTTTATTATTTTTTCTGTAAAATTAACGTTAAACTATAATTTACAGCTTCACTAATATTTGAATATTAATATATGATTTTTCACCTTGACTTTGTATTTCATTTTAATGACTTTGAACTCTTTATTGATTTAATAATAATTTTTGATTTATTTATTTAAATTTTACCGGCCGTTGTTTTGTTACATAATCACATAATCTAATAGTAATATTAGATAACATTCAAATATAAATCGATCTGTTATGCAGTTTCTAATATTTCAAGTCCAAATCTTATTTTTTTAACTTGTTGTCAAATAAAATTTGTTTGTTTTTGATTCACAAAAGTCATTAAGAAAATCAAATAGAAATCGTTTACTTCCTTATATTTTTGAGATAAATTTATTTGTAATAATGACGATGACTAGAAGAAAATTAAAATAATAAACAAAAAATATTTAATGACCAAAAATAAATAATTAAAAAATTAAATAAAAGTTTTAGAAGACAAATAACATTTAAGTGGATAATATGCTGTTATATAAGTTATTTATTATACAGTATAATAGGTTTTTTGTTTAAGTTCTCACAAATATTATAACTTGACAAGTTCTAAAATTAACATTCTGTTTGCACAATATTTTGAAAAAGAAAGTTTCACTGAGATTTATTAACAAAAATTTTGGATACGAAGCTTATAAAAGTTTTAAATTTTATATACTTTATCACTTCAAGTGGTGAATTAATTTTGTCATTCCATGTGTAACGCTAAAAATGAATCATCTCAGACCCACAATAGTTGACAGAACTCAATGAAATGTGGCCTGAGTATTTTTTATAGTCCAATATTACATCACACGCATTTGTGATGGAGAGAGGAATCTTCAATTCAATTCGAAGCCGAATTTTGCATTCCTACTTGTTTTAAATGAAATTGAAACTAAGCACATATAAAATGCAATATTCGGTTAAGACCCTACATCATGATGTATAACAAGTTACGGACCAACTTTTGCATACTTATTTAAAATATGTTTATTTTGTGAGATTTCTCACATTTGAGTAGATTGTCAGAAGTACATATTAAATAAAGAATATTGGAAATCATGAATCGATCCTCCAAAATTAGTTCATGATGTTTTCTGGTTATATAAATCGTAAATATAGTATATTCTGAACTTGGACCAATCTCTACCGAACGAACTTTATAATTGCGATCTGTAGAGTGTTTACAACGTTATACGGACAAACAGAGTGGGATTTTGAGTCGATTGAAAAAAAAAACAGAAAAACAATTTTTTTAATTCCAATATAACTGTCATTAAACGACGTGTTTCATGTCTAAAAATCTAATATGAATAAGTACAGAACCTCTTGAATTCGAATATTTTAATTTATATAATTTTCCAATTTTTTGTGTTTCAATGTACGTGAATATAAACTGAAAAAGTTAGGGATTGTTGCAAGGTGTAAATAAAATAAAAGAGTTTTAATGAAACGGATTTAATTGAAACAGTAATTATCAAACAAAATCCCAGTTCAAACTGGGAAGGACCTATATTAACATTCTAAGGGTCATTATTACAACTTGCCTTTATTGTTCGAAATAGTAAAAAGTAACTTTAATTAAAGCGAGAAATAACAGATAATACCGATTACGTTGGACAAATAATTTGTTCATAATGGCAATTCTCTTATTTGATTCAAAAGAAAATAAACAACAATTTTCTAATTTTTGTGGGAATATATTGTTTGTAAAAATTAATAGAGTTAAAAAATGAAAAAAAAATGCTCAAAATATATGTTTATGGAAACAAAATTAAAAAAAATATACATTTTTCATATTGTTGTCATATTTTATATAAACCTCACTATAAAATTTAAAGGTAAGATGAACTTTTTGCTGAAAGTAAAGTTATAACAAACAATTACTTCTTATCTGTCCGATAGAATTATAACTAAGAACATAAATAACAATAGTTAATATTGCGAAGTTGTAATAATGGGCCTAAGGAAAATATTTTCTAATCTTATAAAAAATAGTTTTCAGTATTTGTTTTCAATTACTGAAAACTTTATTTTTAAAATTTTATTACGAAACAAATCCACGATTTGTGTTAAATATGTGTTAACAACCTTATCTAAAATTTGTTTCCTTATAACTATAGATTTTGAATATAGAAATGTTTTAAGTTTTTAAAATGTTTCTAGTAGTCTCTTAAAATCACAGAGTTTTATATAAATAAGGCACATAATAATTAATTTCCATTTACAAAAACAGAAACTTACGTATTTCTCTATTTTGTTGGGCAAGAATCACTTGGAAAACGGCTAAACACAACACAAACTTCCACATTTTGAATTTATTAATTTAAATTATATTTTTATATAAAAATTATTATTTCACTGAATTTTATATCCTTTTGCTATAATTTATTTTAAATAATTTTATTATAATTTATTTATAATTTTAATTTTTTAATTTTATTAATTTGTTTTTAATTTTATTTTATTTATGTCCGTTCACATTGAGTTGAGAATTATATCTGTCTTAAAGTTTCAACATCATCGCAATATAAATAAAATAAAAAAACGTTAAAACTCAGAAACAAAGTTAAATTTAATAAATGTACAACTAACACAACAACAATAACAAATAAAATTAAAAAAACAACAACATTTAAGCTTTAAACAAAAACATAAAAGTGGCAACAATCAAGCTTTATACGTTAAATAAAAATCACCGCTTCATAACTTATCGAACATGCGCCGCCTGCCGACTTGTTAGCCAACCTGTCTGTATGCCTGTACTTACTCACCTAGAGAAGCGTGCAAAACTCGCATCATAATCAAAATCATGGTAAAAGACTCAAAAACTTGAATTTAATTTATTTCATTTCAATATTTGGAAGAACGATTTCTTGAAATGTTTTTTATGAGGCGAGTTCTAGTCGGCAAAATATAAAAAATTAAACGAATATCGATCTTCAATAGTTGTGTGAATATCTTCAATATATTTAATAGTTGTGTGAATTTTATGAAGATGTTATACAATTGAAAAATGAATGTTTTTGATTTATAAATTGCTAAACGATTGGTCCGATTTTTGTGAAATGTTTATAGCGAATTTTATAAAAGCAGAAAATAAATTTCAATTATGGTTTGAACATTTTTTATCCAATTTCTTTCCTATAAAAATTTACTAATATAAGTAACCATTCTTATGGTATTCATAGTCAAATGGAAAGATCTATATTTATGATCTATGAATCGATCAAATATGAATCGATTTTCTTAAATTTTTTTGCACATATGAATAATAAGGAAATTCTAAGTGCACTTTTACCGGAAGGTTCCTTAAACTCCCATCATTATTTTCAGGCTTTATTCAATTGAAATGGATTTTCGAAAGTAGGTCTGTTTGAGAACTACTGTTATTTGTGAACGGATCTTTTAAGATTTGCAACAAAACGAATTAAAGATTAAAACCCCATTCCCGGATGACATTTGTATGAGAGCTATCTGCAATGTTAGATCGACCATAATTAGTTTTTAGTTTCGTTTTAAGCTGTAAACTCTAAGTATAGAGTGTTCACACCTTTTCGTGGGTTGAGAGAAGAGTTAAAAATTTTGCTGAATTGTTTGGAGTAATTTAATATTTAGGAACTCCATGTCGGGAAGAGACTTTACATGGAATTTAGATGTAATAGTGCCCTGAGCGTAATATTTTTAATTTATTATGATTTAAAAAGCAAGTTACAATTCAGCTATGCCGAATCTTCTATACCCACTACCATAAATAAGTATTATAGATACACATGCACACATCATCTCACAAACGTATACAATATATAAAAGTTTTCCTAAATAAATAACACAGTAACACTTAATGAATCATAAAATCAGTTATATTTTAGTCCATAAATATTTTCTACTGAAACGATTTTGATAATTTTTAGAAATGGTAATGGCAAAATTTCATTCTAATTTGTTCATTTATAATTGACAAATTTACGAAAGTTCTTCGCTTAAATTTAGAGGTTGCCTTAGATTTTATCAATAACAACCCCATGACCCATGAGTCTGACATCAGTCAGTAACTTTTTTCATACAGTCCCGATATTTAAAAAAAAATTCAAAGAAACTTTAACTAATAACCTGGTAAAATTTCTTTAAAATCGGTTCAATACCATGGAGTTGCAACAGAAGAATGATTGTTAAGCACGAAATAAAATTCACCACTTGTATTGAAAGAGGGTATAAAAGTAATCAGAATAGATAAAAATAAATAAGATTTTAATTTATATTATATGATACTTATTACGTACTGAAATAACAACGCAATTTTGATTAAAATAAATTTTTGAAATCCCTTTTTGGGTAAATGTTTAAAATAACTGTATTAACGAATATCAGGCTGTGCCGAATACTTAATCATTTTTTCCACAGCGATAAAGTATATATATAATGGCCAAATGTGTTTTAATCTGATTGCTTTAAATGCTAAAAATAAGTTATTTATTAGAATTTTAAGGTTGTCTCTGATATCGGTCAAGAATTTTTTTGTAAAGAATATGATATTGCTATTTTTAAGTAGCGATCTGCGTAGGAAATCATTTTTGCATTATTCCATTGACCTACGACCATTAATACTTAAAGAATTGAACAGTCCAACAACAGTCCAACAGACCGGTGGACGGACATAGATAAATCGGCTAAGATTGTGATGTGATAAAAGAGTATTTAGTTATGGGGTCTTGGAAGATTTCCTTCTGAAATTTAACAATAAAGTCAATATCTATTAAATAATGAATATAAAATATGTTTTTAAACTGTTAAAGAAATTATAATTTAAAAATGGGATAATAAATAATAGATACTTTAACCTTGAAAGGCTACAAATAGATGTTTTAACCCTGAAAGGCTGTAAATTCCAGAAATTCGTATTTATTTGATCTTTGCAAATTGCAAACAAAGCTCGATAATATTTGATTTTGTCTATCGCAAATCTTAGTCATAAACAGAAATATTGGACTGATTGATCGATAAGTGTTTAATTTAACAATAACTAATTGTTTAAAAATATTTGGTTGTTTTAACACAAATATTGACAGTTTTTCAGAATACAATTAAATTGCAATTTGTATTGAGATTTTACATTGTTTAATAAATTATTTTATATTTTGTTTTTATTTTATTTTTGTTATTGTCATTTTTTTAATAAAATTTCCGCACCTAAACAATAAAATCTATTGTATATTTAACTTATTTTGTATATTAATAAACAATTTGCTCTAAAGATGACAAATGTGAATGGATGTAAATCTTTTTCAATAATTTATATTTAAATATCTCACTGTCAAAGTGTTAAATAATATTAAATATTTTATAAAGTCGATATATTTTTTATGAAAAAGTATAAAAAACAAATAATTATCTCGTGAGATTTTATTTTGGTAATTTTTATTGTATTTCAAATAGAATAGTTTAGATTAGATTTAAATGACGGTTTAAATGACGGATTTCAAAATGTTTATATAATTATTTTATTTTATTTAAAGAATTTTTTAGTGAACAAAATATAGAGCCGATAAGACCAGGGGGAGGGATACTCCCAAACAAAGGAAATCATGATTAACGATATTTAAACACAGTTCAAAATTTGCTTCCAAACAGTTTTACTGGAAAAAATGTAGGACGGATAGGATCAATGGAAGAGATAGCGAAAGATTCTCATTAAAATTTTATATTCGTAATAAATAGCGTTCGTACTAACGGACGTCCACTGTAGTTATATGTTACTTAATTTCTTCTACAACACTGTGCAATCTGGTACATACCCAATATTTTTCAAGGAGGAAAAAACGATTTTCAAATTAGTCTACAGGTTTGACCGTATCTGGTCAACTATTACGTTAAACAATTTAAATTTCTTTAGAATCAATTATTGTTTTACTTGATTTTGACGTAATAAAATTTGTGTATTTTAATAATTAAAATTTTTTTAATACAAATTCATGTTATTTGCCAATTACTATCATATTTTTACATCATTTTATATAAAATATACACGGTGTGACAATTTATAATGCACAGATTATTAAAAATTTTCGATCATTAACCATATTCTGTTTGCAAAATGGATCAAAATTTTCCTATATAAATATTGTTCATCTTTTAAGAGGTAGAAAAATTAAATATTAATTATTATTCATTAGGAAACGGTGCATATTGATCACAAAGCGCTTTTTTAATAATTTAGTAACTTTGGAACTATTGAATATTTTTTACGAACATGGATATAATATTCAATAGTCTCAAACATACAGATTTATTTCCAAAAAAGCCGATTTTAAAAACTCGAAAAAAAATATTTTAATATTATTTCATATTTCTTGTTCTACTGTGCTATTTATTTTAATAATTATATATTTTTACTGTCGGTAATTATTTACCAACCCTCATAACAGTTTAAAATTCAAATTTGTAAAATGACTTCAAAGTCTAAAGTTCAAAATATAAAATTCGTCGTAAAGTTAACAATAAAATCGAAAACAATATTAAGAATCATGCAACAAAGTGTCCAATAAAACCGAATTATTATAATAATTTATTTAAACATCTTTAGTTATAATAAATTATTTCGTTTTTATTTTATTTAAACTTGTTTTTTTTTTTCTTAAATATTTTTTCCTGTCATTAGTAAAAATTCAAACAAGGAAATACGAAAAAATTAAAAAAAATCGAAATTAAGTTCTAAATCGAAAATGAAAGAAAAAAGAAAGAAAGAAATAAATAAATAATTAAACTAGTTTAATGTATTTCACACTTGTTTTTAGCATAAATTATAATAATTTTTGGAGTTTTCCTGTTTGAAGGTTAAAAATGATGTCTGTCCGTCTGTCTGGTTGCTATTAAAAAATTGAAAAGAATTTTAGAGTTAAATGAACAGGAATAAGTTAAAGCAAAAGATGTATAAATGTAAACCAGTTGTATTCAACAAATCGTATTAAAAAAAACTAAATATTTATTTTCCACAATATATAATTCTGGTAAGTTTTTTTTATTATTTTGTTGGTAATTTTTTTGTTATTTAATTGTTTTTTTACATGTGTAAGAATGAAAAGATTGTGATTTTGTTAATGAACTTTTATAAAAATTCTGTGAATTCTTGATATCACAACTATAAAATCAATGGATATAAGAAAATTAAATTTAAAAACAATCAAAACAAAAACAACAAAATAATAAAAATGATATAAACAAAAATTCAAAGGTCGCTTAAGCATAACCACAATTAGGTACCCTACTTATTCAATATCGATTTGTGTAATTACAAAACATTCAAATGTTATTTTAAGAAATGATTCCAATTATTTTTAAAAGACACAGTGGGCAGAATATATTTTTTATTTATATTTATATAAAAATCACAGTGAACAGTTGGGCGGAATCTAATTGTTTTATTCAGCTGACGAATTTATATAACATTTGACATGCTGAGAGCAGAGTAGCTATCAGCATGTCAAATTTTATAAAACTTCGAAATTTTAGACTCCATAGATAGTCCATTGTGTTATGTGGCCACAATTTTTTCCACAACTTATTGTTATACAACAAAAATTTACTTGAAATTAAAATGTTTAATATTATTTGCGCCATTTAGAAATAAGTAAAATTATCGCTAGTTTTTATGAATTTTGAAGAAATTAAGTATTTTTGAATTTCAAAGATATCTAGCTGAAATGTTCAGAGTTTGTGTATCTCGTCAATCCAAATAAAAGTTTATAAGCTTTTTTTTAATTTTGATCTATAGGGTCCACATTGCATATAGGCCTGAAAATCCAGGTGGTTAATTGAAAATTTTAAATCAAGCGAGCCGAATATCACCGGATATATATTAAAAAATCTTATTAAAAGTAGCTATAAGAGGATGAACAAAAATTTTATTTCATCAGAAACCAAAATTTTGCAATTCGTTAAAAATGTTGATGTACGAAAATCCTATTAAGATCATACAAGTGAATTTAGGACTCCTCCTCTACCAGCATGTAAAATTTTATATTAATGTACTCAGTTAATGCCGACTATGTAATACCCTACGCCATGATGCGGATTTGAAATATTACTGCCTGACCATCGTGTAATTGTTTCTGAAGCATCGTATGATTTGTATTTGTATAAAATACACTTATTTAAATCAGAAATATTAAATATTTATGTTATTAGTAGTCATTTTCGGAATCTGAAGATCGATCCTACTTTGTGTTTTATAGTTTTATAAGTCTTAAATATACGAAATATTATCGCAATACTAACATCTTTGTGAATTATGCAGTGCGTCTGTTTGGGATCATATATTCTTAAGTTCTATAAAAAGCAAAGTCAATATTAAAAATAGTTTTAGAACAAAACAGATTTTAAAAATTGGTCAAACATTCAAAGAAAAATTTAGGACCCAAAAGCAGTCAAAATTTCTCAAAACTTTCTTGATAATGGCAAGGAGTTGCGGTAAAAGTTAATAAAACTATATATTTTTAAATTGATCAAATAAGACATTAAAACTATAGGTTTATTATTTATTTCTTCTATTTCACTCCTTACAGCAACTTCGCCAAGATGTACAAAAAGTAAACATATATTTTTGAAGCGAAATATCACTTGAACTATAAATGATAACTAACGCCAGTTTTAAAAAGACTTCAGCATTAACTCATATAAAAATCTTTAAAATTGATTCAGAGTAAATGAAACCGTATCAGTACACGTTAGTTCCTTATACACTAAACAAAAAAATTCCAGACCCTCTACTATAAATGTGTAAAATTTCCTTGCATGGGACTAGCCCCCAGAAAAATAATTTTTCAAACAAATTTTAAGTATAATCCATTAATTATAGAATATACCCTACGATCAACCAAACTGAATAATTTCTTAAAAGTTGTATTTTAAATTTTCTCAATTTCATATAATGAAATTTTATATCAATTAAGAATTGTTGATTTTTCATGTGACCTAGAAAAGCACAAATGCGTTTTTAACGAAAAAGCGGTACAAATACCGGTATGAGTTGTTTTTTACGTTAAATTACAACCACTTAAGATTAAGAATTACGGAGTCCAAAAATACTTGAATGAAAAATAAAAACTTATAAACCAATTTATTTATTCACACAAAAACAAAACAAAAAACAATGAGCAGCAGTGTTGCCAACTCTTGGGGAGCATTAGTGGCTAAAAGTTTTAAAAATTGCTAAAAAAGTGGCTAAAATATATGTTAAAAAGTGTACACAAATTTGAATGTAAAAAGAAAAGTAGTTCATTTATATAATTATTGTAAAAACACACTTGTTGAAAGGAAAACATTAATTGAACTATTTAAACAAAAAATACTACATATAATTTTTTCATAAATGCTATATTCGTCTATGCGGAATCTTTAAAACCCTTCAATACAAATGCGTATGAAGTAAATATGTTCTGTTTCGTAAAATTCTACGGATGATATTCTCATGTATTAAGAGGCTGGCTCAGATTTCGTTCTATATCATTTAATATACTAAACCGATTTTACTGGTTTCAAATAAAAATCTTTTCAGGACAATAGCAAATATTCAGTACAAATTTCATTGAAATGTATCAATTATTGTAGATGTGAGGATGTCAATAACAAACTGGCAGACAGAGAGACAAGCGGAGAGATAGGCAGAAACACATAGTTAAAACGAATCAGATTTTGATTTAATGTAAGAATACATTATGGGGTCTTCGATTATTGATTTTTAGCTTTGATAGAAATGGCTAAGTGCAAATAAGAATTACTAAAAAATGGTTAAAGAATATTTCATGGTAAAATTAAATATTCGTTGGCTAAACGTGACTGAAAATTGCTAAACTGGCAACACTGTTCTAGAGAAATTAAATAACAAAAGTGGATATTCACAGTGAAACGAATGTTAAAGAAGGGGTTAAATTTATATATAACGGCAATAACTGTAAATACATTTTATTGCAAATCCTTAAAGTATGCTATTGATTTTGCAATGATTATTAAAAACCTTTATTAAATCATAAAGATATAAAAACATATTTTCATTCATCTATTCGTTCATTTCGTAGTCCAACGAAGTGTTAAAGAAATTTTAAATATTCCAATCACAAAATTTTACAATTCACTCTAAATGATGACTTTTTGGCAATTTTACACATTTAAAGATTAATGACTCCTTAACAAAATTTCATTATTTCTTTAAAGTTGATTGTTCAATATTTTCATTCAGAAGTCATTGTGTTCTAAAATTTGTTTTCTATAACAGACTAAAGGATTATTTTCTATAGAACTGATCAAATTTTGTGAAAAAATTAGTATTCATTAAATGGTGTAGAATATAAAAAATCTGAAAACAGCATTAAAAGTATAAAAATCGTATCACGCGTTAATATTCATACGAGTTTTTTTAGTTATAAACAAGATAATTAAATGTTTGTTAATGTTTTTGTAGAAAGATGCAGAAGATTAAAAGTATGCAATTGATTCATTTAATACTTACAGGTCGTACACAAGAATATCCCCGTTTAGGTTCACAAACTCTAAACTTCAATTTCCCTTCATTGTGTGAACTTGAATTTATTGAAATTGATTTATTTAATTTTCTTATTTAATGTAAAACACTGTGCATATTTTGAAATGAGTTCTGATAAAGTAAAATTAAACATATTAAACGCATTCAATATTAATATTTTCTAAAGAGAGGTTTTATTTTTGTAAATTACTCCTTAGTGTTAATATCTCTAGGATAAATTTCTGAAAAATGTCTTTATTGAGAAATAATGTTAAATTGAAAATTTTTTATCTCTGCAGAGAAATCATAACTGTAAATTGATAATTATGTTTGTTTTAATAGATTCTACACTAAATCAGTGTATATGAAAACACGTCCTTTATTTTGGATAGCGTATCTTATAGAAAATTAAGGACAAAATATCTAGACTGCTTGTTGCCAGTAAATTTTCTATTAAATACGCAAACACAAAAAATATCTAAAAGTAAGAAAGTTATAGCCAAAACCTACTGTTTAATACCCTCACTGCCTCACTGTGGGTTTTATATGGTATTTGCAAATAATTGGAACTGCACTGCTTTTATGAGATCAAAACCAAAGCCAATAAAATAATGTATATATCACAAATATTTTAATAGTCATCGTTACGCACTGGGGCAGAATCTATTTTTTTAATAAAACTTTTGATCGGATGGTTGGATTTGCATGAACTTTCCGAAAGATGTCATTGTTAATAAGTATTTTTTAGTGTTTTTCAAATTAATTATAAAATGTTGAGTTTTTAGCTGATCCGGGGACCTCCAAAGTTGGTCATTTTGCGTGTTAATTTTTTAACGTGAAGAATTTTTTTGTGCTCTTCAATTCTTTTTTAAGAAGTGTCCAATACCTCTACACTGTAGTTTTGAAGATTTGCCTCTATTGGTACAAATACTACATTATTGTTCTTGTTCCACACATGATCTTGTTAACCATAGTCACAAAATGCCAAATGAGACCAAAAATAAGTGGACACATTATTATGTCTTATGAATAGAAGCAGCCTTTTTTAAATATTAGTTGATATAAATTTCGGTATTTATAGAGCCCGTAGTAACAAATGATTGGCTTCTTTTCCAAAACTGCACATTGTTTGCCACACTAAGAAAATTTTGGGAAATTTTCACTAAATACTGAGATAAACTTTTCTACAACATTACTTTGAGCATCAGCAAATTTTTAACCATCCATTATGCAGCAAGAATATTTGAGTTACACTTCCATGCTTTGTTCTTGGCCTCTAAAAAGTCCCTGTCAGGATATTTTTGAGCCTTGTATGTTTTTACATTACATTAGCTTTATTTATTCCTACCTTATAGTCCGGGCTGCTTTCCTTTCGGATGTTTTAGGAACACTTTTGAAATGCTTCCAATTTTTGGCTTTATAAATAAC
The DNA here is from genome assembly GCA_004302925.2 of Cochliomyia hominivorax. NCBI lineage: Eukaryota > Metazoa > Arthropoda > Insecta > Diptera > Calliphoridae > Cochliomyia > Cochliomyia hominivorax. The sequence continues at coordinate 45,497,550 of PYHX02000467.1, read as the reverse complement.
ATGTGAACCATTCCTGCCACCGGAATAAGGTTTCTATCAACGAACAAGTTCTGGCGGTGCTTTTTAATCACTTTGAAAACAGTTTGTTGGCAGACCTTTAAAAGCTTGGCCAACATTTTGTAGGATCAAGTTGTAAAATATTTAATAAATAGTTTTAGTACACATTTTTTTGTAGTCACTCATTTTAATCATGTTAACAATATCTTCATTTGTTTGACAATTAACATAATAATTGACATGTTTAGCATTCTTACATGTTTTTAAGAATTCTTGTATAATTTTTGAACAGTTAAATATATTTCAATGAAGCTTTACAAATTTATCGCTCTGGTATTTTACAAGTGATTTGGTGTCCGTTATGAACATCTTCACAAACGCATAATATCCAAAACTCCTTTGGAGGTGTTTATAAGAATTAGTTTCTGTTACTACTTTGCCAATTAAAATTTGAAAATTCAAGACAGGTGTAATGGTAGTGAAACGTAGAGGCCTAACATCCATAGAACGAATGCCGAAATAGTAAAGGTATATCTATTAATTGATTCTGAATTTTATTTATTTATTTCATATATTTTTCATTGAAATAAACATGTATTTGTAATTAATATTTATACGAATTAAAAAATATTCAAAGAAAAAACATTTTATTAAATGGAAAATTTCTTTTTTTAAATGAACAAAGTTATTAACATCTTAAAGTGCAAGTAACAACAACAATAATTAAAAAACAAAAACAAAATGAAAATAATAATGATGATGATGTTAATGATTAAAACATCTTTAAGGTAGAAGGTTGGTGCCCTGATTGTTAAAATGACATTGAAATTCACGTGCAAACATAAAAACTACTGCGAATACTCACAAGAAGAACAATTTATGAACACGACATAAAAAAATCTTGAAAAATATATAAATAAAATAAGAGTCCGTATTATTCAACCATATCAAATAAACATTAACAGTGAAAATTAAAATAGTGTGATAAAAATGGCTTAAGAAATTATATGAATTTGTTGTAGTAATACGAGTACATGCATGTTTTTTTAAATTATGAATTTTTTATAACCTTCCCTTTTGAATCGTGTCAAGTATATTCTTTTTATTGTAATATTTGTAACATGTCTAAAATAATGTTAGTAAAATGGTAAGATTAAAAATTCTCGTTATCGTTAGAATTAAAGAAGTCGTTAATTTTAAAATTTTCTAAAACGCTAAATTACAAAATGTTCGCTTTAACCCTGACACATATGGTTCAAATTTCACGTTATTTGCTATAACTTTGATTAACTAACAACCCTATAGTTTTTAGGTGGTCTTATACCTGAAAGAACCATCAAGTTCATATGTAAATATTTTTAGATGACACACCTTAATGCGTTCAGATACTTTATTGCCACCTAAATTGTGAAGATGCAATGGGTTCACGTCGTAGGAAGATATATTGTGTACATTGAAGTGGCAATAGTTTGAGACAAACTGCTGGGAAGCTATAAATATATATGTACTTTCATATATATGTAGGTTTATTATGAATACAGAAAAATTTGCATACATAGTAAATAAACGCATTTTTAAATAGTGTTTATAAGTTAACAAAGGCTTACAAAATGAATTTCCTTCGCTGAATATTCACAACAGAAATATTAACCCTTTAAATTTGAACTTTTACTTGCAAAAATACTTGAAGGACGTTAATTTGAAAATAAATATTTTTAAATCCTATGATATAACGGCGAGCCGTTATGTGCTTGTAACGGCCTGATAAATTATATAACGCTCAATTATACTCGGCTAATATGCTTCACTGCCCTGATATAGAGCTGTGTAAAGTATATGTGTAATATACATATAACTATACCCTTAATAACCACAAGTGGTTAAAAGAATATACTCTATTTCCGTGAAAGAAAGAAACATCTTAGACCCCGTAATGTATATTTTCTTGTACAAATCAAAATCTGAGTCTATTTAATTGTGCTTATCGGTCTGTTTCTGGCACGTTCACATCTACAATAACTGAGTATTTGTTATTGTCCTGAAGGGTAACGTATTTAAACCCAGCAAAATCGGCTCAGTATATTAAAAGATATAAACCGATATCTTCAAAGCGAGAATTGTTAGTTACAATTAGACAAATTTAATATAAATAAATTAAATTTTGTCATAATATTAAGTTATATGTTCCCCATTAACGTCCTAAAAATTATCGGTTTAGTAGAAAAAAAGAAGGAAACCTTATAGCAAAGCATTCTTACATGTTGCATGTAAATGTGTCGAATAAGTTTGAAGTGGAATATTTCCCAATTAATCAAATTCAACATGGATTATGAGATCTTTCATGTTAAATTACGTAATAGTGAAGTATACTTTTAATCATGCTTGACCAAATTTTTATATCATTCATCAAAAGTGTTTGAATTTTCTAGTTTTTGACTCCATATAGTTCTTATTCATAACTGAAGGAAAACTATAATAACGATTATGTGAAATAAATTTTTGATATTTGGGACGTTCTTTAATTGCTTCTTTTACATATGGATCAGAAATATATATTTGTGGATTTTTTATTTAAAAACGAAAACACGATTGGACCGTTAGTTTTCGAGATATGGAGGAAAACTCATTTTGACGTTCCTGTAACAGCTACGGACTTAGTTGATATACCAAAAATTTTATTTAATATTATATATTAAATTAAATAAAATTTAATATTGTTTAATATTGAAAATATTTATCAACATATTAGGAGCAAATCATAATTACTAAGTTGTTAACTATAATTTATTTTTGTTTAAAAATTGTTGTCGAAAGCAAACATACTGTAAGTTTAGAAGTTACTAAATCTTAACTATATGGAACATAACATTGGATAAATTAATACAAAGGTATAAGTAAAACAAGCCCATTTATGTACCAGTTCTCTTTCACTTAGGATTGCTTAAATCCTTTATCTCTAATTAAAAACTTAATACAAAGTTGGTGATTGTATTTAATGCATGCGACCCACAACGTGTTAATGGAGACACGCATCTTATTTTGTATCTTTCATTCTTAAACTTTTTCTTTTTATTTCTGTTTTACTTACTTTTCGTTTCATTCATTTCTGTGCATTTTTTTGTTTCTTTGTTTACCTTTTTACAAAGTCAATAATGATGTTGCTAACGTTTATGATGATATTGATAATGAAAATAGTCATTATAATAATGAATATGTTAATAATGATGTACATTCATATGAATGTATGGTTTAAAGAAAAATATATAATAATAATAAAAAAAAAAAAAAACAACAACTACAATAACAATGTGTAAACTATTTCTTTAGTGTTTCTTTCTTTATTTCTTTCATTATTTTCTTCATTTCTTTAAACCTGGTTAAAATGCTCAACCCATGAAGATTTCAATTCATTTACAAAGTGAATCGCGTGAAAGTTGTACCTCGTACCTCGTACCTCGTAGTAGTATTTCTTATAAGAATTTACAAAAAATTAACTTTTCTTTCGGTTTCTTCCGTGTGGCTGAAAAATAAGGAAAAATTTTAATTTAAAGAAAAAAACTAACAATCAAAAGAAAAAAGAAAAAATCCAATTAAAAATTCCAAAAAGGTTCTGTTTATAAAACCAACATAAAACCGCTTTTAAACGTATTTTGTGACCTATTTTTAACAAATATTTTTATTAAAGTGAAATTATTGAAAAAAAGATCGTTTATAGAATAAAAAAGACGAATAAAAATATAAGAAAATAAAGAAATTAATTGAAAGATTTACATATATATTTTTTCAATATTTTACTTTCGCTGTACCATCATTAGCAACATCGTCATCACTATCTATAACTTAATTTCTAAGAAGGTGTTAACTAATCATTATATTTATGTTTGGTGCTCATTAGAGAGTTTTTAAAATCTAAAACATAATAAAACTTTTACTTTCATCTTTTGACGAGTTTTAAATTTAGAAAAATGTTTAAAATAGTTCTTGTCGTTCTTACATCATTACTATATGGATCATCTTGGGCTGATCAGCGTAAGTTTAATAAATTAAATAAAAAATAACATAATTTAAAGGAAAACATTATCTTCCTAATAATTAGAACTGTCAAATCTATTTTAATATTGAAAAAAAAAAAAAAAAAAAAAATCAGTTAAATGTAAAGTGATTCAAAATAAGATTAAAAGTATAAGATTATAGCTTGAAATTTGTACAATACAATATTAAGGAGTGAAACTGAAAAATTCTTAACATACATATATGTTAATAAAAAGGAAACCGCTAAACTTACAATTTCAATTTTTTTATTTCTTTGAAATGGTTATTACAATGTACAAAAACATATTTTTGTAGTTCTAATCACTATTGATGAAATTTTGAACCTATTTTGGAAACACTTCCATTAACGTTTTTAAAGTGCTTTCTTTCATTTTGTTCAAGCAGCTAGTCCGTTTCCCTTAAAAAGTTCTACGCTTTTGGACACCCTTTCTGTGCTTTTCAAATCAATGGATCGTGAAAACCTGAACTAGATTTTATATCAACGGACTGTTTAATAACATTTTAAACAGTTCAACAGCTAATCTTGCCAAACTTTAACTTCAGTTTTGTTGAGAATATTTAATTATTTTATTACGCACTTTTTTCTGATCACTCATTTTAATCAAATTAACAATATATTCATTTGTTTCGCATTAAACATAATAACTGAAATGTTTAACAAAGATAAAATGATCAAAAAATGAATGAAATAATACTTTGGTGTGTATAGTATTTCTCGAACTCACTCTTTAATTGATGATTTACTGTCTGTCTATCTGTCTGTTGTTGGCACGCTTTTGCTTTTAGTGGAAAACGATATAATTTTTTTGAATTGAGCATGGAAACCAAATTTAATATCACATATATCTATAACTAATACAGAAAATCTCACAATATGTGGCTCATGAATAGTGCTTTAACAAAATGTTATGGGCTACAAAAATATTGAAAAGGGTACTACGGAGTGTTTGCCCCCTTACAAACAAAATTTTTAATATTATTTTAACAATTATTTTAAAATTGATCGCAGTTGAGCATTCTTATCTGTTATTTTTATTGTTATGATTAGAACGTAGACTTTATGTGTATTAACAAATATTTTACTTTTATGCATTTCTTTTATTTGGATATTTTAATTTTCAAAGGTAAATAATATTTTCCAGAGCGTATTATCAAGCTTTATTATAGCCTCCAACCCACAGGTTATAAAGAGATATAACGATAAGAAGGACTCATTCAAGACCTCATAATAAATATATATTCTTGCATCAAATCAAAATCTATATAGATGTCCATCACGCACGCTCATATCGACCAAAATTGTCATATCACAAAGAAATTTGGCCTGAGTATTTGTTTTTGTCCTGAGAAATTTCCTAAACCGGTTCAATATATTAAAAGATATAGACTGATATTTTAGGCAGCCACTAAGTTCAAGCGAAGACCTTTGGTAAAATTGTTATTATAATTAATTAAAATTGTACCGCATATTTCAAAAATTATATAAATCGGTTGAGTAGAAAAAAAGTTAAAGCCAAAAATAAAACTAATGTTTTGACTTATTTGCCGTCCCGGTTATATTTAAGAAACATTTTTTATACATTGTACGCATTTGTGAGTGTGTATTTAAATGTGTATGCAAGTACAATGTGTGTGTAACAAATATAATGTATTTAATTCACCCGAATTTGTGGTGGAGAGCAATTTTACTTGTTATTATAGATTTTTGTTTGCAAGAATTTTTGAATGTACTAAATCGATATTGAAACACTTAAGAAAGGACTCGTGTTTGTACTTAAAGGGCAAAAAGAGCTGATTCTAAATAGAAATTGATCTATGGAGTCTTAAGTGATTCCTTGTTGGTGTGACACATGCAATGACAAAGTTGGTATACACTCTTTCACCATTTGTAGGATATAGAGATATAATTTTAATGAGTCCATCAAATGAATAAACTCAAAATAAATAGGTAATTTGAATAATCGATTTTTAATTTTTAATATAACGTTTATACAAATTGAAGGAACTATTAATTAAATTCAAATTAAATATGTCTTTATTAAAACATTAAGTACCATGTAAATGTTTAATTAATTTGTTCTTAATTATTGATATATTTATAAAAGATTCATTTGTTTGATTTATAAATATTAATTCACTATCGCCTTCAGTTAATACTTGTTAACAAATATTTAAATTCGGAATCTCAAATGTAAATTGGTTTGAAGTGTAATGAAAAACTTTATTGTTAAAATATAATTCAATGGACTATATAATATATATATGTAAAATTATCACAAACGTGATATAAATTTTTAATGAATTGTTTAGCTTAATATTTCTAAAATCTGTTCTAAAGTTGCGAAAGAAAATTTGTGGGGCAACTTTAATCACGAACAAGTAAATACTTAATATAATGAATCTAACTAACAAATCTAAATATCAAATAAGTAAAATAATTTTCTTAAAAAAATTCTTGCAAAAGCAAAACCATAAATTTGTCATCATGATAATGAAATTCATTTAAATGCAATTTAAGAAATTTTGAATTAAATTTTAAATAATAATAAAATTTGTTAACAACAAATAAATCAAACGTTTACAAATCGCGTTATATGTGGTTCCATTTAATAAAATTGAAAAAATGGTGAAATTTTTATGAGTTCATTAGCCTGATGTACAAGAAAAACGACAAGTGCCAATTCAAACAATAATTTTCATTTTTTCTTAATTTTTTTCTTTCTTTTTGGTTAAATAACGTATGTATTTGCTTCAATGAATATTTTAAATGCAGTTAATAAATAAAATAAATGTAATTAAAAAATTAAAAAATTAAAAATGTACATTATTTTCCACTTTGTTACATTTTTATTGTTTTATAAAAAGTTTCCGTTTCAAAAACTTCAACAATTAATTAATTTCACATTTTTAATTCACTTTTTATGTTTTAAATACATTAGAGAACTTGAAATCGTATATATTTAATGAAATGTGGACTTATATTTTTTAAAGATTAAAAAATAAAGGGGGTTTAATGGAACCTATCAGAAATAATTGACGGATCCCGGGGATTTCCCATAAATTTAAAAAATAATCTGTCAATTCCAACAAAGTTATATTTTTGTACTGAAATAAATGTATGAGGAAAACTTCAGAGAGTCTTTCAAATTGCATTCTATATTACACATTGATATTTGTACCAGATATCAGTCTAATAAAGGAAACTGTTTAAAACAATACCAAACAATCTGGTCAAATTTTAGTTTAGTGAACTTAAATTCCATTCCGGAGGGAACACTTTTAAGGGGTTAAGGTATAAAAATATCAAACAAAAAAAAAAACTCTTTGGTACAAACGTGGCCACACTAAAAAATGAGTCCAAAACCACATAAATCAACATTTGAATATATTAAGCCATTTTCGTCCGTCTGCCTAATGTTGAATGACACATATTCAAACGAATTATTTGAGCTCAACGAAATTTGGATTATTGTTTGCTATTATTTTGGGAATTTTCCTTATTAAAATTAGCAAAATCAGTTCAGTTAATCTTACTTTATATATCACATACCAGATAAGCTTAGTATGTGAAAAATTTTATAAACCTCATTGTATCTTTTATCCCCATAACTTGAATTCATTGTATAGTAGTAGGTTATCTACTGGTTTTTACAGCCATAGATCCCAGGCAAATAATAATAAAACTTCTAACACAATTAGAAATAATATTGTATATAAGGTCATTCCCTAGAAATAATCGAAGATTCTAGTCTGGTAAATTATTATTAATCTGGAATACAAATTTTGTTATTAAAAAATGAAAGAAGTGAACAATAAAAATTTCGTCATATCTTTATTTTTCTAGTGTTGATTTATAATTGACAATTTTAGGAAAGTTTTTGGATTGAACTTAAAGGTTGCCTCAGATATCGTTCTATATCATTTAACATACTGAACAGATTTTGCTGGTTTTAAAACAAACATTTCTCAGGACTGTAACAAATACTCAGGCCAAATTTTATTTAGTTCTGCCAATTATTATGGATGTGAGCGTGCCAACAATTGCCATACAGATGGACATAAAGACGGACTCGACTCAGATTTTGATTTGATGCAATAATATATATATATATATATATATATATATATATATATATATATATATATATATATATATATATATATATATATATATATATATATATATATATATATATATATATATATATATATATATATATATATATATATATATATATATATATTATTGCATCAAATCAAAATCGGAATGAAAAAGTTAATATACCCTCTGCACCACTTGTGGTGGTACAGGATAAAATAATTAGAAATAGAAAACTATTTTATTAAGAAAATAATTATTTTCCTTTTTAATCTCCAATTAAAGATAAAAACAAATTTTTACAATAAAAAAAGGTTTAACGATTTAAATTAAAATTAAAAAATGTGAAATGTGTGTGAATTTCTTTATTGCCTGAGTAATAATTTTGTTCGATATTTATTTTCAGCTTATTATTTACAACAGTGTCCAGGTGATGAACAATATATTAACGAATGTTTACGTGACAGTGGTAATAAATTGGTGCATTATTTGAGACAGGGGATACCAGAATTAGAAATTTATGAGGTGCGTATTGGTTATAGAAAAAAATATCTAAATGTGGAAAACATGTTTGTCTGTTTAATATTTATAAAAATATTTATTTTTTATTATTAAATATTTACAAATTTAGATTGAACCTGTTGATATTGATGAAATTGGTATTGTATTGGGTAGCGGTCCCGATGGCTATCGTGCTGTATTCCGTAATATTCAAGCATTTGGTGTTAGCAATATAACGGTGACAAATGTACGGTGAGTGTAGTAAAAATTTACACTAATTTCTAGAAAATTATAAATATTTTATTGATTTTAATATCCATGTTTGTTATATAAAATCGTAAATAATTATTTTGTTCAATGTGAGTAACATTATTATGGGGCGTGGCAATAGAACGTGATTGACTTTCATTTTATTTACAAAATAGGAAAATACTTCCTAATACAATTTGGCACTCGAGTTTTTAAATGTGAAATAATAAAATTTTCGAAAGAAAACCCTTATATCGGAAATGTCTAGCCAGTGGAATAGAGAAATGGTCTATATTTAGCCTGTAGTTCATTTTTGCTACCACTCTCTTTCGTCTCTTTCCTCAACTCAAGCTTTATCTGTGGCATAAGTTGTCCGCTTTCCACTAAGTCGCCCATATGTAGTCCAATAATAACCAAGGCTTAATGACTCAAATGTCAGGGAAGGCTTGAAAGAAATAAAATGTAAGTATTTTAAAATTTCTATTAGACAGAGCGAGGCATAAACTTAAAAATGAAAACTGACCTTAACAGCATCCCCGCATCATCTACTTCATATTTCAAGATACGCAATTATACTATATGCTTACCAAGAGTATTGCGATCTGTAAATAGGTTCATCACCATCACTAGTTAATTCCTTTTCGAACCAAAAAAAATAAAAGAATAACCATACTCTGTAGATAACCATATTTTTGGTCCCATTTATTCATTTACTTATCTCTTAATTTTTGTTATGATGTTTTCGAAGAATTAAAAGCTCTGTGTGACACTTGCTGATCACCGTAGACCTAATAATATTAGTATTACTTATAAGAGTAAAACTAACTAATTATAAAATACCCTAAAAATTACTCTGGATTTCATAAAGATTGGCATAAATAGGTCTTGTGTAAGTCCAAATTTACATGTCAAATTTAAATAACATCGGTACGCAATGCACGGTAACTCCCAATAAGGAACTCACTTCCGAAATTCACTTTTAAGTTCATAAGTCTCAAAAAGTGTTTGTCTTGTCATGATATTGCGTTAGTTTAAGATCTATGTTACCAAAAAACACCCAACCCAAATTTGCGATGATCGTTTCATAATTTTCAAGCTATCAAATTTTGAAGAAATATTTTTTCTTTGGTTTGGATTTATACAAATACACCAACTGGACGAAAAACATAGTTTAACCAAAACACTTTCACTCCCCTGACTTTGGTGGACTTCTGTGTACCCGCTATTAATGTGCTCTTCTTATATTACACAATCCAAAGAATTAAATAAGTTAAATTTAAATTCACCACTAAATATACCATTCTGCTATTGCTAATTCCAATCCATACTTATGGCAACATCAATGCAAAACAAAGGGAATCAATAAAAGAGAACTATTATTATAGCATGGGTTTCTAAGATGACATGAAGCTTCTTAAGTTTTGTTCCGATAAATGTGCATATCTTAATCTTAGCTTATTAGCATTTCCTGATCAAGAATGCGACGTAGTTGGCTTCTGAATAATTGGTTTACTTCATTTCAAAAAGGCGCAATTTATTTATTCGGTATCAACCATGATCATGAAGTAACCATAATCGAAAGGCAACATAAGGAGTGAGATCGTAAAATTTCAAACACACATTTTACATTAAAACTCTAAAAAAAGTGACCAGAAAAATTATTAAATATTTTAAAGGTCTGTCGTCAATGTATTCCCAATGTTATTCCGTCCGTTGATAGAAAACTTAGAAGGAATGGTCCACGTAATATTTCTAGAGCCAAAAGAGCCTTTCAAAATAGCTCCCAATACGGTTTGAAAGCAGACCGCTTAGTTCAGTTCTCGGACTATTTGGTACGAAAAGTAAAATTATACAAGAATCAAAATGTTCCTGACTGGAACGGCGCTAAAAATTTAAAGCCTAAAAACAGAGCACGAAAATTGAAACAAGTTTTTTATAAAATAATATTCTTGGATGACAAAGTGTATGTTTTGGTAGATTTTTCTTAGTTACATGGTTGGTAATTGTATGTTGCTGATGCTTAAGGGATTGTTGAAGAAAACTTAAGGACCCAAAAGTGGTTAAAATTTCCCAAATTTTAAAAGTTCTTGGAATGACAAGCAATATGCGAATGCGGCAAAAGAAGCCAATCATTTATAAAACAAATAAATTTGAAAGTTTGGGGGTTTCGTTTTTTATTAACATGTTAAGGATTTTTCGATCTCACTCCTAAGTATGTTTTTTTGATCGCAAATCATATTGTGTTAAGAACTTAGCAATTTATATTTACAACATATAGATATATTGTCAAAGAAGTATGTTTGAGCTGCAACCATAGTATGTTTAAAGTATCAAGTATATAACTATAATTTGATTTGTGTTGACACAAACATAAAAAGTTGTCTCTTGAGTTTTGTACAAATTTATAATAATATAACTAAAGATCTTAATTAACATTAAATAAATAAAATCTACTTTTATTAAATCTCCCTTTTATATGGACAATAAAGAATTCCTGTAAAAAAGTACCGATAGAATAAAATTAAATTAATTACCGTGATATTTAAAAATTAGTTTTGGTTAATTAAGCAAATTGTATAAACAAATAAATAATATATTAAATTTTATTAAATTGTATTAAATACTCACAATAATAATTTATTGAAACATTTAATTTGCAAATCATCGTATTACGTCCGATTGTCTAAGTTTTCTATTTTTCTCTTTTTATATGAATAATAATAGTAATAATAATAATAATATTAATGCAGTTGTCATTGAAGTTTCTATTAGTTTCTGCCAAAATGACTTGTTAATTTTAAAAATCCTACTAAATGTTCATCAATTTAACTAGTTTTTGTTCTTAACCTTGATATCGTTTAAACGCATTTATAGCAAAATTACAATAATTTTTTTTGCATCATATTAGCAAAGTTTGAAGTATGACAAGATCAAAACTCATCTGGTTTAAAGTATTCATTTAAACATGATTATAGTTATTAAATAAGTTTCAATCATATTTTTTATTAAATATTTATGATCGTGTGGAAGTGGCCAATAAAAGTTGAAACCACAAAAGAATTAATTTGTGTGGCAAAGAAGATGTGAGTGATATTGTGGTTTAAGTGAATTATTGCATGTTTGTAGGTCATTTTTGTTAACAATACATAAATTTGTTATTTAAACTAAATCTAACACCATGGATCCCCAACATTTGTGTAAACAAGTTGCACTAGAATTTTGTACACGTTTCTTAAATTTTGTCTGCAAAATATCGTTTTTGTTTTTATCCACATTTAATTTTAAAAAACATCGCAATACGTTTTATATGACACGTACATATATTTTAGTCCATTATAGACTTTAACTGTAAATGATAAAATAAACTAAAAGTGGATCCTACCCAACTGGTTCCTTTTTAAAATAATATCAAAATAATTTTCATGAACGACTTCTCTATAAAAAACGACCATGAAGTTATAAAATATTTTTTTTTTGAGATTTGGAGACACAGAAAAATTGAAAAAAAAAATTAAGCGGCAGCATTTAAGAATAATTTGAAAATTTTGTGCCATAGAGACAAAAAAGAGTTAACTAGTTTGTTAAACATTTGCTGAATTTTTTTTCAAAAAACAGAATTTAAGATCAGAATAGTAACAAAAATTACAGCAGCAATTACAAAATAGTTGTAATCTAAGATTATAAATAGTTGTGTAATATATTTAATTTATGTATGTCCAAAAATCGTACAAATATTGACAGAACGTGTTTAAATGTTGTTGTGGTTTAAGGTGACTTCTTTTATTCCCTACACATAAATTTAAAATTTAACGTAACAAATAAATACGTTACAAATAAGGCTTTGTGTAATGTAGTACACAAAACCTTATTTGTCCGTACCGATCTGTATTGCTTTTTTAGTAAATTATGTCTATAAGGAAGTTATTGATTCCAAATTTTAAATCTCTTTTTATAAATGAGACAATTCTATTGATAATCAAAAATATGTAATTGATTGTTTGTTATTTTCTATTCGCATTTAAGTTAGTTCAATGACTCCTATAGGATCAATTATGAAAGCTGATAAATTATTTTTAACCAACTTTAATGAATATAATGTGTATAAACGCCCTTTTAAAGTTATATTTCTTAATTAACATAATGTAACATATGAGTGGCCATATTTTGTTTGAATCTCAAACTGTCGAAAAAAACATGTTAAAACCAAAACATTGCTGCAGCCGTATCTTTCGTAAATCTTGGATATAATCGTTTTTTCTTATACATTTAAGTTTAACCACTTAATAGTTCTCCACTTTTCCATAGTCTTTTCCAAATGTGCTTTAAAAAAATCCATCTAAAACAAACAAGATGTAAACTTCAAATCAAGAGAGAAACTCATGAAACTTCACAAGTTTTATTCAAATGAACATTTTTTAATATGGATGAACTTATCTGAAGTTCAAGCTTATTTTATGGATCCTTAAATAATCTGTTATCTTTAAATAAACTAATTTTTAATTTTTTAGAAAAGTTTCAGGCCTGGGAGCTCAATATTGAAGGTCGCCCACCGATAATGTCTTTTATTGTTCCCATCAGCTTTATATTTTTCATGTTTCTAAAATACGAATTTATAATTCTTTAAATAATTTAATAAAAAATTGGTGCAGAACGCGTCAGAATAATTGTATGATTTTTTGTATTACTTAGAACTTTGTATAATTAGATTTATGTTAATGTTACTTTGGTTTCGAACAGTGATTTTTAGAATTAATTTAGTTTATGCTTTATAATTAATTAATATTTATTGGAATTTATATTTTTGTTAATCAGAACGTAGACTATATGTGTATGTGTAAGTAATGTACATAAATATTTAATCTCAAACATCCGACAGCCTTAAAAAGCAACACAATTATTTACATAAATAATCTTCATACTAACTTTCATTTCACTCTGAGAATAAGTTTAGATTTGAGCATGCGAAAAAAAAAAATACTTCAGAGGATCATTTATTATTTGTGTTGATAAAGAGTATAAAAAGTAATACTATATATTTTCAGGAAGAGAATATGATTATCGAAGTTATAGAAAAATTTTAATATTCTTGAAATTGACCACGTTTTTGAACTTTCCAAGACATTATTCCTGCTGATATGATTCGATATTCTAAAAAATATAAAAATCCGTTAATTTGTTATTTAAAATTAAACATAATACATCCTTTAATATTTCTCCATTACCCCTTTTGGGATCACATTACTGAACATTTTACAATTGTCTTCTGTTATTTTCTCATGTAAGGTTGCTGAATCTTAGATCGTATATATTTGTCATGTACCCTCATGTTACAAACAGCATAATATTCTCTATATACCGTTCATTTCATATAAATACTAAACCACATTTTAATGTCATTTTTATTGAATACGAACATTTATTTTCATTGCAGTTCTGATTTGGAATCATTACAATTTCAATTGACCTGTGAGATACCACGAATCAAGGTTAGAGCTCAATATCGTTCCACTGGCGTTTTAATTTTGGTTAAAGCTTCTGGTGCTGGTGAATATTGGGGAGAATATGGTATGAACAACTTCTATATAAAACAAGTTAAAATTTTCAATTCAAAAATTATAGTTTTACATTTTTGGTTGATGTTTTAAACGACAATTATCTTACTATTTTAGAGGGCGTTAAAGCTAAAATTTACTTCAAAGCTTTGCCCCATGAGGGACCAGATGGTCGCACTTACCTTACAGCCGATCAAGTGAAAATGGATTTCAATGTCAAGGACATACAAATGGGTGTCGATAATATTGCCAATGGAAATTCTGTTATACGTAAGTTTTAATAAAATTATACATTTTATGTATCTTATAGTGTAAATAATGTTAATTAAAATATAAATTTATATTCTTTATTATTGACATTTACAGAAGCTGCATTAAATCTGTTCATTAATTCAAATGCCCAAGAGCTGTTGAAAGAAATGAAACCGGCTTTACGTACAAAACTTACTTTGGTTATACGTAATTTCATGGATCGTCTATTTGCGAAAATTCCCCTTGAAGATTGGATCAATCTTAATTAGTTATTTAATAAATTATTAATTTATTTAATGGGAAAAACTTAAAATAAAAAATATTTATGATTTAAATTTAAATTAACTACTTAGTAACGTTTAAGTAGTAACTAGAATAGAAATGTAGAATATGAAATTCGCAGAAATAACAATTTTTTTCAATAGAGTAAGAGCAGTTTATTACTCTCTCTCTCTCTCTCTCCCAATTTCTTTAGCAGTAAATTTATTATTAATTTAGTATTTATGTAAATTTTTAATAAATAATAGTTATAGATATTATTAGTTTTATAAATATTTAATAAAATATAATTATTTCATACAATAGAAATCGAAATAAATTATAATAACCCTTTAAATGATGAAACCGATTAAAGGGAAATATTAATGTTTAAAATGGTGTTCTAAATTAAGTTAAAAGTAAATAAATTTAATTTATAGTAAAAACTCTTATTTGGGACCAAGTTTTCTAATGAATGCATGTGATTTATTACAAAGCTTCATAAAGTTGGAGTTATCTTCATTGAATGACAAAAAAATTTTTGACTTTAATGCCAAAGAGTGTGTCCAATACGTATAGGTTTAGGTTACCTCCTTTAGTTTCAGAGATGTTCAAATAAATTCTAAACCCATATTTACCCTGTCGAATTGGAAAAAATATTGATGTAATAATTAAATAAAGTATGAATTCGTTAAATTGTTATTAATCTGAATTTGTAACATAAAATCGATTTTTTTTGGATTTATTCCAAAAAGGTGGCAATATTAATTCACAAAAAATAGTTTTTCTTAACTTAATATTTTTTATTGTTTTATAAAGAAATTTTTGAGGGGAAAGTTGGTCAACAAAAAATATTTTGCTGTATTCTCAAATCGCAAATCTGTAATTATTTTTAAATTATCCTTAATATATGACTTCAACGGTTAAAGATTTTGCGTATACCTAAAATATCTCTCAGTTCTAATATTTTTATATTTCTGCATATTCATGCATGATTTAATTAAACAAAATTTTACAAGTCTCTACACCGCTTAGACACTTTATAACATAATAACTTTTTTAATTGGAAAAATGTATCTCATACATTAATTTTTTGTTTTTACCTGATATCTTATCAATAAAAATTTATTTGTAATAAAGAAGTTTAAAATTTGTTTACGAAATAAGAAATAAATTTTCATAAAAATTATTATTAAGCGCTTAATTATAACCAAAAATAGTATTTTTTGCTCCATAAATTCTGCATTTATTGTAAGACTTTTAATAGATGTTTCCCCAGTATCATTTGTTTGATTCATAATTTTGCGTTTAATTTACAGGATTAAGGTTAAGTTAAAATACTTTCGAATGTAGTTTAAAAACTGACTAAAAATATTACATAATTCAGATGACCATATTTTAGATGTTATAAACCCTATTCTGGGAAGGGTAGGCTCGAAGGGTAAGCTCGATCAAAAAATATGATTTGCTTGAGTTTATTTTTGTATTAAAATAAATTAAAGACGCAAATTTCAGAAAATTATTTTTAAAATTGTAATCTATATTACTGATTTTTTGGGTGTATCAAAATTTGCATATTTAACCCAATAATATTTTTCTACTAATTCGAGTTTAATGCTTTGTAGATTAATTCTGCCTAAATTAAATTACATTTCATTGTAAATTTTGGAAAAATTTTTATTCTAAATTTTAAGATTGCTAAATCGACTCACTATTTGATTTGATTAATGAATATATGTTCTTTATAGAAAAATAGGTGTTTCCTTTTTGGTGATACACACGGAAGTTAATATACCCTCGTCGCCATTTGTGGTGGAAGTTATAAAAGTTGATAGGCAGAATATTAATTTTAAAAAATAAAAGTTTAACAGTATAATTTTGAAAGAACTGGATTTATTAGCAAATTGTGAGGGATCAATGTAGGGTATGTCTGCTTTCACTATTTGGACGATGGTGTCATTGAAGGCAAACTTTTATTCTCTTCCATCCAAAAAAGACGAAAGCGAAATGTCTAGTGTGCAATCGGTAGTATTTTCTCTCACAATTTTCAAGGTACTTTTTATGCTTAAAAAATTTAATAGAGTTAATGAATGAGACTACTCCTTCATTTTAGCCTTCCAAAAAAATGGTAAGTAGAATGTTTCATAGATCTATTTAGATATGTAAATGATGGGTTTTTAAATAATTTTCACTGAAGGTAACTATGAATGGCGTTTGAGACAAAAGGTCCTAACAAATTATATATTTTTCAACTGTATTTAAAATAGTTATAATATTTTTTTAAGAAAAAATTTTTGAACTGAAATTCTTATAAAGTCAATTAAATCTGGTAAAAATCAAGTCATTTTATTATGATGTTTTATTATTATTCAATATAGCAAACAATAATATGTGAGCACTGCCCAATGACATATATTTTCTATGTCAATGTAAAACTCTAAAAACTTTCTTGAGCAAATATTTATTATTAAAGTGAAATTCACAATTTACATCGTTTTTTGTTATTGGACTACCTTAATCTTTTATATTAAAAAAGTAATCTAAAATTGAGGAAATAAATTGTTTAATATTATTAAAATTTAAAAAAAAATCCTGAAATACAATTAAAAACTAGTAAGAAATTTTTAGTCCGTTAAACACGACAATAAAATAACTGAAATTATATGTTAATCATGTTTGTATGAAATTTGTATGTGTTTTTTTTTAACGATTTATTCAGAATAATTCAATAGTTATTTTTGACGTCTTTCGTTAAAATCGTTTTATATTTAGGTTTTTTATAGACAACAAAACTCTTTCCAGTGGAACAGTTGTATCGGCCAAAAATCTACATGCTAATTGTCATTAAGATATCTTCACTAGACATGGTCAAATTAACTCAGTTACTTTTTGTCATACAGTATATTTAAAAGTGATGGGAGCCCCTTTTTTCCAATAACAAACCTATACCAACCTTCTGTAATGGTTTATGGTATAAAATGATGTACAAATATTTTAATTTTACTTTATAATAAAATTAATTTTAAATTAATACAAATAAACTACTTAACGGATTAAATTACTGTTTAATAATTATATATAAATTTTTTAAAAATTAATGAGAATCGCCTTCAAACTGTTTTCACTTTAAATTTTGTTTTAATTTAAAATCCAACACAAAAATTAATATATGAATATTCCCGATTTTGTTTATTATAATCACTTCTCAGTCTTTGTTGAAGTTAATTCCTTTTTAATCTTAATTTACATATATTTAATATCATCTACAAATATATCAGCGAAATACAATTGAAAAATAAATTATAGATTTCGTAAGATTTAAAAATCTAAATACTGATATTTTCAATTTATTATACGAGAGCTGAGTTGAGTTTCCTATAGTTTTTTTAGAATTTGGATATAAATTTTATAGATACATTTACATTAAACTATATAAAAATAAAATTCTCTTAATTGTTATTGAACCTATTCTTAAGCCTGCTATAAATTAGAGATAAAGAGTGAGATAGAAAAATTCTTAACATAGATATATGATAATGAAAACGAAACAACATAATTTACAGTTTTAATAACATTTTATTTCATTGAAATTAGCATTACATCTTCAACATTCACAATAGGTTTTACTTTTCGTGTCAGATAGTTCGAGTTCTGAGCTTACTTTGCCGCTTTCCAACACGATGTGTTGGGAGCAATTTTGAAAATGCTTTTTATTTTTTGGCTTTAGGAACATTACGTGGACCATTCCTTATACCTGAAACAGGTTTTCAATCAACGTACAAATTCAAAAAATAGTTTGACGACAGACCTTAGAATGCCAACTTTTTGTAGGACCAAGTTGTGTTTTGTTGAAAATATTTATATTTTATTTGTTTAATAACTGTCATATTTTACAAAAAATCATATAATAATGTTTTGATGAAAAATGTGTGTTAAGAATTTTTTGATTTCACTCCTTAATTTAAAGGTATATTATTATAAAGTAAATCTATACATAAATAAATATTTATGAAATCTTTTTACCATTATACCTCATTATGGACGAAACATTGTGACTTCTAAATAGATTTATTTAAAACTTTGATGACAATTAATAATTTGGTTTTATTATTTAAAATTTATCCAAACACATGGAGGGTCATTAAGGTTTTTTATTATAATTATAATTATGTATTATAAAAATAAAAATTATACTCCTTTTCTCTGAAAGCAAGTCATATCAAAATAAAAAACAATTTTTTTTATAAAAAATATGAAGATTATATAAAAAAACAAGTAAGAATATATAGTCGGAAAAGCCCGACTACCTGATACTCTACACCACATTGTTGGTTGAAAGTGGAAGTTACAAAAATTAATGAACGACCCTCGTGGAATATGATTTTCTGATTTGTTCTTAAGTGTGAAGTACATTGTTATGAAACTAACATTTATGTGTAATTTATTTGTTTAAATTTTTTCTAGGGGGGGGTGGGATTATATGGGAACTACAAAAAATCATGAACCGACCCTGGTATAATTTTGCACACTTAGTTTTGCTTATGTTTATTTCATTCGGCCAATTTTTATTACAATACCAACATATGTGTGAGATTTTGGTTCTTAAAAATGGGACCTGTGAGAAATTATAAACCGACCCTAGAAATAATAGACCGACCTTATAGGACTTACTTATGCTTTATATTTAAGACTTTTATGACCTTTAAACACCATGCCGGTAGGAACATTTGTATGGGAGGTACCTAAAATTATGGACAGAACATGGCCAACTGCAATAGGTCAAAATAATAATATACGTCAAATTTCATCAAGATATTTCATAACTTGCGACCTGTAGAGTATTCACAACATTTGCATGTATAGCCAGTCAGGCATACGGTCGGACGGTATTCTTAAAAATATATGTTACAAACATTAGCACAAACGCATAATGCCTCAACCACTTTCGGTTGTGTAGGGTATAAATTTTAAATATTAAATTTGATTTGATGGGCACCTTTGGAAGTATGGATACATAAGAATGCAAAATTTATTCAGGTGAATTGTTTTTTTTTTTGGAAAATGTATTATATTAAAAATTCTATAAATGGGTCTGTAGGGTGCAAATATTTAGAGATTGTTTTTTTCATTGATTAATAAAAAACAGTCAAATTATACAACTTAAAGTCAGGAACTGTCATCAGTTGTAGCACTTTTAAACCCTTCATTAATTTTTTGTTAATAAAATATGTATGTAATGTGTGCACTAGCGAATACAATAGATGAAAAAGAGCTGTAATTACTAAAATTAATAAAAATAATTATAAAACTGTTTCCAAAAATAAAAAAATATGTAAATCAGTCAGACAAGTAAATTTAACTGCATCCAATAAGAGAGGATTATTGGAAATTCGAAGGAGAGTAAAATGTATGTCGCTATTTTATTGGAAAATTCGTCAAGCGGTGTTTGTTATATTTTTGAAATTCGAACCTTTTAAAAAATGGAAATGACTATAATTTGGTAATATAAATTAGAAACAAAGGAAATTCCAATAATAATTTTAGAGTATAATAAGCATTTTAATATATGACAAAGGAAGTTTTTCTGGACATAATAGAAATTGGTACTATAACTTATATAAAAGAATACTTCAATAAAAAAAAATTAAAAAATGTTACATTTTCCCTCTAATAGTTTAATTTTCATCTGCTCGATAGCACCTTTCGAATTTCTGTAATAATTAAATTATTAGCATTCACAATGGTCCCAAAATGCTTTTTTGGAAATAATTCTGTAACTTTGGAGTTATTGAATATTTTTAACGAAATTTTACACGGACATTCTTGACTTGAAGAAGGACATGCTTCCTGTGGGTCCTGGAGTTGGGAAATGGATCTCCATAGTTGGTCACCTCGGGTATGATGATTTTTTAAAAATCGTCAAAATTTTTTATGATTTAATTTAAAAAATATTTATTTAGATCTTACAATTCTTTAAACTTGGAGGGCACTATTCGGATTAAAAAAAAAATAAAAATAAATAAATAAAATTCTGTCTGAATTTTGTATTAAATTCTAAGTAATGTTTTTGCAAGAACTACGTACTTACGTGGATTTAATAAAAAAATTTATTATTTTGAAATAGACATTTTTTTCAAGAAGGTGACAATATTTCTTAACTTTAAAATTAACTATTTTCCTCTGAATTATACAATTCTTTTCTCAATTCTGAAAGAATTTAATATGTAAATGTAAAATCCCTATAGGAATTTCCTTAATTTTGAAATATTTTTTTAGTTTTTTAAGGCGGAAAAATGTAAAAAATATAGATTCATTTATTAGTTACCCACACAAGTGGGCCATACCCCTCCTAATAGCAGGGTGAGCAATTTACTGAAAAAAGTGAATTTTTAAAAGCGATTTGAAACCACCGGGAAGTATGCATTTATGCGTTTATGTCATATTTTGCGATATATTTTGGATCTCCTATAAAATACAAAAACTATTTGAATAGCAAGATAGAATTAGTGATAAATTTTCGATTATCAAAAGGTATTTGAATTTGAATTCTTTGTATAATCAACTTAAAATTCCCCAAAGCAATTAAACCAACATAAATTAAAATTTATGATGAATTTTATGAATTATTGAAGTTGTACTTTTTGGGGTTATATAAACCCGAATGGTTCCAAACAATAATTTAATGCTGTAAAATTTATTTGATTTTCTCTTGCCACGAAACTGATATACCCTCGTGTAATTTTTTTATTTTTGCTAAAGTGTGAAAAACATTGTAAACATATGTGTGAAACTAATGGCTTTAAAGGATTTTTTCTGGGGGCTACAAGAAATTAATGTCGTATAATTCCGTGCATCGAATGTGACCAATAATTGTTACAATAAAAACGTACTTGTGAGATTTATGTCCTTTAGGGATACTTGGAAATGTTTTTGTATGGAACTTATAATAAATAATGAAACGACCCTCGTGTAAATTAGAACATCATTTTAGAATATTATAATGCTTTTTCTTCCAGAATTTCGTTAGAATTGCTTTATATTTTATGAGCTTAAAACCCCTTTCCGGGAGGAAAAAATATCTTAAAAATTGCGACCTGCATTTTGTTTACAGCCAGACAGTCGGCCAGACGAAGGACGGACATCGTTAAATTGATTTAGAAGGTGATTCTGAGTCGAGCGGTATACTTAAAAGTGGGGTGTTCCCTTACAAACGGAATATTTCTAATTTTAAAAGCTAATTTCCTTTTAAACAAAATTGATATACGATATCTCTTATGTTATAAGCTACATAATTCAGAAATAGAGAATTAAATTTTTCTGCAAATGAAGATTCCAAATAATATGAAAAATACCTAATTCATGACACTCTACAGGAACAGAAGAATAGTTAATCAACAGAGACCAATTTCATTAAAGATTGAAAACAATTTATTCATTTATCAACAGGAATATTTGACACGAAGCCATAATACCTCTCCTTGAATACATGTTGTAAGACAGGTTAAAAACTGTTTCAACAGTGGACAAACCGAAACAAATGATTAGCATTAATCGATCGATAAAGAGCTTTCTTACGTGCTGAAATCTTCGTGCTGAAATCTTAACAAAACTCTGAACTGATTTCTTTCGTATTTAAAATCAGTTCAGAGTTTTGTTAAGATTTCAGCACGAATTCTATTTGTACTCTAAATATGAATCCAGTTCAGATTCAGTATGTAATTCAATTTCTAGATCTGAATCTAGTTCAGATTGTATCCTTAATTTAGTGCAGATTCTAATTTTAATTTCATTTCTGATTCTAAGGTACATATTATAGTTTAGATTCTAGATCAGTATAATTTATTTTCAAGATCTAAATGTAGATATTGTTATAGATGTGATTGTAGTTACGTTTCCAATTTTGATATTAGCTTTGAATCCAGTTCAGATTTTATCTCTTAATCTGAATTCAGCACAGATTCTAGTTCAGATTCTTGTACTGTTTCTAGAAATCAAATTATTTGAGATTCTAGTTCAGATACTGAGAGAATTTTCCAGAAATGGTGTGAACATTACACACAAGAATTATATTTATTTTTTTATGTACATCTATTTAGTAGTTTTGATTACAAAGTATATAAATATTAGTTATATATACATACGTATCTACTTATATATTTTAATATACAAATCAAATTGAAAAGAAAGGAAGAGCTATCGCGTGTTATTTAATCGGACTGTACTAAATTTTAAGGGTAGACATTAATAAGATACAATGAATATAAAACTTAATGATTAAAACTTACAACTACAATTGCGTGATTACAACAAAAATTCTCAAAAAATTACAATGTATATAATCCATTAAATAGATTTCTAAAATGACAAACAACAAAAAATTAAACAACAACAATTTTTTTAAAACAAAGATTTTTACTCAAATAATTGTAAATACGGATTTTTGGTAATTTCTAATTTAATATTTTAAGTTAACGAAAAATTCAGATATCGAACTGTTTTGATTTTCAATATTCGGATTTAATTCTAAACAGAAAACAATTTCTTGGTTAAATAAATTAAATTCTGAATTTTTTTCTTTTCCGAACAAAAGTTGGAAATTTTGTTAGAAAATATTCTTTGGAATTATTAAAATATTCTGTTAAATAATTAAAACTGTGAAACAAATGTTGCTGTTGATAAAACCCAGTAACAGCAAGTATTTGTTGCTGATGCTGATGTTGTTGCAGTAGTGGATTCAGTCGCTGCTAATATTCTAAGTAATTCGCTGTCGCAGTTTAGCAGCATTTAGCGGTAACATTTTGAATAGAGACAGAATTACTTATTGACTAACCGAATGAATGACTCTGACTGACTTGCAAACTTGCAAAAACTGACTTTGTAAAGTGTTTTGAAAATTCTATAAATTGGCATTGATTTGTTAGTTTTAGTTGCAGTTTGTTATCGGTATTCTTTAGATTTATTTTGGATTTAGATTGCGAACGTTTTCGTTAAACAAAATTTTTTATAAAAATTAAAAACAAAATTAAAAAAAGTCAAATCCTTAAATATATATTTTTAATTTAAATTCAAGGATAATTAAACGATAATTAAATATATATTTTTGAATAATTAAAGTGAGTGAAATTAAAAACAAAATCGAAAATTTTATTTTATTTTATTACATTATTTATACACAAAAATATATAAAAAACATATGGATTCTGAATATAAAAAGTGTCATTAAATGAAACGATTATAAAAAAAAATAATTTTATTTAAGTGTTGAAATTTAAATGATTAAAATTTTAATTAAATATTATGTCTTCGATATATCAAATAATTGGGGATTAAAATATATAATAGAGATACAATAAATATGATTTATTTAAAATTATTTTCATTATATAATATTTCAAATATTGTGTTTTTTTAAGAACGTTTCTAGAATGTTCAAATTTAAATTAATTTAGTACGATTTGAAAAAAAAAAAATACTGAAATTAATATCTTTTAACTCAAGTTAATAAATAGTAAAGTAATAATTTGATTTTTGAGAATGAACTATTCATTATTCCATTTCATTTTAAGCCGTCATATGTTAGAGAGATTTAAAATCTGCTATATAATTTTGGTGATTTCGAGGTCTATATTTTGGAAATTTTATCGTATTTTTATAATTTTGAAGAAAGTTAATATATACAGTATTGTTCGCATCCAACGTAATACTCTCTCAGCAAGGACTTATTGTCTTGCATTTCCTCGGAAATCAAATGATGAAAAATGATTAAAAATTTCACATAGTGTTTCAAATAAAAAATGAAATAGAAATAAATAGTAAAAGTGTAGGCGAGTTTAAGTTTTAAGTGTGGACTTTGTGAACCTAAACCCATATGATAAGGTTTTTTGTAGGTCTTCACTAACAAAATCCAATTAGATAAAATTTTTTTTAAATCTTAAAAATCTGAATTGTTATATATGAATTATATATTTGTATGTCTCGAGGTGTCCAAATTTGGGACACTATGGACCGCCCCGTCCAAATTAAAAACTTAAACACGTCTCACTTAACTTTATGACATTTCATTCCAATTTTCAAATCGGATTAGCCGTTTGGAAGTTACTGATTCATTTGCATTTAATTTTTCATTTGAAATACTGTGCCTCAGTGAATAAGATTTGTTAGAACAGATGTTGATAGCTTCTCCCTAAATCAATATTTGCTTTAACAAAATCTCATCTAAAACAACAAAATGTTAAAGAAATCAAAAATAAATTTGCAAATATTTATTTTAGGCTTTTTGTAAGCATAAGCTTTTAAGATAAATCCTCCTTAATTTTGTTCCGCTAAAAGTTTTCTTAGACTGCTCGCTCAGAATTTTTCAAGATCGGCTACACCAATATCAGAAGTCATTGTTGTTAAAATATTTAGTAATATTCAGCATGAAATATGTTTCGGATCCAGTATAAGTCATTGTAGTTTTTGTTAGTAGTAATACTTAGATCTATTAAGTAAATCAAAAATTATTCTTTACATATCAATTAATGACATAATTATAATCGGCAGTAAATAGAACAATATTAAAGATACTTAGGTTTCGAGCAAGAATTTTCTGAGTTGATATTGTTTTTGTTTTTTAATTACTTCAAAAGGAGAATAATTTCAAATTGTTTTAATTTTAATACTTAGTAGAAAAGTCAAAATCGATCAAAAAATACAAAAAAGAGATATTTCAAGAATATTATTTTTATCATAATACTAACAATCAGGTGAGAATTATTATTCATCCTTGTATTCATCTTTAAATACTAATTAAAATAAATATCACGATTCTATCTTTATTGTGATTTATGAACTTCTAGGTGATTTCCAGAAGAGAGCTTTATATTGTTATAGACTGATCAGCGCAAAACTGACTCAAAACGTATAAAACAAATATTTTAATGTCTCAACCAATTTCAGTAGAATATACAACCGGATTGGACATCGTTTCTCCATTTTAACAACATCAGCACATACGAATAATACCCCAAACATATATGGTGTTGAAAGGTGTTAAAACTGATAAATATATTTTATATGCGAGAAGTTAGATAAATTTACATTTCCGATTTTAAATTCTTGTAAAAAACGATTTTTTAGGACAAGAATACTGAACTTTTAGTGATACTTTCTTGTATTTAAATAATATTTAGATATTTACTAAAGTTATAATAAATCAAGTTTGGTTCTATTGAAAAATATATATAAAAATACCGTTCTAATCAGAACAACTATCTCATTCGATTAAACTATGTCCTTTCGTCTGATAACCCTCGTGAACAAAATGTTGGACGCAATTTTTAGAATAAAAAAAGGGTTGGATAAAAATCTCAATTTTCGAAAATCGCCTCAAACGGCAAAAATCTAATTTTTTTAAATTTGCATATTTTATTGAAGCATAAATCATAAAAACAGATTGCATGAAGTAGGTCATTTTTTGCAAATCTTCGCTGATATTGGTACAGTAATATATTTTTCAAGTAGAAATAGTCGATCAAGTCCGGCTATCTAATATCCTACACTACATTGTTGCTTAAAAATGGTAGTTATGAAAAATTAATGAATTACCTTCGTATAATTTTATTTTCTGACTTATTCTTAATTGTGCAGTACATTATTGTGTTACTAACTGAACTGACCACCGTATAATATTGCACATCGATTTTTTAATTTGGCCTGTTATTATTACAATACCAACGTGTTTGTGAGATTTATGCATTTGTCAGAGAAGTACCTGAAATATTGGATCGAATATAGTCAATTTCAATAGGAATCGTCCTTAGGCCAAAATAATATTTACCAAATTTCCTCGAATATCTCAAAAGTTGCGACCTGACATCCAGCCGGACATTATTAAGTCGACTCATTGAATATTATACCCTACACCACTGTATCAGAAAGTGATACGGTGGTGTAGGGTATAAGATTCAATGCAACCTCAAGTATAATGATTAAATCATTATGCGAAACACTTACAGGTGTAGGAAATAAAAGTCATTGTAACATTTTTCATTTAATTTATTCGCCTCAGAATTTCTATAAATTTTCAATGAACAATTTTTTAAATTCTAAATTGTACTCCTGTCAAATACAAAGGTTTAGACAGATAATGCTTGTGGGATAAAGTAATCATTGCGGCGAATATATGCGAATTGTAAAATTGTATGCTCAGTTGCTAAGACAACTTCCTTCAAAACATGATGACATTCAATGAAAACAGTCGTAGATTTAAAATTTAAAAAGTAATCAGATTATACAAATGAAGTGTTATAATTGCGATTATAACGTTTAAAGGTTCTCACTAAATAAAAGTGTAAATAAATAATATTAAGTAGTTAGTTATTAAATCTATTGAAAACAATTAAAACGTGTTTAGAATTTCACACGATCATCACGTTTATAATAGCAGAATTTAGTTATCTGGTCATTAATTATAATTATAGTAAAATTAATTTAGCAGTTAAATTAAATTAACACATTGAAAGTATCATAAAATACAGTCAAAACTCAGTAATGTAAGTAATTACGCTTTCTTGAAAGAAAACTTAAGATAAAAAGGGCAAAAAAATGGGGAAAAAATTATTTCGATTTGAAAATATCCGAAACTATAAGAGATAATCCAAACATGTAAGCATAAAGACAATAACAATAATTAATAAAAGGATTTTTGGCGAATTTTTTAAAAATTCAACATACCCGAGTTGGTCAACACAAGTCATGATGAGGGTATATTAATTCTGTCAATCCGCTTGTAACGATGAAAAGAAATCATCTAGGACTCCAAATTGCATCAAATCAAAATCTGAACAGATTTTGCAATATCCGTCTGTCTTGATGATTTTGGCACGCTCGCAGCCATAATCTTTGACAGAACTCACAAAAATCGGACAAATTTATTTTATTTAAGAGTAAAAAGTTGATTCTAATTAAAGTGATACTTTCAGATAGATTGAGAAATATTTGTCCAATGAAAACACATAAAAGAAAGTAATAATCAAGATCAATAATACCCTACACCAATATACTATTATAACTAACATCCATGTACTTCAAATGAGTTCAGAATCCTAATGCTAAGAATATAATGAACAATCATCACCAATTTTAACAGATTTTACTTCCTGGTTTTGTTCTTAAGGATTTAATCACTAGTGATTAAAACCAGAAAAAAATTAAACTCTTCCAATAATGTTTTAAAGTTTAAATCTCTCCGTTTAAATCTACTACACTTTTGTACACCGCTCCCTTTAATTCTATTTAAACAAAAAAGATCAATATCTCTTAACAGGCCTATGGCAGCCAGAAGAATTTTCCTCTCCTGTACCACTCAAGGTCTTTTTTACCATATTGACAGGATGCCAAGTCAGGCCAAAAATAAGAGGGCACATTATGAAGTCTTATGAATATAAATTTCTTAAAGATACCAGCGTTCCTGTTCCTGAACTAACTAACAAATAGTCCGTGCACTGAGTTTATCGAGCTTTTTTCTATCAGATGTGTTGGGAGCTTGCTTGTGGACCACTATTTCTATAAACGAACATGTTCTCTCGGTATTGTTCACTAACATTGGAAATAGTTCGAAGGAAAACCTTTGAATATTTGACCAAATTTTTGTAGGACCATGTTAAGTTTTATTGAAAATATTTTATAATTTTAGTACAAATTAACAACATTTTCATTTGTTTGACAATAAACACAATAACTGACATGTTTCATAAAGGTAACTTGACCCCAATAACAAGTAAGAATGCTATATTCGGCTACGTTGAATCTTAAAAACCTTCCACCACAAATCCGTGTAAAGAAAATACGTAATGTTTCGTATACACATTCTACACATACACTCATAAATGTATACAATATATAAGATTTTCTTTAATATAACACAGGACACTTAATGAGTCAACTTTTTTTCACTGAAACGATTTTAAAAAATTTTGGAATGGTAATGAACTTCATATAACTTAATATTATAGTAAAAGTTTATTCTAATTTTTTAATAACTGAAAATTTTACGAAAGTTCTTTACTTGAATTTAGAAGTTTTAAATGGAAAAATTCTCAGGACTACAAAAAATACTCAGATCAATTTTTATTGAATTTTTAACGTGTGTTAAGAATTTATCGATCTCACTCCTTATACATAAATCAGGGTTACGGACGAATGATTTCGCTTTCAAAAATTTAAATTGGTCTTTGAAAATTTAACAGTTAATTATCTTAAAATATGTTAAATAGGATTGTTGTTGAACCAGATATAAAAAAAAATCATGTTTGTTAATTGTTATGATTCATGTTCTGGTTCCAAGCAAAGAAATTCTTTAGCATCTATGGGATGAGTCTACAGATCTTCTGGACTAAGGGTGTTAGGATTGGCTTGACTGTTAAATAAATGAACATAAGTTTGGGGCTGAACAGTCAATATGAGACCAGTAAGCATTGAGTCTATTAATCCTTCCCGATCACACGGTAACTCGGAACCGCGAAATTTGCGGCGTCTCTGTAAATGTCGTTCAATCGAAAATATATGGTTTCGGATTTTGTTCTGTAATCAAATATCTTGTTGAGTTTCATTCTATCACGATGACAAAATTTTACAATTCCGATTACAGAAATATTCATTATTTTTTGATAATAAATAGTTTACGAAAGTGAGAATAATAAAAAATCAGTTTATTGATCTTATACTGTATTATGCATACGATTAAAAAATGTATAATAGTTCGAATTAAAATTATTTAAAAAATAATTTTTAATTTTTTGTTTGGTTTTCTACTTTCAGATTAAAAACTAATTAAGTCGTTATGAAGGTCCTCGCAGCAGGTTTAACAATTTTACTCATTTCTGTAACTCAGGCAGCTCAGTTGCGTAAGTATTGTATTTAATTTTTTTATTTAATAATAAGAAAAATAAATAGTTAACTTGTTTATAAAAAAAATGTTAGATTTACTTCACTTCTCAAATTAGTCGTACTGAATTTTTAATAATAAAAAAATTTACATAAAATATTAATTTGTTTTTGCACGTGACAGAAACTGTATTTTTTATTTATAAATTTGAATGATAAAATTGATTTCTTTTGAATGATTTTCCACAGCCGATTACATTAAAGTTTGCTCTCGAAATGATCCCAAAATTAATGATTGTATTAAGAATACCGTACACAATATGCGAACCTATCTCAAGGATGGTATTAAAGAATTAAATGTTCCTGCTATGGAACCTTTATATATCGGTGATCTCAATATTTTGGAAGGTGGTAGTTCGGGTATTAATGTTAAGGCAATCGATTTAAATATTTATGGAGCATCGAATTTCGAAATTAAAAAACTCAAGTAAGTGGTTATTAAAAATCTGGCATATGATCTAGAGCTATTCTTATATTATTCTATTTAAGGGCTTCAAATAATGGCATGCGTTACGATTTTGAACTCAATTTACCACGTCTTCAGGGTGAAGGCAAATATGATATAAATGGACAAATTTTAACACTTTCTATTAAAGGCAATGGTCCATTTACCGGAAATTTTAGTAAGTTATTTTTAATTTCACAAATATCTTTAATTATAAGTCCGATTTTATTTTTGCAGCCAACTTCTATGCTTTTGTTAAAATAACTTTTGATCCCAAATATGTTAATGGTGAAGAATATTTATACATTAAAGGTTTAGAGGTTAAAATTCGTACCGGTAAGGGGCGCATACGTTTGGAAAATCTTTTCAATGGCGATAAAACTTTGGGTGACGTTGTCAACGATACCATTAATCAAAACTTTGAAGTTTTTACCAATGAATTGATAGGACCAATTGAACGTGCCTTAGAAAAGAAATTCATTGCTATTGCTCGTAAAATGTTGGAAAATTTCACCTACAATGAATTATTTCCCGTTTAAGATGATTCATAATCAATATTGACTTTAAAACCCTACAACTGTTTCCTACAAAACAAACTTCGAAATTTGAATGTGAATTCATAAAATTTAAAGGTTGTTTTAATGTAGACAGATTAATTATAACTTTTTTTGGTATAAAATTTCTAAATTTGATTTTTTTAATTATAAAATGTGATTATAGCTTTATTAAATTGTCTGTGTATTGTATAAACTATTACTAATTGTAAAATAATATTGTAAATAAATTTGTACTATTTTTTTATATATTGTAAATAAAAAAACAAATTATAATAAATAACAAGATTTCAATTAATTAATTCATCAATAAAAGTGCATGTCACAGTTTTATATCATAAAATACCATTAATTAAAAATTAAGCTTCTAACCAACAATAATTTTGGTAATTAGTCATATAATTAATGTATCAAAATTAGTTTGCGTTATAAAATCAATTTTTTTGATACAAAATAAAGTTAATGATATGATTCCTGGTCTAATTAATATTATTAAGAAGAACTCGCATATGAGAATTTTTCAAATGTTATATTTTATATAATATTGCGTGTGTAATATTTAAAATACATTGCATTTTCACTACTTGATCACATAATAATTATATTCTGTTTAAAAATTAATAATTTCTCTTCCTCATGAAATTAATGAACCTTTTTTAAAAAAAATTTTTATATAAATAAAATTTTTAATAGTTTTTAAGGAACCTTATCAAGATTTTATCGAAATCGTGGACAGACTCCCACATTCAAAATTATCTGATTATTGTATATAATATTCTCTGTATTACAATATCGTGCTATAATAAACTGTGGATCATAACTTTTACTCGACTAGATAGGTGGAATTATAGTAATGAAAAATGGGGAAATTCCGTTATTTTGTTTGTCATTCAATTTTTAATACTTTTTTTTCATCTTATGGGACTTGATGAATCCTTTAAGAAACATGCTTACATATGTCAACACAAAACAAAACTGTGGGTCAACAGTCATTATGGTTGTTGCAACCACATTATGGCTTGTTGCCAACTATAATATGATTGAGTAAAAAATTAAAAATATTTGATTTTAATTACAATAGTTTTGTTGCAACCAAGATTTTATCAAATCAAATTCGGCACAGCTTTTAACTATACGATTTAAATAAAATATTTATAAAATATATCCGAGAGAATATTTCTTAGGGTAGGGTAATATATGAAATTCTTTTTGTCAAATGATTTAACACTCTTTACTTAAGAAACGTGTAGTGTTACATATATAAAAGCCTCACAGGTATAGCATAACTTAGGGGTTTTTAGTTATTGTCCCAAACAAAAATTATCTGCTTTTATTGACTGACAATACTTATTCGATTCAAATAAATTAACCAAATTTGCAGCGGTAAGAGTGAAATTTTGTTCAGTTCATGAAAATACTTTATAGAAATATCAAAATTTATGAGCGACCCTTGTATAAATTAACTTTCTGAGTTTTCCTTAAGAGTGCATTACCTTATTATGATACAAACATTTCTGTAGAGTTTAAGCGTTTTAAATGGATTATTTCTTTTGGGTAATATTGAAGCTAAAGGAAATTATTGAGCGACCCTCTTAAGATATATATTTATTTTAATTTATTCAAAAATAAGTAAAATACCATCGCTTATGTGTGTTTTCTAAACTCCAAATTGATATTCGAAAGTGGCGGTTGTATGAATTGGAATATTAGAATATTATTATTTATCGCATGGATATCTTAAAATAGATTCAGAAAATATTTTTGATTCGTATAGTATACTTAAGTATTTATGTTGAAGAAAAGTTTAGGACCCATAAAAATCAAAAAGTTCTTAGTATAACAAGCAATGTGCAGTTGCACCAAAAGAAGCCAATTATATGTTACAACGAGCTCTTAAAATACTGAAATGTATATCAAGGAATGTTTACAAAACATGTTGTTTTCATTCAAAAGACATGCTGTCACTATGGAAAACAAGCCCTTGAGTTGTACAAGACAAGTAAGAGTGCTATTTTCGGCTTTTACTATATAAACTACCGCAATATTATATAATTTTCTGAAATCAAATACAGGAACACTTAATAAACCATAATTGACAATTTTTACGAAAGTTCTTCGTGTGAACATAAATTTTACCTTAGATATCGGTCTATATATTTTAATATACTCAACTGATTTTTCTCGTTTAAAAAAGAAAACTTCACAGCACTATTGCAAATACTTGTGGGGTCTAAGATCATTCCTTTTTTGCGTTATATGCTCTTCACCACTTGTGGCGCTTTTGGGTATAAAAATAAGTCAACATAATTTTTACTTAAAATAAAAAAACAAACGGAATATTTATTAATTATATATTTTTTATTTAAGAATTATTTATCAGCGTGATTTGTTCGTTTGTTTAGCATTTTTTAACAAATTTTACAATAATTAAACTTTTTTAAACTTTTTGCTAAAATTATATAAAATTTTTGTTTTAATAATTCACAAAATAACTAAAAATTGTTATTTTTTATATTTTTGTAAAATATAAAAAATATAATCGATTTGCCATATTTCTTTTTAAAAAACTTTATACGTTTTTCTCTAGAAATCTATATTAAATAGTTAAAATAAATTTAAAATATATATATTATTTGATAATTTCTCAAAATATTTTATGAAAAATGTAAAATAAAATAAAAAATTATTGCTTAAGGTCTTTTTTAAAAAAAGTCTTATTTTTATAAAAAAGTAACATATTTAATTGTATAATTGATAGTAACAAAAAGTATATATATATATATATATATATATATATATATATATATATATATATATATATATATATATATATATATATATATATATATATATATATATATATATATATATATATATATATATATATATATATATATATATTCTAAGCATTGAAAAGAAAAGTAGAAGTAGGAGAATGCATACTTGATTGACTGATTCCAACTATTTTTTCCACTGACAGATAGTTTCCGTACCGTTAGTGATAGTTAGGTCAGTTCTGAATTGAAATTATATTGATAAATATTTGCTCCATACATATAATACTGAACCCAACATATTTCCTCAACTAACACTTTATTCTCGATCATTCGTGGCCTTACAAAACCAAATACCCAAGGAACTAAATCGACATTATCTTATCCTAAAGTTGTTACACTCTCTTAAATATTCTTAAATTACTTTTCATAATCTCATATCCAGATTCTTTAAGGTTTGAAATAACATCTATTCCAGGTATGTTTAGATCTCAGTCCTTACCACTAAACAACATCGCTTTAAATTACTTTTCCAATCATTAATGTATAAATATACCCATATGGGAGAATATTACTATCAGTAATGCGACAAATGTTTATCTAATAAGAACATAACCTAATAAATATTCACCGAATTAAATTATTATGAACTTGAAAATCTCTTACCCTAATATTATGATTTTAAAGATCAATTTACAAACGCTTTTCATTAAAGAGTACATAAGTCCATCAGTTTTTTATTATTATTTTTTATTTGAACTGATTTTAATACTTATTAAATAAACATATTTCTTTAAAATTATATATCACTTAATAGCATCACTAAAAAATTCTACCGATTGTATTAGATTTAACAAAGGTATATATTTTTGCATTCTTCAATTCGGTATTAATGCCCCAGAGTATTGTAAAAATTACCCATCTAA
Source organism: Cochliomyia hominivorax (assembly GCA_004302925.2). Lineage (NCBI taxonomy): Eukaryota > Metazoa > Arthropoda > Insecta > Diptera > Calliphoridae > Cochliomyia > Cochliomyia hominivorax. Next base: position 45,462,965 of record PYHX02000467.1, on the reverse strand, counting down.
TGATTTTATTTTTAGAGAAACACAGTAATTAGGGAACAAATCTTGAAGAAACAAAATCAATAGCAATATTAAGAATATTAATCTAATCAATGGGTTCTTTAATTTATATTCAATCGAAAAAAACGCTTTCCATATAATTTAACCTAAAAATTATGAAAATTCAAATGCGTCGCTTCTTTAATATGCTATTAAATGTGGGCTGATGTTTATAAAATTCCGAAATATTTTTTAATTTTATTGAGAGGTTTCAAAATTATTTAAACAATTTTGATAAACCTAAAACATTTTTGCTCATATTTTTTACAGATGAGGTATAGGTCTATAACTTTTCTTCTAAAGAAACGATTTTGCTATTGAGAGCAACTTTAAACATTATTATTGAATAAACAAAAGGACAGAACAAAATGACATCGAAATTTGTTTTAATACAGCAAAAATAAAAAAATCATTTATCCTCGAGAATATATCTTTACAAGCATGAAATCTCTAGCCCTCAATGTAAAATCATTGATTTTGCTTCATAAATAAAAAATGTTAATTGAACATTGTTTCACAATAAATACAGTTTCTTGAAATTTTACTACTTGAATTTTTACTTTTTAAAATTAATTTTAAAAATGTATCGTTGTATAACTTTATATATTAAAATCGAATGAATCTAATATGTACAATATTATTTCACTACAAACGTAAAAACGTTTTATTTAAACTTTGTGAAACAAATTTTATATCTTTGAAATTTTTACTTTTTACCGAAAGTTCTTGTAAATTTAAAAAGTTTGAGTTTTTAAATTATAAGTCAGAAGGCTTATTGACCCTCACTAATTATTGTTCTATTTAGTTTTAAATTCCGTGTTTAAGTAAAAATAATGAGTAATGAAAATGGAAGATATTTTCCTAATTAGGAAATCGATAAATCATTTCCCAATTGAATTGTGGGATACAGAATTAAAAAATCTAAAATCTTTGCTTTATGTTTGAAATAATATAATAAATTCGTAAAAAGTCTTAACTTAAAATCAGTACTCTGAATACAAAATGACTTATGTCATAATTTTATAAAACGACGCACAATGGCCCCAAAATGTTTTTTTGGAAATAATTCTGGATTTTGGAACTATTGAATATTTTTTTAACAAAATTTCACATGGACCATTACAGATTTTTTGAGAGAATAGGTAATATATGTAACTATATAATCAGGTTAATATATTGCCGATTCTTTTGACTTTTTGCATTGACATTTTTTCTTCTCTAAAACTCTTCTGAGACATTACCCCTATCTTCGGATTTGCTTTATATGCATTTACGTTTGAAATTCTTTTAGAATTAAGAAACAAAAAAGGGATAGAAGAAAATATTTGATTTTAAAATCAAAGCAATATTACCACCTTTTTAAAAAAATCAGAAAAAATTCTATTTTCTAAGTTTCGATTTCAAAATTTAAAGTTACAGAATTATTTCCATGAAAAAAGCGTGGTCCAATGTGCGACAGCGTTAATTCCTTCACTTTCGATCATTTTTGCAACAAAAATGTATGATGAAAAACCTTATTTTCAATTACAAATAATTTGAAACTATTTAAATTAGGCAGCGAATTCAGACCATTTGGAATAATTGTAGCTGGTAAAAATTTTTGTTGAGTAAATTGCTTTTAGAATAATAAGTTTATTTTTTGTTGAACGGACTCAATTTTCCATAAAATACAACAACCTGAATATGAATATACTTATTCTCCAACAAACAAAATACAAGTTTGTAAAATAAAAAATGATTTCATTACAGAGTTAAACTCAATGCGATCTAAATGCTTTTAAATACTCAAAATCAAAATAGTTTTAAAGTCTTTTTTATAATTCTTTTGTATAATTTCTTTATAATGATTTTCACATTTTTGACCTTTTTGATATTAAAATAATAATTAAGTTGTATGAATAAGTTTGAATATTTTCAACATTAATTCTCAAAAATTAAAAAAAAATTGATTAGTGTTAAATTCAATTCAATGAATCAAATTTAAACAATTTTACTTGAATTCCATTATTTTCAAAATTTTGGCAAAATAATTAAAAAAAAACTAAAATATTCCATTAGCAAAATTAAATACAACAAAAGAGATGTAAATGTGCACTTTATTAAGAGAATTAAGCAAAATTATAAAATAAAAATATAAAATAAAAATTAAAATGAAATAATAAAATTAAAATATGTTTGGGAGGGATTTAAATTTAAATAATATTACAATAATTCTAAAATAATTTTCATAAAATAAAACTATGCGGTATTTCAAAGACTTTTGAAGTTGGCATTACTTTCAGTAGTTGCATTATATATGAAAAAAATAAATATTTTTTTATTGAAAAAATAATAAAAAAAATGAAATAATATCACGACTTATTTAAAAAATGCACTTTATAAAAGCACCACTAACAAAATAATAAAATAAAGCACATTATAATAATATAATTAGAATTTTATATAACCGAAAAAACTGAATACATAACATAAAACATAATACAATTTTGCAAAATTCAACTAAATATTTAAATATTCAGACAAAAATACAAAACATGAAATATTTTTTTTTCATTTGGAAAATTCGACTAAATTCTTGATTGATGTGGGAAAAAAATGTTATACAAAAATATTATTAATGTAATAAGCAAAAAATTAAAATTAATAATAAATACATAATTATAGTTTTTTTTAACATACTTTTCTCATACAAAACTTTACCTAAAATATTAGTGACTTTTTTTAATCGTTTCTTGAAAATATAATTTTCTTAACAAAATTATTTAATAAATTTACATCATGAAAGGAAAACAATATACTTTTCAAAAGTTTTTCTACTCTTTTTCTTAGGATAAAATGTTACAATTATAAATTTCTATTTAAGTAGAAATATGAGTGGATTTTTGTGGTACTTTAATAGTTTTATTTTTAAAACTAAAATTTAGTTCCACTACTTAAATTAAAAATAGCCATATTAACAAAAATATATAAAAACTTTTCAATATTTTTGTGCCAAATATCTGTATGTGTGTACGTGAGTCATTTTTCTTATTTTTTAAGTACTCAATCTAAAGCTATGCCTTGTATCCAAGCACTTAAATCACTGCCATCCGATTCCAAAATTATCTCATCTGGTTCATCGTTGGCTAATAAATATTGGGCAGCTGTACGACCACTTAAATAGGCACCATGTACGGTTGAATAGAAATTGGAATGGGTGTGCTCGCCAGCAAATAATATAGCGGGCTAAAGAAAACCACAGAGAACGAGAGAATGAGAGAATAATAAAAAGGTATTGCAAAATATTTGTTTAATATTATATAAATTACCTTCAAGGCTTGGGGACTAGCATATAAAGGTTGTGCCAAATTTTCAATGTCTTCTTGTAAAGCACCTAAAGGAATTGAGGTATATGAACCCATTGTAAAAGGCTGAGATTTCCAACTTGTGCTAAAATAGAGTAAAAGGTATCAATAAATTATATTTTCAAGTTATTTTCTTCTGAAGATCTAAAAGAATTTCTAAATTGATAGAGAACATTTCCAATTCTTAAACAGATTCGGAAAAAAATTAATGGATATTTTTTTGAATGTGCTCGTAAACAAATGACCATCTTGCTTAGTGCTGTCTTATACACATTGGCATCAAAGATCACCACTAGACTGGCTGTGATAATATTTGAAATGGCAAGCCATTTTCTCAGAATTTCAAACAGAATAGGGTGCACTTTTCTTATAACAGAATGTTTTTAAGAGGCATATATACGCAAACAATTTCAAATGCACCTTCATTTACCACTTCTATGATAAATGATATACAAATCTTTACCAACTTACCACACACATCTCTTAGGTTTCGGCACATAAGGATCTTGCAAGAAATTCCTCAATATTTCCGTACACTTTTCTGCCACCACATCTGATGACAATGTTTCCATATATTCAGCTTCACGACCTGATACCCATCCCAATAGCAATACGTCGGACACTTTGGCAAATGAATAAATTTTCTTGAACCAATTTTTACTTAAATATTCAGTCGTGCTACGTTCTTCATCGGAGGCATGCATTTCATATTTATCATCATCCCACAGCAGCATTACTTCCGAAATGTCTGCACTCAAAAAGGGACGCTCATACTCAAGAAAGATTTTGTCTACAGTTCCAAACATTAAATGTTCTATGGATTCTTGTTTGTAATGCGGTAATTCGGGATCAAAAAGTGTTTTATGACATTGCTTCAAAACACCCAAAGGTATGGTACATATCACATGTTCTGCATAAAATACACGACCATCTTCACATGTAACCCGTACAGGATAGTCGCCATTGCCATCTGATTCCACTGATGCACCACGAGAAGAACTGGAAACCGATGGGGTACTTTCTTTTCCAGCTGTTGGAAATTCTGTTACGGTCTTTTCTGAGTCATCAGAATCATTTTCATATTCAGATGATTCGTCCACGGTATCCAAACCGGTTAAGGTCTTTTTTCGTTTCCAGTGAATTTTCTTCACCGGGCATTTTGTTATTATAGCCTCTTTGGGTATTTGCGCAGTCAATGGCCTTAAAATAGAACTATAGCCGGCGGGCAACACAATATTTCCACCTTGTAATTCTGTATAACTACCTAAAAATTAAAAAATAAATGCAATAACAAATGGAAATATTCAATAATTATTCAACTTTCATACCTAATTCTAAGAGATCTACTTCGTTCATATCGGTGCAGCCCGTTATACAAGTTTCACGCTTAAGCAAACAATTGAAAATCAATTGTTTTAAACGTTTCTCTTTGGGATCCTCAACTGAACTTAAGTAGATTTGTATTTCATAGTTAATGTGTTCACCAACACTGTTAATATCAGGCGGTGGACTGTACTGACACAGGAAGTATTCATCACAACGACGTAAAAAACACACATACGCTTCATAGATTTCCTGCAATATACTGAAAGGAACTTGTAGACCATCTTCTGTGGTAGCAACAACTTTGTGTGGTTTTGGTACATTAACCACACTGACTAGACCATGTTGCACGGCGATTTCAAAGATGGGATTACCTAAAACACCATGTATCCAATTAGCACCCAATTCCACCTGTATATATACAATTTTGATTCATTAAAATTATCTATTATTATAATTGTTTGAATAATACTCTTTCGCATAAATATGAGATAAATATATGTACGGAAAACTAAAATTCTAAATTGTAATAAATTCAAAATGCTTATTTTTCATTTGCATTTTTGTCCATAAAAATTAAATGATGTAGTTAGGTCTGTGGTCATGTGTCTTCCCATGACTGGAACATTTTTCATTTCAATCAAAATTTAAATACTAAGGAGTGAGATAAAAAAACCCAACAAAAGTCTTTCCTCTTAATATTTGTGCAATAATTTTGTTGATGATGAAGTAGAATAACAAAATGTACATTCATTGAGTCTTGACAATTGCAAACACCATGCAGGATATTTGAAGAAAGTGTTTCTTTTTTTTGTAAGAATACTAAGAATTTTGTTCATTGATAAATATTTTTACAGTGACATAAATTTAACAAGCAAAATAAGAGTTATCTCTGAATAATGGTCCTCTAGCAGCCAATTTGGACTGATTTGTAGGCTGATTTTGAGGGCATATTTAGTCACAAATTATACCGTAAATTTAATTCGAAGGTAGATGTTTTAAACATTTGATTTTAATAATACTATTTGTATATAAAATGTGCAATGCAAATTTTAAAATTTTTTTAGTCTCAGAAAATATTTCGATGATAAATTACAAAGCCCACAATACAAAAATTTGCTTTTGTTGCGGTTGAAAATTATAGGCCAAGCCTTTACTTTTTTACTAACAAATAAGTACACTCAGTAGGAGAGTAAAGTCTACCTTTCCCATGAATCTACTAAATTCATTTACAAATAAAACATTTGTTGAAGCATAAAAATAATTGTCATTGCATCGACAGATATAAACAAATAAATCAACGTGTCAATAAATACAATTATTTAACAAATTAAACAATGACTCTGATTGTATTGTTCATTACGCTATAAAAGACCTAAGATTACGTCTTATATAACAACAACAAAATAAATAACAAAAACGTTATAAAAATATAAAAAAGAGATTAATTAGTAAAGAAGGGAAAAAATGAAATGCATTTTTTTGTCTTTGAATATAAAAATATAGAAATAATATTTCTGGCTGTTAATGGGTTCGTTAAACTTTTCTTCCTATAAATATATATTTCAAAAGTTTGTTTTTTTATTAATGTTTGTATGAACAAAAAATAAAAATAATTTAAGATATTATTTTTATAATACGAAACTTGCTGCAATGATTTCATGTTGGAATTTTGATTTCACTAAATAAAAATATAAATAAAATAATAAAATTAAATTTAATAAGCAAAAGGTAATTAATCCAAAGTTAGAATGAATCTACACTAATTTCTGTGTCAAAAAGTAGTCCACATGATTGTGTAGTATTTAAAAAAAAATTTTTTGTTAGACCAGTTAATTACTTAAAACTGTATATTCGGATTATTTTTAAACAACAGTCGACTTGGATATTATGGAAACGACTACATTATGCACACCATTATTCATAAAATCTACTTCTGTGATTAATGTGTTCACGTGGTTTTCGGATGAGATCTAAAAACAGTAAGGAAGATTAAAATATTTTGGAAAATATTTATATTAAAGCAAGAAGAATAATGGATCGATGGCGGACAATAATGCCCAACATTCATTTTTAAAAACAACGATCGATAAGAATTGCTTTCTGGGTCGATATAACGATGCCTGAATGGTGATTGCTTGACTCTCCATATAAATATTATTATCCCAAATATATATGCAAAATTTTAGAATTTTCAAAAAATTAATTGTCGTAAAAAAATTGTGCAATTGATCTAAGGGTCCCATATAAGACCCACTGCGAAATATCAAGTAAATCACCACAAATTTTACATAAATATTGGTATTATGATAATATCATGATAAGTGCAAATCATTGAATAATTATGTGGCCCAAGACCAACTATATTACTTCTCACTTTCTTACTTGTTCTATAATTATATCATTATGACTCCTTTTGGGATATATAGTTAAAAGAAATTAAATTGAGGAAACAGATATTTAGAGAAATACATCCACTATAGGAAACGTCCTAGCCACTCAATACTATTCACGAACCCTATCAATCCAATCCCTCAAAGTAACGAGTACTTAACTACCTCTATCTATGGGACTGCAGACTTAGACCATGAATTGTTCCTCTGTCTTCTCTGCATCAAGAAATGTCACACAGTCTCCTCTGTATCGCCACACATCCTAAAACCTTTGTGAAACCTTCGTCTTTAGGACCAATGACCCGTTAAGACTCCTATCAAGGCTCACAGCTCCTTGCGCCCCATGCCAATGATGATGTCCGTAACACCAGGATTAAGCGGTAGTCATAAAATCCTAGCCACCCTACATTCAGACCTTTCATTCCATGCATGGTTCACTTGAGTCTCCTATCTATTTCGCCAAAGAAGAGGCCCATAGATGGTCTTGCAATCACATCATCACCTACCAGGGTCATGCTCGACCTCTCCTTGCAAGCACATCCGCAATCTCGTTGCCAGAAACATTGCAATCGCCGAGTATCCTACTCAATCTTACGTCATAGTCGGAAATGAGGCTACTAAAAGTCCCATCAAAATCTTGATTGCAGCCTGACTATTAAGGTAGATCGTTACGTTAGAGTTCATCGAAACATGATCCCTGATCAACTCGGTCTCTCCGCCGACATACGCACTAGCACCAGTTCTCACGTCCGTTTTCGATGCAACAGTGAAAACGGCCCATCCCGAAAGATATATATCTACACCTATCCAAGAATCCTTTTCAGGTATTACCACCTGTGGGGTACTCCCAAAATAGGCTGTAGGGACTATGTAATCGTCACACTGTGACCAACGTGCTCCACTAAGCCCATTTCCATTTCAGTTCACAAGCCCTGCCTCACTCAGCCTAAATAGACTCTTTGACGCTACTCCCCTCATGTACCACCTGATAATTCCTATTATCTCCGCCTTAAAGACGCTACAACCTCTCGGCAGACTCAATACTATCCTCACATCTCGATCTAGGACATACGCACTAGCACCAGTTCTCTCGTCCGTTTTCGATGCAACAGTGAAAACGGCCCAGCCCGAAAGATATATATCTACACCTATCCAAGAATCCTTTTCAGGTATTACCACCTGTGGGGTACTCCCAAAATAGGCTGTAGGGACTATGTAATCGTCACACTGTGACCAACGTGCTCCACTAAGCCCATTTTCATTTCAGTTCACAAGCCCTGCCTCACTCAGCCTAAATTGACTCTTTGACGCTACTCCCCTCATGTATCACTCTAATGGTAGCATATTTAGGATTTTCTGACTTTACTTTTGTTTATTTATTATGACGGTTTGTATTAATTCGTAATGATCATATTCTAATATATGATGACTTCAATACTTCAATTTTAACATACAAACAAAAAACAAGACAAATCAACAATTGTGGTGAAACACCAAATGATCGACCCACTTACTAAATTTAAACAACGTAAATAAAATAACAGAGTATAAAAAGAATTTAATGAAATAAACTTAAAATTCTTATCAATAAAAATAATAAATTTTATGTGCATTCGAAAAATTGTTTTAAATTTTTGAAACCTCTGATCCTCACTACAACCTGTCATTTTTTAATATCTGATATATTTTTGCTTCGCTTCAACAGTTTTATTGTCGAATACGGAGCGTAATCATTATTTTCATATATATTTAATGCAAAATGTAGGTTGCTATTTTAATTAATATGGTTCTGTATATACATTTTAAGTTTTCTGATAGATAATCATATTTTTTGTTTGTTTATTTGTTTGTTGTGTGGTTTTTGCATTGTTTATACTTTTCTAATTTGTTTTAAATAATATAAATGTAAAGAGTATTTTATAAAGTTATATTATTTTTAAATAAATGAATTCGACAACAAATATTTTGAAAAATAAAAAGACATGAATTATGTTGAAAATATCTATTGCGTTTCTTTGGAAAGTATTTAAAAAATAAACAATTCTGGAAATATAGAAACAGGTCTTGAATTAATTTAAAATTCCAACACAAAATACAGATCAGCTGTGTGTCGGTAATTTATCTTTCATTGTACAAAACATGTGCTTTTCATAAAAAACGAGTTAAAAATAAAATTTAGGTACTTTACACAATATAAAATTTATTTGTGTAAACAGTAAAATTAAACAGAACTTGAGACTTGTTGACAAGTTTATTTATAATTAAATTTTAATTTTATTGCACCTTTGAAGACTATAAATACACTCTGCAATCACATAAAAGACTGTGATTATTGTGTAAGTTAGAACAGATGAATACAGATAAAGTACAAATTTAAAACTAGTTTTATGTTAAATATATAAATATAAAAACAAAATATTCTGTTGGATTAAAGATTATCTACCGTCTTAAGTGACCTAAAAAAATTAACAATATGAAACAGTATAACAGTCGGACTTTATATTCCATTGAAAAAAGGAACACTATTGAAACATTCACGTAAAATTTGATTTTATGATTTATGATTTATATGAGATAGAAAAATTCTTAACTCATAGTTTTCATTTAAACTTTTAACCCAAGTATTATTTGTAAAACATGTCAGCTAGTATGTTAAATGTCAAACAAATAAATATGTTGTTAAATTATTATAAATGTTAAATTTAATTAACATGAGTATTCAAAAGAAAATGTACTAAATTATCAAATATTTTCAACAAAATTTAACTTGGTTCAACAAAAAAGTTGGCCAAGCATTTATAGCCCTGTTGTTTTTTTTGTTCCAATGTTATTAAAAACGTACCGAGTGAATTTGTCCGTTGATAGAAAACCTGTTTTTTCGAAGAGTTCCTAACACACACTGTAGGAAAGCAGACCGGTAGCTCTCTTCACGGTATATTTGATACGAAAAGATGAACCTAATTCAGGTTTCGAAGTTTATCAGCGTTCCTATCAAAAAATTCCTGATAGGAACGCTGATAAACTTTAAGAGGCCAATAACAAAGCACGGAAATTAAAGTCAAGTTTCAAGAAAACGTCTGTTCTTTCAGATTATTGTAAATTCGTGATCAAAAATTTTATGTTGCTGATACTGGAGAGAATATTGAAGAAAACTTAAGGACCCTAAAGCGGCCTAAAATTTCCAAAAGGTTCTTAGTATGACAAGGAACATGCAGTTGCGGCAAAAGATGCCAATAATTTGTTACAACGAGTCAATATTTTGGTATTTATGGATGTTTACAAAAAAATACTGCTTCCATTCATAAGACTTCATAATGTGTCCTTAATGTACGGATAGAACCAAGGGGAGGAATATCTCCCAAAAAATCTAATATTGATTATCGAATATCTAAAGAACTAAAAAAGCGAGAACTTTCAAATTCGATCCCAATCACTTCCTCAAGTAACTGTTTTACTGGAGAAAATGTAGGGTCAGGCGGAGAATTAGCCCCCCCCCCTACAAAGCAAATATTTCTTTTCGAAGAATTTTAAAATTTCGTACCAATTACTATTTTTAATACACATTCTGATTTGTGAAATTTCTTTTGAGATCTAGGACTGAGGAAAGTTTTAAAGCTAGTTGTTCTATAAGTTTGAAAGTTAATACAATAATCAAATAACATATTTTTAAAAAATACTCTTTAATATTATCCAAACGATGTAACGACTCAACAATTTCATGTTTAACATTTCATTTTTTTATAAAAAATTATTAATTTGCATTATTTTATTATAATTTTTAGTATTTCAACACTATAAGCATTTAATTATTATTAAAATAATCACAATTTTGTTATTATTAATTGAATAAAAAATAAATATATTTAATACATAAGTATGTATGTGTTAGAAAAGTATATTTGACGTTTTTTATATATATAATTTTTAATTGCATGTCGAAAACAACAACTTAACACACAGAGCTCATTATTTAATGCAAATTTTTCAAATATTATTTGTTTATATTTTGGATACACCCCATATCTTGGCAGACAATAGTTATGAAATGTGATATTGATACAAAACATTTATTTCTTCTTTATCACGAAATTTGTTGATCATTTCATTTTGTTATTTTCTTTTTGTTTTGTTATTTAATAAAAAATAATTTAAAATATTTTTTCTTATTTGACAAATTATTCGGGAAAAACCCCAAATTATTATCAAAATGCAGGAATGTAAAAAATATAAAAATAGTGCCAAATGAATGCAGACGCATATAATTAAGGCGAACATATAACTCCAGAGATTTTTTATTTTACTCTGGGGAATACGAGAAGAAAATTCCAAAAGTTCTTTATCTAATTTTACTCAATTGTTAATATAAATTTCTGACATGTTTGAATGTATAATTAAGTAATTTAATTTAATTTATATAAGCATAGAAATTTTGTTAACATTTCATTTTGAAATTAAAAGACTTATTGATAATAACAAGTACTGATAAAGACTAAGTTGATTATTGTAATTTTCTTCCTACAACTGTGAGAAATGTTTAATTTATTTTAAAATTTGAAGCAGAAAAATTAATACAAATAAAAGTTTTCCAAAAAATATTAAAATTGCAGGATAAAATGAAAATTTTGGATTTACTCATAGTACTTAGTTAATAATAATCATAATTAATAAGATTGTGTCATATGTGAGTGTCATATGAAGTAAGAGGTAAATTTGATATGTTATAAGAAATACCAAGTGTATTTTTTTGCTGAAGGTCATACAATATATTAAAACACATTATTAACCTACCCAAAATAACAACAACAAATCAATCAAGTTTAAGGTTTTTACACCATTTCTTAAAAATAAATATTATTATTTTCAGGTTAATGATAATTATTTATTATGTCAAACAAGTAAGAATGTTATATTCGGTTGTGCAGAACTTAAAGAAATTTACACGAATTAATTCACCAAAAGAAGGGATTTTTCCTTTATATTATTTTTATACCCTCCATCACTACAAGTGGTGATGAGAGTATATAATGTATAAGGCTACTTATAAACGAGACATTTAATATCGCATATCTCTATAAGTAATACAGGACATGAATTGTATTTGGACAACATGTAATTTTAAAATCCCTTAACAAACGAAACTTATAATATTGCATATCTCTAAAACAGTTACAGGACATATTATGAAATTTGGCATTTGGATGAAGCGATAATGGCAAAGTATTATAAACGACGTATGACACGGGGGAGTTGTATCCTCTTATTAGTAGAATTTCCAATATGTTCCCACAATTATTTCTAAATCGAACGTGGTGGAGGCTATAAAAAATTCGGCATAATTCGTTTTTACTTATCTTGTTTGCATCTGATGAACTGTCTTTTTAATAAAAACTTTTTTATATGGAGGGATTTTTTTCACACCTGAAAAAATTAAAAATGGATTTTCAACCATTTGGAGGTATTTTATCTGGCAACACGGTCTTGTCCATACATAAGAATTTTTTATTCTTAAAATCCTATTCGGAGATGTGCCCTTATATGTATGCAATAAGCAATAATTTTCGCTAAAATACTTACAATTATTAAATTTAGTTTAACAATAGTTATACAGAATGTCAATAGAAATGATCCCTATTTCTATGAAATTATTCTATAAAAAGTTTTCGGGCATAACTAAATCGAGTTAGGTTTTAATTATTTTATGGGGACATAGATGATTCTATATGATAAATTAGAAAGATTTCAAAATAATTTATAACAAAAAAGAGCTAGAGATAACTACAGATCAATCCACTTCTACAAATCCCAATAAACCCAATCTACAAATCCTAATTGTACTAAATAAAGATTACGATATTAAACAAAATTTGTCAAGACAAAAGACTTAATGAAGACTTTTTCATGCTAGAAATATAATTTTAAATCGACTCCATAAAATTCTTTAGGATCATTATTTTTAAAGGTGAGTGTCAAAGCTTTTTTCTGAAAGATAAAAGTGAATTATTCTCTAATAAAATTAGAGAATTTTCCATGACAGATATCAGAACTCTCATAAAAAATAAATGTTGAAATATTTTTTGTAGCAGAAAATGGTGTAAATTAATAAATTGGCAAAAAGCTGAAAATCAAAAAGAATGTTTGCGAAAACAACCTAAAAGAAGGACGTTAATAAAAACATTGTGAGAAAATAGTGTGTTCAAATTTGTATTAAAATAACACACGCAATACAAATGCAACAGAATTTAAACATTATTTAATAATGAAAAGGGGGACAACACATTCAAGGAGACAAAAAAGAGGAGTAAAGAGTCAAAAATTGCAAATCTAAAATTAAAATTGTATACGGAAGACACAAGTAAGGCAGAGAAGACGCATTTAATTTTACAGTTGTTCTAAATAAAGTTTAAAAGGAAATGAATTGACCCTTATAATTTTTAAATAAAAATAGCCAAATGTTAAGAGCTGCCCAAAAGAAATCGCTATAAAAATTTGTGTAAAAGCTAATAGAAATGGCAACTCAATGGAACTAAAAATTAATAATAATAGAAATTTCGATAAAATTGGCTAAATTAAAAATAAATAAATAAATAAATAAATAAATAAATAAATAAAAAGATTCCATAACATATGATAATCATTCGATATATGGTATTTGCATTATTTATTATGCATTATGCCATCATCCTTTTTTTAGTGAAAAATTGCTTCTTTGTTTTGTTTTGCATTTTCTTTTGATGATGAAAAAGTAAAAAAGTTAGTGTCTTACATAAGATATGATGATTGGTATTAAAAAGGCCCAACTTACTTTCTGTTGTCCCAATGGTATTGAGACAATTCTGCCACCAATGCGACCACGTCCTTCCAATATACAAAAGCTGTCACAGCCATTTTGCATTAAATGATTGGCAGCCGATAGGCCAGACATACCAGCTCCAATAATTATCACTTTAAAATGTGTTGGCTGTGTTGAACTACTAGCACCACCAGCAGCAGCGGCCATCGCAGCAGCATGTTCATCCGTTGGTGATGGAGCTGGCGTATGTGGGGTAGTTTCACCCATTATGGCTAAATTATGGTTTTGAAGAAATTTTATCACGTTCCACACACGCACACAATTTTTCCTTAATACATTTAAGTCTCCTAATTTATTTAATTATATTAGAATAAATGAAATGAAATATTTGTTTCTTTTTTCTTTTGATGTGCAAGAAAATTTTCACGTACTCAATACATATACAGACACACACACACAGTCGATTTTATTAATTTTGTTTCTTTATTTTTTCCTTTTTAATTTCACTTTATGGTGGTTTTCCGTATGGATTTTTCTTTTTCAAATTCGTTTTTATGTTTATTTTTCTCTTGTCGTATGTAATCCGTATTTGTAGAGACTGAATGTCAAAATATTTTTGGTAGCGACCAGAGTCTGGCGTGTTTTCTGTTTTTGGTCTTGTGGTGGAGCAGACTGCGCAATCGTTTGTGTTATTCTCTTTTGTTGTTAAATTTTTCTTGCTGTTTGTTTTGATTCATTATATGTTCACTACATCTCTCCACCCTTATTTTTGATATTATTTCTATTCTTCTTCTACTTTCTAGTTCTATCTTCTATCATGTAACATTAACCGGCAATTTGTTTTTGCACATAAATTTTATAACAATTTCTTCTTATTTAAAATTTTTCTTTAAATAATAAAATAATTTAAACTTTTCAAAATGTTTTATGCAATAATTCTAATTTATTAAGTAATAAAATTGATCCGAAATTGCCAGTATTCCTATTACTGGAAAAGAAAAGCTGTCAAAATATATTTGACATTTTGTTTTGTCCTTCAATCTTTTAAATAAACAATAATCATTCACAATAAAATAAGGGAGAATTTACACAATTATAAAAATAAATGGTACTTGTAGAAAAAAATTTACAAATATATAAAATGGGGGAACAAAGGAATTGTTGAATTAAAAAAAAATATGAAAAAGAATATATGTAATAATATGTTACCGTACGGGATCACAGCAGACAATTCTCTTATGATCTGACAACAATTGAATTAAAAATTTGATCAGTAAAAATTTTGGACTGGTTTATAGCACCACGATCAGATTTACCTTTTTTCTTGAGAATTTGATAAATTATTGAAGACTATAAAAAATCTCGTCGTGTAGGCTTAGCTTAAGAGATATTTAGCTTCGAAAATTAATAATTTTATAACTTTTTTGTCAAATCTTTTTATTAAAAACTTATTAAAAATATCTTCATGGAATTAAAAGTTATAAAAATTAAATTTTATAAATTTGTTTATAAATTCGATCTATATTTCTCAATTCGCAAAGCTCAGATTTTTAAAAACTTATATTTTCTTCATAGAACTCTTTGCTCCCCGATATCAGTTTAAAAGATATAAACGAATTTTTTTTAATTTTAGATTTTTTTGGCTTCCTTTAAGGAACAACAAAATAATGTTAATAGTTTTCAGTCTAAATCAAGTTATATACAAATTTCATAAAGGTAGGTTTACTAACAAAAGTTTTATTTGAAGAACAAAATATGAATAATTTTCGAAAAAACCTAGTCAACACTTTCATAGCACTTTTTTCCCATTCTACAAGGTTTTTATAGGTCTACATTAGCAGAATACACTTATATTTAAAATCGGTTCAAATATAAGATATAAATATTTAAATATTTTTATGTGCCGAATTGATTGATTTGGGACTTTGTGGAACAACCGCCGTGTGGTCCACAAAGGCAAAAGTTAAACTCGACTGCTGTTATACTATCATGTTAATTAAAATATAGATTTATTTCCAGTTTATTTTTCATTTGAAAAACTGCATAAATAATTTTCCATGGCAGTTTAGTCCATAAATTTTAATTGGTAGTACTATTATATCGATGCATTGTTGAGATATCGTTGCTTTTTTTTTTTGAAAAAGTCACAGTAAAAAATAGTAGATAAAAACTGAAAAATGATCACGTTTTCATCTCAATTACTTTTTTCCAATTGGAAACAGTGTTACTTATCAATCACAATAATAATATTGACATTTGTCTTATTCTCTATTGTGAATGCCTCTTCGTAAACATTTTTGCTCCCTAAAAAACAGTGACTCGTTCAATAAAAACAAACAAATTGGCGATTTAGCCTGAGAAAAATAAAAAACTTTCAAAAATTACTTGTTTTGCTCAATGTTTTTAAAAGCAACTAGTCCTAATGTGATTTAATAATTATATATTTAAAAAAAATAATAAAAAATCAGAAATGACATCGAAAAAACTAAGGTTTCGAGGAGATTTAAATTTTCAAAGTCGCATCGATGACTTGAATGATGAGGTGGTTGATGGTGCTGCTGTTACTGGCTTCCCTCCCCGGCGTTTTAGTGGGAGTGTAAGTACAACAAATAATAAAGACAGCAACGATACAACATTAAAAACAACCAAAGAATCTGTACCAGAGGAAAGGGGTAAGTTATGTGTGTGTGTGTTTTGTTTGGTAAGGAAAAAATAGAACCGAAAACCTGTTGTTGATTGAGTTGAAAATTTTAAGAAAATGTCTAAAGAGAAAGGAGTTGCTTAAGAACGTATAGAAAAACTAATGCATTGAACTTTCTTACAGAGGCTCCTTCATTTATGGATTTTTTCAAATTGGAAATGACAAGGGGCTACTTACTCGAACATGATGAGGAACGCTATACGGCTAGGCGTAAAAAGATTTATTCATTTATGCGTATACCACGTGACTTGGAACGCTTTATGGTGTATGGTATAATGCAGTGTGCCGACTCATTTTTATATATACATACATTTTTGCCGGTTCGATTTGCATTAGCAGTATGGGGCATGTTGACACGTCCTATTGCCAGTTGTTTGGGTCTAAGAAGACGTACCCAACGTTTACTAACACCAGCTGAAATATGTGATTTATTAAAGGGTTCCATATGGATTGCTGTGACACTCTTAATGTTATCTGTCGATACAAATCGAGTCTATCACATAATTAAGTCACAATCAATAATAAAACTTTACTTGTTCTATAATATGCTCGAAGTAGGAGATCGTTTGTTATCTGCCTTTGGTCAGGATACTATAGATGCATTATTCTGGACTGCAACGGAACCAAAAAACTCTAAACGTGAACATTTCGGTTTGCTAACACACATAATTTTCACATTAATATATGTTGTTTTACATAGTTTCCTGATAATGTTTCAGGTGAGTATAGCCGTCATATTTTAATTCAAATGTATTAAGTTAAGTATATTTATTAGGCCACCACTCTAAATGTTGCAGTGAATTCTAATAACAAAGGACTGCTAACCATTATGATTTCGAACAATTTTGTGGAACTGAAAGGTTCTGTTTTTAAGAAATTCGATAAGAACAATTTATTTCAATTAACCTGCAGTGATGTTCGTGAAAGATTTCATTTGTCTGTTTTACTTTTTATAGTGATGATACAAACGATGAAGGAATTCGATTGGAGTATTACACAGTTCTGCGTAATGCTGCCAGATTGTTTTTCTGTGCTTATAACAGAAATTTTAATTGATTGGATAAAACATGCATTTATTACTAGATTTAATGAATTGCCAGAATATATTTATAGAGAATATACAACAAGCTTGGCCTATGATATGACACAGACCAGGCAGAAACATGCGTTTTCCGATCACTCAGATTTAGTGGCTAGACGAATGGGATTTATACCGTTTCCTTTGGCAGTGGTATTAATTAAGGCTATTTATTCGGCTGTGTCCTTTAATAACATTGGGGCTTGGGTATTATTTTTGCTGGCGTATTGCTTTGCTTTAGGTTTAAGAATTTGCCTTACAATCTGCGCTTTGGGAAAAGCTTGCAAATTAATGAAGGAACACCAAGATGAAAAATGTAATACATCAACACCAAGTTCTATGACGAACGTACCGCCGGTAGGTAGTAATACGAATACCGCTACAATGGGTATGCCAGGTGTGGAAAATCTACCTAGTTCCCCAGCAACTAATAGACACAATCGCTCTGATATGGCAACGTCTCCTACACATCCCTCTACAAACAGTACATCCAAAAGTTCTTATACTGGGTCAAATCAAAATTATTCCTTGCAAAGATCATTAACAATAGACTTATCACCCAAGGAAATATTAAATATTTCTGCAAATACTTCTACACCTAAACAAGTAAGCAAGACATCTTCTAATGTTTCTTGTAATAGTGCACCAGGTGTTTTAAATAAGTCATCTCGAGCAATGTCATCATCTTCCAATACTCCCAATTCTGCCACCAACATAACACACAATGAAATGGACTTGGATGTAAAAAGCTCTTTAGAATTGGGTGCCACTGCTATATTTTCCAATAGCGATGTTGATTTAGATGATGTTTGTCTAAATGAACATATTCTACAACCAAATAACACTTCCTCTACAGCCGGTTTTGTGGAGGAAGCCTTAGCAAAAAGTGAACCTGACTTGCAACAAACTTCCAATGTTCAAACAACACCTACCACTAGTACTCCTACATCGTCAACTACAAGTGGCCAAATTAAGTTGAGCAGGCGTACGCACAAAAGATCTGAATCAGAACCAAGTATGCAAAGTATTGTGGGTTCATCTGATTCTAGTGAATCACAAGCGTAGTAAAATTTATTATTAATTTATTAAATCTTAAAGGTTCTTATATTATTTCATTTTATTACATTAACATTACATAACAGAGAAAGACGATATATTTAGTTTAATTTTTAATTAAATTGTTTTAGTGAATATTTTTATTTAGACTTTTTATAGCACTATCAAGGTTTTTTTGGACTTTGATTTTATCGTATATTAAAAAGGGATCTTTTGCTTTATTTCCTTGAATTTTATTCTTTGTATTCTGATGATAATTATACGTTTTATTTAAATAATATTGAATCAATTCTTTCTATTGTTATTTATATTTAGTCCTTATTATTTACTCACATGTTTGAATTTCAAAGTCTGAAATCTGTGTTTTTATATTAATTGTTCCTTACATAAAATTATGCTTATAATTTTATAAAATTAGTTTTTATTAAATGTCTATAAATCAATATAAAGTAAAAAAGAAAATATATACAAATCAAATCACATTGCCTTAAATAATTGAAATTTATTAAATAAAAGTCCAAATGCATTGAAATATTTTTAAAAATATTGATACACAATGATTTATGTCATGCTATTTCATAAGTATCTAAAGAAATAAATATATAAATAATATCTACATATATATAAATTGTAAAAAGTATGTGACATTTCGTTAAGTAGAATTGTCTGTACTCTTAATTATTAATGTTTAGTTTGTCGTTTATAAGTTTTTACTATAAATAAAGTTTTGGTTAAATTGTTTCGATATGCTGTTTATGATTTTTTAAACAATTGTACTAAGTTACGTGTTGTATCAATATCTATCTGTGATGTCTTCTTCAAAATTTAATCAATAATATGGAATATAAATGCTTAAGAAACTGTAAATAAAATTTTGTATTTTATTCTGAGGCTTTTGCACGAAAAAAAACAGAAATATAAACAAAAACACCAAATATCACTTATTTGAAATAGATGAGTTAGAAAATATAAATTTCACAATGGAGATCCTTTAATGTACTTCATTTGCCATTAAAATAATCTTTTGATACCGTATTTCATTTCAAAACATACAATTCAAGAATAAGTAAAATCTACATTTAAAATCTCTTTTAACAAGGTACCAAAGTAGAGGAACTCTACTTAACTTTCCAAAACAGGCCAAAAATAAGTGGACACATTATGAAGTCTTATGATTATGATTTTTGTAAACATTACCTGATGTACATTTCGGTATTTGTAGAGCCCGCAACTGCATTTTATTTGCCTTTCAATAACTTTTTTGGAACATTTTACTACTTTTGCTTTAACTAAAACTTAAATATTTAAACAGGTAAGAACGTTTGTACCGAATCTAATATACCCTCCTTCATTTATTGAAATTTCATTAAAAAATTCATATTTAGAAGTTTTATTAACTTCTAACCTAATGAGAATTATAAAAATAAGTCTGCCGAATTTCAATTGAACATATAAAAGTTTAAGAACTTAAATCCCTATTCCGGGATTGGTCCCTCAAAAGGAAGTTGCAATGGAATGAAGATTGGTCTTAACATTCACCTATTTACGATATCCCCATGACATTTGAGCATTCAAAACTTGGATAATATTTAAATTTTTTATGTTGTAATGATTAAATTTCTAAAGAAGTTGTAAATTTTAAGAGTTTTTTATGTTTGAAAACGTATTTCAGTAAGGGAGTTTATGTATGGCATTTATTTATAGTTATGGAATTATATTCATCTCTATAGCGCGAGTATTACATGAATTGATCTATATTTAAGTGTTTCATAACCTTAAAACCTTTTATGGCAGCATGATCATATAATGGTAAAACCAATATTCTCAAAAATATTATTGTGAAGCCAATAAATTTTATATATACCTGTTTTAGTACATCGCTATTCGACAGGATGTCAATAATAGAATGATACTCTACTTTCGAACGAATATGTGCCTAATGAAGATATAAGCTCCTGCTGGATGGGTCTATACCGTGGCAGCATCTACTTAGTAAATTGTTTAAAATTTACAATTGACAGGTGATAGAATTTTCTTGTTTTAACTTATATTAATGAATGCGATACCTTTATAATAACATTTTATAGTAGGATTCAGAGCAAGAAAAGTAGGATTAGAGCAAGAGAATGATTCTATAACCATTTCCAATCATCTTGCTGTCTGTCCATGTAAAGCTTGCATGTATAGCTTGGAGTTTTGAAGATATATCGATAAAATTTTTCATTGATTATTATATTATAAATTAGTTATGTAATATTCTTAAACAATGCACAAATGTTCCCATATCCCCCATACAAGATCCACTTTCAACTATCACTTTAAAGTGCAAAAGTCTTCCATATAAATTAGTATTGTATTTATATTTAGCACCCATTTCTATAAAATTTATTCGAATTGACAATATCATTGTCTCCTAAATGACATAGAGGTTCTCTATAGGATTCAATTCTGAATCCTGTCATGGCTAACCTGAGACTTAAATAAGGTGATAACTTATTTTTGGCCATCTTGGATGAATGCTTCGTGTCACTGTCGTGCTAAAATATCAATAAAGAATTTGTTCTTTGGTAAAATCCATTCTAAAAAAAACGAAAAATGCTTTAAAAGTTTCAAACTAAATTAGATAGATAATTATTTTATTTATTTTAATTCATATAACTAACAATATCGAAAAATGTTGTGAGAATTAATGGGTTAATTTTACAAATTTTTAAACTGCCCACGATACATATATACATATATTTAATATAATGTATGTACTGTATGGAACATTTTCCTAAATTGATTTGACTTATCTACCACGCCTTAACATCAATAATGGGTCTATCATTAATCGAACATATAAAATATTAGTGAAATAAATTAACACTTTCATATTCATAATAAAATGTAACTGAAAATAATAAATTTTAATAGATTTCCGTTTTATGTACCCAACAATCAGATAATTCATTTACATTATAATCAATAATTAAATTTCTTTATATAAAAACAATTGTTTTATATTTTAATATTTAATTGAACGCAGACATGGAGCTTAAACATTTCATTACTTTTGGATATTTATTATTTACAGTAGTTTCGTTTGCAGCTGGCGATGAGGAAAAGAAAAAATTTAAATTAGTTTTGGATAAATTGGATAAAGTCAACGATGCTGAACACATTTTGAAAACCGATATAACGTTTGATAAAGTGGACGAAAATGAAGTTAAGATCAATGGGCAAATTGAACAATGTGTGGATTTGGATGATGAGTATAAGGTATGATTTTAAACGATTTAAAATAAATTGAAACAGCTATAATTCAAAATGCTTTTCAATGATAATATTGTTTCATAACAAAAGACTTTAAATTCAACATTGTTTTATAATAAATTTTCCAATGTTGAATCAGTTAAACATGTTAAATCGATTTTGATTTCATGTCGAAATAACTACTACAAAAAATTAAATGAACATTTTATGTTAGTTAGTTTAAAATGATTCCTAAATTAGAATAAAATTTTGGTCATACAGATCCTACATTTCATCTAGTTAAACAATTCCTTGAGAAAGTGTTTGGGAGTAAATTTTAAAACTGTTGCTAATAATTTGTATTTGGCAATTAAAATTACTTTCGGTTATATTAGGATTATTCTGTGAATATTTAAACAAAATAAATCAGTAGAAGTTCTTGAAACATGTTAAAAGTTCTTGAAACATATATATCGCCAAATATAAAATAATTTTCTTATATGCAATGATATCGTACTAGAGATGAGTGATACTGTAATTTTTAAATGACGTTGTTCCCAGTGAAAGTGATTTTTATATCAATGTTCTTTAAAACAGTGACAGTGATCACAGTGTTTCAAATAAAAACATAAATATATTTTTATTTATATTAGAAAAAAAAAACACGGAAAATAAAAGGATTCAATAAAAGACGACTGAGGACATTGTTTTCTTTGCAAGTAGGAGTTTCTACTGAAATTCATACTTTACACACAGTTGGAAATTGACAATTTTCATTCTAGATGACTTTTTATTTCTCTTCTATTTCAGATAAATATGGATGTCTTACATGCTTCAGAAAAAGATGGCGAATATAAAAAAGTTCTTGCTTTTACCAATTTGGGTGTTTGTAATGTCATGGCGAATCAGTATAAAAAATATTTCTATGAATCATTAAAAAATTATGCCAACGCTCCAGATCCAGATAAGTGTCCGGTAACAAAGGAAACTTATATAGTTAAAGATTACCCACTGGATTCAAGTAAATTTCATAAATATTTACGTCCTGGGCTCTACAAATTTATTGGAACTTTAATGCATGAAGAGGCGGAAATCTTACAATATATTGTTGAAGGTCATACAGAGGAGGAGGAGGAGTGATTGTTTTTTTTTTCATATCCAGAATTGACAAATAAACCAGGAAAACCACACCATTTATACATACATTTTTTTATTTTTATATGCGAGATTTATCTCATTATGGCTATAATTAGTCAATATTTCGAAATATATAAAATTAGGCAACAAATTTCTGTTAGTTTAGTGTTATATATCACAATAATATTTGAAACATCTATTTTCAGTAGCGGAAAAAATTCCCCATATTTTCGTCTTTATTTTTAATCCCTTTTTTATCTTTAATAGTTTCGGAGGTAATAATTTTTAACCCTTTTTTGCCCTGTTTATTATTAGATTTTTTTATGATAGCGGACTTGGTACAATAACTACATCCTTTAAAAATGAATCTGAAGTTTCGATTTTTTTACAAAAATTTCGCAATTTATTTTTTGTTCTGAGTTTTTTATTGTTTCATAAAAAAATCGTAACGGGAATGCTTGTGAACTAAATCTAGAGGCCATTGGGGCAGAAAAATGCCCACAAATCCTACTTTTTGTTATAAATTCTTAAATCGCAGAGCTGGAATAATTTTTTAATTATCCTTAATATATAGCTTCATATGAAGTGAAAAACGTTAAAAATATTGTCTGCCGGACGGCCCTTGTAATAACAAAAATAAATCATGTTGTAAAGTAAAACTTTTCAACATCAAAAAGTGGGAATAAATATTGTTATTCGTTTCAATTTTGTTAAACACATATGTTAA
Source organism: Cochliomyia hominivorax (assembly GCA_004302925.2). Classification (NCBI taxonomy): domain Eukaryota; kingdom Metazoa; phylum Arthropoda; class Insecta; order Diptera; family Calliphoridae; genus Cochliomyia; species Cochliomyia hominivorax. The sequence continues at coordinate 45,439,146 of PYHX02000467.1, read as the reverse complement.
AAGGTTATACCTTGACTGAAATTTTACACTAAACCAAACTTCCTAAAGGAAAATTTAAATATTTTCCATACATTTGTGCGACAAATAATAGAGACCAAATCGCATATTATTTAAACATAGCATTTGCATGTGTAAACAGAGTTTACGGCAAAGCATGTTTTCCGGAGGAAACTTTTAATACAAATCAAAAACATCTCAGCTCAATGAAAATGGTCAAAGTGATTTCCAAAAAAAAAAAAACAAATCGATTGGGACACACTGTGCATTAAAATGTTAAATAACCTAAAATTATACACACGGAAAAAAATACATGAAGTAAAATCAATGTTAAAAATAGTTGATTTAAAGTTGAATATTTTTCATTTAGTTTAAATTAAACGTTTTTACGTTTGTGGTGAAATAATTTTACATATATAGAATATTTCGATATTAATATATAAAATTATGCAACAATAAATTTTTAAAATTACTTTTAAGTAGTAAAATTTTAAGAATAATCTCAAGAAGCAGTATTTACAGTAAAACAAGCTTAAATAACAATTGTTTGTCTATGAAGCAAATTCAAACCGAAAAAAGTTAAATTATTTCTATTTTATTTGAATTTACATTGATTTTTTTCTGTGTGCAGTCCCAACTTTTACGAGGATCAATTCATTATTAAAGCATATAAAAGTTTCTCCATAAAAGTAGAGTTTCAACTTATTTTTTTGTACATAAATTTTATCCACTTCAAAAAGAATATACTATTTTTAAGCGTTCAAGTTATTAATCCAGTTATTTCAGTTAACGTTTTACAGGTGGCAACATTTTTCATTGAAATAAAAACATATAAATTTTTGTCGAATAATTTGCACGAAATCGAATTGGAGGGATAAAATTATTTTACTTGTAAAAAATGTAGATAAATAAGTTTTTTTTTCAAAAATGTATAGTTGTATCCATGTGAGACTACTATAAATGATAGCAATAAAAAAATTCCACTTGTAAAATGTAAAATAGTATTGCACACACGTACATAAATACAAATGAAAACAAAAAATACAAATGAAAACTTTTAACTCAACATAAATCAGAGTAAATAAATGTCACAAACCAAACCAAAAAAATAATCAGAAAACAGTAAGTACAACAGTTCATATTAAGGACCCAAACCTAAACTAAAAAAACCCACACATATGCAACAACTGTTATGCATATTTATATAAACATGTACTCACTTACTCGCTCACTTTTTGACTTTCCAATTCACTTTCACTTGCAGCGAATTTTTTGCTTTCCGAACACAAACAGCATGAGTTGCAGTTTATTTCCAGGAAATTTTTTGGAAAATGCAAAAAAAGTATTGTATATTTCACAACAAAATGGAGTAAAAAATGTTAATTGCCGAGTGCAAATATTTGTGTGTGAGTGTAAATTTATGCAAACACGTGTTGGTGTTAAACTGCTGTTGTCAGTTTGAAGTTGCAAATGAAAATCTCTGGAGGTGTTTAATAGTGTTGCCATTTTATTTTACCATAATATGGATTATTTTATGAACCATTTGAACTTGTTCATAAAATAATTCTCTTTATGGTAAAATGAAATGGAAATATTCTCTACAAATATAAAATTTTTCATAGGTGATTTGTGAATTATAAATTGCCAAATCTTTATAAAAATATGGCCAAGTAAAAGTTTAACAAGCGACTCACATGCAATTTTATGGTTTAAGTAGTATAATATTATAGGCAATTTAATTTTTACTTTCCGAGAATGGAGCTAAATATGGACCAATATTTAATAAATTAGTCACAAATATTAAATTAGAAAAATAATTTATTGAAATATTTTAATGACAGAAAAATAATTATGCCGAATATGAATCTATATGTTGTTGGAATGATACTGCTGATATTAAATAAAAAATAGACTTCCTAGCACTATTTAGTTTTTTGGGTTTTTTATATCAAAATAAATATATGACGCAAATTTCAGAAAATTATATTCAAATCAGCGGGACACATTGATTTTGCTGTGTATCAAAATTGCATATTTTTTCTATTGATCAAACTTTGATGATCTTTTGTATGTTGATAAAACTCATGAAGCTGTATAATATAATTAAATCTGGTATAAATTCAACTACATTTTGTTGAAAAATTCAGGTAACAATCTATAACTTTTTTGTTATTAAACCGATATATTTGGTTTATTGAATTTGGACAATATTTCTAGGCGTGGGAATGTTTCCAATTGACACACGAACATAACTAAATCGGTTCAGATTTTAAATTCATGCACTATATACTCTTTGAGTGTTTCTTTCTTGGTATTACATACGAAACAAAGTTAATATACCCTCATCATCACTTGAGGATTATATGATGAATATGGTGTAAAAAGATGTTCATTTTGTAACATTAAATCTCTCCGCTGCTTACGTTACTTCGTTCATTTTAATTAAAAAAAAAAAAAAACAAGTCGTGTTAGTTAATATTTTTGTCTGTAGAGTCGATAAAAGTAGAGAAAATTACTACAAAGTGTATACATTCCATAAACATGTTTGTAGCATGATAACATATTATGCAATTAACATATAAAAAATCATATCACTGCTCCATTACAGGGAGGGATGATACCTTCCTCATTTCTATCGAAAAGTATATAGAAATTTAAGAAGATACCATAAAATGTCATGATATATATATATATATATATATATATATATATATATATATATATATATATATATATATATATATATATATATATATATATATATATATATATATATATATATATATATATCTATATATATATATATATATATATATATATATATATATATATATATATATATATATATATATATATACATATATATATATATATATAAATAACAGTGTTGCCATGGTGCACAAACAAAAAATATTATATAAATAAATAAATAAATAAATAAATATATATATATATATATATATATATATATATATATATATATATATATATATATATATATATATATATATATATATATATATATATATATATATATATATATTTATTTATTTATATAATATTTTTTGTTTGTGCACCATGGCAACACTGTTATTTATTTAATTGTAATTTTTTCATGCGGTTATTAATACAATTATTTAAATGTTATTTAATTGATTTGTAATTGGCCAAGGGCTTAAAAAATTCGACATATATGTAGGATGTTAGTTTAAATCTCTGTTTTTAAACGAAACAGTTAAACAAACATTGAAACTAAATTGAATTTTATTAATTTATTTTATAGCAACATAAATTTTAATTGATTTAATTTTTGTTCAAGGAATCATCAGTTTTATCAATAATAGAAAATAAAATACTTATTAATGAATGTATTAGATTATCCAAATTATTTTCGTTATAGTTGCAGAACAAAATTTTTCCCACAGTTTTAAGCATCTAATCCACATTAAGCATTTTCCATGAAGCGTTCAGATTACTGTGGAATTTTGGGAAATATTACCCGTGCATGTCTCGATATATTATTTTAGACTAACAATTCTAATTATTCAGAAATATTACATAAGGGCTGGGTGCCTTTTTTAGCACAATCTTTGTATAAGTTCTCTTTGTAATAATAATATTTAAATATTTATACATTAAATCAAATCTAAGCGATATATAATCCGATTTATGAAGCAATCAGAAAATTTTAGTAAATTAAAAAAAATATTTGCTACTTTTTCTACGTAAATTAGAATCGTCATTGTTCCGGAAATTATTAATAGCAGCATACGAGTATAACTGATTGTTAAAAATTTTTAATAGGCCATGTAAGAAGAATAAAGTAAATGCAACTTCATCAAAGGAGTGGGAGTGTTTTGGTTTTAAACTGTTGTTCGGGCTATGTAGTTTGTCCGTTTAAAGAAATCAATACAAAAGGGAAACATTGACCTGTATATTTTACGTATATTTTACTGTATATTTTACGCTATGCTGAGTGAAAATGTCACTTCGATGTATGAACTGTCTCGAACATTCAAAAAGGTTGGTCAAAAAGAACTTTGCAGCTAATGGGATACTTGGACTTGCCGTCCCTAGATTTTAACCTCATTGAGAACTCCCATGGCATTTTTAACGGAAGAGATTGAGTACGGCGCTTCATCTGAAGCTGATAAACTGCATAAGATCTGAATTTAAAGCGATGGATGTAGGTATCTATTCTAACGAATCTTAGACAATTTATGTTCATAAAGTGCTCTGAGTTCAAAAGAAAGGTTGATATCATACGAAATGTTAAAAATTGCTTCAGTTTCCAGCATCTTAATTAGAAAATTCTTATTATTTTTATTGTACTATAATTTCCAAGGAAATGTGATTTAATTCTTGTTGTCATTCTTAGATAATAGACTAACTATAAGATATTCATATTCAATATTCAAGATATATATAAGACAGGGAATATTTACAGGGAAAAAGTTGCTTAGGTTTTAAATGAAGCTGCCAAAAGAATGTTATGGTCATATGATATATCTGTTTTTTGATATATGCGTTTTTTGATGATGCTTTAATGATATATGCGTCGAAACGCAGATAAAATACAGACGCTTTTAGAATGAATATACATATAATATTATATAGTATGAGTGGCATAATAAGATATTTCCTTCATTCCTATTCGGTTTGGCTCCATATCTATGGAATTGCAGTAGTTTCAATTGCATAATATTCAAGGGTTTCCCGTGTGATCCGAAAGAGGTATTAAATTTTTCCCTACGACCTATATCCTATCCACTATCTGCCGCTTTAGAAATTCCAGATTTTTTCGAAATTTACGCTTAATAATATAACCACTATAATTAAAAACGTATACTTTTAAAGTATCTTGAAAGTATCTAGATTTCAAAGGAGCTCAGACCGGTAGTTGTGATGTGGCTTTGTCAACTTAGATTTTAGCTTAAGTGAAACAACTCTGAAACTTTAGATAAATAACTCTGAAACTAATGGTATTTCAATGATTCATTGAAGACATGTTTTAAAATAAGATGCAGAAAAAAGTAGATCCTATTGCTTTGACCCTAAATCCAAATATTTTAGGTAAAATCAATGAATCGTCAAAAGTTACGTAATTAAAACTACAAAATGTACCTCTGCGTAGCATAGAAAATATAAAGTAGTTAGCGTTTATACGAGGAATAAGAAATGCCAAAATTATTATGCCTCCATTCACCCCTTATATAGTAGAAATATATTATATAAACCAAGTAGACATATTTAAATACAGACATAAAATAATTATTTAACAAATATACACCTTTATTATGGCGCCAATGCAATACTTTAAGTAAATTCTTTTTTAACCTATAAAGTCTTTCCAATAGACCCTGTATAAACACTATTTTCCCAAATACAAAAATAGTGTTAAATAAAAAAGTAACTGCTTTTAATGAAAACGGCGCCACTGTCTACCAAAATGTAATAGATCTATTTAATATTAAACCAGACTATAAAAAATTCAAAGCGTTCAAAATCAAACAAAACTTAATTAAATTAATACTTTTTTGACTTTTTAAAAATCACAACCACAATTAAAATAAAAAAATCCTTACGAAAAAAGAAGTAGAAACAAAAGTCAGTCAAGCCCGTCTATTAAATACTCTACACCACATTGTTGGTTATTAATAGTAGTTATCAAAAATTAATGATCAACCCTCGAATAAGTATATTTTCTAATTTGTGCTTAAGAGTGTAATAAATTATGGTACTTATATATATGTAGGATTTGTGCGCTTAAAAAGTATATTTTTAGGGAGGATATAATTTGGCACTTTTCTTAGAATACTAATAGACTTATTTGTATGGGGCTTGGCGAAATAATGGACCACTTTCTATACGCAAAATAGTGATACGTGCCAAGTTTCATCAAGCTATCTCTAAAATTGTGACCTGCATTTTGTTCACAAGGTTTACATGGTCAGCCAGCCATCCGGCCAGACAGTCGGTCGGACATCGTTAAATTGACTCAGAATGTGATTATCAGTCAAACGGTATATTTAAACGTGGTGTAGGGTGTAAAGAGAATTGTTGAATGATAGAGAGAAAAAAGGAAGTAAAAGAACAATTTGCGTAGGTTGAATTAAATCGGTTGAGACGAATTCGTAACCTTCTTCGTTAAGCCTTAAGAAATTATTGTCTGAATAGAGTGATTATTCCTTTAGATAATAAATAATCAATATGTATATTTCTGCAATGTCGATGAAGCCATATTTATAAAATGTATCTATTTTATGGTTAAAGTTTGAAATTGTTTAAGATATCGGTGTCTAACTTTTTTAAAAAGAGAGACCATCAAAAAATTGGACTGATAGACAATCTTCAAAACTATATTTTATTTTACGAAGAAAATAATTCTTTAACTTAGGAAATAAATCTGAAACTTCCGAACGATTATATACATTTTATACGTAAATAATATATCATCAAAGAATCAAAAATTTAAGTTTTTTAATATAAGTCTTTAAATATAAATATATAAATTAAAAAAAAATATAGATTTTTTTTTGCCGATTGTTATACTTACGACCAACATAACTGGTGATGAGGATATATTAACTTTGTTTCTTAAAATTCTCGCTGTTATAGTTCTTTAAATATTCAATGATCAATTCGGTCCTATCGAAATTGTTTTACGAGGCAAAATTTTATACGTATCGGGGAGAGGTAGCCCCCACACAAGGCAGATATTGATCATCGGATATTACAAAACAAATATTGAATTATCGAATATCTAAAGAACTGTTAAAGCAGGAGTATTCAAATTGGTTTCAATTACTTTCCCAAGGATCTTTTTTACTGTCCAAAGCGCACCGGGTCTTAGCTGGTTGTATTATAAACACAAACTCTGTTATTTAAATAAATACACATAGAAATTTTTAAACTGCAAGATATTGGAACAATTATTCTAATAGAATACACATACTTAGATGCATACATGTATACATACACATCCAAGAACAAAATTTCTACAACTCCTTGTGTCCTTGGCATTTGTAGCGGTAATTGGTTTGAATGGGCCAAAAATTTAGAGTTGAATAACAATAACAACATACATGACTTTTAACGTTTTTAAATGTTATGCATGTGGGTTTGGTGGGGTGTTGACAATCAGGAAATAACTAACATGTATTTGGCGCCACAGATAATGTAAAGTCAACAGATAATGTAAAGTCAACAGAATCTTTCGAGAGTAAAATAAGAAGCGTAAAAATAAAGCTTTTGCGGGGAAATATTTTAGAATATTTAATTTTGTCCATTTTAAAATCTGGGTGGGAGGAAATATAAGAGGCGATGATTTATTAGATGATTGATTTTGTTTGAAAAGAGTTAAATAATGAAAAGTTAAATTTAATTGATTAATAGTTTGTAGGAAAGTTATTTTTTTATTAAATGCAACATTATTGTCGATGGAAATATTTGGGTTCTTGTTTATATTTTCAGTCCTGACATTAAGTATAGAAATTAAATTTCAAGAAGACTTAATTGTTGGTCATTGCTTTATATATTTGTGAGATTTAACCGCATCTCTTTCTGAGATCTCATTGGAAAAGGTTATCATATATTAGACTACAATGATAACTGAGCTACGAACAAAACCGGTAAGTAGGGCTAAAACTGAAACTTTTCGATATACCATTCGTATGTATTTAATGAGGCTTTATTAGATTACGATTATACTTATTCGACTCGGGTTAAGGTTTTTTTTTAGAAAAGCTTACTTTCGCTTTGAGTGGCAGGAATCGCAAATATGATCGGCTTCTGATTTCCCTTCAACCAGGTTTATTTCATCTTTTTTCCTCATTTAACCTACGCTTTATAATTTCTTCTTTTTAGCTAGACTTACTTCTGCTTCGATTGGCAGAAGTTAAAAATTCACTAGATAGAATTTTATTTCTTGATTTAAAGTTAATAATGCGGATTTAAATTAACAACTAAAATGTATGTGTGTGTTTATATGTATTTCTTAAGATGTGTTTGTACTACGGACGTTCAGTTTTTCTCCTAATAAAAAGTATGGACGTAAAAGTTGTATGTAATATTTTTACGTTAAACATGTTCCCCAGAGTAAGTTAGGCAATTTTCAACAAAGCTCATAATAACTGAATTTGAACTACTTTAGTATCTGTCCATATCTATTTCTATATCTCTCATGGTTCGGGTATTCTACGGTGTGACCGCAGTTTAGTTTTCTACTATTCCGTTCAGTGTTGTTCTTATAGCACCGCATGATTAGATCTATTTTATACTTACAATTCCATTTATCATAAAATATGACATTGAGGATAAGACATTCTATTACCATTATCTCCACATAGTCGTCCTAATGACTATCAATAATAAGTAAGGACTAATATATCTGATGCCAATTAAAGTCTGAAATAAATAATATCCAAATATTTTACTTTTTTTATTATATTATGTCATCTGCATACAAAATGAAAACTGCCCTTAATACCTTCCCCGCACCATTTACGCGTAATTGGATTTATTCATTCCAAGAAGAGAATAACCATGCGATTTTTTATTCCATATATGCTCTACGTCTGTTAATAACCATCTGATTCGTACTCAATTCTTGATTGTTGGTTAATTTTCTAAGTTATGACGAATAAGGGAGGAAAGAGATGCTCCGGCACACAGTAAAGATTAATTATATGCTATTCCTGAAAAGGTTAAAGCTCTTTATGACAGCTGTTGTGGGCATTTGACACCAAGTTTCTAGACCAAACTCATCGTAAAAACAACAACTTATAGTTTATATACATCAATGTAAACAATAATTATCAAGTATTGAACACTGCTTTCCATCCATTATACTGGAGTCAGAATCCTTTTTTTTTTTCAAAATAAATCTGTAAATTTTTATCGGCCTGATGATTTTACATGAAATTTAACATGATGACACCAGAAGCGTGACATTATAAACTAGTTAAATTTCAACAAATTTTTGAATGCCTTATATCTCTGAGACCTTTAAAAAACAAAATTATTTATCTAATGAAAAAAGTTTGAGGTCAATAACGTCAAACAGTTCAAAAATAATAGAGTTTAAATTTGAATTTAAAAAATATGTTTTTTGTTTTCTTTTTATCTTAATATTTTTTTTATGAAAAAATTATAATAATAATAATAATAATAATAATAATAATAATAATAATAATAATAATAATAATAATAATAATAATAAATAGCTTCGAAATGGAATGTAGTTTTTGAAATCTTAAAGATTTTAATCGTTTGGAAATGTTTTTTCCAGAACGCCAATAAATGTGGAATCTATAGGACAAAATCTAAAAATCCCATTTTAGCGGAATTTAAGAATTTAATTTAAGAATCTTAATAATTTTTTCAACATTCTAATTAGAATTTATTTCCTGAATTTTTAAAATTTCTTCAAAATTGAAGTGTTTATAAAATTGAATGTTCGAGGTACTCAACTTTGCTCCGCCCATTAAGCTTCAATGAAAGCCAAACTGCTGAAGTAATAATACCTCTATGTTAAATTTCATGTAAACCTATCAAAATTTTTAGATTTATTTCCAAAAAATCGAGTGTGCCCCATTGTGCAATAGATTTAAGTTTCACAAAAAGCATTTAAAACTTTTATTTACAACTGAAGATATTTTCCCTCCAACAAAAGATTTACTGGTTAACTGAATAGCTCCCACAACAGCAGAGCTTTTTATTTAATGATATTATAAAATAATTATATTATATAATTTTAAGATGTTTTCTCTGTTAACATCAATATTAACAATAGAACCTCTAAATTTGGAATTTCAATCGGAGACCTTAAATGATTCCCTTTAATGTGTTTCAATATAAATATTTTATTTTCAAAAAAACGATTATCTAGTAGATATAAGTAATATAACTTTTTTGTTGTCCAATTTTTCAATAATTTATTTCCGAAAGTATATTGATCTTAAGGTAAATCGATGTAGAAGTTATTTGAAAAATGAAAGATTTTTATTCTGAAAACTTTTTCCGTTCCAGAATTATTTGAATTAATACTTTTCTGTGAAAATTTTCATCCTCAAAATGATAATCATTGAAATATGGGTTGAGTGTGAGTGCTTCTCCTCGTATTTTGGGTGTTTTTACGTTGCAGTAAAAGCACCGACACAGTTTCATTCACGTAACTATAAAATTATTTAATTTTCCTTTTATTTGAAAGACGACATAAAAACTGAATGAATGAATTATTGAATAAAAAATTTGTGAATGAATTTGTCTTTGCATAATTCGTTTGTGGTTTATATATAAACGATTCTAATCAATAGCAGAGTAAAGTTTCAATTTATTCTGAAATATTATATGAATAAGATGAATAATGTTGATTGAATATGAATACAGATGTATTAAGTATCTGTTGCAAATTATATACATTAGAAAGTTATAGGAGAAACAAAAGCGGTGGATTGTGAAATTTTTATGAATGAAATTTTACTACAATACAGACATGACATTTAAATGGAGAAATTGTCCCAAATACTAAAGAGAAAACAAAATCATAAAGTTTTCTCAATTAAATGAAGGAATGTGAGTTAATAAGGAGAAATTCGATAATCGAAACTACGCGAAAATTTAAAAAAATCTAAAGCGCATGAGTGAAAATTATTTTAAACAAAATTTTATGAATGAATTTGTTTTTGTTAATTTTGTTGTTGCTGCCGTCGTATAAAATCAAAAGACATACTAACATATAGGAAAAAATGAGATTATTACATATGACTTTTCGTCATGGTCGGTGTATAATCAAGGTCATTTTATCTTTATGTATATATGCATAATTGTATGGGTATGTATTTAATTGTATATGTGAAAAAATGTTTGTTGCGAAACTTACAAACACACTTAAATTAAAGAAAAATTTATAAAATAAAAACGAAAAGTATTGTAAGTATGATCCCATTACACGCACTTTGTTTTCTTTTTTTGTACTTTGGTCCTGTCTTGACTTTATAGGAGTGATGAAAAAAATGTTTATATGTATAAGTTTTTACTGTTAAAAATCAATTTTCTTCGTGTATGAGTAAATGCGTGTGAGTTTGTGTATTTTTCTTAAATTTTTTATTGCGGATTTGTTTTATTTCTTTGAAATTATATTGCATACGTTTGGGCGTCACCTAGTAAATAAACTTATTCTGGGAATTTTTAATGATCATCATTTTATGTAAAAAAAACTAAGAAAAGGAAAGAAAATTTCATATTATATTTTAAGTGGATATAAATTTAAGAATTGAATCTGCTAAACTTTTATTTCGTATTTATATGATTTTACACATCTTGCTTCATTCAATTATTTGATTGTTTATAAACTAAATTTAATTAATTTTATTTCATTACTTTACCTGCCAAACTGCTAAATGTTTTTGCAAATCCAATTATTCGGGTTAATGACTATTCGATTTATATGAAAAATTATTGTCTGGTTTTGAAACAAATGTTGAATTTAAATTATAAATAAAACAGTATAAGTATAGCAGTATAAGTGTTTATATCGTATATACAAAATCATACTCTTAATATTTGTGCCTATATCGATTTGAAAACTTAATAACATAGATTGTTAAAAAACAAGAACAATTAAAAAAATTTCCAATAGAATTTCATATAATCAGGATTTCCCAACATTATTTTAATATAAATGAATATAAAATATGACATTGGAATCGAAGAGACTCTTTGGACTTTTTATTTCCATTTTATTTATTTTGCAAAAGTTAAGATTAAATAGTATATTTTTTATTAATTATTGATACACAATCCGTTGATTTTTTTCCATCGTTGAGAATTCCAAAGTCCACTAGTAAAATGACAACTATAAGCGTCACTCTCTGATTAAAAAGGGTAAAATTGTAGTTAAGATATATTCATTATTCAGTTTGTTTGAAATTTGCCAGTTTCAACTTATTCGAAAAGAAACTCTATTAAAATTAATCGAGTAATAATTTATCAATTCTTTGAAACTAGTAAATAGAGTCATTTTTTCCTCATCAGAGGTACAGAAATTTCTACTGAATAAATGTTAATTTTTAATTGAAATAAAATAAAAGTTAATCTATGAATGCTTTATATAGAAACTAAAATGTTATAGTTTAGCAATAATCGTCTTTAAAACAACTTAAAGATCAAATTTTATTTTTAAATTTACTAGAAAATTTAAAATTTTTATATGGAATGTAATAAATTTGTTTCATATTTAATTCATAATTCATATTTGTTTCATATTTAGTAAAAATTTAGTTGGTGGTTTTTGATATCGTATAAAAATAATGTAGCTAAATGCCAACGTATTCTTTAAATGTATTATTATTATTATTATTTTAATTTACAGAAACTCTTCATTGCATAAATTGTATGACTGAAATAGGAAGTTTAAGAATGGCAACATATATTGTATATAAATTGCATAATAATTATTCTCCAACATTCATTAAATATGTACATAAAATATTGAATATTGATGATGCCAACATCTATTACTGAGTTTAAAAAAATAGAATATAAAAAATATATATAGTTAAGCACATTTTTAAACTTAATTAAAAATGTATAGAAAGTTTCAAAATTACATAATCATTTCTGTAGATCTATATGGGATAAGAGAAAACAATTTCACCAACTTTTTCAGACAGTGGTTTAAACCAATACATCCGTAATATAATGGAATTACCCATATATTAACATTTTAATTGAAATCCTTAAACTATGCAATAATGTTTTAATAAGCAAACATGTTGAATGTCATACAAACATACAAACTCGTACAGATTTATAACACTAAACAAACGGTTCTCTATGTTATAAAAATAAACTTCCGTCAGTTTAAATCTGAATACAAATAAGATCTGAAAATGATTAGTTACTGCAACGTTTCCGGTTATTACATTAATTTCCCTTTTAGATTGATTTCTTTTTCTATTCCTTCTTCACGTATTATTGCTCTGTTTTATTTTTGTCGTTTTCTCTTAATATGAATGTTTTCCATTCTTAATGTTTGTGTATTTGTTGTAAAATGTAAATTTTCTTAATCTCTATTTTTAGAATAAAATGCAATGGACTTTTTGTTTTCATACGTATTTTGTCATCTATTTTTAGAACTAAGAAGCGGAGAAATATTTATAAATAGCAAAAGAATGAGCAAAAAAAAAAAAAAAAGAGAAAACAGATTGTATGAATGAACAAGTAACCCGCAAACAGTTATCATTTTTAAGCTAAAAAAAGGAATTCAATGTAAGAAAGCTCTTTCTGTATGGAATTTTACATACAAATAAAATGCAAAATATTTAACTTTGTAAAGCTCACATATTAAATACCCTACACAAAACTACATTTCAAATGAGATTTTATTTAAACAATATTAAGATGCAACTTTTGATCTATGAATCTTTTATTATGAACTTTATTACTTATGAACAATATAAAATTGACTGAGTGGAAGAATGTAGAATAGATTGATTTGTGGTATTATTATAAGAATTTTTATTTTGCTATTGTGATTAAGGTTGAATTCTGCTCAGATATCAGTCGATAATTATTTTGGTATTGGAGCGATATATAAGGTTTGAAATAAGAAACTGCTAAGAACAATAACAAACAATCTGGTCAAATTTCATCGATTTTTTAGATGATTCCTTCTGGAGTTATATGTGCAGGCAATATACATTCCTCACCTAAATTACTTCTCGAAAACTCCCGTTACAACGGGAGAACGTTTTCCAATGGAGAAGCTATAGGGTCGATTCATACTTAATGTTAGCGTGTTGGTGAGGCTATAACAGGGCATTATGTTAATTTTTTTGTATTGTATGATTGATACAAATTTCAAAAGCTTTCAGTTTAATATTTTCCCTGATCTTACCATTCTGACATCTGTACTACAAGCTGTTAAGATACTCTGACTTTTGTGGTCTATGTTACATTTGGTAGTTTTGGAATTACGACTGAAAACATAAAGTCACATAAGTCTCAAAGAAACAAATAAGCAAATATATAGTTTTTCATATAGCGTTCTCTTTATTAGTTGTATTATACCCATGCACTAACACAACTTTTAGGGTATACCGAAAAAAGTATCTTAATTTTCAAATCCATAGACATAATACAGAAAACTTGATTCAGGAACTTCTTCAACTAATAATTGAGTTGAAAAAATATAAGATTAAAACAACGATAATTAAGTTAAAGACACTTTATTTCCGAAGTCACATTAGTCGGGAGGACATCAATGCTCAGCCCATTAATAGTTACATACAAAAAATTTACTATTTTACAAATAAAATATTAAAATTAGTCTAAACAATATTTATATTAAAATCGTAATTTATATTTAAATAAAATTCTATCTAATACTGTTATTTTTTACTATATCTTTCATAAAGGGATTAAACCAATATAATTTATTAAGTCATTAATATTAATTTTAATAATTGAATACCCTGTAAACGTATATTATAATTATAGAGATATAAAATTAAACACTCCGGTCGGCAGCTGTTAATTTACGTTAAAAATAGCCTTGAGTAAGGACTTCTTAACTTATGAATGAAATTTTTCAATCATATAAATTAAAACAACACAGCTTTACATATAAATAACATACATATATATACGAGATGTTTACATTACTTGAGAGCTTAAAGCTCATTTTTGAAAGAAAGTGATTATTCAACAAAGTAAATAAAATTAACCTATGAAATGGTAAATGGGGCATGTTAGATATTATACTTTCTTGGGATAAATAGAAGTAAACATTTTTAAAGTCATTGTTAGCCGTTATTGTCACTAAGTGAAGACTTTGTGTTCATGAGTAATCAACCCCACCATTACTAAAAAGGTAAACAAACAATAAGATGTGTTTAATCAAACAACAAGGTGTATAGTAGAGAGTCAGTAAGTACTTATTGTGTGACCTGAATAGAGACTTTATACCAGACAATAGGATAAGTCCATATTAAAATAAATATTCGAGATCTTTGTAAAGAAAATAGTGGAGTAAATTTTTATAGAGACGGTTGTGCAGTGTAAAAAAAATTGTTTTAAGGATCTATATTAAAAATTCTAAAAATGAGCTTTTGTCATCAATATTTGCATGAAGGATGAGGGAAAGAATCGATTTTTTTGGAAATAAATCTGTAACATTTGGTCGACTTGTTGCGTTTAGATGGGGCTTGACATTTTGGACTATATAATTTAACTATATAATTTACATTAAATATTATTTTAATTAAAATATAATTTTAATTTTTGCAATTTTTCTTAAATATAAGTTTAATTTCAGTTTCTTTTTTAGAAAATATGGATCAACTACATAGTTTTCTGAAGTAGTAGGCCGATGTCTAATAAAAATTTTTTAATTGAACTTGTGGAAAAAAATTACATAGAAAAGTGTCACTTATTCACAAAATATTAAGAAACATTCTGTATTAGTGACTGTGTACGTGAATAAGATTGTATTGATACATATTAAAGTGAATATCTTATTGTGAATACAAAGTTAATGGGTTAAATAATTTTTATCTTAAATTATAGCTTTTTTGCGTTATTTTCCGATTAAAAGCTTTCACTAATTTGTTGTTTACACTTTTTCTTGCACAAGTTAAATTTACCGCTAAAATAGCCTTGCTCTTGAATTTTTATATTGCCCCATAATTTATTGATTTATCACCAAAGAAGACATTGAATATGAGTTCATACCGGCACATGCGCCTTGACCGTGACCAGGGTAAAGGAATCGTTTACCCTAAAATGATAAAAAAAATCTCATACATATATATACAAAACAAAAACGTCATTGACATACTAGCAACACGAATGACAGTGTTGACAGAAGTTAATTTCTAATATCTTGCATAAATTGGTTTTTGAAAATCTTAGATAAATATATATAGATATAGATATAGATATAGATATAGATATTAATTTCTAAAAATTTGTTGTGTCAAAAAGTCGATATATACTTTTACTGAGGTCCCTTACTAAACACGCGCCAGAAAATCACAAACTGTAGATGGTTATTATAGGGAACGTCCAATAATATTTTAAATGTTTATATAAAACTTACAATCAAATTGCTGACTATACTTTAGTTGGGTTTGACAAATAATATTTTTCTTACTTTCTTATTAAATCATTGAATATCTTTATTATTTTAAAGTAACATAATAAAAATAAAATAAAACAGTAAGGTGGCAACACTAATCGGTGTGCACTTTTTAACAAAGTTGTTAATAGTAACATGGGGTATGAGTCCTTATATGATGATGATGGTTCAGATAAAGTAAAGAAAGCTGAAAAAACGTCAAATTATAACCAAATATGAAAAAAAAACGATTGAGGGAATTTACGTATGTCTAACAGCTACAAATAAAAGCGATAAGAAAATTATTTGTTGATATTCTTGACATATGTATTTATATACATATGAGTTAAATTGTTATATAGTATGTCAAATATATATATTACCATAATAAATTGAATAAAAATTCACAAAATGAAAATTGAAATATTTGAAGAAAAGTTTTGTGTTAATAATAATTTTAAAATTAAAGGTATCTCACCTCAATTTCGGACACATTCGACATTTTATAAATATAAAACATTTGTGAAATTTCTGAATGTGATAGTAGCGTTGTACTTGGTATCCTTTGAAATATAAATTTTGGCAAAATTTTTGTTATGAAGAAAAAAATTATAAAAACTTCAATTTTAAAACTAAAGTATTCCAGTTTCTCTTAATTATGCCTTAACTGGTAAAAACAGTAAATACAACAAAAAAGGATATGGAATAGAAGAAAATTAGGTTGTATATCAAGCTCAATTCATCATAACGAAAATTTTCGTAAGTGTTTCGTAAATTCTTAATATTACTATTGATTCCATGATTAGCTCCCTATATAAAGACCTTTACATAATTTTTTTTAACGTAATTTGTCATAAATAAGATATTATTATCCAAGTCTGTATGCCAAAATTTACGAGGATCTGTCCATTTCTAAATCCCCATACTCAACATCTCGAAAAATTGTTAGTACCTCGATATTTGGAATATAAGGAAACATTACTACACTATATTACCAAAAGGAGATTTTTGTCAAACGCAAGAATAACTTTATCATAGAAGGTCTCAAAATAAGCTATTTTCAATGTTAGAAGGCATTTGAATACATTTGATAGGAATTGGGTTCCATATGAATTGAAGCCGATGTATGATGAAGGTGATTTTGTATCGCGCTTGAAACTGCATTTAAAATCATCCCTGAAATTAAAGCATTTTGAAAATCCTATGAGAAACAAATACGAGTGCTAAGGTCGGTTAATACTACAAAACATCTGTTTGTAAAAATCTAAAAAATTCGACATAATATTGTAATATTTTTTCAGATTTACTCACTTTAAAGAGATTTTCAGAAGTGGGTCAGTTTCGGAGCAACGATCATTTTTGGACTGATCTTTTTGTCAATTTTCATGTGAAGTTGAACTAATATAAAATTAATTTCTGTCAACAATTATTTAAAATATCGTTATATCTGTTATTTTCATGAACTTGAAATCCCAAACTCCACTTGTAGGGGAGTTACCCAAAATATTAGACCGGACATGACGTGAACATGTCCGTCATGGTCAAAAATAATAAAATGTGAGAAACTGCACTTAAATATTTCTCTATTTTATATTGTTCACAATGTTTACACGCACAGCTAGATGGCGAAATATCAACTGGTCATAAATTGTATAAGATTCATTAGAAGAAACATAGATATCGCTTCAGGTTCTGAATTACTCCTGCAACATTGAGCTCTCCCTTTTATTATGCTGAAATGGCCAATCCAAATTGTGTCATAACTAATCTTTAACCAACTTCAAGAATGCTATCGTGCTGAAACACCCATTGAAGTGTTTTTTCACTCAACACAGCATAACATATGTGAGGCTTAAATGTCCCTGAAAATAAGACGGTGTATTTTTGTTTGGAAATAGTTGCTTAGGTTTCGAACAACACTGTATATCTAATTGATCTACTGTATTAATATTATTTTATATGTATGCGTTTGTTTATAATATTTTATTTATGGAGGAAATGTTGTATGGATGAAAACTGTTGCTTTTTATACCCTACACCATCGTAGATAATTGGGTAATTATGCGTTTGTGCTAATGTTTGTAACGTATAGGAAAAATGTTGTTATACCTGCCATTATCTGAGTCGATTAAACGATGTCCGTCCGTGTATTTGTCGTCTATTTTTCCCTCTGACTGATTGTATAAACGTTGTGGAAGTTTTACAGGTCGCATTTTTCGATGAAATTTGATACGTTTTATTGTTTTAAAACTTATTGAAATTGGCTATGTTCGGTCCAATATTGCGGAGGGTCGTCACTTAATTTTTTATAACTACTATTTATAACCAACATTGCGGTGTAGGGTATTAATAAACATTTGAAATATATTTCGTTTTTTAACTAAAAATGTTTAGAATTTATTCGGAGCGTGTGTGCTTGTATATGAAAATATTTGCAGGAAGCATTTAGAGCCTGTTGTGTTTCCTGAAAATATTTTGAGTAAAATAATAAAAATTCCTTTGTATATATTTTTTCTTCAAATTTTGACAACTTTTCTGTCTTCAAGTTAACGGAAGAAAAATTTTGTCGTTACCATAGAAGTTAAGATTACAACGTTTGTTGTTGCTGATAAAAAACGTGTCACACACACATACACATGTATAAAAATATACCATCAAATACAATACATTTGCTGACGTCACACTATAATCTATATACATAATAAATATGTATGGAAAAAAATTACAAAATTTTTACATACACAAAACGGGCACTCGTCCTGCAGTTGCTTGGCAGCGTATTTTTACTCATACATTTGTATTTGTGTGTATCTGAATGTGTTTGGCAAACATTTACTGAATGAATTCTTTTTTAAAAAGTTTTTTTTGTTTCATTTTTGTTCATGTTAAGAAATTCTATTTTTATATTTTTTGCTTTTGGGTCTGATAAGTTTCTGTTGTTCTTTATGCGGAATGAAATGAATACTAAAAGATCAAATGTTTCCAGTGTTATGTAACATATATACAATGTGTTTATTATAAAATCGAAAATCATGAATAAAGCGTATTTCAATATATTTCATATATTTCAGGAGATTCTTACATACACAGTTTTATATAATTTAAAATACGTAAGATTTTTGGGTAAATTTTGTTACTTGTTGCCATTAAATATCTAATGCAATTCCAATTAAGAATGTGATTTAGAGATATAGACGGAAATACTTCAGAGATCCGAAATTTTATGTTAAGTAGCCAAAAATATTCCGGAAAGGATTTATTTAGAATATAATAATTTTAAATTAAACTCTAATTGGTCCTACAAAATGTAGGCAAAGCATTAAACGGTTTGACGTTAAACTGTTTCCCATGTACCGGGAAAACTTGTCCGTTGATATTTTTTTATTAAGCCAAAAAATGGAAAGTATTTATAAAAGAGCTTCCAACTCATCCGCTAGGTAAGCAGCCGGAAAGCTAAAAAAGTTGTAATATGCAGTTGCGGCAAAAGAAGCCAATAATTTTTACATCAAAGAATGTTCATAAAAAAGGCTGCCTCCGTTCATAAGACTTAGGACCCAAAGTAGTTATTTGTGATTCAAACTATGAAAATATTTTTTGTGTTAAATGTAATAAAAATTCAATAAAATAAAAAAAGTAGAACTGTAAGTTGAGTGGTTTCTATTTTAATAACTTATATGTATGTTAAGAATTTTTCGATCTCACTCCTTAGTTTTATATAATTTTTGGGCACAATCTTGTTACTTTTGTCGCTAAATATCTAATGAAACTTTTGTTTTGACTTCGAAAGTTCCAGTTATGTGATTTTGGATTAGAGGTGCAAATATTTCAGAGATCTGAAGTGTTTTTCGTCATGATATCTATCAACCGTATGGCAAATAGAAATGGTTGAGTGGAGTGGAAACCACTTAATGCAGAATATTACGTATGTTATTAAAAAAGGTATCGGAGAGGATTTATTTACATTATGACAAAAGTGAATCATTTAGTATGGAAATTAATCCAAAATTCATACTACATAAAAGCCTGTGACCGAAAACCTGTGCTATGCACCTTTATTAAATTTATGCAAATTTATTAAAAATTTTACTTTCCTAATTTTTCTCCTGGCCCTATACTTGATATATATCTCTTTTTTTTTTCAAATAAATAATTTTAATACGTTTTAACTGTAACAACTCTTCTGAAATTCACCAATTTTTGTATTGTATGAGAAGTATCTCTACCCTTAACCACATTACAACACAGATTTGTATATTCTCAATATGGGGAAAATACAACTTTTCCATTACAAAATTTTTATTCAGAAATTAATTGGAACCATATTGTAAGGCTCTTTATTAGTTCTATGGATGATCGATAAGTAATATTTATTGTATATGGGGAATAACTCTGTCCATTGACATATTTGCTCTAAATTTCTTAAATTAAGCAGTTCATTTGAAAAGTTATCAGGACAAGCTATTTGGACGTAGGAGGTAAATGCTCCTCAGATATTTAATATTGCATAGGGGCATCCCTCTCCGAGGTCCTAACAATCCTAGATTTTTCATGATTTAACTGACTTTCAATAAAGATAAGTTAAAGCAAAGTTTAATTTTGTATATCCTCTACTGTCATTAGAAAGTCAAATCATAATTCTGACTGACATGTCCAAATGTGGATATCTTTCTAATGGATTAAACAACATCCACAAAAATTGACAGATCCCAATTAAATTTGATTTAGTATTTGTAATCTGTTAGGTTTCCTATTTGAAAGGTTAAAAATATCTGACCATACATATTATTTCCATTTAAATAGATCTTTTTAGGCCATGAAACTGATATCCATAGGTGAGTTAGCTCTTTAAAAGTTGTCATATGATATGTAAAGATACAGTTGATTATTTTACACGAAGTTCGGCTTTGAATACTGGCTGATTAGTAAAAAAAAAAAACAAGTGTTGAATTTGGTATATTAATATTGTGCATCTCTTCTATTGAAATTCAAAAATTATATTAATAAATTTATACATAATTTATGTTTTATATAATTATTTGATTCCCTCATATACATATAAATATATATCCCAAACCCAACTAAAATTTTATTTATTAATAAAAACCCTATTTTAAGTTAATCCACAGGGAATACGATTAATTCCATTTATAGTTCGCTATAAAAAGAAAAATAAAATCACTTATTGAGTAAAACCAAAAGCATTTATTAAAATAGTTATCGTTCTTTATGATTAAATTGTTGCTTAAAATATAAAAATATTGGTAATAAAAATTATTTGGCTGCTATTTGTGAAATAAAATTGAATAAAATAAAAATTAAATGAAATAAAGTTGCTTAACTTGATCGACTGGAGGGTTTTACAATTGACACCTGAATTCAAAGATAAACTTACTTAGAATGTTTGCACTGGAATTTGTGCCATTCGCCCCAGTTATATAATTTCGTTGCTGTTAAACTGTGTAAATTATAGAAAATGTAAATTCAGCAGGGATTAAATTTGTTAACAATATTTTTATATACATTTGCAGGTTTATATATGTATGCAAATATAAAGTCTTGTATTTCAATTCATTTTATTTTATACCCTACATCATTGCATGTGGTGAATGAAGTTTTAGTTAGTTTTTCATAAAAAAGTGTGTTTAAGAAACGCGATCGATAATACAAAACAAAAATAAAATTCAATAATTTAAAACCGTATAATCACCTTCTTCCAGTGATTATGATTTTAAACAGTGTCATTGAAAAACTTTCATAAAATCCTTAAATAACGGCAATACGAATTTGCCAAAACTGGTCATTCTATGAAGGTTATTATCTTCCTTTTCGAGTATTGAATCGCATTTTAAGAATATTGCTATATTTAAGACCAAACGCACGTTCCAAATGCGGTTAAAGGAAAAATCTTGCTCTTTCACGTATAGCTATTGTTTCGAAATGTTCTGCTAAAATTTTCGAAATTTTGGAAAAAAGTTTTTGAACTATTTGGATGACATATGACACATTAAGATTTCTTACGAAAGGAACAGAGTTTTTTCAAAGCACATTTCACTTATTATTAAGCAAAATTTTTAGCGAACCGGGTATGAAAACACCTAAGCAGACATTTATAATTTTAGTTTCTCTAGAATAAGCAACAACAATGTCGATAACTAAAAAGGAATCCAAAGTTTTTTTTTCAATATGCACTTTTATGCTACAGTTATAAAAAAATCAATCATAAACACGATTTGAAGTTTTTCGACCAAATGGATCAAAACCGACAGAATTTCTACAGACTCCGTTCAATTCATTCTGCAGAAAATATTAGTACTACACGCAGAGCAACGTCACTTCGCAATATATTCGTCGAGTACACTAATATATAATAATTTGAAGAAGAAGTTAGTTTTTTTTTAACCTTCAGGCGGAAAGTTTCAGAATTTTGTGTAATATTAGACTGTATTTGTCAGAATACTTAGGAAGCCGAACCTTTATAACAGTTCTTCAATTTCCCGATATTTCCAATATTAAGAAGTTCTTCTTTTCTTTCCGAATGTGTTTTACTATCAAAGATCGATATATACTGATATTGTTTATTAAATTATAAAAAGTTTGGATCATCAATCTATGACCGTTGTTTACACTTTAACGATTAAATAATTGCATAGTTTTTGACAATTAATATCTTTCGAAAGCGACAGTATCCTTTAGAATAAATTTAGGACATAAGTATTAAGTATGTAGAAATTTTGGGATACAAACTTTAGCAGTCGGTCTAAAAAATACATTATCGAAATTATTTTTCATAAAAAGAACAAGTAAGATTGTATAGTCGGTCAAGACTTACTATCTAATACCCTACACCACATTGTTGGTTAAAAATGGTAGTTACGAAATATTAATGAACTACCGTCGTGCAATTTAATTTTCTCACTTTTTATTAACTCTGCAGTACATTATTGTGACACTAACATCTATATTTAAATATTTATCTTAATTTGATCTGTTATTATTATAATACCAACGTATATGTGAGTGAAAGTGATATTCGGAAGGGAGTTTATATAAGACCTATAATTAATAATGAACCGACTCTCGCATATCTTGGCACGTTGTTTCAGAAAACTGTTAATTTCAGTAGGCCAAAATAATATGTAACAAATCTCATAGAGAAAGACAGACGGACGCACATCTTTAAATCGACTCAGAAAGTGATTCAGAGTCGAACGATATACTTATAAATGGGTGTAACATCATTTATTCTGCATGTTAAAAACCATTTACGGTGGTATAGGGTATACAAATATTGCTTAAAAATTCTAGTTCTGATAGCTACTGCGGTAAAGAGAAATAACCAAACGATTAAAATTAAGAGAGCAATAGCTCTTATCGTCTATACCTTTAGAAGGAAATCTCTTGTTTATAAATGAAGAATAAAAATATAAGAAGCAGCACTTGAGTTGGAGAGAAAGAAAGATGCAAAATAAAAATCTGTCAGAAAAAAGAACTTTGGTAACCTCCTATCTTATAGGAGCTACGAGAAAGTTACTTAATATTCGTTGCGATCGTATAAAATATTTTCAGTTATTTCGTTTTTTAAATTTTATTTTATTTATTTAATCATGATACTACCGTATAGATAAATAATACATATATTTTGTGGTCGTAAGTATGTTTGTGTGTGTGTGTGTTTGTGAGTATGCAAATTGTTATTTATTAAATTGCATTTATTTTAATCATACAAATAACATAGTTTTATGTTTATTATTATTTCTATTATTGTAGTTGTTGTACATTTATTTTGTTAAATATAATCTGTATTATCATTGTTATTCATTTTGTATGCATTTATTTCATATATCTATAGAGTTACCATATGCAAGTTGATATTTTATTTAGAGCAGATATATACTTGTCGGGGGAACGGAATTTCTAAGGTTTGAGAGCGAAAAATTCTTAACATACATCTATGTTATTAAATACGAAACCACTAAAGTTACACTTTTAATTTTTTTATTTTTTTAAATTATTTTTACATATTACGAAGTATAATGTTTTTAGAGTTTTAGACACCAGTGATGAAATCTTTAACCTTCTTTCGTAAAAAAGGTTTTTTATAAAGCTATATGTCACTGCTTGAATGAATAGTCCATCACAGTTTAAAATCAAGCTTTTCGGGCTCTTCAATTCTTTTTTAACAAGAGCCCAATATCTATCCACTGGCTTTAGCACCGGGTAGTCTAAAAGAAAAGCACTCAAGGGCTTATTAAGAATAATGACAGGATGCCAAGTCAAGTCAAAAAGCAAAATCATAACTGAACATTTTAATTTTATCTATCTTAATTAATTTAACATTGATAATTTTCTGTGTGTGGCGAAAAACCTGCCAGTATATATGTTTCTTCGTCCATTATGCTGCAATAGTGTGATGAAAGCGATTTTTAAATCACTGTTCTTTAAAACAGTGACAATGATCGCAGTATTTCAAAAGAAGAGAATAATGTTTTAATTAATATGATGAAAAATCATAAAAAAACCAAAACGATTTAATTAAAGACGGCAGAGGACATTTTTTTTGAATATGGGAGTCTCTATTACAGTTTATACTATGCACTATATACGAATCACAAAGTTATGCCCATTTTAACCAGATTAACAATATATTCACTTGGCAAAAAACTAATAATTGACATTTTTTATAAAGGTAACTTGATAAGAAAAATCTCTAAAACCGCATAAAGTATTTGTATTGAATTTAGCTATGACCGTTTGTCTGTTTCTCTATTTGTCAGTTTGAAATATTCTCATGCCTAAAATAATTTCTGGATTCATTGAAACTTGGCCACGTTGTCTGCTGTTATTCTAAACAATTTTATATTTATTACCAGCTTTATCGGTCTAATAGTAAAAAAGTTATAGACCGCTATCTGAGACAATCTCGAAATTACGAAAAGACTCCTTTAAACTGTTCAACAACAATTAATAAGATGACATGCAGCTTTATGTACTTCATTATCGCACAAAAAAAAAAAAAAATAATAATAAAAAAGAGTTATATGATAAAATATGCAAAATTTTGATACATCTAATATCAGTGTGTTACATAGGTTGCAATTTTAAAAAGTCCCAATTGTATTAAAATTCAGCACAGTTATTTTTAAATGCACTTAATATATGAAAATAATTTGACGAAATTCGGCACATATTTGGTTATATCCTCCCGAAAAAGTGTTTTAAGCTTATAAAACTCTTAAATATCGCACAAATTGATTGAACTTCGGCACAATTATTTTTTGCAATCACTTCAAATATTGTTTAGCCCCCATACAAGTTCCTTTACTACTTCTCGGAATTGGACTTTAGGTAAAAAAGTTCTTAATATAGACCGATTCTAATTATCTAATTGTCTTCAATATTTTTAACTAGTCTCACATATATTTCTTCTTATATTAGATATCCCATTCTTTAAAATTGTTCTTTTATAAAGTTGGTCAATGAGCAGTTATTTAGGAATATGTTACCATATATAATTATAATTATTATTGGGCATAGCCAAATAAGTATAGTATTTTTGCTTCTTTAATTTTAATAAATTGTAAATGTTTTTATAAAGGAATCTAAATTGTTCCTATTTTCTCTCGAAATTTATTACTTCGTATTTACCTGGTAACTCTATTGCGGTTTCTGGATATTTACTTTTGGCTCGTGTTTTCCATTTGCCAACTTCATTTAGTTTTGTGTAAAAAAAATCTAAGTATTATTTGTTACAAGTATGAATGTATGAATGAATGAATAAATGAATAACTATGATTATGATGTTCTGTTAACACTTGAGGCTGTTGTTAGTGTGAAAAATTTTGTTGTGTTTTAGTTTTTTGGTAGACAAATCACAATTCAACGGTCGATCGTTCGCTCGAGCGTAGTCTATGGTCTGTTATTGTTTAGTTTATTTCAAAGGTTTTTAAAGTGTTATAATTTAAATATTACATCATTTGATTGTTTTTACCATTTGTAGAGATATTTGAAATATATTTTAATTCAATACTTTAAAAATAATTATATGTTTAAAACAAATATTTAAGTTTATTATTATTAATATGAATTGTTGTTGGGATTAAATTAATATAATAATTGCTATGGCGGCACAAGTGTATTAGATACGATCGATAAGAAATAATAAGGAATTTTTTCCAAACAAAATTATGAAAAGTTTACTTCTAATAGAATTTATAAATCAGTTATAGTTTTTGGAAATAAAACTTGTGGAGAAAAAATGTTAACATTTATTTATTATTTCTGGCTGATTCCAATCAAGATTTTTTACAAAATTTAGATAGTTGAGATGTAAAACAAGTAAGAATACGATGTTCGGCTATGCCGAATCTTCAGTACCCTCCACCTAAGAAATAAATACATGTACATTATACGCACATACAAATTCACATATACACTAACAATTGCATACAACATGTGAATGTATTTCTTATATATAACAAAGAAACCTTAATTAGCCATACAATTTTTTTATATTTTTTGGCTATAACTTTTTTGATGATTTTTGGAACAGTAATGAGGTACATGTTGTTTATATTATGGTAATTTGTTTTAATTAATTTCATTCTAATTTGACGATTTAAATTGATAATTTTACAAGGGTTCTTCTTTTTAATTTAGAAGTTGTCTCAGATATCGGTCTATATCTCTTAACATACTAAACTGATTTTGCTGGTTTTAAATAGGAAACATCTCAGGATTATAATACATACTCAGCCCTAAAGCTCAGTCAATTATTGCCTATGTGAGCGTGCCGAAAACAGACAGAAATATAGACATAGCTAAATCGATTCAGATTTTGATGTGATGCAAAACTATATATATTCATTATGAGGTCTTTGTTGATTCCTTCTTAGCGTTGCACACGGAATAGCAAAGTTAATATACCCTCATGATGTTTCTAAAGCCAAAACATTGCAATCATTTTGAAAATAGCTCCCTACACATCAGGTAGGAAAGGAGCCTGTTTAGCTTAGTGCTCGGATAATTTGGTATGAAAAGTTAAAGCTAATGTGTGCTTAAAAACATAGAACGCTTAAAAAGTTCCTGGTAGGAAAGCTGCTTGAAAATTTTGAGATCAAAATTGAATTCAAACTTTTTTAAAAAAGATTGTTGATGCATAATGAATGAAGAAACACATGTTCTGTCGCAATTTCCTGGTCAACAATTTTATGTCGCTGATGTTCGAAGGAATGATGGAAAATTTAGGACTCCAAAGCTGTCAAAAGTTCCAAAAATGTTTTTGGTTCGGCAAGCAATATATAGTTGCGCCAAAAGAAATGGATCATTTGTTACATCCGGCTCTAAAATAACCGAAATTTACATAAAGGAATGTTACAAAAAAGGTTGCTTGATCTGATTTGACAACCTTACTTTATTAATTCATTTCCTCTAAAACGGATCAGCTAATTTGGAGTAGATAAAGATAAGAATTTAGAATTTATAATATTTTGAATAATGTGTTATTACAACTTTAAAGTTAATGCAAGCTGGATACCAAAGTCTATTTGGTTTCAGGATAATGTTTTGAAGACAACTGTTATAAAAAATATAAACAAGTATTTTTTTGGAATCTGAAAAGTAATGGGATTTAAATTCAAAATCAAAATATTATATGAGTCTAAGTCAAATCATTTATATATACAAATTATAAAGATAAAAAATTAGCAATATTGAATAATTATGTGGTTTCATACCATTGGTAAGATTTAATTAATTTAATAATTGTATCTACTGTGATATTAAAAATATGGTTATTTTGGGTAATACCATTCCTCAATACCCTACTAAAAATCGGATCTCGTAAAATTCCATACATTGATGTTTGCTTTTATTTGTCTTGATTTGACTAATTCTTATTACAATATCAACGTTTTTGTATCATTTAAGTGTTGTATGGAACCTATGGGAAATAATGGATCAATACTCATATAATTTGGCACATCGTTTTAGAATGTTAGAAAGTGATTCCGAGTCGAACTGCATTATACCTCAACCACCTATGATTTCTGCTGAACAGAATTTTCTGAATTTTATCAGCAGAACATCAACTAATAGATTGGAAAAAATCATTGATATCAGAAAATTACTGTGGATGTGAACGGGCTAGCAACAGAATGGCGGTTAACCAATATCAACTCTGATTTATATATGGTTCATTTACATAAATATAATGGTTTTTTATTGTTGTTACAAAGGGAATGACATATTTAAAATACTCTCCTTTAGCAAATGTACTGTGGAGGGTAAAACAAAGGATTGATTGCAGGATATTCGCTATTTACGTTGAACTCTCGTAACGTTTCGTTGAACTATCTGCTTCGTGCCATTATTTTGTTTTTATTCGTAAATCTTAATTATCACTAATTGAGGTAAGAATTTGTAAACCTGTACTACTAACAATTATATTCCATTTCATGCCACAAATTATGACCATGTTGCAATATTAAATACAAGCAGCAAAACTTTACAAAGAAAACTGTTGCAATTTGTGTTGTTGGGACATAAAAATGACAGGATTTAAATTGCAAAGAAAAATTTATATTCGTTTGACTTCATTTGAATGTGAATAGTTAAATTCGTTCTCGTTCTTTCGTTTTTTATACCCTACACCACCGTCAGTGGTTGAGGTATTATGCGTTTGTGTAGATGTTTGTAACAAAATATGGTTTTACATCGTTCTGCTCAGAATCCCTTTCTGAGTCGATTTAACGATGTCAGTCCGTCTGTCCAGCTGGCTGTCTATGTAAACGTTATTAACAGTAAGCAGGTCGCAGTTTTTGAGATATCTCGATGAAATTTGCTTAAAATATTGGTTATATTAGTCTAAGGACGAAGCCTATTGAAATTGACCATATTCGGTCCAATATACCGGTACCTCGCATACAAATAGGGTTTAAAGATCATAAAGTTTCTATATTTAAAACAATTAAAAGGAAATTTAGCACAAGTAAATCTTATGACATTCGTAAACAATGAACCAAAATATGCGAGGGTCGGTACATAATTTATCATAAGTCCCCTATATATCACCTTCGAAATATCAATTTTAGAGCATTTATGTTAGTTTAATGCTCTAAAATTGATATTTCGAAGGTGATATATACATTGGTATTGTAATAGTAATTGGTCAAATTAAAATAAATATAAGCAAAAAAGATTTGCAAAATTATACGAGGGTTGGTTCATAATTTCTTAAAGGTCCCATATTACCTCCTATTAATTTTAAAACATATAAATTTAACATCGATGTTACTGTCACAATAAATCACAATAAATCAGAAAATCAATTTATACGAGGGTAGTTTGTAAAGTCTTCGCAATTATCATTTTTAACCATTAGTGTGGTTTAGGGTATTAAGTAGTCGGGCTTGACTGACTATACATTCTTAATGCATTTTTATTTTCAGTTCATTCATTCAGTTATTCATTCTTTCATTCGAACATTATTTTATGCATAATTGAAGTATATATTCCAAATTTGACACTTGAAACGAACGTGTAGTTACAATTTTTGCATACAAAATAACAATTTATTTAAAATGTTCTAGTGCCATGATTCCTATTTTTATAAGCTTTTATGTCTAAAGAGGGTTGATGACGACTTTGAACATTCAGATTCTTTAAGAATTAAAATTTTAGCTAACAACCCTCGTTGCTTTCGACCAACTAATTCGAATAAATAAAGAATTTTCATTGAAAATATTATGTTTGTCATTTCAACTGTTGCAACGGTGGCAACGTATCTTAACATATCAGTGGCAATTTCATTAACATTATGTTGTTGTTGGTTGAATTGATTCGGATTTAATGTTTCCCCAATGTTTTGCCTGTCGGTGTCAGTTAATTGACTGACGCCATCTATGACTGTTGGCATTTTTACAATCAATACGAGTTTATAAATTTAAAACAAATATCAATTGTTTTATTGACAGAATGAACTGTGCAAGTTTCAATTTTGGTTACTTATTTATAAGTATTTGTGTTTATTCAAAATAGGTTTGTATATAATACAGGGATTATATTTAACCCAGATTTTATGTGAAATGGTTGTATAACATAAATTGTTTAAAATGAATATTGAAAAAATGCACTGAAATAAGTGAAAATGGTTTATACGATTATACCGATTCTTAAATACCCTTTACGAATAAGAAAAATTGGATCCTATATGCAGCGTACTAATCAATATTTCTGTTCCAAACCATTTGTGTTATAAACAAAGTATTTAATGAAATTCATTGTATATAAAATCAAAATCGATGTGAGTCCGTCTGTTGGAAACATTAACAATCTTATACTTTTTGTATTCCAGATCCATGGTTTTTGCCCTAAGCAGTTTCCTATTTATACATGCAATATCGGTCCAATTATGAACATTTTATAGACTTAATACAAAGTGAAAATTAAGACATTTTTCATCAAAAAGTAATTACACAGAAAAATAAAAATCAAGTTTAGTTAAGAAATTGCTTGCATTAATTAATTTTTTATTTTGCCAGTTAATCTCAAATGACAGGTTTTTATAAAGTGTGGCAGCCAAACGAACTACAAGAATTGTCCTTAAAAATATGGAAAACAATTCTAAAAAGAATCTTCATACATGATTGAAACATATACTTTCCATGCTATTCACTAAACATTTTTAATAAATTTAAAGTTCTCCAGCAAATATCGTCTTAATCTTCGAAATATCTTTGCTGAATTTCCTTCTAAATCTACAAACACCAATTAGATCCCACAAAAAGTTAGCCAAGCATTCAAGAAGTGCCGGGAGAACTTGCGCATTTATAGAAAGCCTGTTTCAGGTAGAAGAAACGGTCCACAAAAAATAGAAAGCATTTTCAGAAGAGCTCCCAACGTAACTGGTAGGAAAGCCGCATTTTACCTCAGTGCTTGGATTATTTTCTACGAAAAGTTAAAGCAAATGCAGGCTAAAAAACATACAAGGCTTAAAAAGTTCCTGACAGGAACTCTGCTAAAAAGGAGGCAAAAGACGGAAATTGAAGACAAATTAAAATAATATATTCTTGGTCAAAAATTTTATTTTTCTGAAGCTAGAGGGAATGTTAAAGAAAAGTTTAGGAACCAAAAGCAGTCAAAAATTTCCAAAAAGTTCTTAGTTTAATAAGCAAGAAAAAAGCTGCTTCCATTAATAAGATTTCATAATGTGGTATTTATACCAAGAGAGTAAAATCCAATGGGAAGATATTGAATTATAAAAAGAGCACAGAAAAGTGTCTAAAAGTGTAGTAAATTTTAATCGGAGATTGACTACCCGTTTGTGGAAAGTAACAGAGCACTATAAAAGCGTTAATAAAGGGATTTCCAAAAAAGGATAAAAATTTCATCCCTAGTGATTATAAAAATATTTTTTTGTAATACGTAATAATAATTTCCATAAAATAAAAAAAATCAAAACTGTCACTTTAGTGGTTTCATTTTTTACTTACATATGTATATGTACGTTAAAAATTTTTCAATCTCAGTCCCAAGTTCTTAAATATGTGACCAATCACACCAAATTTGGCTCTAGTTGCAACTAGAGCCATATGATCTAATTAAAGACCGTTTAATGTATTGAAATGATTAGTTGTAATTTCTGAAAAGTTTGAATTTATGAGAGTTCTAATTTCAAAGAAGACATAATTGTCTACCATCTTGTCTATGTCATAGGTTAAATGATCACAATATATTTTATTGGAATAAACTGAATAATTCTAATGATAAAAAATTAAAATTTATTAATTTCGAAATGGTTAAGTAATGAAGGCTTTAATATTTTATTTGTCAGTTTCAGAGCATTTCTTAAAATTACCTTATCTTCCTATTAAAATAGCGGTACATAATGACAATTGCAATTGTTGTCTTTGGCTTTGTATGCACTGATCTAAATTGAAAATATCCTTTAACATTATTTCCACTTTTTTACCTTTTTTAATGACAATCATCTCATTTTGCATTGTGTATGAGAGTACTTTTATATCATATATTGCTACCGTATTGCAACACAAAATATGTCAACAATAAGTAGCAGCAGCAGCAGCAAAAGAATGACATTTTTCTTAATTTTATCTGCGAAAAAGATCATGAACTATTATAACAATTTGCAAAACTATTTACAGAACAAATAAAAGAAAAAAGGGTTTGTTAAACAGGAGATGTTATTAAAAATATATTATTTCAGAATTACTTAAATAGCAAAGTTACCGGAACTGATGTCTTAAAAATCGTACACTCAGAAAAAAAAATTTTTGAAGGAAACGTTTAACATTGTTGATGTCAGACAATGTTGTTTATTTCATTCAGTTAATGATTATAAAATCTTTTGATATTAATAAAATTACACAGCAATAATTTTAAAAAATTTAACAAAAACCTGCATTCATTGTAGAACAATGTTGAATTAACATTTTTATCTATTAAGGTTAATTTAACATGCAGTTATGATTTTTCTTCATAGTCAATGTCACACCAATTATGTTTTCAATAATGATTATAGTTCAAGATTTTTTTCTGTAAATACTGTAACCAAGTAACGTAGGAAAAATAATAAAAAAAACTTTCTTAGAACTTAAATGAAAAAAGATGTTAAATAAACAGATTTTTATTCTATTTAACATAAGTTTTCTTCAAATTAAAGAATTTTCGTCAAATATAATAAAAAATATGAACTTTCTAATAAATATTATTGAAATTAAAGGAATATTTTGCATAAATTCATAAAAATGCAAATGGAAGATCAGCTGATCAACAAACATGTAAGTAACTTTTCACATTAACATTGCAATATTTTTAGTTGTCCATTTCTACACTATTTAAACATGATCTAAAATTATCTTTTAGTCGGAGGTGTATTAGAAAATGTAATTGGGCCAAATTCTCGCTGTAATGGTTAAAGTGAAACAGTTCCTTGAGGAAATTATTGAGACCAAATTTTCGCTGTTATAGTTCGTTTGATATTTTATAATCAATATTTGTTTTGTATGGGGAGTACTCCTTCCCTTGGTCCTTAATATTAATTGTATTAATTTATTACAACAATTTAACGTAATTATTTCCTCAATTCAACTAAAATTTCGTAAGTTTTACTTAAATATGGTATTGAAATTGAATATTATTCATCAATATTTTTCATTTTTTTTTTTTTTGTGAATAATGTATTATTTATTATTTGTATCTTATTATATAATTGAATCTCTTCTACGATTAGTTAGTAAAAGTAACAGGTCACTTTCATGTCATATATATGTATGACATTTATCTCAGGTAATAAGATTCGTTTTACATTTTATATCCAGATGTAAAAATTAGGGCACCCTTTATAATAAAAGCTATTTATATAACAACAAAATCAGGCATAATGACGAGAAGAATGTTTTTTTGTTAAAAAAACTTATAGTTTTTTATTTTGCACTTTTACAGTTTCCACTTTAATAAACTTCTTTCAAATGAATTTTAAAAATCTCTTATATGCGTTTTATAAGTAACATTATGGAATCGTATGCTCACGTACCCATGAGTACTCGTGTGGCGGTTGCGCATGCTTTTATTAAAGAATATATTGGAGCAACAAAATTGTGGTATAAAGTAGCAGCAACATATGCAGCAACTGAAATTTATTACTGCAAAACATAAAAACAATTTTAAGTGTAACCAAGTAAACCGTAAAGAAAAAACACTCACACACGACCAATGAACGACAATGAAGATGGTGATGACGACGTTGCATTTAAAGTGTGTTGTGTTGATGGTGGTAGTGACGATGATGATGACGACAATGACACTCATTGTTGTCAACATGGGTTTGAGTGTTTAACATAACATTGACTTTGACAAGTCAAAGGCCACTTAGCTTCTGTACATTTCAGTCAAACCAACCAAGCAACCAACCAACCTACCAACTAAATAACAAAAGTACCCAACGATCCACCATTTAACCACCAACAACAAACCATTCAAAATTTTCTTCATACTTTTTTCTACACGATCATATTTACGTTGTACGTGAATGTTGACAAAGATGCTTCTTTCAAAGGCAACAATCTGGAATGAAAATATGTTTTGCTTTTTTTCATTTAATTTTTTTTATAAAATTTGTTAAGAATTTTTAACGTGTTTCAATTTGTTTGCATAATGTTGCAAGTATTAAACAATTTAATGCAGTTGCATTGAATGTTGCAACTATTGTTGTTCATCTTTTCATTGTTATTGTTATTGTGGTTGAATGGTTTTGGTTTGTTGTACAAATTGCATTGGCACGAGTGTCACATTAAGAGTCATAATTTTTCCGCTTTTATTTTTGTTGGCATTTAGTCAATTTTTGTAATCAGCATCGGTTCCTTTTTCGTTATTTAGATTTCCGAGATTTTTTTCGTTTAACCGCAGTCGTTTTTTTGGAAAAAATTATTTAGTTTAGTATGTAAACAAAACTAATAAATCGAATTTATCATAGTTTTTCGAATAACATGCCTTTGTTGTATGTATAACAGCTGAAATTGGCTAGTGGAATTCAAGTTTAGGTCGGATTTTAAACAAATGTATGCATTTTAAAGAAGTATTTGCTGTCTATTAAAACATTAGAACATGAAGATTGACAATTTGTTAATAAAAAGTGAGTAAAATATTTTTAGATGTCAGAATTATGATATTAAACATTTTAAATAAAACCCGGCAAACTTTGTTTTGCAAAAAAGTTTTAAGGGCGTAGCAAACACTAGTGTTGTATTATTATACGATTCAAATGGATTTCAAGTAATTAAAATTTGCTTTGTTTGGAGGTACCTCTACCCCTGGTCTTATCCGTCCTACATTTTAGAGACAAATTTGAGAACTCTAACTCTTATAGTTCTTTAGATATTCGATACTCAATATTTGCTGTTGATATTATTGTTTTCACGAAATTTTATTCAATTTAACATCTTTTAGTAAGAATTTTTTTATTTAATTTTTTTAGTATATTTTAAGAAAATGTTTCAATTTAAAAAAATTAATTTGAATAAAAATCCGTTAATTTAACACCTTTTTTCGTTAAAGATTTACAAACATTTTTCTTTAATATCTTTAATGCCTACGACATTTTGTTCAGTGTATATAGTTAATTCCAGCAAAAATATATTTTTTATACCCTTCACCAATATAGGTGGTTGGTGTATTATGCGTTTGTACAGAAGTTTTTAATGGGAACAAAAAATATTGCTCCCACTATATGATACACACAATGAAGATGACTATTGAAATTGGTGATGATTGACCCATTATTTCACCCAGCCCCATACAAATGGTTCTACCGGAAAAGAGTTTTAAAGTCTTAAAAATCATTTTTAACGAAATTTTGCACAAATATTACCTTGTAGGGCTTAAATTTCACATTTATATTATTATTGTAATTAAAATTGGTTAATTTAGAATAAACCAAGGCATAATTGATATACGTAATTTTACAAGGGTCGTTCCATAATTTCGTCCAGCATTTACGTCTGACAAGCCAATTTTTAAGATTTCATCGTCTTTCCTTTTTAAGCACATAATTTACCATTCATTTGGATGGTTAAATGGATTTATAAGATTTAAAAATATAATTTGTGTAGGCAGATAAGGAGAATAATTTATTAAAAAGTTTTCGACAATGAGAGGTAAACTAATAAAAAGTCCATTATGTTAGTAATGATCTTGTTTGCCTTCCATTATGCTTTCTGTAAAATTCAATGAAATTTACAATACGAGAGGTATTCTGTAGGACTGAGAGAAGATTCAATCACTTAAGGCCTGATGGAAGGACGGACTTTCTTCTGTGTATTGTAATTGAGGTTCATTCTTTCATTATCAATATTCTGGCGGAATGGAGTTTAACGCCAACAAAAAAAATATGGCGCAATTAAGTAGTAAATTGATTAATCTAACTTTACGAAAACGGTCTATCTTTAACTTGAGCATGTAGAATTTTATATTTAAGGAATATATATGGATGGTCCGTCATTGCCTTCAAATAATCATGAAACATACTTCCATAAAAAGATATAAAACGCAACGATCTTTGAACAGCTAGGAATTAGGTGATAGTGATTCATGACTTTCGGAAAAAAATGAATGGTGTAAAGAAAATACAAATAATATATCAAGAGTTTGAAAAAATATCATGAATATATACGGTCTATATCTAGATATTAAATTCTAAGTGTTGCAAAATGAGTGACACTCATATGTATACCCATTAATATCTACACACATACATATGTAAGCTGAAATGTCCAGTGAAAAAACCCAATGAGCCATAAACGGAAAAAATAGAATAACATTTCCTTTGTTAAGGTAACCTTATGAGAAGAGGAAAAAGTGAGGAATGAGCAGACGAAGAAAAGAAAAGACAAAGTGTTAAGACGGTAGACAAGATAGACAAACAAAATAGACAGATATGGATAGTAACAGAGACACATACGTTAAAAGATCGTCTGACACATGCCAACAATTTATGAAGAAAACTTTTGCTGTTAAACTTACACAGAGCAGCGTTTTATATGCGTCAGTAATCGTAAGATAAGTATTAAAAGTAACAGAGACCCATTGGACAAAAAAGTTAATACTATTTTATAGGTTACTGATGCATTCACACTAGCATCTGAAATTGGATGAAGAAAATATTTATGAACCTATAATCTGAGTTAGTGTGACTAGTTGATAACAGAGCATAAGGGATTTTTTATATATTTTATTTCAACACAAATTATATATTTTAAGTACTTCAAGTGTAGTTTGGTGGATTTTTGATTTGAATAGGGACACAATCTGATCACAAAAAAAGTTTTTGACTATGACATTGGATGAATGTTTGAATATTCATTCAGATATAAAGAACTACCTTCATACATAAAAATTTAATGTAGTAAACACGTTGTCACATTATGTAAGTGGAACATAAATAGTTTTAGTCATTTTATAGCAAATTCATAATATATACTATAAGAACGTACCCGAATTTCGGAAATTAAAGTTGTTTGAGGGTCTTATAAATAATAGATCGATCCCCGTATACATCAATATAGAATATTTATTAAATTGGCAGTTGTAGAGGCACTAGTTTGACTAAACTATTGATACAGGAAAATCACATCAAGATATCTTTAAAACTGGGACCTACATTGTCTTCACGTGTTATTATTTATACAGCCAGCCAGTCAGACAGACATACAGACAATACTAAATTAAAAATGATTCAGATTCGTTATATCTGAACCGATATTTTCATATGTGTAGTTTCTCTTTTTTACTTCTGATGCGTGGAAAAGTGAACGTGGACATATTATACACCAGTGCACAGTAGGGCAGCATCAATTATTTTGGAAATAAATATGTAACTTTTGATTGAATGGAGGGATTTGCATGAACATAGAGTGTGGCTTCATGGGTAGAGTTATTGGGCAAGTATTGACTTTAATCTTGGTCATGGAATATATCAGCTTTTATACAAAATTTCATTCTGTTTTTAAATTCAGACTTTGGGATTTTAAAACATAAAATTCAGTACAAAATTTTGATCGAAAAAGGGTCAAATAAGGGGAGTGGACTTATCTATATAGGGTTTGTTAATTAAAATTAGATATTGAAACATTCTTAGTAACAAAGTCTTTCAAGAAGAAAAATTTAGATAAAAATAAGTTTAATTCATAAATTTTTTGAATTTTCCGATTGAAAATTGATTATTTTTGAATTGGGTGGATTTATTGCCCTCAACCTTTTTCAGTTTGATAAATAATATTGTCTATTATCTTAGTAAAAAACTAACAAATCGGGGCAAAAATTTGGCACTTGCTTAAAAACAAACTGGATGTCCGAGATACAAATGAAAACTCAGCCACACCTTTTTGATATTATTATGTTAAATTTTATTCAAATATATTTAGTCGATCAAATGTTACAGATTTTGTTCTAAAAAATCATTGACCCACTGTGTAATGTATCAAAAATTATACTTTTTAGGAAATGTTTAACATGATTGATAATAAAGTTCGTTAGATGCGTTCGATTTAGAGTGCGGTTCGTTAGAGTGCGGTAAATTGTGTTAACCTCATCACACAATGGTTTCAAAACGATTCATTAGAAATAGTTCTGTTACTTTTGATCTGTTGGAGATACTTCCCCTACTCGTATATGAGTATATATAAATGAAACATGATTAGTAATATGTAAATCAAAAAGTTGCTTTAATTGTAGATGATATCCAACATTGAGCATAATTAGCAATTAATAAACACCACTTGGGGGTTATCGGCAATAAAGAATCAGTTTAACACAAAAATCTATGTAAATAAACAAGAAAACAACAAATTTAAATTTACTGACTGCTTACTTGGTAAATGCGTACAACATGCTGAATGCAACATCATTAACAGTTACTACATTACCATCACCTGCATTATAAATATGTATAAAGGCAGCAACTACTATTGCAACAACTATAGCAATATTTGCTGACAAAGTGGATAAATAACAGTCTTAGATGAAATACAACAACATCAGGAAAAACAACAAATGAAATTGCATACTAATAGATACATTTCATTTACAACAAGTTGTTGCCAATATTTAGGTGCTAACATTGTTGTGTGCTTTACAATTTAAAATTAGATCAATAGTATTTCGGTTCCAATGTTCTACAGAGTACCACCAACTAACCAAGCTTTTGATTACTTTAACAGTTTAAAAATCACAACATTGCTGTCATATTTAAGTGGACATAATCTTTGTATATTATATCAGTGATCTCCATTCTAATGATATTGAAATTGTGTACCACTGGACATAATCAACACTTGTTCATAGCAAATGCATTATTATTATTATTAATCTCTCATAGAATGTAGAAGAATTTTAAATAAGTTTATTTTATAAAAGCACAAATCATATAATCAAACTCTACAAGGGTCGGTAAACGTTGTTAGTTTAAAAATAATGATCTCTTGGTGATACTTAAGTAATATATGCGTTTATCATTTTGTTTTTTCAAATTTTAAAATGGGAGTTATAACAACTTATGAACGTGATATTCCGATGCAGGAGTTCTATGGAACCTGTGGAAAATAAAAACCGATGATTTTATACTTTTGTACATATAACTTATTTGTGTTCGATTTCATTATAATCCTTTTATATTTTATGAGCTTTAACATCATCATTACCAATTTCAAAAACCGTGTTTGGTCCAAAATAATGATATTGATTGACTTTAATTAAAACGAGAAATA
This sequence comes from Cochliomyia hominivorax, assembly GCA_004302925.2. Taxonomy (NCBI): domain Eukaryota; kingdom Metazoa; phylum Arthropoda; class Insecta; order Diptera; family Calliphoridae; genus Cochliomyia; species Cochliomyia hominivorax. The sequence continues at coordinate 45,399,753 of PYHX02000467.1, read as the reverse complement.
AAGTTAAATTTTTTATATAGTTGTCATATTTTATAGAAAACATGGTAACATTTAAATTTTAAACCTCACTATAAAGTTCAAAGGTAAAATGATTACCCCCTTTAGCGAATTGCTTCTTATCTGTCCGATAGAATTATAACTTTAACTGTTAATGTGTGGAATTTCATGTACAGTGCGGTCGACAAATACTTGAAGAACATTTTTCCTATGTTTTTTCTAATTCCGAAAGAAAGATTATTAAGTATATCAATCCTTTTGATTGGCTTTAATATATATAAAATTTTGAAGCCACAAACATTTTATTTTTTAAACATAAAAATTAGTGTATTTAAAAAGCGAAACCGGTTAACGGTTTTTTGCACTTCACTAAAATATACAGTTTAATTAATGTAGTACGAGCAAAGGAATGTATGCATTATTAGACATCATATTCAGAATCGATTTTGGTATATTCATTTACTTTAAACGTCAAAAAAAATAAATAATAATAATTAAATTAAATTCAATTCTGCAAAGATTTTCTATTCATCAATATAAATTTTTAAATAAAGATTTGTAGACCAATAATTTAGACATATCTAAAAATTAAAAAACCGGTTAACCTGCTTTTGACATAAAACCGTATGAAACCATTTTATGAAATGCCCATTTTTCGAATAACTCGAACATCTAAAAATGTAGGTTTTTTTTAATACGCTAATAAAAATAAAAACTTCAAACATGTGCCACACAGTTTGTCATAATTTTCTCGTGAAAATAAATAGTGAATTTTATTTTATATGTAAATTTAATTTAATCATATGTATTCCCGTAGAGTATAAGTTCTTCGTTTATTGCACAACTTTTATTATTTGACATTAACTATCGAAACAATTTTATATTCTGCAATATTTTTTTCTTCATGTAAAAAATTAAAAGAACTTTAAAAACTAAATAACAATCGGATGTTTGTAAATTGTGGATTTAACTTTAAACAATTTTATTATTGACAGAAAAATGTGTTTTTAAATAAATTGTATCGTTGTTGTAAAACCTGTCAAATGATTTGGCAACTGGTCACCATATAACGCTGTAGGTGGTGTGATTAGTACATAGTAAAAAGAATTAAAAATACGTGATTAAGTTATAGATATTTAATTTACAAGCTCTAGATGAAATGCTAAGCGTTGACTAGACTCTAATGTTGAAAATTTCACACAATGATGAAATAAACATAGGCTTTAAAAAATCCGATAGGACCATAGAAAGGGGTACCCTCCACACAAAGCAAATATTGAGTGTGTATTATATGTAGGAAGCAAATATTACTTATCGAGTATCTGAAGAACTATAACAGAGACAATTGACAAATTTGGTTCAATTACTTTCTTAAGTATCGTGTTAATGGACAAAATGTAGGACAAACTGGACCAAAGCAAATATTGATAATCGAGTATATAAAAAATTCTAATAGAATTAATTATCGAATATCTTAAGAACTATTTCACCTAGAGCTTTTAAATTTTTTTGTTTAACACACGTCATAATTTAAGAAAATTCTTTTGGAGAAAACTGAGGAATTTTTTGTGCAGCAAAGTAATGTATATACTTTATGCGGTCTTAGATGATTCCTACTTGAAATGACAAAGATAAAATACCCTTATCACAAGTTATAGTGGTTCATTTATAATGCAATTTTTTGGTCAGCATTATCGACTAAATGTGTCCACAATAGGGTGAAAATGTGAAGACAAATGTATATGGTCGCCCAGTTCATTTTGTAAAATTTAAGATGTACGAATAATTAGGTCGATGAGCTATTTACTTATATCAGTTATCGGGCCCACCAACTGAATATGTCATGCACATCACCGATGCGAATTGTGAACAAACAATTGATTGGACCATCCTTAGAGAGTTTAAATAAAGTACATAAACCCGTCTCGTATTTTTGAATTTATATGAGCGTCTTTATTTCAATTATGTCAATCGTAATGTCTAAATTGAAAACTAAGACTTCTGCACCCACGTACAGAGAAAACAATTTTTGTTAACCATGATGTCGGTAGTAGAATGTATTTTAGAGTTTTCTTAGTTTAGTGTTGTCTGTTCGTCTTATATATATTTTTTATTTTACTTTAAAGCCTTATCTATATGTTATATATATCAAACCGCTACGTTCGGAAGCTTTTACTCATAGATTGTTTGGTGTTTTATCATACTTATACAGAGAGGTTGAATATTTTCTTCAGCAATTGTGAAGTGACAGATTTTTTCGAAAGGTTCTTTCCACCCCTGTGTCCAAGCAACATTATCTAGTGCTATCAGTGACTAGTTGGCTCATCTTGCTCTTACAACTAGCGATATAGTTTATGATCTGGTATAATTCCCTTATGTTAACCCGCGCTTCGATTTCCATGGAACATTTCGAATTTTATTGATGCTTAGACCAACAGTTTTTTGTCGACTTAATAAGTGTTGCCATCATTATTTTTATTATTAAGTATTTGAAGTATGATGCCTGCAATTGTAAATTTTGCTACTTGAGTTCAATCTTGATTTCTCCCTTGAAGGGATCTTTATCACTATCGTATAAACTCTTCTTATACTAATAGTTTTTGCGAATTATTTTAATGTGAACAAAGCTCTTCTGAACTGTGGTCCAACTTTATTGAAATAGGAACTAATTTTATCAAATATATGTCTATATAGTGTTGTTGGGTGTAATGAGCACTAATTTTGTTATCATTCCAAAAACTAAATACAATTATTTATTCATTGATTCAGTTACAAGAAAAAAGAAAGAGAACAATTAGTAATAAAACATTAATTCCAACATAATTAACGAATATTAAACATGCATTTTTATTTGTGTCCAACATGTGTGTCGCTGTTGAACTATTAATTGGTCCGATCGAACAACTACACAAAATATGAAATCAATACAAGAAAACACTTTTTTATTGAAATGTTTATTGTTCATTGATTATTGTTGGTGGCTAAATGTGTGTTACCAGCATAGCAACACTATAAATGCCACCAACATGTGACAATGTTGTTGACAACTGTTGAAAATTTTTGGAAGTTGTTTTCCACATGTCTACAAACATAAAATCGTTTATTATGATCGCGCTTTGATGTTGTTATTGTTTTTTTCTTTTTTTGTATTATTTTTTTCTTACTTAATTCAAAAACGTTGTTCTTTTTTATTTATTTGTTTTATTTAATTTTTAATTTAATTTAAAATTTTGTTGTATTTTCCTCTTAATAAAAAAATAAAGTAAAATTCCTTTGCTACACGTTCGCATAAGTAAGACAGATGGACGGGCAGACAGACTGACCGATCAATCGTTGCAACAACAGATGGACTAGTTTTCCTATAAGCGGGTTGATATTTTAACAGATGTTTACAGTTGTTTTGAATTCAGCATTTCTTTTTGATTTTATGATTGGACACAGTTTTTAGGACACTTTTCTCTGTTTCAATTTATTTAATTTTTTATTTGTGTTTTAATTAAATTCGTTGATCTGCGGTGGCTATTGATTTTTCTTTTAACTAATTGATCTCATTAATATTTATTTCGGCATTGAATAATTATTTTTATTGTTAATTTATTTTTGTTTTTACTCAAACAATTAATGAAAATTAGTTTTTCATGTTAAAAAATAAGTTTGTGTTAAAAACGATCAGATGACAATATAATTTTAGAATCCAGAAAACAAATATACTTTAAATTTGAATAAAATTTTTTAATAAATTAATTTTTCTTATATAAAAAATGATTGTGTCCCTTAGAAGACACTTTGAAGATATTCGGAATTAAATTATAGGTTAACATTTAAACTATAATTTTTTGAAATGGCCATAACCATTTACGTTATGGATTATTTGTAGATATTGCATCAGAAAACTTCTGCAGCTTAAAAACCGATTCCGGAAAGAAGGCCTCTTCAAAAACTACCATATTTTTAAAATTATTTATAAATATTAATAACATTTTTTGAAACATATAGACAAATGTCTGAATTTCAGTGAAATTGGTCCATATTTAAAAACCTTTTAAACCTAATCAATATTACTGAAAATTGGGTTTATATGAGAAATATACCTAAATATGCCTTAAGTAGAAGCTCTGGACCGATATTGGTCAAATTAATATATTTGTTATAAAGTTTAGATCAACAAATACTCCAAATGTTTAATAAAATTGGTCCATATTTAAGAGTTTGAAAGCTTAAAACTTTATTTCGGAAAGGGGCTTTATATGGAAGGTAGGTCAAGTAATCAAGTCAAATAATCAAGTTAAATAATCTAGCACAATCTAGTTTCTTTCGTGTTTCCGTTAAATCAAAATAAATATATAAATTTCAGAAAATTATCATTTCAATTGCAAAGGTGATTAAAATTTTGCTTAATTTAGCTTATAATTTTTTATGTTCCGATTTTGATACATATAACTGTATGCTAATAATTACTTTCCGTTAAAGAATTTAGAAAAGTAAACTTTCGGATTCTTGGGTTTGTCTCAGAAATCGGTCTATAACCTTTTGATTACTCAACATCAAACAATGTTATTGTATTTAATTAAATTTAAAAATTATTATACGCCTGAGAATTTTTCAAACATACAGACAGATATAAGCTAAATCGACCCAGATTTTAATTTGATGCAAGAATATATAACTTATGGGGTGTTAGATGATTCTTCTTGGCATTACCTAGAGAATACCGATTAATATCCCCTCATCACCATTTATGGTGCTGGATGGTTAAATAAATTAGAAATTTCCAAACTCCAAGTCCAATTTAAATGAATGAGTCATAAAATTGCTTATTTTGAACCAATTTTGATCATTTTTGGATCGGTAATAAGGTATATAAAGTATAATTTCATTCTTCTCGATATACGATTGAAAATTTTACGGATAATCATCTCTTAAATTTTAAGGTTGTCTCATATATTTCAGGACATAAAAAATATTTAGGCCGAATATCATTGAGCTCTGTCAATTATTGTGGATGTGAGAGTGCCAACAACAGACACACGGATCAGTTTTTCATTTCATGCAAGAATATACACATTCAGAGGTCTTCGATGATTCCTTCTTAGCGTAACAAATTGAATGACAAAATTTTTATTATAATATGGATTTTGTAGAGAATCTTTCGCAATTTAAAAATAAATATTATCTACATTAAATCTGCTTACTCTTGGTTTTTTAGTTTTTTAAGTAAGCGGGTTTAAACATTTATTTCGAATTCAATATCTCTGTAACTATTAAAGATAACATACACATATAAACCCTTTTATAAAGATTTGCAAAGAATATTTAAATAAAATATCTTCTATTTTAATAAAATTTTAAATTTTAAAGGTGGCCAACTGTAGTGAGTTATCACCACGCCACAGAACAAATATGGCTTTTTGCAATACCATAATATTGCATATAATTGTAATATTTCAAACGGTAAAAAGTTACAAATTTATATCCAAAAAATTTATTCAGAAACTCTGTGCGGTGGTATTGCAATTATTCAACATCACCGATTACATTTAATATCAATAATCGACGTATTAAGTTCATATTTACTCGATTATCAATTGATTCAAAAAACTTCTTTAAGAAACTTTCGAAATTCCACAAAAATTTTACTTAAATTAAAATAACACTAAATATTTAACATTAAATGTAAAATTAAAATTTGTGTAAAATAGTTGAAAAAAAAAAAAAGAAATAACGAAAATAATACAAAAACTGACATTTTGTTATGACATGAATTAAACAAAAACTGATCATTTGTTATTAAAAATCCCTCTTTAATGTCAGGCCCATGGTATTGCAAAATTTATTAAGGCTTCACAGAAATGACCGTCACATTCACTCACTCTACCAAACAAACCTCCATCCATTTACTTACATGCAAACCATCATCACAACAACTATTCGACTGAAAGAGATATTTTTTATTTAACCAAAATGGAATATGGACATAATGGAATAAAACTACAAAAACATGAAAAAATATACATACAAATACAACATAACGATTTACAATAAACAGTTGGACAGTGGGTAAGCGGTAACAAGTTTGTACAACTTTGCTACTTCAAACTCAAGACGTTTTTGTTAATAAATATATTTGTGAGATGTCTTGCCCCACTGTGTATGTGTTGTAGGTGCAGTACGAAGACTCTACTTTAGACAAGCAATGTCACTAAGAAGACAACTTTAAGAAAAAAATGGTGAAAATATGCAGATACCAATGAACAATAAAAAACGCTAACGCAGAATGATTGTTTGGTATCTGGTGAAATATAGTATGATGTAACACCCTACTCTATATTTAGATATTAATAAATAGAACATAAATAAAAATAAATTTCATAATTTGTTTAAATAAATGTAGTAAATCGAAGCCTTCTTTCGGTTTGTACAAACTTCATCAGCAGGCTAATATGGATCTTTTTCTGATATACAATCCAAAACTATGAATGTTCTTACATCTTCCATAAAAGTTTCCGCCTGCTAGAGTCCTTAGAATTTTAGATTGCAAACTCTACATAATATCAATACACGCATTGTTGGCCAATCCCCATAATTGGACCAAAACCACTTTCAATCATTTTTGTTAATTTTAGTTGGAAGGTTTATTAAAAAGCAATATACGTTTTAGTTAGATGATTAAATTTATTCGTCTGTTATTTAATCATATTACTAATAGTCTGATATAAATTTCCAGATTGGTTGAGACTTTTGGTCTTCATGTGAATTGATATAATAATTAATACCCTGCATCACATAACCAAGCACTATTTGGTGATTATTCCAAGCTGTGAATCCGACAGTCTATAAAGTGACATCACTATTCACTTTATTAAGCTCCCGACTAGTCATATTAACGTTGGACTATCCTGGGGGTAACTTATTGTGTATTTTATAATATCTTTACAATAGACAATACGAATGTCTTTATCTCCCTACTATGCACTTTATGGAGATGAAGTTTTGGAACGCATTCTGAATTACCTATTTTCTGGCCGTGGGGACGATTGCTTGTCCATCTAAAATCTTCAATGTCTTCTCACGATACACTTAGAAATAAAATTGAAAGAGTATCGCGTGCGTTCCACAAATTTTTTACTGTTTACCTATGATACACCCAATGGTGATGAAGTAGTTCAACATATTGGGATGTGTTATCTGACTGAATAAAAAGTCTACTGTCCCCAAAAACTTATAGTTACATGTATGAAGCAACAATTAGACTACATTTTAACATATTTATGTTATATTTTTAACTATAACTTTTTTCTTCTGATCGAACTTTGATTTGTACAATATTTTCGTTTTATTTAAAAAATCTTTGTTTAAAGGTTATATGAATGTCGGTTTTCAACTGAACTGATTTTTGCTCCGGACAACAATAAATACTTAGAACAGCAATAGCAGACAGACGAACGTATATAGATAAATCGACTCAGATTTTGATTTGAGACAAGAATATTTGTTTATATGGGTTCGCCTTACACATGAAATAACAAATCACTCAATTATTATTGTTATTATTATTATTATTATTATTATTATTATTATTATTATTATTATTATTATTATTATTGTAATACCAACGTTATGTCACGTTTAAGCTATTCAAAGTGATATTTGTAAGGGGTGTTATAAGGGACCTAAGATAAATAATGGTCTACGTGTAATTCGACACTTCATTTATAATTATTTGATAAAATTTGTTAAAATCACTTATGATTTTTATGAGCTTAAAACTCTATTCCGGAGGGAAATTTTATATGAGAGCTAAATGTAATAATAATTGTTCATAAAATTTTCCCGAAAGAAATTCTGAGCATATGTTTTTCTACCTGTTACTACCAGCCATGGTGATGTAAGATATATTTTTATAGATAAATTAAAATAAAGCTTTAAAAATTCTTATACTTCAAAATATACGGATAAAATCAAAATTATAAACAGAATTATATGTTTTTATTAACATCAAATCTGCCGAATCTAAAACAGTTTATCTACTTTCGACTTTCTAGAAAACTTCTCAGAACAATAAAAAATGCCAGATTGAGTTCTCTGAATTTTTGTGGGTGTAAGCATGCCATCAACAGACATACTCAGATTTCGATTTGATGCTATTGTGGTCTTTTTTCTTGTCGTTGTGGAGGGTATAAAAAATAATATATAGAAAAATTAATTTTTTATGAAAAAATAATATTATTTTATAATATTATTTTATTAATTAATATTTCCACCATTTCGTTAAAAAATCCCTTAAAAAAGGAAAATTTCCTTCATCTGACATCACTGCGCTGATACTGCTTTTAGTGGAAAACATTATACATTATATTTTTTTGGATAGGGCATGGGGATGGGTTATCCTCCACACTATAAAACATTTAATATTACGTTTACTAATATATCTTTTACTAATACAAAAAATTTCACGATATTTCACTTGACAAATACATTATTAACAAAATATTATAGACTACAGAAATTAAGATAGGGCATTAGGGAGTGGAAGGCTCCATACAAATGAAATTAAATTATCATTAATGAATTAAATTTAATCATTAATGAAGCAATAGTAATGTACTAAAATAGGTATAATATAAAACCTAGATCAAATCCTTTATCAGAATAAAACTTCAGATAAAAAACGTTTTTATTCTAAAAATATATATTAGTAACTGCCAGTGTACTGATATTTTAAGATTGGTTTTAGGTTCAATTTAACCTATTCTACTTATTCTTTTTAGCTAATCTCTTTTCAGTAATGAAGCTGCAAATGTAATGTAATTTATTTAATATATCTGCCCTATTGTGCTTTACAGTAAACTAATTACATTTTTCTGCCAAAAGACTTCATTGGTCAGTATAACCAATGGCCCTTTTGACGCACTTATTGTGACATTAATATTTATGTTATGACACTCTTGTAAGAAAATCTATTATTTTGTTTTTTGTCTTTCGAAATTGGCAATATTTGTCATTGTAAAAGTTTATTTTTAAGAAACGAAACAAGTTCAAAATGCCACATAAAACATAGAAATTTATTTAAATAAAAATAGAAACTAAAGAAAAAAAGAACTAAAAACCCAGCAAAATCAATATTGTGGGCAGTTTTTTCGAAACAAAAATTTAAAATTTAGAAAAATCCCAAATCAAGTAAAATAAAATAAAAATCATGTAAAAATGACACAAAAACACTTAAAGAAAGTGCAAAGATCAGCAGCAGTTTTTATTTTTTTCTATAAAAAATAGAAAAAAAAAACGCTTTAAAAGTTTTAAATACAAAATTTTATTCAAATTCGTTCGTCATTAAAAAATACTCAATTTTGTGATCCTCTTGTTGTCGATAGTTGTTGCTACATTTAAAACGGAAGTGCGCCATTAATCTTTTTCTTATTTTTCTACTCTTAACAAATTATGTTTTTTTTTCGGAAGATTTTATTTTCGATGTTAAAACATTTAAGCCAATTTGAAACAACAACCGCCTTAAAAAATAACGTAACAACTTATAGCTGCAACATCAGTAACAACAATAACAATAGAACTTGACAAGACTGAAATGACAAAGACTTAAGTCATACGGAACAAAAAAAATTGTCAATGAATGAGAAAGAGGGGCTCAACTTTGAGAGCACATCAAAAATTTTACAACAAAAACTACAACAAGAACAAAAATAGTTTTTCAAAAGACAATCCTATTTGATCAATAAACAAAAAAATCAATTAAATAAATAAAAATATAATAAAAATGTGTAATGAAACAAAGTCGATCACACTGTGTGCTACAGTTGTTGCTTTTGTCTGTAGTCTGTATATAAGAAGATCATGAATATTTTTAAATCCATTCTTTAAAAAAGTATTGAAATGTTGTATTAAGAACTAAATACGTATTAAATAATACAATTTTGTTTAGTTTTAGAAAACGATGTATCAAACTTTTACTTTTCTGAAAAAGTTATAATTTATAGACCAAATCTTCTCGAATTTGACTCACCTTTATCAAAATGTTGTCTTTTAGAGATATGTTCTAAAATCCCAATGCCTTAAAACGGAATGCAGTTTTGAAATCCCATATACATTTCTAATCATGTGGTAAAACAAACTCTTAAATAAAATTATTTTAAAAGCGATTCATCTATTTAGTAAAACGTGATTCCTCTATTTATTTTTCACTATTTTTATATATTTTTAAGAAAATTAAAATTTGTGAATTGATAAAAAATATTTACTAATTAAGAAATTTGTATGAAATTTAAATATTCAGAATATGTAGAACTTATGATTTTAAATTAAAATGTTGAAAACAACTATTGATTAAGTAAAATGATTTCTATAAAATTCACATTCAATATTCTGGGTTTGGAATTTATAAACATATTTATTAAAATCAAAATTTTGAAACAAATGGGTTGAGTCTGGGGCCTTACTAATTTTCGTCCAATAAAACACGAACATTGTAATTTTTTATTTTCAAATGGAATTTATTTATTTGTGGATTGATAAATTATTTTATTTTTTAACTAAAGAAAAAAATTGAACCGATCTGAGAAATTTAAATGGATATATGTTAAAAGAAAAAAACTATCTGAAAATTCAAGTGTAATTAACTAACATATATCAGCGGTTATTTGAAAGGTCTTGTTAAGGGTCATTATATGGTAAAAATTTAATATGAAATTAAATGAAAGACAAAAATATAGCACGATGTTAAAAAAAATTGAATGTCCGCGGCACCAATTTGTACCCCATAACATCCATTAACTAATTAACTACTATCATTATGTTAATTCACCAAACCGATCCAAAGTAACAGATTTATTACAAAAAAAGAATTTGTTTCATTATACTTTGTGATATTTATAAGACAACTTTGAGAGCTTTTTGAACGATCCACGTGAAAGATTGTTTGGTGATGTGTTCTATAGAATTTTCATACCTTCCACCATCACAAGTAGTGATGTGGGTATATCAACGTTGTCATTTGGTGTATACCGCCCATAAGGAATCATCTAAGATCGCATAAAATATACATTCGTACATCAAGTCAAAACCTGGGCCGATTTAACGTCTGTTTGTTCATAAAAAATTCTCAATCCTAGACTAACTGTTCGAATTCAATAAAACTTGAACACATTGTTTTATCGGTCTATTACCAAAATGTTATAGACTATATATTTATTTTAATACAATAGAAGAACCCGAGGTACTGGATTGTGTTGGGGGATTTAATTGGAATATGGAATATGGGTTTGAACTTATAAAACTTTTGAATATGAATCAATTCAATTGAAATTCGGAAGATTTGTTCTAATATCAAGAATATATATTACGCTACAGCTTCCATATTAGGACAAAAATTTTAAGCATATAAAAGTCTTATATATAAATCAATTCTATTGAAATTTTAATATTTTTTTCCTACTGTCTTGAACAAATATTACTTATTTGTCAAATATCTGGCCATATTTTACTATGGCTCTAGTTTAAAATTTCTTACCGGAAAAAGTTTTAAACTTGTAAAACACTCAAATTTTAACATTCAAATTCTATTAAAATTCGTCAAAATTATTTGTCTAACTATTTTAATTTATGCTACCAATTTAAAGTAATTCGTACTATATTTAAATTATATTCTTATTTCTCACTAAATATTGTTTTAGTCTTAAAATATCACTATATAGACAGTTCTATCGAAATTTAAATATTTATCTAAATATTTTCAATATATATTACTAATTTCATAATATTGTATCTCGTTTAGAAATTCCTTTTTTATAATATATATGATTTTAAATCGGCCACTCAAATATATGAGTCTTGTATCAATACAAGTAATTTCAAGAATATGTTACCATATTTTTTCCGAAATCGGTGTTTAAGGTGATGAACAAATAATTTGTGTTCTGGTGCTGCATTTTCAACTTATGTTCGCATAATTTAAGTGGTGGAATGTCTTTAACGTTCGCACAGTCCAATATATCATTCTAATTTGCTTCATCTCAGAAAAATGTAAGTGATATTTATTCATATATGGAAGCTGTAAGAATCTGTGAAATCTAGTTAAATTTGAAATGAAGTCTTATTTTATAATCATTGTTTTCAGATTTATGCCATTTAAAGTAATTTTCAGAAAAGGTTTTGTATGAAAGCTATGTCTAGTTGTAGACTACAATCCTCTATATCAATATGTTGAGTTTCATATAAATCCCACTAATCGATCAATATTGGTCATATAAAAAACAAAAAAAAATAATTCAGACCTAAAGCTTTAGATGTACATAATTCAGATAGAATTAATTCTGCTCCAATTCGAGTCGAATTAGAATCTCAAAATTTACTACTGATCAATTTATAAGATTATTGTAAGCTTAAGAAAAATAAACTATTAATGTGGAAATGGAAATGATTGAACCAAACAAAAAAAATCAATAAACTCAAAATCGAAAAACTTTCTAGGCAAAACATGGCTTAAATGGTAACAACGTATTCCTTATTGTGTGTTTATATGAAAAAATAGTGGCTTTTGGTTCGAAATAAAAGAAAAAATAGAAATTCATTCAGAAAAACATTCTGACACAATCGTTTATACATGTTTAAAAACAAATAAAGAAAATAAACAAGATGGAATTAATAACGTAAAAACCTAAATCCAATCAATCAAATCGAACAATGAATCGAAAATATTTACAGACTTAAATACCAACAGCAAAAAAACATAATCTCATTCATTTGTACTAAGTCTCATGAGGATTTGTATGTGCGAGGGTAACTATTTCTATTGGTAACTGAGGCAGTCATGTCAGGTGTGTCTTTATATCCTACATCCATCGATAGACTCATTAAGCACCTGGGTTTGTACAAAACATAAAAAATCATTTAAATGCATTTTCCGTGAAGGGTATTGAATATTGGAAATAGCCGAATATAGCATGCTTATCTGTTTCTTATTAAACCGATGTGGCCAGATTTATATAGTAAAGCGACAGGTGTTATTACAAACAATGTAGAAATATTTTCAAATGGCTCCAACAGAGCTAGAGTCAAAAGAACATAGTAAAATTTCTCTTTATGTTCCTTTCTTGGTTAAACAAATCATAATAAAAAATTTTCTATTTTAAAATTGTTTGTTTTTAAATCCAAGAAAAATATTGATTTGATTTTCTCTCTCTCTCTCTCTAATGTATTCCCAATTTTTTTGCCAATTTATTCTGGAATATTGTTAAGTCACGGTGATACGAAATTTTTACAGTCACGGTGAGACGAATTTTTAAAATCAGATGGGGGATGGGCAAATAAAAATCAACACAGCCATGTTGTTGACAATAATATGGTTATGGAACAACAAAATATGGTTTTGGTACAATAAAATACGATTATAGCACAATCACATATGATTACACGGTATTTCATTCTTATGTTTATTAAATAAATATTTTTTAAACCATTTCATTATTAAACTTGGGGATGTAAAGGTTTTCACTGAATTAAATGTCTCTTATTTATATTTTTTTCAACATAAAATGTTATTTCTTAATTCGTACACACTCCACCACCACAAATGCTGAGTTATAATATACCCTAACTTTGTCATTACGTGTGTAACGCTAAGAAGGATTCATCTCAGACCCCATAATATATATTCTTATATATAAATTCCGTCTGCTTGTAGTTGGCACGCTCACATTTACAATAATTGACCAGAGTATTTGCTATAGTTCAGAGAAATTTCCTTTAAAAAACATTGAAAATTAGTTTAGTATTGTAAAAGATATAGAAAGATATCTGAGGCATTCTCTTACTTTAAGCAAAAATATGTTCGTCAATTTAATTTCTAAATATGTTGAGATCACCATATTATTGTAAGTTTATTGACAATAATTTTGTTAAAAGAAAGATTTTTAAAATAAATTTAATTCAATAAATGATTTGTTGGCGCATCAATTAATGTTTGCCACGAAATTAATATTGTTGCGAGCACACTACTATAATAATAACGGTATAATAACGAGGTACAAATATTAAGGGTGTTTTTTAATATTTATTGCTTAGTTTTATTTATTTTTTATTTTTCTCTTTGCCAGGATTTTTTGTTCCCGAGAAAGAAAAAATATAGAAACTCCTGGGAATAAAATATAATATAATATATTATATTATACTGATATATAATATAATAGTTAAATTATAGTAAAAACAAGTAGGAATCTTATAATTTATATTCATGAAATTTCTAGTTGAATATTAAGAAATTTTGTGAAGATATAACTCTTTTCTAGGTAGTTATCCTAGTTTGAATTTTAGTAGAATGTGCATTGATGTTCCTAAAGTCATTGTACCCGAATTCCGTTCAAATACTTATATATGAGAGGTTTATCAACTTAAATTAATTTCTGGAAATGGAGAATTAAATATGAGCTAAAGTCTAATAATAGACAATATTCATGAAATTATGATATTAAAGACAATTGGGAAAAAAGTACTGAATTTTGAATGGAATTATTCCACAATAATTTTTTTTTAATCTTAACCCACTTTTTCAGAAAGGGGCTTTATGTGGGACCTATAACTAAATATTATTACAGTTAATAAGATATTTTAAAGACAGTGAAAAAAAATTTACCATTTTTAAATAATATTCCATATGTAAGAGTTTTATATGCTTTATAGTTTATTCCGAATAACGTTCTTTTATTATAGCTTAATCAATTTTTGAGGATATATTCTTTTACTAAAATATATGTATGTGGTTCACATTGATAGTTCTGTAGAATTCAGTCTCAAATATCAGTCTTATCTTTTCTTAAATTTTTTCTAGAAAATTTTCTGTTAAAAATTTCTCGGAAATAACAAAAATGAATCCCGGGAAAGTTTTCCTGTGGAGAAACACTAATATATATACTTTATTGAGATTGTGGACACTTAGGCAGTTCATTCTTCGCATAACATACTAAATACCAAAGTAAATAACATATTGCTAAAAATAGCAGTAGTTACACTCATATTTAGTTCAGAATAATTCTTACTTAAAATTTAATATTTATTTAGACAGATAATTCAAAATGGAAGGCATTTATAATACTATGAAAATTATATTTCTCCTTAATCGGCTAGGGAATGAATGGACAGTCTATATAGAGTTATCTAAAAGGAATAAAATATATAATGCAACTAAAAATTGTATATGTTCAACTTGATGGTAAATTTTATACCAATTTAATTCATAGTGTATATACACATATACTTATATGTATATATAGTAAAGGAAATAGATCTCAATCTTTGATCCCTTCCAATGGAACATGTTTAATACATAAGTGCAATAATCTCTTTTCTTTTCCTCGTTTTATAAATTTTAAATTATAAAATAAGTTCCAGATAAATATATATTATTTGATTAAGCCCACCCTCAATTCGGTAATAATCGTCTCAATATTTCGAGAACTTATTTAAAAATCAATAAATTTTTCTTTTTCTTTTTTCTCAATTTTTTTCTTAAATCATGATTATCACATTTTACAAAGAAAAATTTAGAAAATTTAAGCTGAAAAGGGACAGACAACATGACAATAGAAAAGGTGTAAAAATCTGATGGTTTATGAAGATTAAAAAAAATAAATCTTATGGAAAAATAGATTTCTAACAGATTTATTTCTCCATTCTTTATGATGTAATGTGACATGTTAAGTACTTTTTGTCATTGTTGAATGTTTAATTCTTTTTTCCGTTTTTTTTTTTTTTTTTGATGTAATCGAATTACAAATAATTTTTTTATTTAATTACCGGTGACACTTGAACAGTCACGATAGTTTCATTTTTTAGTTCGAGAAGAATCTTTTCGTCATAACCAAATAAAACTTCCGTTGGTTAAATATTAAAGACATTATTAAAGATATTTAGTTAAATTATTATTTTTTTACAGTTATATAAATAAAATTATAAGAAAATGATATAACATTGGTATTCCAAGCTACTTTAGGTTGTTATGCGATTTTTAAGATTTTATGGCATGACTGAAAATATGAAATATATATAAAAAATATCAGAATTTCAAAGAGTAAAATCCCTAAAATTAAAGTTAAATTATTTATTTATTTATTTATTTATTTATTTTAAACCACTTTGAAATACTTAAATGGCATCTATGAGAAAGACGTTTACATTGTTTATATAGATTTTATGAATTATTTGACATATTTCAAAGAATGCGATTCGAATAGAAATTCATATATTATAATTACACGGACTTCTTCTACAGCGTAAAACATAAATCAAGGTAACGTAATTTGTGAATTTTAAGTGAAAATTTTAAAAAAATATAATATTTTTTATTTTTAACTTATAATAAAATAAAATATATTAACATTGGTTGCGATGCGAATTAGTCTATGACATATTGATGTCCATTTCTAATGCGCAGTTTAAACGTATTTCAAAAGTAAAAAGGAGCGCTGAATAACTCACCACTGCTAACTTCACTCCTATTTTATACCTTCATCCACCACAAGTGGTGAAGAGCGTATATTAACATTGACATTCCACAATAATTGACAGAGCAAAATGAAATTTGGTATGATTATTTGTTATAGTCCTGAGAAGTTTCCTATTTAAAACCAGAAGAATCGGTTCAGTCTATTGAAAGATGTAGATCAATATCTGAGGCAGCCTCCAAATTCATGCGAAGATCTTTCGTAAAATTGTCAATTATAAATCGACAAATTAGAATGAAATTAAGCCATAATACTCAGCAAAAAATATAACCAATTTTATGACTTATTAGGAGACTACGCCGCAAAATACAGTCTATTTTGTCACCACTTTAATTCCGATCAAAAATTATATATCATTGTTATTGTTTTAAGAAGAGCTCAATTTTGTTCTTTTGCGATTTTTGAATTTGTTATCAATTTCTGGTATTCACTTCTTGTACTTCGGATTCTACCATTAAAATTTTTCAATTAATAACTGAAAATTTTACGAAATATTATTAATTTAAAATAAAAGAACGTCTTTTTGTTACAATTATTACTACAAAAATTCACTCACTCATACAAATCATACTCCGAAATTGCATAAACAGTGAACTGATGTAAATCATAAATACAAAAAATAATTAACCGTTTCATAAAAGAAATCAGAGTTGAATATAAATGAAGATCTGTACGTTCTAAAAAATTAACTACGAGAAGAAAGAAAAATAGTATCAGAGTGATCCATTTAAATGAGCTCTAGAGATTGCTACAGAGTTGAAGGAAACATTGGGTAAAAGAATTTTTGCGGATACCGTACGCAGAACAGTAAGTACTGAGTTGGCAATATAATGGTATGGGAATGTATGTCTGATGAGGTGATATTATTGCATCAAATTAAAATCTGAGTCGATTTAGCTATGTCCGTCTTTCTCTCTGTTGGAAACATTCTCACTCCTGGAATAAATATCAGAATTCAATGAAATTTACCCACATTGTTATTGTCCTAAGCAGTGTTTCTATTTAAAAACAGCTATATCGGTTTGTAGGCAAGGAAGTTATAGACCGATATCTGAAACAAAAACTTTAATTTTATCATACAAAATATCATCAAAATCTGATTAACATAAAAAAGTTATAGGCCTTAATATGAATAATATTGATACACCCCAAACTCTTTGTTAAATTTTTAAGATAATTTGAGTTTATAAAACATTTAAATAAAAATCAGTTTTATTAAAATTTAGCACAATGATTTTCTAACTACAATCAAAGTATATTATAAATATGAACAATTTTGGTCTATATTTTGCTGCAGCTCCTATATAAGATCCCTTTCCGGAAAACAGTTTTGAGCTTATAAAACTTGTAAATTCTATTGAATTACCACACTATTATAATTTTTTGGTACTTTTCGGCGAATATCGGTCCATATTTTACTGCACTTATAAGATTTTTAAACTTAATTCAAATCTATTGAAATTAAGAACAATAATTGCTCTTAGGCCCATTCCCAGAAAAGGGTTTTAAATTTGATTCAAATTTTTTAAACACTCTTTATCATATGAATCTAGTATGACAATTATCAGACCATATTTGGTTATGACACCTATATAATCCCACTTTCCGGAATAGTTCCATCGAAATTCATACAACTAGGCTTTAGTCCAGATTTAAGTAGTAATTGTATGTAGGAACATTTTTAGAAAATAATATTAGGAAGATATAAGGAGTGAGATTAAAGAAACATATTTGTTGTTAAAACGAAACCAATAAACTTAATATTAAATGGAAGTTATTATTACAATTATAAAAAAAATATTTTTATAGTTTAAATCACTAATGATGAAATTTTGAACCTTTTTCGGAAACCATACAATTAAAATATACCGCACTTTTGGATACCTTTTTGTGCTCTTCAATACTTTTTATATTATTCCTCTACTGGACTCAGCTTCGAACAGTTTGGAAGATTTGTCTCTCTTGGTACAAATACCACGCTAATGTTCTTCTACTACTTAAGGAAAAAAGTAAATAAACACTTTATGAAGTCTTATAATGGAAGCAGACTTTTTTGTAAACATTCCTTGACGAAAATTTCAGTATTTACAGAACCTTCCTTTGACGCAACTACCAATAATTTTTTCAATATTTTGACTGCTTTTGAGTCCTTAACTTTTTTATATATTTTTAAATATGCATTTGCATTGACTTTTTGTAGGTACAGTCAAGCCCTGTGCTAATGTGTTCTATTTTTTGACTTTAGAAACATCATATAAACCATTCCTTCTACCCGAACTATTTTTTTTATCAATGAACAATTTCTCCCGGTTCATTTTGACGACAGACTCGCGAAAAATAAAAAAAGTATTAATGACATGTAATGGCCTATCAAATCATATGCAGGCAGGTCTACAAATCCTTTTGATTAAAAAGGGAGCTCTATTATCGGATAACCGTATGGAAACTGAAGAACAGGTCACCTCCTCAGAGACAGCCAAACCAATATGCCCTAAGATACTTAACATCTCTTTAAGTTAACCGTATATGATATATCTGTTTTGTTTGCTTTAAATGAAAGTTTGGAAACAAAATTCAATGTTTTCTAATGATGCGTTAGAATTAGAGCACCAAAAGTTTCAGAAAGTGAAAGCAAATTGTCACTTTAACATAGGACCCATAAAATGACTATAAAATAACTATATTAATATGTCTTGTTAGTCTAAATTAGTTTTCGATCATAGTAAAAATTAAGTAATATCAGTTCAATTCTTAGGATTTTAAAATGTATTTTCCCCATAAAATTCGTGTTAATAAAAAGTTTAAATATTAAATTAAAAACATTTTAATTTTTGCAAAATTTATAATTTTATTTTCTTGTCAGGTGCTATAAATGGATAAAAAAGATTTATTAAAATGTTTTTCTGTAATAAAATAACCCATGAATTAAATATTTTACGGGACTGTTATTTATATTAACACGAATTGATCTCCTAAACATGGAAGTGAATGAATAAGCTTGTGCCAATACTTGTTCCTATTAAAGTGCTTTTTTTCTCATTTTGTGTCTATAAAATCAATTCTTCTGTGGTACTTTTTAACTCTTTTTCTTAATTTTTTTGGTTTATAACAACAATAGTAGATACAACAACAAAATATTGACATAGCACGCGCCTTTTTTAGCCACCAGCTGAGATGACTTTGTCAGATTTTGTTATTTTTTCTGTTTCGTTCGTTTTTTTTTAGATAAAGATTTTTTATTTCCCTCAACGTTTGAGTTAAATATCTTGTGGTTTTAAATTTTATATTTCTTTATTTTGTTTTATTATGTTAACACACTTACAGATACATATGTGTATGAAAGTCAGGCTCACGCTCTCTCTCTCGTTAATTTCGAAGATATTCCCCATATTGGATGACAAAATAAAACTCTCATATAGAAAACTCTCTGTTTGGATTATTATTTTTTTTCAATAAAATAATTAAATTTTTTTCTTACTGCACCTTTTCGAAGAAATTTGTTTACGAAAGTAGTTAAAAGGATTCTTTTATCATATTTCATAGTTTTTCTATCAGTTGTTGGAAATAATGGTCTCCTGTATCTTTAACTGAAGAAGTTCCAGTCATGAGTTCAATTTGAAAAGACACCGTCTTCAAAAGCACAACTTAAACTGAAGTCAAAACATTGACGGTGTAACGATAAACTATAGGATTTTTTCTTTATTTGTCTTTTAATAAACGACCGGAAATAAAATAAGGTTTGGTCCATGTAATGAGACATATGTACACATACTTATACACACATATAACATAACGTATGGGTTAATAAAATTTTTTACAAAAGAGACATTTGGAGGAACAAACAGTATGTATGGAAAATTAAATGAAAACAATAATTTCAGGAAAAGTAATAGTGCTGCCAAGTTCATGTTTTGGGTTTGGACTTTATGGATCTAATGAAGACGGGTCCACAGTTAGACTCCTATGGTCACAAAAGTCGTTTAAATTCGTAAAATCTTAATAGGGAAAATTGGCTGTAAAACTTAAGGTTAACGAACTTCCACCAGCACAAGTGGTATATTTATTAACTTAGAATTTAGTAGAAAAAAAGTATGGACTGCTAACGGGGATAACCAACACAGGATATCAGTAAACATTTGCCACATGAATAGCGCTTCAATAACAAAATATTATAGGTTGCAAAAGTTTAGGAGGAGCACTAGGGTGTGCTATCCCCCTAGCAAACGGAACTTTTAATATCGCAAACTTTTGAAAGTTTGTTTTTGAAATGAATCACATTAATTTATCTTTAATAACAAATTTTTAAGAGTGAAAAAATTTTCGATAGGAGAGTTTGAAGCGTTTCTCCCTTTCAAACAAACTTACTAATAATACATACCTCTTGAAACATTGGAGGAATTTTAATGTTCATGGATGGAATAATCAAAGAAAAATATTATAAACTACTTAATTTGGGTTAAAGCACGAAAATATTTTTTAATATGTTTCTACATTTATTATATAGGATTCTTATTTGTTTATATTTTTAACCTTCTTTGGTGAAATTTTTATACAACATCCGTCCTAATTGTTATTGTCCTAAGTAGTTTATTATTTAAAACCAGTTATATTGGTTTATTAGCAAGGAAGTTGTAAACCATTATCTGAAACAACCTCAAAATTCCGAAAAAGTACTTTTCTTGTTTCTTCCAAAAATTGTAATTTGACTTAAACAAAACTTTATTTTTAACATACAATGGTTCGTACTCCATCATCATGCAAAAGATCATCAAAATCTGATTAACATGGGACCATATTTTGATATAGCTCCCATATAACGGTCCTTCCCGGAAAATGGGTTTGAACTTATAAAACAATTAAATATAGACACATTTCCATTGGAATTCCCTACAATGACTTTTCTGGATATTTTTACAATAATCTCTGTCCGTATTTTGATGTAGCTCCCATATCAGGCCCCTTACCGAAAACAGTTTTCAGCTTATAAAACTATTTAATAAAGACCAATTCGATTGAAATTCTGCACAATTATTTTTCTAACTGTTCTGAAGTTGTTATGTTAATTTGACCAATATCGATCCATATTTTCCTATAGCTCCCATATAACGCTCTTCCCAGTTTATAAAACATTTAAATAAATATCAATTCCATTGATATATAGCACAATGATTTTTCTAACTGTAGTCAAAGTATATTATAAATATGAACAATTTTGGTCCATATATTGCTACATATTTTGCTGCTTATCAAATATATTAAAATTGATCATAATTACTGCACTTAGGACCTTTTTGTAATTAGGCACCTTTCCAGAAAAAGGTTTTAAATTTGATTAAATTTTTATACCCTACACCACCACAATTGATGATTATATAAGGCCCTTTTAATATGAACCGATTCTACTGAAATTTGGTACAATTAATTTTTAATCGCTTTAAATTTCTTATAGCTTCCATATAACCCCCCGTTACGAAAAAACGAGTCTGAGATTATAAAACTATTAAAGAAAAACAAATTGTAATAAAATTTGAAACAATTAATTTTCTAGCTTTCCTGAATATACGTTATTCATTTAAAAAAGACGTCCATTTTTTGACATAGCACCCATATGACGCCTCCTTCTGGAAATCGTATTTTAGCTTATAAAAGATTTTAATAAAGACCAAATCCATTGAAATTCGGCACTATGATTTTTCTAGTTGTCTATATATATTTTCAGTTGGAACAGTCCTAGTCCATATTGTGCTATAGCGTGCATATTAGACCCCACACAACAGTTATTTTTTAACTTTCTTTAATGTATATTATTAATTTGATCAATTCCGGTCGATATTTTGCTATTGCTCCCATACAACGTCCCTTCCCTGAACACGGGTTTGAGCTTATAAAACTCCTAAATAAACCCCAGGTGTATTGAAATTCGCAAGAATTAGTTTTCTAACTGTCTTCAATATATATTGATATATGCAATATTTGTAGATAATTTCGAGAATAAATTGTAATATTTCAATGTAGTTTTCATAGGGGACTTTTTCGGCAATAGGCGTTTAAGCTAATGAGCGAATAAGTTTTTGGTGTAGTTTTTTCAACTCATGTTATTTTTTACATAACATTCGTGGTGGAGGGTATTTAAGATTCGGCACAGCAGAATATAACATTTCTCTTGTTTATTTTTTATTTAATAAAAAAATATGTTGGCAAAAATCTCAATAATTTTTTTAACCTGTAATAAAAAATTCATACACTTTTTGCGAAAAATGTGCGTAATTCTATATCGTTTCTAATTCTAATTAAGCTGTCAGTTAAGATATAAAAGTCTTTATGTAACAATTTTATCAATTCTACAATGAATCTAATAGGATCTTCCCTAAATTCCATATGACTTGCAATGAAGCTTGACGCTATTTGCTCAATGTTCTTACGATATGTGTGTTCGATTAACCCTAGTGGCATCGTAAGACAATATCAAACCATATCAGTTTTGCAATAGTTTACTTTACTTTCCTACATCAACATATCTTATTCCTCCAAAATCTGCAGCTATAATTCCTCCATTTCTCTCAATGTCTGTTTGACAGTTCGCCTGTCTTGTTTTTCGTCGCATTGCAAATGATGCTGTTACATCAAGATTTAACCTTTTCAGTAATTCTTAAACTTTTAGAGAAGACAACAAACAATAACAATCATCTTCATAATCATCGTCATATAAAATGGAAAGAGAAGAAGAGAGAAAGAGGTATATAATAACAACAAAAACAACAGTAACAACATATAAAAAAAAGAAAACATTACATGACTTTTTGTGTGTTCATATCTTTAGCTGATTCATAAACTACAACAAAACTTTAAACAACAAACATTAAGAAAAACAACAATAAACAAAAAAACATAATCAAAATTACAACATGTACATAAACAACAACAGCAACAAGAAAACAACAACTATAACAGAACTAAGGTGCATCCTAAAGTGCATTTCATTTCAACATCATCCTCCTACTCCACCTTTCTATTCCGCACAATATATTTAAACCAAATTCAAATGAAGTCTAAGGCCAAACATAGCAACTGACATACAGACTGACTGTCTCACTTCCTTCGTTGCTCTTCCACAAAACTACGACAACAACAGCAACTAAACAAAACTGTTATAAAATTAAGAAAAAAGGTTTTGTGTTTTTGCACCCTACAAACTTGGTAAGTTTGTGTTTGTGAATTATGAAGTGAGATCGAAGAATCATTAACATACCTAAATCAGATTTAAGTTTTATTTTTTTATTTGATTGAAATTATTATTACATTTTACAAAAAAAAAAATAAATAATAATTTTATAGTTTCAATTAATAGTGATGAAATTTGGAACCTTTTTCGGGAAGCTTTTGATTAACGTTTTTAACTGCTTTCTGTCACTTTGCCTAAACAGGTAATCCATTTTTGTTTTAAATTTACCACATTTTTGGACACCTGTTTCGTGCTGTTCAATTCCATTGGTCTTAGCTCCAGATAGTTTGGAGTATTTGACTCTCGTGTTAAAAATATCATATTCTTGTTCTTATACCACTCGAGGGTTTGTTTACCATAGTGACAGGGTGCCAAGTCAGGCCAAAAAGAAGTGGACAACTTATAAAGTCT
Source organism: Cochliomyia hominivorax (assembly GCA_004302925.2). NCBI lineage: Eukaryota > Metazoa > Arthropoda > Insecta > Diptera > Calliphoridae > Cochliomyia > Cochliomyia hominivorax. The sequence continues at coordinate 45,375,618 of PYHX02000467.1, read as the reverse complement.
TATGAATGAAAGCAGTATTTTTTATAAATAATGATTGTATCCTTTAGCCTGTCGTGCTGCCGGATGTGTTGGGAACTATTTTGAAAATACTGTATATCTTTATAAAAATCTATATTGGCTCAGAATCATCTCCTGTCTGCCTGGGTTTTGCTGACATCTGCGTGGATTTTACCTTGCATCATGTACTTAAATCCTCTTAAAGGTCTTAAATAGTAAATTTTTACAACTCCTATTAAGAGATCACCATGGTGAGGTGTAGGTTACTACATAGTCCATCTTAACTGAGTTGTGTTTTAAATTCTATTTATTCATTATTTTTTAGTTTTTGTTCTAAAAACCACAACACTCTTCTTTTGTGCGTTAAAATTGTAAATTTACGAAAAAAATTAAAAGAGATGAGTTCTGCGTTTGTCTTCTTTAGGTTATTGTGTTCAAGAGATGATTTCTTCTAAAGTTGCGGTTCACAATTGACAGCCGTTTTGTGTTGACCACATTTGTACAAGAAAATATATAAATATTTAAAAAAAATATTTCTCATTAAAATAAAGTCAGTTTTTGGCCATTAAAATTAAAAGAAAGAATTCTGTTAAAATTACCGTTAAAAAGATTAAAGTTTAAACTTATTTTGGTTAAAAAAAATTACTCAAATTGGAAATTTCATTTGTGGCAAAACACATAAGTGAAAATTATTGAATTTTTATTGAATTTCTTTTGCAAATATTCTGATATGTAAACAATTTGTAATTATCTATTAAATACTTGACCGCATAATTAATTGTATAATTTAATAAAAGTCACTAAAGTATATTTCTATTCTATTAAGAAATCCAGAATGGAAAGACTTTTTAAAAAAATTTTTTATTTTTCAATTGCTATGGCGACTGGCATTTTAAATATTTGAAACAAAAACTTAAGAAGAAGAATTTATTTATCTAAAAGATTTCAATATAAATGCGTAATTGTAAATGCACCACAATGGGCTGGTTATCCATGTAAAGCTTAAGATATCTTAATGAAATTCGGCATTAGGACGATGCCTACTAAAACTGGCTATTATCGGTTTATAATTTCATATAGGCCCCATACAACCACTCTTCTAAATATCATCTTGAAACTCATAATCGCACATATACGTGGGTATTAAACTTCGAATCGTGAAAAAGGTCTCTTAATATTACTTGTAAATTGTTATTATTTCGATGGAATTTATCCATATTTAAGAACTAAACTAAATACCTATTACGGATAAAGGTATGAAATGGAAATTATAAACGAATATGTCTCGTTTTAATTGTCAAATTAGAGACTCGTTTATTCTAAAATAGTTAAAAAAATATGGCGCCATAAAAAAACAGATAAATTTTAAGAGTTTTTTGTCTTAGGAAAATAATTGTATAGAATTTCAATAGAAATGTTTCGAATTTATGTGTCGTATAAGGTTAAAGTTTTTAGCAGAATATGGACCGATATTACACAAATTAGTAACATATATACAAGACAATAAGAAACGAAAGAGACTTTCTAAGGGAGCTATAAAAAATAAACACCGATTAATATATTCAAAACATTTAGAAAAATAATTTATCCGAATTTAAATGGAATTCTTTTCTTAAGTTTTCGGGAATGTGTTTGGCTTTCATTGACACCGAATTATTAGTTTAGGCATATGAATACATATTTTTAATAATCGGACGGGAATAGTTAAATCAGCAAGAACTTTATTAGTGACTTTTATTACAACATTACAAATTTTAGTTAATTTCGGCCAATTACTATGTTGGGACCAGATTTAAATAAGATAGATTGCTAGATGAACATAAAGTTTCTCTTAGATTTTTTAGAATCCAAAGAAGTGGACCATATAAAATTTATTAATTATACATTATAATGATAAGATTGAAAAAGTGAACATCCTAAATAATATTTAATAGTTGACTACTGTTTCTATTAATTACTTTTTTATTAACTTCATAATTAAGAATTTATCTCCAAATTAAAATGAAATAATTATAATTATTTAAAATAAAATATTACAAATATGTTCCCACAACGAGAAATCTATTATCTGGATTATTATCTAAAGAATTTGTAAAATTAAAGTTAATGAATAGTTTATTCGAATAAATTTAATTGCACTAAACAAATATTTGTTATTTCAGAAAAAAATTAATTTTATCAAAAATATCAATTATGAACGCTTGAATTATCAAAGATACATTTTTGAAATTTTACATTTTATTAAATATTTTTGATTTTGATTTTCTTAATATCCAATGCTCGAGCAAGGTGGCAGTTGTCAAACTTTCATAATTAGATTTCTAAATCTGTACTTAAGAGATAAGATAAGAAAAAAGAGAAAGAGAGAGAGAGAGGATGGTTACATTGTCTACAATTAAGTATGTAAAATAAATTGCTTCTCTTATCAGATGAAGAAAACTAAAAACATTTGATTAAATTGACCAAAACTTAAAGATTAAAACATTTAATGAAATCAAAAGAAAACAACAATTTACAACAAAAAATCAAGATTCGAAAACGGGCATTTAAAATGTCGTTTAAAACCCGCGCAGACACTCAACACTTATCTGACTGATCATTTAAAAGAGACAACAGTAGTCAAGTTGACAGATTATGGTCTGGCAATAGTTTCCAGGGAGAGCGTAACAAAACCCCTGAATATTGTGTGAACACTTGTAAAATAAAAATTTAAATCAGATCATCTAAATAGATAAATCGATTTAATTTAATATTCAAAACAAAAACCAAAATAAAAATATGAAGAAGAATAAGAAACTTGTTGTAGATAAAGAAAAATCGATAACATCCGCGACTTACTAAAATTTCAAAACGAAATAAATGTTTTTTTTTCTTAATAAATTTTTTGACATTTTACATAATTTTGTTATTAAAGAAATTAGAAAACAATTTCATTAATTGCATTTCGATAAGATCATGACATTTAGTTTGGTGAGATTTTCATTAATTGAACTTAAAAAAAAACGATTGATACAATAAAAAATTATTTTGATTTTTCAAATCAGATAAATAACGCAGCCAAAGAAAGGTATTTGGAAAGATTGTAGGTCTCTCATCTGAGATATGAATTCATAAAATTTGAAAATTAATTATCGAAATAGAATAGACTAAATTATTCATATTCATTATGGAAAACAGTAGTAATTTTATTATTTTTATAAGAAACATTTTAAAGAAAGTTGGAGCAGAATATAAGTTTCACTTCGATCATAAAAATAATTTAAATGGCTTACACCCGTTGCGCTTTGCTACCCATATCATAACTAAGTATAAAGGGAATTTTTGAAATAAGTAATTTAATATATTGAATTAAATAAAACAGATTATTAGATATTTATTTAAGTTTTAGGAACTTATAGAAGTGTTGGCGAGTTTAAACTTTGAGTTTTGGACTTTAAGTTTTAGTTATCTCGGGTCATAAAAGTATTTAAAACTATCCTGATTCCTGATATATGATCCGACTTTAAAAATTTTTATATGAGTAGTTTTTGGTAGTAAAGACCTGTAAAAAAACTTCATTGTATAGGTAGGCTATCTCTTATAGTTTAAGAGATATTAAGATTCAAAATTTAAAAATTTCACTTTTTGACCGATCTTGGCGGAATATTTTTGCTATAGCAGGTTTAAGTTTTATAGAACGTTTGTCAAATGTTTTTTATTTTGTTAAAAACTAATGACAAAATTTTGCAAAGAAAAATTTTTACAAATATCTTCTTGGAATTTAAAGTTATAAGCCTCAAAATTTGAAAATTCAAAAAATGTCAATTTTTCGATGTAGATTTTACAAGATAAATTGATTCTAAAATAGTTTTTTGTTAATATAGAAAGATTTAAAGAAGGTAATAAACAGGATTTTTACGCACTAAATCACCACATGCGGTGTCTTCCTGTCTTTTCTTGTCACACAATAAGAGACAGGGTTTAATGAAATATGGTCTTAATAAATATAATTATTTTAAAAAGTCTCATGAAAATGTAGTGAAAAATAATATGCACTAAAAATTTCAGATAGGGCATGGGGAAGTAGTATCCCCATACAAACGAAACTACAATAAGAAATTCAATACACGAATAGTGCTTTGACAATACATAATTGTAGACTACTTTTATCTTTGAGTATGATAATTCAGTACTTTAGATAAAGTCAACTTCTCTGAAAAAGGCCATGGTTGGTAATATGTCTTATCTGAGATTTTTTCGTCTACCCTACATGCTGTTTATTCGATGTCATAGGGTAATTTAATTTGGTTTTGTAGCGCAATATTCATAGAGGTCGCTTATTAGGAAAATTGTCCTTGCTTCCTAATCAGGTTTCTTTCGGCATTCTAAAGTTTTTCATACGCTGAAAGTAAATTTTCAAGTTTTCAATCATTCTTTGTACTTTTTTATTAACGTAGAACTGAAAATTGCTCTCTGATACTCTTACCAACATTTGGCTATCGGTAAAGTTTGTTTATATGTTCATAATATGATTTTTCAACAGCCAATCTCTGTTGGATGATTAGTGGCTTTTGCGTGTCGGACAACTTTGATTGTTTACGATTTGGTAATCGTACTATTCTTGACCGGTCTGATTATGAGTTATGTTTCTTATATAACTTGTCGCCAGTAAGCTTTGTACATTTGTCGTTGATCTCCTCGTTATATGTTTATAATATTTTAGACAACACGAGTTACCAGTGTGTAACTGTTTCAATTGTTAACAACGTATTCTTTTGAATATATAAATAATTAATTTGTATTTGTATGGGACTAACAGACAGTAAACTACTGGAGCTATTTGGCCTAAATGTTAACACAAAGATTCCAATATACCCAAAATTAAATTAGCTATAAAAAAGCGATAGGTGAAGGAGGGAACTAACCCCCATACAAAGCAAATATTAATTATCTAGTATCTAATAAAATTTTATAATTTGGTCCCAATCACTTTCTCAATTATCTGTTTTGCTTCACAAAATATAAAACAGATCGGAGCAGGGAGAAGAGTTCCCTCCATATTAAACAAATATAGACTATGGAACATCCATAGAACTATTTTTTTACTTTCCTATAAAACGATTTTTTAAACAATTTTTTGAAAGAATAGGATTTTGAGAAATTCCTGCTGCATACATTATTTAAATGCACGTCATGACTTATGAAATTTCTTTGGAGATCTGGGACTGAGAAGAATTTTTGTGCAGTAAAGCTCATCGGGTAGTGTATTAAAATAAGTACACAAATATAGCAGATATGTCTTTAAGAAATGGCTTCAAATCACTTTTAAACGTAAAATTTTCTTAAAACAAGTAAAAGTGTAATTGTCGATTAAGACAGGCATTGGTAATAATGGACCGGCCCTCCAAGATTCTAATTATATAATTTGTGCTAGTATCTAATATACTTATTGAAATTATTATATTCATACTCAGATAGTGCTATAGGAAATTGTGGATACATCCATCTGAAAAATATCATAACAAAAGTGACATTTTTGAGGATAAAGGCACTTTAAAGTAATTTCCGAAACTGGGTTTATATGTGAGCTAAAGTCATTTGTGGGCCGATCTACTTCAAAATATGGTTTCTGCAATTGGACAAGAAATTTATTTGAGCCAAATCTAATTAATATCTTCACTTCAATGTGTTTTATGAGCTTAGAACCATATTCTGCGTGGGTATTTGTATGGGAGCTACAATAAGCGTCGTCCTTACTAGCTATGGTGGTGTAGGGTATAAAAAATTTCCTTTCTTAGCACACTCATGAAACATTATATTTTATATTCAATTGTGTGTCTAAGTGGAATATATCCTCGTTAACCAACATTTGTGGAGGTAACATAAATATAGTTGTAAAACTCTTGACTTTATTCACAAATTATAAAAAATAATTTTTTATATAATTGAAAGTTTCCTTACAATTTTATTTTATATATTTTTGATAAAGTGTAATTTCAATTTTTTTCATTATTCCTCTCTTAAAGATTGCGAATAGTATAAAATTATCTATGTACGTGTGTCTGTTTTAATATTAAAGGCAACAACCGACTCAGTTGGTGGGCATCCCCAATTGTGTTTGGTGGTGATTATCATTAGAAATAGAAATTGTCACCGTTTATATCGGTATGAGATGATCTCCTTAACTGATTTGTATTGGTCAGATTGGAATCTAAATAAATTTTTCATTTGATTCTTTTGCTATCGGCAAATATTTGTTACGATATTAGAGACTCTGTAACTTGTCTCGTCTTCTCGTGGATCAAGTGTAAATTTAAATAATCATAATTTCATATTTAAAATAAAATAAAAAAATATGAAAACCACCTGCAGAGTTGGTCCATTTGTATTTGAGTTTATGCTTATTGGCGCCACAAATTGTTGTTTCTGATGTTGTAAATTGGCTTCCAAACATTTAGACTAAAAATCAAAGAAGTTAAAAATTAAAAAAAAAATACTCAAAAAGTAGCTAACTAAACTATACGATTATGTATCTATCTATCTATCTACATCTATTATTATATCCAAATGTCCATCCATCCGCCCGTTTGTCTGTCTGACTACCAGCCATTCTGTGTAATTTTAGTTTTTATTTTTTCTATTCCATACAAGTTGTTCATTTGGAATGTTTGGAGGCACTAATTAAATATCGTTTCGTTTATTTTGTAAATATTAATTTTTTTTCAATAAAAATAATCATAATTCATTTTATTTTTTGGTTTCCAATTGTGTATCATTTACAAAAACAACATGTTGTTGAGTAATATTTATAAATTTAAGCAATTTGTTGTTGGAAATTCTAGTTTAATTGAAAAACATTTATAATAATTTATTTATTATTTAATATATTTCAAGATCTTTTAAATAAGAAATAGGAATTTCGATATAAATTAAAATTTTTATTATATTTTTATGATATTTGGCAATGCAATAAAATTTGGATAGGGCACGGGGAAGGAGCATCCCCCTTACAAACAAAACAATTAATATCGCATAACTCTGTAACTAATGCAGAAAATCTCATGAAATTTGGCTTTTACAACAGCAGATTCTTGTAGACTGTTGGAAGGATATGACGTAGTGCAATATCCTAACAAACGAAACATATAATATCACATCTCTCAGGAAATGTAAAAGCTAATTACCGGAAAGATGAAAGCATATAAATAAAGTGTTCTTTGGACTACGGGATGATCAAAATATTTTTCAGCCGACAATTTTTAATATCAACGATATTTGGAGATATCAACATTTTTGATAAAAGTAGACACACAATTCGGAATGTAGCATATATTCTCACGTCATATTAAGCAGAATGTTATAAATCTTTGAAAGAGATTGTAAAACATATGCGGAATAAATTTATTTTTATTCGGATAGATCAATTGTACCGAGAATAATATTCTTGATGGAGGTCTTGGTGAAAAGTTTGTTAAATTAAAAAACTGCAGTAGAAGCTTCGAATCTAAATTAAATGCGATAGCGCAAACGATACAGCTCATAGAACCGGAATGTCGTATCGTAATCAGCTCTCAGATGGAGGCATTGTTTTACAACACTGGGACAGTTATGGGAAAATACTTTTGAAATGATGCAATGATCTGTTCAATTTGAATTTGCTAACATTATTTTCTGCCAGAAATGGCATGGTTTAGTGAAGCAGACATATTGTCGGAAATAAAGCGTTAAGGATACTAAACTTAACTAAATAACACAACGGTATCAAGAATCATTAGACCAATGTAAGAAGTTTGGAATGCTTTAGAAATTCCCATTGTCCGAATTTATTTTCGGACCAGAAAAACCAATTAATCGATTTGGAAATCAACTAAAAATTAATCGGTTTTATTTTTTTAATTAAATAATTAAATAGTTTCTTTAAAACTCTCAGTTGGAATCATTACCTCTATTCAATGCAAAAATTTGAAAATATGAATTGCTTGAAGTAAATACACGTCGCCATGGGTGAATGAATGGTGCGTTTTTTCCATTTTGTGTACTTAGTTTAGATATTTAATATGGTTTAAAGAAAATACTAATAATAATAATAATAATAATAATAATAATAATAATAATAATAATAATAATAATTAATTCAAACAATTTGAAGTTAAATCTATTTTTAAGCTGAACCATTTTTATAAGCTGAACATTCTTGCTATATTCGAATATCCTCAAACTTTAAAACCCTGTGCCACAATTTAGAAATAACTGTGAGAATATTATGCAATATTTTTTTGCATAACAGAAATATTTGTATCCCGTGCACTATTAAAAAAACTTAATAATTAGTTATTATGGCTTATTTATGTACCAAATTTCACCAAATTTTTAATCAAAATTCAAAATTTTGTAGTAATTCATGATAATTGAATAAGCTGTTTAGCCATAATTGTTGTTCAAAATTTTAAATTTTAGAAGAATATCGTAGATTTGGGTCTGTAATTTTAAATCTACTAACTCGATATTGTAGGTATTAAATGGGAAGTTGTATTCAATTATTATTTTTAATATTTTATATATCACTCAAGATGTTACATAGTCATATTTAAATATTTTTTAAATATTCCAGAATTAGAAAATAAATTATTTGGATGAACTTCACTTAAATTACAATGATGAGACAAAAGTTTTCATTTTCCATTTTTCTATTTTTCCATTTCCTCAACAATTATACATGAACACTTGCAAATTATGTCCAGCTGTAATAATGATAATTAATTGCTATGAACTAAGCTACAATTTCTAATACATTCTATGTTGCATTCAACAATTTACCGCCACATGAATATTCAGTTTTCTTTCAAAAGACTCTGAAAGACTTATTGCTGTGGCATATATTTTTTTCCAAAAATATATTTACTGCTGCATAATGAATAAATTATCGGAAGAGAAAAGGAAGATAAATCCATAATAAATTTGTCATTTTTTAGAGATATTCATTCGTATTGTCCACCTTTAAAGTCACATATTCAAAAAGACAAATTCAATTAGAATTCGATTTAAAATATTTAAATGTGTATGTTTGTTTGAGTATCTAAGTTTGGTTGTGCGTTCGATTGAAGTGGTAAAAAATGTGTTTGAAATGTTTGTTCAATTTTTCATTTCATTTAATCAATTCATAATCAATTTCCATTTATCGGTTACAATCTGAACACCTAAACATGTCAAAAGAGAAACACTTAAGCTGACAGTTTTCTTGACATCAGAAATGGCAGTGAATTGAAAAAATATGGAATACACTTGAAGAAAATGTATTGTAAGCATTATAAAAAATTAATCCGAAGTTTATAAATTTTCTTGGAGAAATTTTATTGTTAAATAGAGTGTATCAAAATTAACTTTACAATAATTTAAATGTCAACATTATTATAAAAATTAATTTAACTATTTTTTTGAGTGTATATTCATATTACGTTCGTTTAAGTGATCGCACTAAAAATATCTAATATCGGAATGTTAAAATGCAAGTTCTTGCTACGTATAATGGACAAAAGTAAGTTGTGGTCTGAAAAGAAAATTTAAACTACTTCTTTAGAAGTATCTTCTAATAGTTTTAAAAATACAATAACAATAATAAAAAAACAGCAGAAATATGTTAAATATTATTTATTTACGATCATTTTAGGAATTGTTAAAGTTAAAGTAGTTGAGAAGAGAAAAGAAATAATAAAATCGAACAAAGAAAGAAGAAGAATAACGTAAGTAAGTATAACAACAAACCAATTTAAAAATTGAAAACTTCAAAACATACGTGCAACATTTTACTGATAACTCTTTGTGTTGCAAGTAAACAACTGGAGCAACATGAGCAAAAATAAAAACTGATGAAGCATAATAATGCTAAAAGCAGACAAACAGTCAAGACAGCCAAACATCTTAAAAGGCATCTGAGTGAAATAGTCATCCAGGCCAGTAGTGACTTTAAACGAAAGCGCCAATGGATATGCAGATTCCAATAATTTCGTTTTCGCCTGTCATAATAGAATGTGTGTAGTGTAGAGTATAACTGCAATAACTGAACAGCGTCAGCACTAAGCCACCAACAGAGGAATTGTTACAGTAGAATATCAACAACAGCAGCAAGAGCATAAAGATTAAACGGCAAAAACACACTTTATGTATATATTTATATAGTTATATAGTTTTCTTCTATGGTTATTTGTCAAGAAACCTAATATTAATAGAGGTATTCAATTAACGAAGACAAAAGAACTTATTTAATAATTCAAACTGCAAATTGTTTTTTACACCGTAATGTCTAATGAAACTCTTAATTTTTAACTGAAAACCTGGGCAAAATCATATATCTTTTAAATTGTAACCATTCATTTAAAATAAAAGGAATAAAATATTCACACTTAAAACATAATAACAACAAGTTTAAGTATTAAATTCGGCTGTGTCGAATTTTGTATACCCTTCACCTGTATCTGTATGGAATTGTTTTAAAACAATAAGTTATTTACATTATATTCAAATCTCTTGAACCTTTATATAAATTTATCCAATGGTATGAGCTTAACATGGTTAAGCTTGTATAACTTCCCACTTATAACAATTACTTAAGTCACGCAAAGAATAATTTTCTTCCATGTTTTAACAATACTTTTTTTTGGAAATTATTTAAAAACTTTTGCATAATTAAGTTGGAGAAGGACTTGTTTCTAGTAGGTCTTGTGGCCGAAAAGTGGATCTCCAAAATGGTCACCTCGAATATAGTGATTTTTAAAAAAATCCCCTAAATTTGTTTATGATATGATTGAAAAAATATTTCACATACATATAGTCCTCATTATTCCCTACAATTGAAATGTGGTTGTCTTTTTTAGTTTAAGTGAAAAAAATATGTTTAACTTTTATAGAATTATGCAACATTATTTAAAGACATGTTCAAATTGCTATTCACTTATTACATATTTACATGGGAAATTCATGCACAAAAATTATTAAGAATTTTGCACAGAATCCAAGTAATATTTTAGAAAAAAAATGTCCGAAAATGTATCAAATCTTTACTTTGGTCTAAACATCTCTTAATTATAAGAAATATCCCACACGTTTCATTTGAAGAGAATTATAAGAGCTATAAGTATGTAAAATATTTGTTCAATCAAATTATTAATAAAATTTTGATGAAGTTTTTAAAAATCGTCTTACCCGAGGTGACACTCTGGAGATCAACTTACCTACAGCAAGTCCTATTAGAAACATGTCCTTCTTCAAATATATTGAAAAATACCTCAAGGATATCTATGTGGAAAAGCGTTTTATAGCACACAAACTAGAACATTATTCTGATGACCATATCTATTGTAGACCTACAAACATGTTTTTTCTGTGTCTTATTTTTTGACTGTTTACATCTATTCGAACCATAAAATAATTTTGTTCTTATGTGTATTCGATCGTAGTCTAAACATACAAATAGTTTAGAAGCTAATGATATAAATTCTCTATAATATACCTTAATAATATATAATATAATATACCTGAAAAACTTATTTATGATAAATAGAAAATTTTGCTCTTTCGCTTGAAAGTAAATTAAATTTTATACAAAAAAAATTTATAGAAATTTCATTTTTGGTCCATTAAAAACATTTTCCATTGCTTGTATTTTTTATTATTCAAATAAAAATTATTTGTTATATCTATTTCGAAATTGAAAAATTTATAGTACATTTCAAAAATAATACATTATTATAATTACAACAAATTTATATGAATAATTTAATACAAAATAAATCAAATTTCATTAAAAACTAAATTGGCAGCATTTTAATCGACAGCCCAAAAACTCAATTATTAGTTAACTGTTTTTCCTGAATTATGTTAAATGCGTTTTAAACTATGTTTAACCAAAGAGGTCGATTTTGAAAATTCAAAAAGCTAAAAATCATGAAATATATTAGCCATAATTCTTAAGTCCATACATTCCATATAAGTTCAAAATATCGGAAAACGCATTTTTGTTTATATCTCGGAATGTAATGAACCAATTTGAGTGATGTTTTCAACTTAAAAATTCTCTTAAACATTTCTGATTTCTGGAAAACTAATGTCTTTAACTTAGAGAGAATGTTTAAAATTGTTATTGTTTCAATACTATATCTAACAACAACCACAAGAAAATAAAAAAATTTTTAATATCTCGTCTATTTTTTAAACCGATTTCAAAAATTTAAAAAATGAAAGTTAAAAAAAATAAGGAATTTTTCTGCGACAAAATAAGTTTTCGTTCATATCTCGGAAACTAATAGTTTAATCGTGTTTTTGACTATATGAAGTTTTTAGCATTTATAGAGCGGGCAAAATTTTAAAAACTTTATTTCATATATTCCTTTACATATAAACAACCACCACATAATATAAAAAGTTTAAATAAAGAATTGACAATATCTTGGGTGTTTTTCGAACCGATTTTGAACAATTAATAAGATAAAATTTAAACAATCAATATTACCTATTACTATTACCAAGTCCATAAGTCTAATGGGGTTGCAGAATGTCGGGAAATGTGTTTTTTCAGCTCATAAATCCGAAAAGTTTTTTTTAAATCTAACTGTGAGAAAACGAAATTTCTATCTCTCATAGAACCTTCAAAAATTTGGAAAAAAATCAGAGGTACCACAAGTTTTGCGGTAATATCTCCCCCATTTATAAACAAATTTCCTCGGATTTCAATAGCAATTCTCGAAAGAATTTCCTACCGTTTAATATACATATCATATATGTTCGGTACAGAACAGTTCCATAAACTTCTCATACCGATTCAATGAAAATTGTGAAATTACAATTGAAATGAAAAAATCTCCTCTTTTAGGAACAATAAAAAAGTATTTACAAATTTGCGCCTATTTCTTTTTGTAAGTGTGCATTACCAACAGTATTACATGTGTTAATATTTCTGATTTTGTCATAAAATAAGTTAACAGGAGGGTGTTTTTGATACTTTCTTTGAACGTTTTGACTGTAATCACATAAGTGGATTTCTTTCAATTATTCCAAACGAGTTCTTTGAATTTGACCATTCTAAGCAGTGCAGTTAAATGGTTAATTAAGCTATGAAAGTTTAAGGATGCCATTGTCTTTTGATCCGCGACTAGTAATTGATTTATCCCAGACATAATAATGACAATATCAATACACTTTCATCCGTCGCTTGTGGTGTTGCAGGATTTAAAAAATGTTAAGTACGTGAATATCCTTTATGTTTAACATTTAGTTAGCACGCGTTCAAATTATACCGCAACCACACAAATCACACTTTGAAGGCTCAAACCAAAAGGAAATAATAATAATTTTATATTGAAAAATATGTGTAACTATGTTAGTGTTAGTAACTTAGTGGCAAGTAGCAATAGTAAGACAAAACAAAACAAAAATTTGAACAGAAAAAATACTCGCCACTAACGTGATTGTGATGTTGCTGTCTCTTGGCTACATCATCCATATGGCAGAAATATGAATGCCTTCATGTCGTATGATAAACAAAAGATATTGCCAGGAATTCAAGAATTTCTGGCTTTTACTTTTTCATTCATTTTTTTTTCTTAACCGTTCCAGCTTTTTATAGTTCTTTACGATAAAAAGGCCATCAAATTGTATGAGTAGTTATTTCTATTGAAAATTCTTAAATAATTTTTTAACGAGTGAATTGCACTCATAATTTTATTTTTTAGTTTTTTTTTTTTTGTTTTTGTTTTTGTTTTTGTTTACTATAAACTATTGTAGCTGTTTATATTAGCTGAAAATAAATAATTTGTTTCTATTCTTTTTGTTTATTAAACAGGTGAATTTTTGTGATTCTTGTGAATACGATATTCACAGTCACCGCATTTGATTTGATAGTTATTTACATTCACTGGATACAGTCTTTTTCATGGTCAAAAATGTATACAAACATTTTACTTCAATGATGCGATCATTCTTTGGGTTTAGAAATGCAGTAGACAATATTGTTGCTGTTGCACGTTGGACTAAAAAGGGACATTGGATTGAAAATTCGTATTTTATATCGGGGATACCGCTGTTTGTGTTCATAGATGCAATCAATGTATTCTTTGTTAGCTGTTCCAGGGGATACTGATTCAATTTTAAATACAACTTGAGGAAATATGAATAACATCGTCGATGTGAAGTACAACAGGTCATACAAATTATGACTGTCGCTAATTGAATTCTTCAAAACGGAAAGGGAAGTACAGTTTCTCTTTATCAATATCGCAACCACAACATAGTAAGAGATGCTTACTTATTACAGAGATTACAATATTCAGAGAAAAATAGCATGAACAGTGATATTTTTTAGGCCTAGAATAAAGTTTAATCATGTGAGATCCATTGGAACTTTATGTAACAAAGTTTTTAAGCTGGCCCATATACAAATAAGTTGAGAATTTATCATTTTTAAATCGACGCAGCTATACTATCGATATATATTATACCATGAAATGGTATCCAAACCTTGGAACATAGAATCTTCCTAAAAGCATTTGAATGTCAGATCTGTCTGAAGCAATGGTCTTAAAAATCACGCTTTCCCCCAGGAGTTTGGTATAGACTTTCTACATAAAGGAAGGGCAATGTTTGTTTTTAAGCCTTTCCCGTAAAGTGATAAATAGAAGAAGAAAATCGAACATTTTTTCCAACATCTTTAAGAGGAGAGAAGATAAACTGGACAGTTTTAAATCATTAGGCCTTGAAAATGTAGTTTTCTCTCCTTTTTGGAATATATATTCAGCAGGATACTGATCTACAGATTATAATTCCTTAATGTTCCGCAAGTTTATATATACTTTTTGTCTCACTTCAGACCATTGTGCGCCGTTGTTCTTTCATATGATGGTGATGTGTCTGTCTTGTTGTCGCTGATGGTGGTGAAGGTGAATGAATGAATTGAACCAAAGTGAAATGAAATTGAATTGAGGATGCATAAGCAAATTCCGAGGTGGACGTGATGTCTTCAGTGGTTGTTAGTTAATAGAAGAGGAATGAGAACATTTCATTAGTTTTAAAAGACCACATATTTCTTTTAACTACCAACAACAATAACAACAACATCAACCATAACAGCAACAACTACTGTTAAATTTTTTGTTTTCTATTTGGACTCTGTATAAGAGTCCTAAAAGAAAAAGGCTACAATTGTCAGTAGCCATTTTAGTTGTTGTTTTTGTTTCCAAACCATTATTTTAAACTTTATTGCTGGTTTTGCAGTTAAACATTGTGAAATAGTGTGATTCTTTTATCCAATTTGTTTTATCAAGGGAATTAGTTGATTTCATTGAAAAAAAATTGACTTAACTCCGACATTATTTATCTGGTTCTGTTTTACAATAAAAATTGGGTGGAATTTTATAAATTAATTGAAATATTCTCTCTAATTATAGTCTTTCATTTGGCTGTTTTTATTATTACTTGTTTCCAGCAATATATTTCGTTTTCTAATTTACGAATTCTATTTTGCTCGTACCCAATAATATTATTTTATTGGAAGAATGTGTGTAAAATAAGTATTAAATATTGTGTATTAATATTCTAATTTAATTAATGATTAAAGAAAACAACATTTATAACAACATGGATGTTAGAACTTAAATTAGTCCTTTGATATTTAACAGATTTAAAATATTTTGATACTCCATTCTGTATTTTACAACCTCCACCACCGTAAATTGGGTAACTATTTACATATCTTTTGACTTTACCAAATTCTGAGTTAGTTTAACTATATTCGAAATAAATATAGAAAATATTCTTACATCAGATTAGTTTTTTAATTTTCTAAGCTTTGTAAATCAGCTAAAGAGGAAAAATATTTTAGGTATATAGTCTGTCAGTTATAGAATACTTTTTTCAATACATTATTTAGTGCTAATATTTTTTCTGGACGGTGTTATACGAGAGCTATGCGAAATAACGGATCGGCCCTAGTATAATTTCGAACATCGATTCACTTTTATATATTTATATCTTATTCAAAACGAATGTAAATACAATAACAACGTATATGTAAAATGTATGAACAATAAAGTGGAATCTATGAAACAATGGAACGTTCCTTGTGAAATTTATCAAGTTTTTTAAAAATGTTATAAAACTTGTTAGTGCCAAAATTCGTAAAAATATATTTATGGTGACCTGTACTTTGATCAGGAAGTGATTCTGAGTCAAACAGTATACTCAAAAGTGGCAGCACGATTTTTACTACCCGCTACAAACAAGTACCAAGAGTATTATGGTGGTGTTGTGTACAAAATACTTCTATTTGATAGCAGAGCTTTTTGAGGAAAACCTAGTTTTCTGCTGGTATTTCACAGCATATGAATACTGTTAAACTTTTCATATGAAAATTTTGGTTACTTCCATTAAGGTAATCAAATATTTACCTCTACAGTGCTGTTCAATCTAACCGTACCAATCCGATCTATTTTTCCAGTGACACATTCCTATAAGAAGTTAAAGGGTTCAAATTATAAATCATTCACAGTTAAAAAAAATATATTTTTTTTTTATATTTGATCCAATTAATATAAGATTTTGACTCATTAAGAGTAACAGTTTTGTGACAAAAGAAGAAGCATGATTCTTGTAATAAAATCCAATTAGAAATAATAGAATATAATGAAAATTTTGATCTTTAATTTCGAAATGCCATTGCGAAACAAGTTCTTGCCGTTTTAATAATTAAATGAGATCATACATTGTTTCACACTCTAATGAACCATTAAAATCAGATCTCACATGCAAGTCAGGGCAAAAAGCAATTAATTTTCGAACAGATTAATTACATAAAACTACTAAATAATCAAGCGAAAGTTTGTCATCATTAAAGAAAATTCAAGTTCAAGTGAATGTATTCATTTGATATGCTAAACAACACTTGCATATTTTTTTTTGAAGTTTCATTTGCAACATGATGTTGTATGTTGCATATTCAACGTGCAAAAGTTTTAAATAAGTAATAAAGTATAAATTTCTTTGATTTTAATTTCAGTCTTTTTTGTGTTTTCTTTCTTAATTCTAATAGCCCGAGGTTAAACCATTATTCAGAAAAGTTAAAATAGATATAAGTGTACACGCACACACACATACTCATACTGTAGTTAAACGGTGGGACAACGGCCAGATACTCAATTCTAATCAGAACTAATACATCATATACAAACAAACACATTGGATGACTCTTGTGAGTTTTGTCTGTTAGAGCGCCTGTGCAACATTCTATATTTAAATATATAATGGGGAACAACACCTTGCTGTTTGGTAGCTTACAATCCATTAGTTAGACATATTTTTTGTTCTTAAATTTTTAGTTATTAGCAGACACACGACTTGTCTTTTCTCTCTCTCTATCGAGTTGGTCAAGAACAAGAACAACATAAAAAACTACCAATATGCCGCCGATTTTGACACAAACGAATGACATTAAATTCCACGTGCATCGATTTTGTATCCCAACATCAGCAAACCGGCCTCACTAAACACAACAATAACAACAAAGAAAAACAGAAAGAATGTTTGTATATCTATTGCTAACATATTTCATCGGCTACCACTTAATACACCAGGAATGACAACTATGAAAGACTACTACCAACAACAAAAACAACAGGAAAAATTCATACGATAGTCATTTGCTTTATAAAACGACAAGAACAACAACACACGACAACAAAAATAAACTAGATCAAACATTTTATAAAACGGATGGATGGATATAATTGTTGTTGTTTCATAGATGCTGTTGGTTAGAAGAGAGGATGGTAACATTCTAATACATTCTCATTTAAATATTGGATTTTGCATGTTTTCAATGGCTACAAAAAAAGTGGACCGAAGATAATGCTTTTAAGTAGTTGATTTCTATACCCACCATTCCAAGGAAGGGGGTGGTATATTGAGATTGTCAATCTGTTTGTTATATATTGATTTGGTATTCTATATAATTCGAAAATAGTCGAGATATGTTTGACGATAAATCCTTTTAACATGCTTTTGTTTAGCTTTGAACTGGGGGATCTTGATTAATATGAAGAAAGTATTTTAGTTGTTTTCTTAACAATTTAACTCGGTTTAAAATTTTAAGAGATAAATTAATTTATTAATTTATTTGTTTGTCGAATTTTACGGTAAAAATGAATCAACTTTGTAAAAGTCCTATAAGAAGGGACGTTGTTTTGTTCGAAATGATTTTAAAACGACATAACATTAAGCGATATCCTTAAGCGCAAAAGTTTTTCTAAATAAAAGCCAAAACCGAATTACCAAAGTAATTCTCAGTATTAAATGAGATAATCCGTATCCCCGTATAAAATCGTTTGTAAGAGGATTTATCTGCAAATCCATATGTACCAGATGTTGTGAGAATAAATTGGTTTTATCCTCAGCATGTGCCAGGTTCCATCAGCTGTCCTTTAATAGCCTTTTGCCTCTATTGGTGGTCTTATGGATTTTGCTGCTTTCACCAGGAAAAAGTTCGTGTGTCTGTCATTAGTTAAATGTTCAACATAACGTTTATTCTGGTGATCCTCTTCTAATTGAAAGAAAAAAATCAGGAGATAGCACTTTCAATCTAATGTTGTACTACCACGAAAGCCATGAGTAACTACTCAAATATGATTTAACAGATTAGAATAGCTACGGAGATCCATACTGTGATTTTAATGAATTTTATAAAGGCATTACTCTTGACAAGAAGGCAAAGTATAGGACCATTTTATTTCATCATACCTTGAATTGTAATCTCCCTGGGCCTCGAAACAAAGGTAACGGAATATTATACGTCTAGAAGATCTATTATAACTGTTGCCTAATTTTAACTGTAGGTTTATATTTAGTCTACTTAACAGGAGTTTTCATAATCTAAAACTTCCTATATTTTATAAGATCTTTTTATATATATTTTTTATTTTTTATTAGACGGTGACACTTTTCTATTTGAGATGCATTTGTTACCCGAGCTTTATTTCACGGCCTAAGGGCTAAGAGGTATGAGATGCTGTTGGTTGGCATTGTCATTTCTTATGGTTTCGTTATCATCATCGAAAAACAAAAGCAACTGCAACAACAATAAGAGCAGCAGCAGTAGTCTTTCTGGTTTAAATTTATTTTTTACTTAAATTTCTTCCTCGCTAGTTGGCTATTTGACTACTGGCTATTTTGGCTTATGATCTTTGTAAATGAAGCAAAAACGTAAGAGAAAAAAGTCTGTGAAATATGTAAAGCTAATGAATGATTTTAGCCATATGACTGATTAATTTTCCGTTGATATTAGTGTAGTGAACGCATAAATTAGTGTCAAAAACATTTCGAAAATATATGACAGTTTTTAATGTTTTACCTCTTTACTGCTGCTGTTGTTGTAGCTGCTAACGTTGCTTCTCCACTCTAATTTCGATTATAATTTCTTCTTCTATTTCAGCAGATTAATAATGAAAGAGGAAAAGGAAACCCCAATGTTATATGCTAAAGTGCTGCTTAAAAATTTCTTGCTTATGTGTGTATTTGTTTGTTTATTTGTTTGGTTGAATGTCAGCAATAAGTAGTTTTGGTTAAAAACTTATGTGTTTAAGCTTAAAAAGTATTTAAATCGTTTTCATTTTTCGTTATTTCATTTCTGTCGTTAAATTCATTTTGGTTCGTTTGTCTAAGAAAACATGACGACAAGATTATTGTAGTCACGCAAAAGTAGCTTCTGTTTTGAATATCTGTTTTAATATTTTTTTCTTCTTTAATTCTTCGTCTGTCTTTATGTCTGTCATTATTATCTGTTCACATTTTCCAATTAATATTGATAAAAGTCATTAATTGATTGTTCTATTATGAAAATTTATGTTATAATCTTTTGACATGGCTTAAACAAACATTAAATACCCAGAAATATTGAGTCTATTCGATGTTTCTCTTAGTGCCTGCGAGTGTGCGTGCAATCATTTATTGTCAAAACAATTTTATAGGATTTAATATATAAATATTCGTTACCATCGGATTTTATGATAATTAGAACGGGCGTATTAAGTATTTCATAGATGCTCTAATTTCGAAAAAGCCACACATAATATTTTAATTTCTTATTAACTTTTTTTATTACTAAAAAATTAACCAGGTCAATGTCTTTTTAAGCTTAAGGAAAAGCGTACATGAAATCATATTTAAACTCTCCATCGTGAATACTTAGTTGGAATCAAAAAATGTTAAATTATTCTATTGTATTAGTAAATTCTATTCTAATGAGATCGTTTTTAGGGTCCGCTATCGGATCCCAAATAAATGATAACTAAGATAAAAAGAGTGCTATTGAAAATTCTTAACACACGGTTTCATTAAAACTTTTGACTCCTTAATGTGGACTTATTCTATTGAAGTTCGGTTCAATTATTTTTCTGTGTTGAATTTTTGTTTTAGGTTTGACCATTATCGTCCATATTTTGCTATAGTAACTGTGTAAAGCCCGTCCGCGGCCTTATACAGCATATGAAACCGTGGTTTGAGAATATAAAATCGTAAATTTTATATATAAATTAAATATATATTTTCTTTGACAATTATATGACCATATTCGGAAAATATGAGTCTATTTAGCTATGTTACTCCATCTATCTGTTGTTGTCGGTTCAGTATGTCAAAAGATATATTCCGATATTTAAGGCAACCTCTAAGTTCTGGCGAAGAATTTTCGTAAAACTATCAATTAGAAATTGACAAATTAAATTAATATTTTGGAATATAATAAAAAATATAAAGTATATACTTCATAATCATTCCAAAAAGTATTAAAATTAGTTTAGTAGAAAAAAGTTATAGCCAAAAATATCACTGTTTTCACGACTCATTAAGTGTTCCTGTGTTGTAATTGAGGAAAACGGGTAACGAAATCTAACGCATTTACTTACATGCATTTGTGATGGAGGGTATTGAAAATTTGACATAGTCAAAAAAGCATTCTTACTCGTTTCTATTATATTTAACATTTGACACAGGGGTCGCTCATCATGCGATTTAAAATTTTTCAGATTACTGCATACAGTTCACTGCGGTACTTTTGTTACCGATATAGTCTAGCGACTTTGAAAGAAAAGATATTACATACGACATGTGGATTGATTTAATCCAAAGAAGCGTCCTCTTTCACACATTTCTCCTCTAATTTTTTATATAATAAATACAAATTTAATAGAAGTGAACAAATCTCGGGGATCAAACAAATCATTTAATGGTATTTACATTAAATAATTCTTGTCAAAATTATGCAAAACTAAATGACTTAACCATAAAGGTAAATTTGACGGAAGTATTAACGGTTATAAAATACCATATTTTAAATCGAAAAAAAAAGAAATAAAAAAACAATACAAAAGATCAACAAATAAGAGAGGTTTAAAAACCTATATTGAATCCTAAATGTGTGAATCAAAAGCTTAATGATCACTTAGAATTGTGAATATGGAAAAATAGGGGAATTTTATAAATTATGATTGCAATAAACAACAGACATTAAAAATTTTCCATATTTGTATTTCAAATGATGGCTGGTGCCAGTGATGATGACGATAATGATGATTTCAATGCTGATGACTACACGATCACTTACTCCACCAACCATGTCTCAAATCAAATGGTGTGGCAATACGGAATTGCAGTGAATATACCTGTCGCTTGTTGCAACATCATTGCCTTCAATAAAAAGTAAAGAAAAAACAAATAATAGATCGATCGATTGATCGTTTTTTCTTTATACTCTCTCTCCCCAACATTCATATGATATCTAGATTCTCAATATAAATATTACTCGGACTCATACAGTTTAATCGCTTGCTAAGAATTTGTACGTTTGTATTTTCTTTGAATAAATGATGGCACTTCGATGAATGGATGAAGTAAATTAGCGAGGGTCTACAGAAGAGGTGAATGTTTAAGTATTCTGAATTTTGAGTAAGCCGTTGAAAAAAATATATATTCCGTTTTGTTTCCCAAAATATGATTAGAATTTTTGATTAATTTTGAAATATACCCCCGTAAACAAATTCAAAATATAATTATGCAAAATACTTTTTTTCATTAAAGAACAGCAAAATTAAGATTGACTGATCCATTTTTCTCTTTTTGATAGTCATAGCTTTCAATATTGGTCTCATTCTAGGAAATACTTATATGGTTTATTCGTAAACTTGTTTAAATTAGAAGATGAGATGACTAATAACGAATAATTGAATCTGCATCAATGTAAAACATCGAGGATCACAACACGAACCCAAGTGTCCTACACCGGATACCATCTAAAGAAATTTGTATGATTCGTTTTATGAAATTCAATTTGTTTCAGTGAAGTTATCTCGCAAATTTTTGATTGATACAAAATTTCAGACTTGCGTTGTAATAGAACATTAGATATTTGATAATACTTAGTAGGATTTCCCTTAAGACTAAGTACTTGATTTTCGATTCATCTGTAAAAAATATCAATCCCAAAAATCATGACTCGAAATTCTTGACTGTAGCTTTCCTGTAAGTCCTTTTCTTGAAATAGTTTAGTTAAATCTGCACAAATACCTATTGAAAAAATCGAATTTTTCTATCAAAAATAGTTTGGAACAATCATTAAAAATTTTTTGAATTTTAATGGGTTCAGGTTGCATATCGTTTGGTAAAACGTTTTCCAATTTAATTTGGTTATTCATTTTCATATCTAGATTTTTGCACCTTGGCGTGACAAACTCTTCTCCTACTAATGGCACAAAATACATTTCTATTTCCCGACTTCAGTAACAGTTCGGCAATATATAGCAAATCTTCGCACAACCCTCGTAAAAAATCAAAATTAATACCACTAACTTCTATTAGAAAATTTATGCAATAATAAAAAACTAGCGAAAATGCAACAAGTAGTTTGTGGTATAAAAACATTACATTTCATTCAATTACTTTTTACTACAATTTCTGTTACAACTTATTGCTATTACTGCTGCTGCTGTTGTTGTTATTGCAGCTACTGCTTTGCAACTACTGTCACTACCACAAATTGCAGCTTTGTGGCATTAAAATGAAAATGTATAAGTTGTGGTTTTCTGTAACTTATTCTTTTAAAAATTCATATTCTAATATCGATATATAAATCTATTAAACAGTGGCAAAAATACTATTCATATTTGTTGTGATTCTACGTTGGCTTTCAGAAATCATCATATCTCCTCTTATATATTTACTACGTATATCCATACATATATATTTATGTATGTGTTTAGAATAATGCAAATGTTGCAAGTGATGCAAATGATGACGATGACGATGACTTGCTAACCGGCTTGTCTTTGTTTGTAGTTTTTTTACTACTTCAATTTTAGCTTCTGAAATTGCTGTTGGTTGATCTCAAATGTTAGTGATCATCTTTTTCCTCAATGACTATCCATCTAACTGTCATTTAGTCGTTTCGATTTTATAATGTTGCGTGCCACCAGTAAATGTTTCTTATTTTCATGTACTTTTTTAGTTTTTATCATTTTTTGGAACTCATACATATATTGTATGAGGTACATATATATATGTATGTGGAATACAGGCAAGTGTGTATTAATCGTTAAATTATTGCTTTAGATTTAGCTTGATGGTTTTTTGTTGTTATTATAACAACTATTGCCGGTTCATCTTTTCTTCATTTTCATTATTTTTGAGTTTTTATTTCACCAGAATTTTTATTTACTATTACGAACGACTACCGCTAAAATACTACTAAAATGCTACTGGGTAATCATATTCCATGTCATATGTCTGAATCATGATCCGACATTATTTGTTTCATATAATGTTATGAATTACCTACCCATCGGTAATGTATGGCACATAAATGGAAATGCACATATTGATGACAAAAAAAACATTTTATTTATTGGAAAATATTTTTTTGGGGTAAAATGTTTTTAAAATAATAGAAAACTTCAACGAAATTTAGGTTAAATATTTGTTGAGTTCTCACAGTTGAGAAGCGAATTAAAATCGTCGGAGCATTTAGTAATAAATAGTTCATTTCAAAGGGTGTCTATGTTTATCAAGATACCAACATGATTTCTTATATCCGTTCTAAGAATTTAATCTACTTAATGAACTCCACTTAATTTTCTTCTCAAGATCATGAGATAGTTCTTTGTAAATTTCGATGACCCATCAAGGTTTTTATAAGTATTGGCTTGAAAATATCTTGGTTGCTTTCCAGTTATACAGTGCACAGTGGTGTCATTTACATGAAATTTTCAGATCGTTTCAAATATGGCCTTTGCGGAATCCTTTTAAGTGCACAAATCTTTTAAAATTGAGATCTAAATATTGATAGTTTTATGATCTCTGGAAAATGAATCGATCAATATAAAATTCTATGACTTGGAGAGGCGATTTGTGCCTTTTAAGTTTCAAACTATTCGGTAACTAACAATCGGATTCATATCATAATGTTTTTGATAAGGTTTCAACTTACATTTAAGTAACTGAAAATCTTCCCTTTTTAGCCCTTACAATCATCACTTTTCTCTTTAACCTTTTGTGTAAACTTTTGGTGCGTGCAAATAATTACAGACTATTTAAAATAAAACGAATTCCTAAACGCTTATAATATAAAGCAACGTATTGAAATGATAATCGCTCAAATATGTTACCACACTTAACAAGCTACAATTAAGGCGTTAATCAATTACTAATGAGCCGCTAATCATAAAGCAGTTAAAAAGCCAACTAAACGAGTCTGTTCATCACTCACTCAAGTAGTCAACCAAATATAAATTTAACAGCAGAGTATATATATATATATATAGCATTCAACAGGTAGCCAACATTTTATGTTTTCCCTTGATAATATATAGTGTTTTAGTGTTAAAACGTACTATTAGTTACAAAGCAATTATATATACTTTTTAAGAGTTTCTTTTGTACTAAATTGTAAAATTTATGACATAAATAGGTGTCCAATAAGGGAGGAGTTTTAATGGGATACTAATCATATTACAGGCAGTAATAATACATTTTCAATGAACTAATTTATAATGAGATAACAAGATCTCTTATTAACCTTTAATGACAAGTTGATGTTGGCAAAAAATTGATAGAAAGAAGAAAAAACAGACGGATAAAATATTTGATCGATTTAGAAACGTTTTATTCTTTAATTAGTATGAATTTCATGATCATAGAATTGCTTTACGTAAGAATTTTCACCTAAATTTGTAAAGTCATTCTAAACCAACATGAATTATATTTTTTGAACTGCTCTTAAATACTTGAGCACCTTTGACTAGCTCTATGTTTTCGAGTGCATTTTAGAAAGTAGTTTTAAAACAGTGGTAACAGGACCCAATCTTGGATGGTCAATTTTTGACACTACTTTGTCTTCATCTTCGTTCTCGAAATTCAGACGGACACTTAAATAGTTTACAATCCATCTTGTTGGGCAATGGCGAGATGTGGAAAGATGACAATTCAGCTAAGCGAGTAAAAATATTTCGATTGATTCTCCATAGATGGTAAGTGGAAAATCTGCTTAATTAAGTCCTTCGCATGTTTTATATATTGGAAGGATTATAGTAATTTTCCAAACATTAAGTTTTATCAGGCTTCCTCAACTCCCCGCAAACAAATGGATCATATTAATTCGAAGAGAATGGTCTGGCAAAGTTAGGCGGTTTTGATGGCCACTAAAATTTCCTATGGAATGAATAACTGTTATCTGTCCGGGATTGGAACGTGACATGTCTTGAATTAAATTATTTCTCTGTATCAGGTCAGTTATGGGTGTCCTTTTTATTCTGACATTTTTATTTCTAAGGTACTAACCGCTGAGTTTAGTACCTTTCTCCTAGATAGAAGATTCTCTAATCCGAAAGCAACAATGTTATACGTTACTGTTTAATAATTTATAGCATACTATTGGTGCATATCAAATTTTAAATATATTAAACTTTGTTCCCAAACCTGTGGTATATAATCTGTGTAATATGGTCATTATTGGGTTTTAAAGATCTGAATTCTTTTCATATCTGCTCTTCAGCGATAGTATCATAGTATCGAAGATCCTTGTGTTATTTGATTTAAGTAATAAATTAATGTTTATTAATCAAACAACTAAGTGACTTTCATTTTTCCAATGATTAATAGCTAAAAAGACTATTTTATTTATGCGCATACATTAATAAATAAAACAAATTAACTTTAGTAGAAGTATTAACAAATCTAAGAGCAAGACTTTCAATAAATTTTGCAAATAAATGCCGAGAGTGTAAAAAAGAGCTAAAAGTAAAAATATTAAATGCCTCCCAAAAAGCATGAGATGATATGAATCTTACGATTAGAAGTGTTTATCCAGTAGCAATTGCTGCAAGATTTTAAAGTTAAAAAATAAACTATTTTTATTATTTTAGCATTCAGATGATCGAGAATTATGAATTTCAAAAAATGAGGGGTGGTATAAAAAGTGATAACTCATCGTTGGTGATTGTCGTAAATAATAAAGTGTTTTACGCAATAAGTAACGCCTAATAGTGACCACAGTGTTGTTAATAGTACAAATACTAAATACATATGAGAATATTAAATTGTAAACACAATAAAAGGAAGTAATATAATCTATTAATACCCTATAGACTTTTAGGATGTAAATTGTATAATATAGTGCTTACTATGCTCCATTTACCTAGAGAATAACGAACTGCTTCAGCATGAGTTTTAGATTTGTAGAATTGTATAGTTCTTGTCAATAGGACAAGTTCTCAATTAAGTAAAGACATATATAGGCTTTTGAAAAATTACTTAATTTGGGTATTGCTTGGAACTAACAAAGAATTCAGAGAGTTAAGGTATGTATGTAGTCCAGATAATTGTTAAATTTTTATAGTCTTATAAAAATAAACCCGTAAAGGGGGATTAAATGGAAGCTAAAACCAAACATGGTCTTATATTCATCAAATTAGTAATAAAAATTAGAGACAGTCATAAGTCGAATCATGATTGGTTCATATATAAGAGTTTTATAAGCTCAACACGGGTTTTCAAGAAGGGGTCTTATATAGAAACTGTATGAAAATATGGACCGATATTTAAGACAATGCCGAATTTCAGTAGAATTGGTCTTTATTTAAGAGTTTTGTAAGCATAAAACAATTTTCCGATGGTTCGTTGTGTTGCAAAAAGTTATTGTCTCGTATTTCAATATAATTGTTCAATTTTTAAGAGTTTTATAAGCTTAAAACCATATTACGCAAAGGGGTCTTATATGGGTGATAGGTCAAATAATGGTCCCTGCCCAAACTAGATTTTTTATTTTATATTTATATCAAAATAATTATTTTATTTTATAAATATTTTGTGACAAATTTCAGGAAATAATATTAAAAATTTTGTTCTGTACGATACTCCGATTTAAGGTTATATCAAAATCTTTAATATTTTGGATATAACTGTTTTATTATATGTTGATAAACTACATTTAATATGTTATAATTATATTCTGTCACTTTATGTTGAAAATTTCTTCTTCGGAATTATGAGGTTAATAACATTTTTGCTAATGGACCAATAAAAAACTGCTTGGGACAACAACAAACAATGTGACCAAATTTCACTGAATTCGGAAAAATATTCTACGCGTGAGAATGTTTCCAACAGATAGGCGAGCATTACTTACATATTGCCAGGTTAAAATCGAATCAAGCTATATAGCAAGTTAATGCTTTTAGAAGACTGCGTTAGGTTTACAAAAATCAATATAAAGTTTATTTGGTATTACAAATAAACCGGTTGAGAAGAGTTTAAAGAGGAGGTAACAAAATTGAGTAACGCGTTGAGATTGTTGAAACTTGTGAAAAAATTGAGGGTCATATCAAAATGATCAAAACGGTGTCTCAGAAAATTATGAAAAGACCTGTTCGACGTTCATGTTGGTTAATTATTAATATAAAGGCGATATCTGAATGTTTTTTTCTTTGTCCCAAGAGTTAAACAATCCTATTCCACTTATTTGTTATTGCAAGATCATGTGGTAGATAAGAGCAAGTGGTTTCTATATATTTACCTTATGAATGGTGCGAGGAATATATTTACTTAATATTTTGCGAGTTTAAGGAAGTAACTATGAGTTTGAAAGGTCTTTTTTAAATTTGGTTCAGGAAATTGTAGAGATTGACTTTCTTAACATTGGTTTATCTAATATACAGTGCACAGGGGCAGAATCGATTTTTCTGGGAATAAATCTGTAATTTTCGATCAGTAGCCGACATTACATGGATACTTATATAATTTTATATTAGTACAGAAAACATTTTCAAAAGAGCTTTTATCACATCTCATAGGAAAGCAGCCCAGCTGGCTCAATGCTCGGATAATTTGGTACGAAAAGTTAAAACTAATGCAGGTTTTAAAACATATAAGGTTCAAAGAGTTTCTGGTAAAACCGCTGCTAAAAATTTTACAGGCCAAAAGCAGAGCGCTAAAAATGGAATAAATTTTTCCGAAAAAATATTCTTGCTGCATATTGGATGACGAAACGTATGTTCATTAAGATTTTTCGCAATTTCCAAGTAAAACAGTAGCTGACGCTCGATAGAATAAAGAAAAAATGTCTACTTCTATATATAAAACTTCATAATGTATCCGCTTATTTTTGGCTTCACTTAACATCCTGTCACTATGATAAATAAGCAATTGAGTGGTACAATAACAATAATGTGGTATTTGTGTCAAGAGAGGATAATCCTCCAAAATGCCCGGAGCTAGGGTCAGTTCAAAATGTAATCACTTGTGATCAAAACTATAAAAATATATTTTTTTGTAAATAATAAAAAATAAAACTGTAATTTTGTGGTTTAATTTTTATTAACATATATGTTTGTAAGAAATTTTTTATCTCATTCCCTATATAATCGGTACAGATTAATTATAAATAGTTTCATATTACATAATATTTCACAATGTTATCGTTTCGACCGATTTTGAATAATGTGATTTAGAAACCTCAGTCTCAGCCATTGTAGTGCCAAATATCTCAAATAGAATGTCATGTGTGTATTTAGTATTGACTCTGTATTTCGCTGTCCCATCTAGAGAAAAATTTCGTCAACTCTAGAACAATGTGGGATAATATCCGCTTTCATGTTTCTGGTATTTTCATTCGAATAGAGTCATTACATTTTTTTCAGAAACAACAACAATGCGATAAAAACTTTAGAATACGATTTCTATTATTCTTAACAAGTTCCATTTAATGTAGGGTATAAAATAATATAAGATTTTTTCATTACAATTTAAAATTACGGTTCCACTATTAACAATCATCAAGTGGCCCATAATTATTGCACTCTACCAACTAACATTAGTAAAGTTGAGGTACTGATCTCTACATAATAGATTGAATTGAGTAGTAACAAAAGAGAATCAGAATCGTTCCAAATGGCACTTAACAAAGAAAACAGAATCGCGTTGGGTGGTTGACATACACATATCGCCAGAACACAATTATAAACCGAAGAGTGCATAAAAATAAAATGGTGTTAAAAGGAATTCTAACCTGGTGAATTGTATTGCTTACAACTTTGGTCTACATCTGTAGGTATTGGGAATAGTTTTTTTTTTTTGCTTTTATTAAAGTTTAAGTGGCACTTTAAAACGCTTCTTATAAAAAATTGCTAACAAAATAAATGAAATCTTCGCATTTCTAGCTATTTTTACTATTCATTTTTTTAAAGGCTGGCTGTGTTTATTATGTGGTACTTCCTTTTAACGATCATATATTCCGTATCTGGAACATACACTCAAAGTAAAATTGTTAGTTAAAAATTATTATAAATGTACATTTAGACGTCGGGTATGAAATTCAATAAAATTTTAGATAACTTAAGTTACAACAGTTTTTAGGAGAAACTAAAGAAATAAGTTATATTCATTGATCTTGCTGTGTAACAAGATCATGAATGAGAATCACTAACACAATTTTCAAGAGTGTATTTAGTTACAAAATAAAAAGCAATATGATTTTAAAACCAGAAGCCTTTTCGCTGTTAGTACACCTCATAAAATAAATGACTTGGAAATTCATTTATAATTTTTCAAACGATCTTGCACTAAACATTATAATGGTTAACTGTAGGAGAAGCAAAGGAACAGTAAGTACGGTTTTAGTTTATTTTAGTTCCATTTTTATAGTGAAATATTTTAATAACGTTTAAATTGTTTCTAGTTAAAGATCCTAGAAAATTTCTAAGTCACACATTGACTCACTACTCCATTCAAAGTGTTATTGACTTTATTTTTTTATAATTTTTATACCCTCCAAGTGGTGCTGAGTGTATATAACATTTGTCATTTCATGTGTAACACCAAGAAGGAATCATCAAAGACAAACTAAAATCCGTCTGTCCTTCTGCTTGGTGTATAAATTCTCGCGTTTACAATAATGGTCCGATTTCAATGAAGCTGGTCTTATTATTTGTTGTTGTTCTAAGCATGTTATTCCATTTAAAATTTAAACAGAATTTACCGGTGGCAAGCATTTGTATGACCTTCAACATCGTACAAAAATATCATCGAAATCGGATCAGCAGAGAAAAAGTTGAATCATTAAAATCATTTTTCTAACTATACGGTCCATACTATATAGACAAATTCTAACAAAATTTAGATAATAATAAGGATTTTCAATAATTTAAAGGGAATTGCAAGAATATATTCTAATACTTTGCAATATCTTCATCTCATGCAAATGTTAATGGTGAAGGGTATTCAAGATTCGTCACAACCGAATATTGTATTCTTATTTTTTTAGTTTATATACAATTCAATTTCAGTTATATCTTCTTTCTATTGCCATCATATTTATTATTCAGCGTTAAACTTGTCACTTGTAAGAGAATATGTTTTCTATTGCATCAATTTCCTTAAAAGCAACAAAATTGTCGTATTTCATTTGATTTCATTACATTTCATTCGAGGTAAGTTAATGTTTGTCCGTCCGTCCGTTCGTCTGACAGTTAATTTTTACTCAAATTTACCGTATTCGTATTCGACTGGTGCTAAATTATCTAGTTAATTTGGGGCGTGTCAGTTTATAAATCTTGTCTGGTCATGCCTACTTAGTGTTTTTCGTTTATTAAGAGTCTGTCGTTTAAATTGTTTATAATTTGAAAAAAGTTTAAAACGACAATCAAAACGTAAAATCATTATGTAATTTAATCGAGATATATAGAAAGAGATAGAAAATGATATTTTTATAAATTATTTTTTTGGTGATATAAATCGATTTGAAATCCGTAATATCAATGGAAGTAAAGTAATGTGAAATTTTGAACCGTTGGAGAAATCTGAATGAAATTTCTCATGGTTAGAGGTGAGATATTTTGGAGTTGATCTAGAGAAGTTCAAGTGTTCAGAACAAAAAAAATCAGAATCAGAAAATTAATATTATCTAGAAAAAAAGTTCGATTCTTCAGAGTTCCAACTTTTGATTTTATAGCATTCATATGGTTATTTAGCTATCACATCAATATTTTTGTAGAATTTAATATGGAATTTTGCACTAATTTTTTGAAAAGATTAGCACCTTTATTAAGACCGCTAACTTAAATTGATTAAAAAGGTAAGGGTAAAATTAGGTTAAACATTTATGTCGACTTAAATATTTCTGAAACTGTAAGAGTTATCCTATACATACAAGCTCGCAAGGGACATACCCGTCCCTTGTGTCCGTTATAAAGATTTTGTGGTTTTAGTAATATTTTGTTAATAAATTAATCCTTAATAACAAAAGTTTACAAAGACCACAAAATCTTTGTATAGGGAACGGGCCACTGAAATTTGTTGCATCAGTTTCAGAACTTTTGTTTTTAAGGGAACACCAATGCCTTATCGCAAAGTATGATAGTATGTTATCATTTGACCTAAGGCCATATCCTTATGTCAAGTTTCATTAAATTAAATATTAAGTTTTGTTTGATAGAAGGAAACCACTTCTTTGTGGCATATTCAAAAAAATTTATTGGTCCTAACGTTCATCTTTCGAATTTGAATAAAAATACTTTATGGCGTCTAAGATGATTCCTTTTTCGTGCTACTTTGTAATGACAAAGTTTAGAGAAGATTGCAATAATTAAAAATATCGAATGAGAAAAATTATTATTATCAGTTAAAATACGATTCGGGAATTACTGACGTATATTGATACAGATGCAAAGTTTTCCATTTCAGGTTCTATTAAAATTATATGAAAAAGTTTTATAATGGAGTTAGTGCTAAATCTGCGCAAATAATTTTGAAGTACGAACAGTCTTATTTAAATAGTGTAATAAAAGTTTCACTAACCTTTCGGTAAAAGGTCTAATATGGAAGCTACATCGAAGCTGATGGAGCTATATCTAAAATTGGATCGATATTCTTAAACTTTGAGGTTGTCAGATATTGCTCTATCGTTCTTTTTACCGATATTGCAGATACAAAATGGAAATATTCAATTTAGGGTATTCACTAGAATTCTTGGTTTAAATTTTGATGCTGTCTTAGACGTCGGAATATAACTTATTTTCTGCAGAATTTTATTACTTTCAGTTATCGGAACATCTGAGTAATTTTCATTGAATTCAGAAAGTTGACGTAATATTTATTTTATTAAAATGTAAAAATATCTGTGTATTTGTCAACAGTGTCACCTACGGCATGAAGTACTTAAAATGTCATTTATAATGGTTGAATATTAACCTAAATGTTTATTCAATCTATCATTAAAGATGCGTGATTTACTTTTACTAAAAATAAAACTAAAATAAATAATTTCAAAATATTATTTAATGATTAAAAACTCTATTCACTTTGAAAAAGATGAAATTATTGAAATTATTGTTTTTAGAAGCTCCTGCATTTAAATAATTTTTAAACAAACAAATAATATTTTAAGTGTTCAATTATTGTTTGAAATATTTTTAATATTTTATGACAAACACACACATAATTTTAATTACAAATTCAATAAAAATTCAGTCATTGATAAGATACGAAATCTCATTGCAAAACATTTCATGTCAACGGTGCTTAAATGCCGCTTGCAATAAACTTTTCATATTCTTTATATAAGGAGTGAGATCCAAAAATTCCAAACACACGTTTTTCATTAAAACTTTTAATCTAAGTATTATTTGACATTCTTATCAAGTCACCTTTGAAACAAATGTCAGTTATTATGTTTAGTGTGAAACAAAATCATTCCGATGTTATTAAATAGTAGTAGAATTTTTTTGTTCATAGAATACGTAGTTAAGGTAGAAGGAATGGTCCACATGATGTTTCTAAAGCAAAAAAAAAAATGGAAGGCATTTTGAAAAATCTCCAACACGTCCGATAGGAAAGCAGCCCGGTTAGCTCAGCGCTAGGACTTTTTGGATCAAAAAATTTTAGATAATGTTAGTTTAAAAACGTGCTAGTTTAAACAAGTTCCTGACAGAAACATAGATAAAAACATAAAGGCCAAAAATGGACCACTGAAATTGAAGACAAGTTTTCTAAAAAATATTCTTGCTGCCTAATGGATGACGAAACGTTTGTTCTGGCAGATCTTTCGCAACTTCTTGGGCAAAAATTTCATTTTCAGGACGCAGTTAAAATTTGCCGAAAAGTTCTTGGCATGGAAGTTGCGGCAAAAGAAGCCAATTATTTGTTGTAATCGTCTCTATATATACCAAAATTTACATCAAGGAATATTTCAAAAAAGACTGCTTCACTTAGTAAATCTTCTTATTTCTTGCCTGACTTGGCATTCTGACTTTATAGCTAATAAATCCTTGAGTGGTATATGCACAATGGTATGGTATTTGTACCAAGAGAGGCAAATACTCCAAACTGCTCGGAGCTAAGGCAAGTGGAGAGATATTGGCCTGTTAAGAGTGAATTGAAGAACACAAAAAATATGTCTCAAAGCGTGTTAGCTTTTAATTGGAGAAGAACTACCTGTTCGAGCAAAATAACAAAATGTGCAACAAAAACGTTAATTGAAAGCTCTCATAAAAAGGTTCAAAATTTCATCACTTGTAATAAATTCAATCAAATTAAAACAACTTAAACTTTGAATTAAGTGGTTTCGTTTTTGTTAATATATATGTATGTTAAGAATTTTTGGATCTTACTCCTTAAAGACAAAAATGCGAAATTCTCAACATTTTTAGCAAAATTTACATATTTTTTTTGCAAATATGAAATGTCTTGAATGATTAGAAAAAATATCCATAAAATTACAAATCAACAATTTTTAAATTTAATATTTTTTGTTGTTGTTTAATAAAAATAACATTAAATTTTAAATAATTTTGAGTATAAAATATGAAATTCAACCAAATGTTTTAATTGAATTTTTGTTTTCTTTTTATTATTGTTTGTGTTTGATTGGAATAAATCACCTGAAGGCTCTTCTCTTTAAATTATAAAAAAACAACAACAATAAAAATAATAAAAAAGTTGTGAAATATATCTATGAGTTTGTAAATAGTTCGTATTCGTTACTGTATCACAGTGGGCTGTAAATCGTAAGCATATAAAAAATAAACGAAAATTAATTAAAACTCTGTCAAATATAATACGATAATATAATATTTGGGAACGTTTATGAATCGATCGCAGTTATTTTTGTGATTTAGAATTTTAAATTTTTAATTGGACTATACATATGTATATAATATTATTTCTGAGAAAATAAGATAATTTTTTATTAGTTAAGAGATCTATAAATCATGTGTATTATGTCTAATAATGGTACAAAAAAGTCAAATTTTCCTGTAAACTCCCTTTACGATCGAAATAGATGAATTGCAACTCTTCCTACTCTAACCTACAAGGACGCTAATCACTGTCTAACTTAGACTTCAATTATCCCATTTTAAAACATTTTTGTCAGTGGGACCGTTTATTTCATCAATTGGTTTAATCTGAATTTTGGTTAGAATTAAAAACTTGGAATTGGCTTTTAAGACACATAAATAGAAGTGAAAATGCATCCAAGTAAAAGGCATTTTTGTTAATTATTCATAAAATATCCGTTGTTTTTTTCTTACACACTGTATCTGTTAAATGTAAATTCATTTTTTATTATTTTAATTCATATTGTAGAATAAAATGCAACATTTCTACAACTGTCAAGCTGTCAAAAGATTTATAACTGCCTTTAAACCAAAAGGAAATGTTAAATAAAATACTCCATATTTATTCATATCTAAACTAAAACATCATATTTATTCCAAGA
The DNA here is from genome assembly GCA_004302925.2 of Cochliomyia hominivorax. Taxonomy (NCBI): domain Eukaryota; kingdom Metazoa; phylum Arthropoda; class Insecta; order Diptera; family Calliphoridae; genus Cochliomyia; species Cochliomyia hominivorax. The sequence continues at coordinate 45,340,352 of PYHX02000467.1, read as the reverse complement.
ATCTAACCCGCATTTATTTCTATAATAAAAATTTTTTTAGTTCGATAAAATTTATTTATTAATCATTTTTTCATGCAAAATGTCATAAAAATGTTGATGTATTTCAATTAATTTGTGTGATTTGTAATAAAACTAAAGAAATATTAAGACTTGCAAATTTGAAAATTAATTCAAATATAATACATATTTAATTAAATTATATCCTTCTTTAAGAATTATATTAAATCCGTTTTAAATATTCCTTCTTGATCCGTATAATGTACTAGATTTTTTTGTTTTGTGAATTTCAGAAACTTGTTTTATTCTAATTCACTTTATTTCATGTTTAGTTGACTCCATTAGAACGTCTAAGGTCAACCTTTTTATATTATTATAAGTCATTATTATCCCAAAAAAAAAGAACGTTAACTGGTTTCTTTAAACTTGATTTGCACTTTTAATTTTTTTCTTAAGTTTTCTGCTTTTGTCATTCACTTAAGACAATGAATTAAAAGGAATTTCGGTTAAAAATTGTAACAAAAATGATGCTACGTGATTGATAATATAGCGTGACAGACAGCGTGTCGGCAACTTAAGGAATTTTAAAAACTTATTCGAATATGAAGTTTGTTTTTTTCTGTTTGTTATTTTTGAAACTAAAATATAAAAATAACAAAAACAAAGTTGATTATTTCTGACCATAAGGTACTCTACATTCACAAAATTTTGGTATCGACGATTATTTTGTACCCTTTGTCATTTCGTATGCAACGTTCGATTCTAACGAAATTTGGCATGGATATTTGTTATAGTCCTTTTAGGTTTGCATTATTGGTTAAGTATAAAAAACTATTCCGAAATTTCAAAACTATTCTAAATTATATTTATAAAACTTTTTTGAATTAAAGTCAGTCACCTAGCTAGACAGATATAGTTAAATAAATTTAGTGGGCAGTCTACTCAAAAGTTAAAAATAATATTTAACATTCCAGTATTTAAATCCATTGAGCGCCTGCTGATCCAAATATATAAAAATATTTTAGATACTGAAAAATTTGTCAAACCAAAATTGGTCACATCGGGACGAGTAATTTCCTCTTGACACATTGCCTTTCCTTATTCTGAAATAATACTTAAGGTTAATGATATATGTTTACCTTCCAAAACTCCACATTTGTTATTATTGTTATGTTTGTTATGATTATATGTTATGGGTATAGTTAGTTTATCCAAATCGTTATTATTAAATTGTATACCCAGTAGAGAGAATGAGTTAGTCGATAAAAGAGATATTTAATTCCCTATAGTTTATTCTAAAATTACAGTGGTCAGTGATTACTAAGGCTATGGTTTTCGAATCTACATCATTCGCAAAATGACATAAGGCCTCGAGGTTTTACAGATATATTTATTTTAATATATTTTCTACCATAATCAGAGGTGCGTGTGTAGGTCTTTTTCCCAGTATTGAGTTTTCATCTTCGCTTCTTTATATATTTAAAAAAACGATTTATCGAATAATACTCAATATATAAAGTATGTGACAAACATTAAGTCTATGTAACAAACTTCGCTGTGTTACAAACATTAGCACTAACGCAAAGTACTTATCCGATTGAAGACGTTTCTGGCATAAAAACACTTTCAATCTGATGATGACATGTTTTCGAGCAGCTAAATGAAAACATTCACATCAAGACGTGAAGAAAAGGATGACAAAAATATAACAAGGGTTCTTGTCCATTACGCAAAAAGAACCTAAATGAAAATATCTTTATTTTCAGTTATGTTAGTTTTATTTTTAATGCATATTACTTCAATACAGTACCTGTAATAATTATGAGTATAGTTTTCTTTTAAAATGGAAAACTTATAGAATTTAGAATCTAATTGTCATGTCCTTAGATTCATAGGATGAGTTCTTTTAAGTTTCTGTTTAAAATTCACTAATATACCGGTATTTTTAAATTCTATTATGCCTTTATAATTATTAAACGTACTATAAATTTATATTTGTAAATCAATTCAGTATTTTATATTTACAATGAATATATATACTTATGAATTAAAGAAAACTTTGTTAAAATAATTTTTATCTTCCCAAAAATTAACAGCTCATTTTGAGTCATAAAATTCTCACATTCAATTTTTGTCCTTAAAATGATTTCAATTTATGATGAGTATTTTGGAACTGAAAAAGACATATTTTTTTTAATTTCTGTTGAATTTTAATTTTAAAATTAATTTTTGTAAAATCAAAAATGTTCTTAAAATTTATATTATTTTCATAATTTGTGGAATTTTTTCCATCATTTCTGGATCAATGTTATAATGAATCTGAATAGTTGTCTATAATATTATTATAATTTCGGTTTGTAAATATAATAATCTTTAAATCACTTGGAAATGTTAGTTTATTTTCTAGAAATTGTGATTGAAAAATTTTGAACGCTCGTTTTTTTATTAAAACTTTTAACCCAAGTATAATTGGATTAGTTTTATGATCAGGTTCCCTTTGTATAACATGTCACTTATTATGTTTAATGTCAAACAAATTTATTGTTAATCTGATTAAAATGAGTGATCAAAAAATTCGTACTACAATTACTAAATATTTTTAACAAAATCCATCTTGGTCTCTATAAAATTTTGGTCAAGCAGACCATTACATGTCTGTTGTTAAACAGTTCCCAATGTTATAAAACAGTACCGGAAGAACTTGTCCGTTGGTAAAAAGCCTAGTTCAGGTAGAAGGCATTGTCTACATGAATAACATTTTCAAAAGATCTCCCAACACATCTGGTTGAAAAGCAACCGTTTCAAAAACTTATAAAGCTAAAAAAAGTTCCTAACAGGAGCGCTGCTTAAATATAATTTTATGTTGCTGATGCTTGAGGGAATATTAAAGAAAGGTTTAAGACCCGTTTAGGATTTTCCAAAAAGTTCTTGGTTTGGTAAGCAATATGCAGTCGCGGCAAATGAAGTCAATTATTTGTTACAGTGGGCTCTTTAATACAAAAATAACATCAAGGAATTTTTGCCAAAAATTCTTCATCCTTTTATAAAACTTCGTAATGCGTCCACTTATTTTTGGCCTAACTTTGCATCCTGTCGTAATGGTAAACAATCCTTGAGTGTAAGAAGAACAATAAAGTGATATTTGTGCCAAAAGAGGCAAACCTCCAAACTGCCAGACTAAGGCCAGTGGAGACATATTGGGCTCTTGTTAAAGAAAATTGAGGAACATAAAAACGGTATTCAAAAGTGTGGCAGATTTTTAACGGAAATGTATCACCACCAAAGTGACATTAATCATTTTAAAACGATAAAAAGTTCAAAATTTTATCACTAGTGATTAAAACTTTAATTATATTTTTTGTAAATTTTAATAACAATTTCATTCTAAAAAAATAAAACTGTAAGTTTAGTGGTTTCGTTTTTGTTAAGAATTTTTCGTTCTCACTCCTTATAATACTTGTGGAACTAACATAATTCTCTAAGCGTTTCAAGTAACTTCTTTGATTACTTAGAACTGAAAGTTCTGGTGTTGGTATATAGATCAATAGATTTAAAATATGGTTATAAAGTTATGTAACATTATTTAAAGCCACGTTAAAATTGCTATTTAATTATTACATAGAATGCTGTAGCAGATATTTGCATGTGAAACATGCGAAAGTCACGTTTTAGTTAACTTTTGAAGAGTGGTAAATTTTTTTAACTTTGGACATTAATTAAATTCTATAAGAATGATATATTAATATGAATTTTGAATATTAATTGGACAAGTTGTCCTTAATGCAGTACTCTAAAAGGATTCCCATTTTTTCTCAAATACCCAAAATTCTAATCCGGGTAAAACTTGTTTCACTGTTTCAGTAAATTGTTCAATCTACCCTTATACCATTTCAGATTTCTTGAGTATGTAACTAATAAATGTAGCTATATTATCAGGGTAATTTTTTTACAATTTTAGATTTGACATTTTTCTTCCTCAAAAACTCAAAAAATTCCTATAGTGCTAGCGGGAAAATTGTTTCCCCTAATGTCCTTGATTTGCTTTATATGCATTTACGTTAGAAATTTTCAAAGTTTAGAAAACAATTTTATAGTCCAGAATAAAATAGTTGATTTTAAAGTGATTTTTTTAAATCAATTTTTTCCAACATTTTTATTTCAAAATAATATATAATTTTATTGAAAACATATGGTTCTTTCAAAAAATTATTTAGAAATTTGCGCCGAATCCAGAAAATATTTTAAAATAATTTATATTTTTATATTCAAAAAAGTAAAAAAAACCTATCCAAAAATGGATCACTTTTAAACGTACTTTTTGTAAAGAATTATAATATATATTCAATTTATTTTTCAACCAAATCATAAAGTTTTGGCAATTTTTTGAAAATCTTCATTCCCGAGGTGAACAACTTTGGGGATCGACTTACAGACCCCAGGGTTTACTAGAAATATTTCCTTCTCCAAATCAATTGCAATACACCTCAAGAACATTCATATGAAATTTCGTTAAAAAATATTCAAGTGTTCTAAAGATTATTAAAAAACGCCTTTTGGGTCCACTGTTTACTGTCGGAAACCGTGTAAGAAAGCTTTAATGTCTATTATGTTTTCCATTACAGTTTACAGTTTTTAATTTTTTTGGGTAGTTTTTCTTTAGTTTAATATATGAAACTCTTTAGATATGAAGGTGCGAAGTAAGGTTAGTTCATATTTGGGTTACTGTTACTTTGTCTCGAATATTCGACATCTCCTAAGTGTTGCATATTACACTTATGATTACAAAAATTTAGGAACGTTAATTATATTAATAAAACTATAAAAGTTTCTAAACTTTTCTCTTTTCCATTTGTGAACTAAATTCAATTATTGTCTTAATTAAAAGACATCCTAGACAATGTTGGATATTAGTGCTCCTATATTCTCTATCAATACATGTCTACAAATCATATGACATGCCATACATTTTTTGTAACATTATTTGTGACTAATTGAAAACAAGTTATTAAAATTCTTGTCACCTAAACTACAACAAATTCAGAAAAATGAAAACAGAACAAAACAAAACAAACAAAAATAACAAGTAAAACATTGTTAAAACAACAAATTTACATGCTAAAATAATTGAACATACTTGTAACAACAATTTTCAATTCTTACCACAAACAAAAAAAAACAACAATAAAACCACAACAACAACAGCAACAGCAACAAAGAACTCATAAGAATACACAAATTGTCTTTGTTGAATGTGTTGCATGTGTTGCATGTAGTAAAGTTACAAGTACAAAGTTATATTTACCTAAATTAGAGATTGGATGTTTGGTTGTATGGATGCTGGGATAAAAGAAATTGAGAAAACTAAGAAAATATTCCGTGAAAAGCAAATGGTGAGAAAGAAAAAGAGAGAGAGTTACATGGATTTATTTACCAGAATGGAATCAATAACACGAGCTAATCTCAGAGCTTACAACACCATATTCAAGTTAAAACATAATTGTAAGGAAATTGTCTGGATTTGGTTCGATGCATGATTTTTTTTCTTTCGGTGAATTGTGGTTATTGCAATAGTTGTTGTTTCTGTTGGTGTGTGCTGGTAGTCGAGGTGGAGGCCATATCATGTTGGAGTTTGTAAATTGACTTAACATAACTTGGCTTTAGTTAAATGTTAGGACAAGGACTTTTCCTTAAATTCTATACCACACACAAACACAAAACACACTTACACTTTCGCAATGTTACACAAGAAAATTAAATTTGAATTGGTATTCTAACATACAAGTGTTACAACTACTAACATCGGCCACCAAGAAGCCAAAACTAAATCAGCTTTCAATATAATATACTGGGGAAATAAGCTAAAAATGATAAATTCAGTTATCATTTGCATATCAAAACATTTAGATCCTCACAAATCGTATCTTAAGCGTTAACGAAACCTTCAAATTCACAATTCTCTTACCAAGAATTATAAAAAGTTATTGATTGAAAATTTATATGAGGTTTCCGGTATATATCTCTAAATTTTTAACCACGTATTTATAAAATCAAACAAATCATCAACCATATTTTAAAGCCAAAAATCCAGTTCAATAGTTGAGCACAAAATAGAGAAATAAAACAAAAAACAGCTTTTAGAAACAAACGGCTTAAATTGATTTTGCATTTTTTAAACTTCAACACTAAATCAGTTTAGCATTTTAGGCCTGGAGGAAATGTTAGAGTTGAATTAGTAGCAACAGAGGCATTAGTATAAGCAACGAACCCAATAACCAAGAAAAACTAGGAATGAATATAATAAAAACAGGTAGATTAAATGTATTCTGTATTAGACATCCGAAGGTAGTGTGAGAAGTTTTATGAGGTTTTCAGAATTCTTTGGTAATTATATATGATTTGAGTTAATTTTTATCTCTGATAAAAATTCGCACCATTGTTGTTCATGCGATGTTATTTGTTGTGCACCACAAATATTTGAAGTCGATAGCTGTTCTGTCAATCTATCATAAGCTGCAATACATTATCGGAAATTTTTCTAATTTACCTTTAACAGTCGAACTTGAACGAACAAATTCTTCGAGATTTCTGAATTTTTCCATCACAGTAGAGTACTGAAGTGTATATATTCTCCACCTATCAACCGATTAATATCTTATATCTATAACAATTTATAATGATATCTTGGAACCAAATGCAGTATTAATTATAAAACCTCCCATTCCTTATACCTTTTTAAACTAAAGAATGCTTCTTATCGAATATTTTTTAGGATTTAAGACCATCAAATTAGACTGTCTACTCTCTATTAGTTTTTGCGTTTCGTACCCAAATAATTTCTTATGTATTGGTTTTAGTTGCACCGCATTCAGTGCGGTATCATGGACCACATGTGAATTCGTCGTAATGATATTAATGGTGAAATGGTGAAATTTTAAAATCAAGTCTTATCTCGCAATCGATTTGTTAAAAGGAAAATGTTTATTTCTCGACCATGTAAAATGGAATAAGCTTGAGACGCAAAACAATAAACAAGAGGTGAAGGTAAACTTTTCTCAATTAAACAATAATTTTTTCTTTTTAGTTACACCTTTTGAAACTGTATGTTTGGCTCCGCCTGAATCTAAACATAGTTCAATCATAATTTCTATATGTATTATTATTATTGGGAACATATACTATATGCCGATTTAGGAGATGTCAGAACTATTTCTTATCTCAATGTGTAATGAAAATATTATACATGTACAATATCTGAGAAGAATCCCGGTCCATCCCCCGGCCCATAAAAAGTTATCCTCCACAAAAGTAAATTGCAACATACCATAGATCAAATTACATATAAAAATGTGAAACTCTTTTATTTAGTAGAGTGATAAGTTGAAACTACAAATAAAATTTGAAAGTATACGAATAAATTGTATTACTTTCTCTATCTTTGTGTGGCTCGTGGTAATATATATTCCCGGGATTCACACGTTGAACGTTGTAATCGTTGCGTAAGAAGTGATGATATTGCCAAAGGAAACAAAGGTTCGCAACTATTTTTGGTAGATGGATAGTTGTACAAGGTCCTTTTGGAACCTAATTAGCTTGGGTCCACCAAATTCTTAAGTTGTTCTCAGCAAATGAAGTCGAATTACGAAGCGATGCTTGCATTTTTAGAGAACAATTGGTTCATTACGTGCGCAGTTAATTTGATCTCGATGTTATCTCACTCTAATACGACAGTATTCATGGAGACCTCCTTTTTTATGGACAGATTAACAATGAGTTACAACTTTCTACTAGGCAACTTTGGACGTTAATGGTATAGAGTCAAGATTCTTTTGATATTCTCATATATTTGGCGCGGTCTTCTCATACAGGTTCTCCATCGGATACTTTTTGTCAAACTTGTTAACATTGCCATCACGTCTCTAGATCTAAGGATATCCTTCTAACGTTTCCACCTTTAAGTTTGAGAGGGATGATAATTTTCGTTGCTCCATAACTAGCTGCGACTAGTAGACTCGCAAGGGAATAAGTCTATGTAGTATCTTATAAAAAAGTAACTTCCAATTGAATATTTTCAATCGAAAAGGAAGTTGACATATATACAACCTCATCGTAGTATGTTAATATTCATATAGAACTTATATAAAATTAAATTTTTTCTTATTTTTCTGCATTTGCAAAATTATATGGTCCAAAAATTATTTCGAAGTCTTCTTCTAATTTGTTTGTAGCATTCATGCAACGATCTTGCATCGATTTGCAGCTTTAACCAGCTTTTACTTCGAATGTGTTTGAAGTTTCTTCCAATATGTGGTTAAATTTTGGGTTACCCAGAATGTTGTAAATAAGTATTTATCTGTCATTGGTATTATGTTTTTAACAACATGGAAACATTATGATTATTTGATAAATTTTAGGAGAACAAAAGCGAACACTTTATTACGTTAAAAGGATTCACAATAATTTTTTTCGATAATTTTATATTATGTTCTTCTGAGTCAGGCGATGGCAAGAACTTTCATCGTTTAATACTCATCTAATAATAATTTGATAACAACTTGGCAAACGATCCTCGTATGTTAATTTAAGAGTTTTTGAAACATTGTCCAGTTTTAAATGTGATTTCAATGGATGAATACAACAACACACATCCATTCATATATGTTGTTGTATTGCTGTATGGACTCATCAGTTATAAATGTCCCCTTAAGAGTTGCAAGAACTTGTTGCACAAGTTAATTGTCCAGAAAGAAAAAAGAAGAGGAAAAGAAGATACAACAGCAAACGACGACTACTTTGTTTCGGTTTCTTTATTTCTTGACTTTTTTTCATACTAAACACTTTTAAGGGATTTATTTAGTGTTTTTTTTTCCAATACCAAGAAAAGTGGTGGTGGTTTTACTTTGTTTGTGGTTGTGTCCAGCTTACAACATGTTGCAATTTTAATTGAACGAGCCCATTAATTAATTTTAACATACCTTTTTTTATGCAGTTGTTGCTGTTGTTCCTTCTGTTCCATCCTGACACACGCACTTGGTATTTTTTGGTGTGAAGTTGTTAAGTTTGTCTTGTAGTTGTGTTATGGCTGTTATGTTGCATGGTGTTGTCTGGTGTTGTGTTTTACGTTCTCCCTCTCACTTTCAACACCGTGTGTAGCTCAGTGATTTCATCTGTTGTTTGTTTATTTGTTTGTTTTTATTTGTTGTGATAATGTTTTACAGATACGTGATTCTTTTACTGATCAGCTTGATTTTGATGACGATGACGGAGTGATGGTGTTGATGAACATTTTTTTGTTCATTTCTCTTAAGATAAATTTGTTTTGCGTTGCAGTTTTTACTTGAGAACACATTTTTTAGGTTTTAATTATGTGTGTAATATTTTGTAAAAGATTATCTCAATTTCGAATTTATTTATTTTTTTCTTTGTTTTAATTTCCGCTTTTGGTCTAATTTACACGTTATTATTTTAAATAAAAAAATTATAGATGTATATTTTAAATATTATTTACGAATACAATAAATTCTTCAACTATAACAATAATGGCTTGCGTCTGCCCCATCAACTTTTACTGTCTTTTACTGTCTCCAAAACAGTAACTTTAGTATACCGAATGCTTTTATCGAAATATGAACATGACATTTTATACAGTGATGGCCACGTGTGGACCACACCAAGGAATTAAGGAATAACATAAGTTAACAGAAGAAAATACGTTATCTAGTGTGACGCTACACTGAACCAAAAAAGTAGTAAATACAAGGAAAATTTGTGTAGAATTGAGGAAAAATCGGTTATATATCAGCTAACGAAAATTTTTCGTTAATATAACCATTTTTATGATAATTTAATTCTAATCTGACTAGTTAAATTTGCAAAAACAATATTAAGTTCTTGGCTTGAATTTAGAGGTTAACTATGATATCAGTGTAAATCTTTTTATATTCTGAACCGATTTAATAGGAAACTTTACAAGAAATATATCACATATATCTTTAAATTATATTCTCATTTACAATACCTTTTGTACGTAACGATTTCCTGTATATTCTAACAAATATCTGGCAAGTTTGAGAAAATAATTAAATGCTTCAGTTTCGGTGTTATTCAGACAACAGAATATGGATTATTTAACGTTGCAAACTGACCTTACTAAATTTCATTGATTCATATTCAATTAAGAATATGCATACTAAGAAATCGCCTCAGATTTTGATATAATTAAATAAACTCTGTAAGATATATACCATAGAGTTTGAAATGAAGATAAGAATAAATAAAAATCTACAATATTATTTCACTACAAACGTAAAAAAGTTTAATTTAAACTAAATAAAAATATATTAAATTTCAAATCAACTGTGTTCAACGTTAATTTTGCTCATCTTATGGTAGATTCAAAAATTTAAAAATTTGCTTCAAAGTTTTTATTTTTTATATTTGCATATTTTCGGTGAATCTCCAAATATGCAATTAATATTCCCATACCGCACATCAACTGGAATTTATTTTATCTATTTATAATTGTCCCTTTAAAATTCTATTTAAATATGTTAATTCTAAGTATTAATTCTAAAGTTCCCACTAAAATGCTTTGTGAAGTTTTCTTTCTTTCTTGTATTTATTTAATTTCCAATTTCCAGTCATAAAATAAACAAATTTATGAATTTTATAAAATATTTGCTAAATTAAACACTTAGCAAATATTTATGGCGTTAATATAAATATTCAATAAAATGTTCAGTTTCATTTCAAATTAGAATATTGATTTTTCATAAAGTGGACATCCGTTAGTACGAATTATATATTGTTAGACCCTTTCGTTCTACCGAAAATTTCGTATTATTGAGCAACTGATTTCATTCGCATGTAGACGGGCCACGTTGATAACTCATGCTCCACAATGGTAGACGCTGACTTATTAAAGAACGCTACAACAAGATTTTTGAAAGAAGCTAATTTTTTCCAGTCTCTTTTAACAATTGGTTTTTATAACGCTTTTTAAAATTTGTTAGCCAACCATCACTGGTACAAAACTGTTAATTGTAGGATTTGAATAATGAATTTACAGCTTTAATGGTAAATTCATTATTCCTCATAAGTTCCATACAAACCCTTTTCTACATTTTTAAGGGAATAAATCTCACATTTACGTGGTCAAGTTAAGAAAAAAATATAAGCAAAAATCGTTGTGCAAAATCATACGGTTTAAAATTTCTTATAGTCCCCATATAAAACCCCCACAAAAATTCATTTTAAAACTCATAAATTTAACATAAACCTTTGTGTTACAATAATGTAAAAAACATCTAAGAATAAATCAGAAATTCATTATACGAGGGTCGTTCATTTTTTTTTCGTAACCACCATTTTCAACCGACGATTTTGTGTAGATTATTAGATAATCGGGCTTGACCCACTATACACTCTTACTTCTTTTTACATCATTTCACTTACAATTCAAAAAAACCTTCACAAATACTCCTCTAAACGTGGATGATAGCAAAATAATGATGTAAAAACATGAAAACTTCACTCATAAGTAAATAAAACAAAAATTCTTATAAAAAATTAACATTTGTACGATCAAATAGAGAAAAATGCCCCACTATTCGTACAGTTGAGTAGTTAATGCAAATTGTTAGTCATTCGTATTACTAAAAATTCATAATAAAGAGCGTTCATACTACTGGACGTCCACTGTACATAATTATTATTTGAAGTTTTCTATAAATATCCGAAAAAACACTTGCTGAGCGATCTTCAAAAAGTTCCTTTAAAGTTTCCGCCCAATTTGAAAACTATAACGAATTGTCATCAGAAGATTTTAAGAAATTACAATAAACAACAACAATGTACGAGGGTTGTTAATTAAAAATAATGAATGTTTTGTCTTAAGCGATTTTAACTCTGTAATCACAACAAGCAAAATTGAAATAAATTAATAAGACAATAACTAATAATAAAAATACATATTAATATTAATATATATCGATTTTTAATATTAATAACTTGTGTTTTAATAACGGCTACTCGTGATACGAAATGAAAAAAAATCAAAACTGAACAGGTGCCGACAGATATTTGAATGGAGGCAACAAATATTTTTAAATCTCAAATGAAAAACTTTCAACATTTTGTTAATATCAAGCTGATTTTGTTAAAAAAAAGGTATTGAAGTATTTTTTTTACCATGTTCGGCTTAATTTGGAATGGAATTTGACAACTGCCAACTGAGGAGTGAGATTGAAAAGTTCTTAACACACGTTTTTCATTGATCAAGTTCCTGGTGGAAAATAAATCTTATCATTTGTTATAACAGGCTCTATAAATACCAAAATTTACATCAAGTAGTGTTTACAAAAAAGGTTACTTTCATTCATAAGTCTTAATGATTAGTACATTTATTTTTGACCTGACTTGTTTATATGTCATTATGATAAACAAACCTTTGAGTGGTACAGAAACAATAATGTGGTATTTCTACCAAGAAACACAAATCCTCCAAACTGCCCTGAGCTTAGATCAGTTAAGAGCATAAAGTGGTAAATTTAAAACGGAGATGTATTAATTATTTGAACGAAGTGACAGGAAGCACTCTAATAACGTTAATGAAAGAGTTACTGTAAAAGGTTCAAAATTTCATCACTAATGATTAAAACTAAAAAATATTTTTTTAATTGTAAAAATAATTTTAATCAAATAAAGAAATAAAACAGTGATACTTTTTTTCTGTTTGGTTAAATTTTTTCGATCTCATTCCTTAAGTACTAAATAGTAGTTCTACTTGTCTTTTAGACCGGGTCTGAGTTGCTCTATTCCTAAAACAATAGAAATGAAAACAAAAAGAATCGATTAGTTACTAACTGCTGTATATAACATTTCATTATACATATATAAAAACCAACAATAGATGAGTTAATTTCAATTCAAAATAAGATTTAATAAGATGGTGAAAAGATACAATAGGCGTAACACGTCACAGTAAGGGGCTACCGTGACTTCACTCAAATCACATTCACAAACAACCTCAGTTAAGTTGCTATTTAGCAAACGTCTCTTCTCCTCTCTTTTTTTGTTAAGGGACAAAAATATAAAAAAAATATAAATTTATTATTAATAAATCACTGAGTGGTTTTTCAACAGTTTTTGTTTAAACAAAAATTTCATTAAAACAGCAGAGCAACAAATGTTGTCATGTGTTTCGTTTTCATTTAAAAGTTTGTCGTGTAGCCAAACTTTAATGAGGATTTTAACGCCCATTGGCGGCTAAATTCGTTACAGCAATTAAATTTATTTGAAATTTTGGTATTTACAAAAACATATATTTTGAGCCCAAAAAACGTTGATCATGAACGTAATGAAATATTTTTTAAACAAAAATAGAAATTTTATTTAAACATTAATATATCAGTCATATTTGATGTCCCTAATGAGCGTACAAATTTGGAGGAGTTGCCTGTTTATCAAAAATATTATGCAAAGAATTTGTTAAGCTTTATGAATAAACAATTTTATTTAATGAAAAAATTCATTAAATAAAATGTTATAATGTTGACACAATAAACTTTTGTTTAAATTTTCCACCAAACATTTTGGATTCCATTAACACTAGACTGCTCAGGCACTACTTTTAATATTCAGTCATAAAAGTACGACTTTTCCCTTATTCTTATAAATATTTGTCAACGAATGAATTCATAGTTAAAAATGCGATAATCGAGCTAAATCTCTACACTGAACCAAATACCTTAGGTAATATTAACAAAAAGTTTTCGTAGAACTTTAACGAGAAAAGGTGTTAAAAAACAGATTTTTATTCTTATTAACGTAATTTTTCTTCAAATTGAACAGTTTTCTTCAAATATATTAAAAAATTTAATAAAAGATGTTAAATTAAATAAAATTTCGTTAAAAAATTAAGGAAAAATGTATTATATCAACAGATATTTGGTTAAAACTGCGGTAACGCGTCGTAAGTAAAATATTCAATTCTACATACCAAAATGAAGTTAATTTGAATAAACTTTTTGTTAATTTAACTCATTTTTCGTCAATTTCGTTCTTTGGCATTCTAAAGGAAATATGACAAAGAAAAAGTAAAATCAATATAGAAATCTAAGGAGTAAAATATTTTATTGAATATTCTAATTCAGTTCACCACAGTGACATTGCACTATTTTTAGTTGTCTATTACGTTTTCTACACTATTTAATTTATTATTATCTTAAAATAGCTTTGTTGCACGAAAATTCTACTCAGTCCTGGATTTCGAATGAAATGTAATTGGGACAAAATTATCGCTGTAGTAGATCTATAGATATTCGATAATCAATATTTGCTTTGTATGGGGAGTACTCCTTCCCTTTGTTCTTAATAGTTCAAAATTTCGTAAGATAACTTAAATATGGTATTTAAATTGAATAATATTCATCAATATAAAGAATTTATTTTTCTCAATGGTATAATGTATTATTCAAATTGAATAATATTTATTCAAATTAAACCGATTTTTATTAACGAATTAAAACAACCATATTGACAAATTTTTCGTCAATTTCAAGAATTTACGAAAAATTAACCAACATTTTCGTAATGATGAATAAAGGTTTCGTTAGGTGATATTTAACCTAATTTTCCTCAATTTTACACCCTTTGTCGTTCAGTGTAGGAAAACTGATAGATGGATCCCTAATAAAATTCCTTAATTACTACGTTTTCTCATACATATTCAATTTCAGCTATAAAGATAAGAAATATATTATACTACGAGATTATTTTAAATTTGTAGTAATAAATTCTTTGACTATAAAATTTAAAATATCAACTAATGATTTAATTTTATGTGTTGAAATGAAGAACTAATAATCGAAATCATATCTTTTCACTTATAAATATAAATAATTACATCACTTTATTTATCTTTATTAGTGAAAAGATATGAATTTGATGAAAGTTTTGTCAAAGAAATTAGTGTGATTTATATTAATAAACAAGCTCTGTCGAATTCTTAATGCCCTAAAGCTTAATATTATTTTTATATAATTACCACCTTTTACCCAGTACGCTTTGCTGCGCAAAAATTCTATTCCTTCCTAGATTCAGAAACAATTTCAATTTGAAAGATTTTCGTTGAAATAATTATTCAGATATCAGATTACTAAAATTTGCTTTAATGGAAATGTTTACACCTGACAATGTCTGATTATAACTCTAAATGAAATAGTTTATTAGACAATATAGTCAATAAGGAGACAACTCTTCTTTTTCTTTGTATGATAGGTTGCTTTTTCCTCTTACAATATCAGCCATCCATTTTCTAGAGTAAAGCTGTTCATAATATTTTACAAGTGTTTTTTCGACTATTTTTTTTTAAATTTCGCTGCAATAGTTGTGCAGATAATCGACAAATAATATATACTTCCTCTTCCCCTAATCCTATCGCTCTACATTTTGTCCTGTAAATCTATTACTTGAGAAATTAGGACTAAATTTGATTTTTCTCACTGTAATAGTTCTTTGGAGATTCTTTATTTATAATTGGCTTTGTATGGGATATACCTTTCTCCCTAATTCAATCTATTTTAAATTTTTTTGTAAAACAATTCCTCGAGAAGATGATTGGGATCAAATTTTAAAGTTTTCGCTTTTATAGTCCCTTAGATATTCGACAATTAAAATTGAATTTGTATGGTATCTCACCCCCTGGTCCCATACATCCTATATATTATCAAGTAAAGCAGTTACTTGACAAAGTGAATGGAATGAAGTTTTAAAACTTTCGCCAAAAATAGTTCTTTTAAACCCTTTCTTACTTGGATATTTCACAATCAAAATTGACTTTCAAGGAGTACCTATCCCGTGAAATGTTTACCCAGTCTTTATAAAGTACGTCCGGCAGTAACATATATAACAGTCGGTTTTTCATACATTCTGTTACTCTCATAGTTTTACAGATAGATAATGCAACAAACTTATGATGAGTATCTAAAACGCTTGAATTATTCTGTAGTCTTCTCCTTTTGAGGCAACTAAATATTTACTGGATGTACACAAATAACAGTCTAAGAAACGTTCTTCGGCTTTTGCATAGAGCGAACTAGGCCAGATAAATCAGATGTTTCCCATTATCTACAGACACGATGGGTCCGATTGGGAACACATTTTCAAACCTTTTTAATACTTTACAGCTCTGGACATGTGCTACTTATGCCTTATAGTCTTCAATTTGTGTTCTAAAAATAAGATTTTGAGATTTTTGGACTAAAGAGTCCACATTTACTGGACGTCTTGAAAAGTCTTTACCAAACAATTATAAACACTTAGAGCTTTTCGAAACTATATTTCTGAAAGGAATCTTTATCCTTCCAGAAAAATGTTATTTCTATATAATTTTTTAAGAAGGAATTTAATTTTATATTGAAAAAAAAAACTGTTTTTTGTTTTTAACTAAGTAGAAATATTCGGATATATTAAAAAACTGAAAACAATTTCGTTTAAAACTCGTATAAATGTCAATTTAATTTGCAATTTCTTCGTAAGATTTCTGTTTGATTTCATGCGTTAAATTTTCTTTAATTTTTCTACTAATTAATTGGTGAAGTGGGGGTTATTAAAAAGTAAAGAATATATTAACTAATAAAATTTTATAATAAATTTGAAGCAGGTGTCTCTTCTTTTGTCAAAGTACAAATATTACAAATAGCGCCCATTATTTTGTAATGATGTCAGTAATTAAAGTTTAAAAATTATTGATATACCTGAATTTCAAATAAAAGAGAAAAAGAAAAAAATACTTCCGATAAATATCTTAAATATTCATATGAATGTTTCACTGAATATTTCTACGTAATTAAGACAGTTTGTATTACATTCTCTGTAAATATAAATTTTCTTATTTCTTATATATTTTTAGTTTACGTTTTTCTTTTCAATCGATATAAAAACCTAAAACTCTCAGACTTTTATATACTGATCTCATAAAAAATCAGAGTTAATAGCTTCGGTTTTAGATTTTTATTTTGTTGACCATAAAAACAAAAACATTGTTATATTAAAACCATATGGGTTATTTTATTTTCAATATAGAAACAAAAAAAAAAAACAAACATAAGATACTCCATATAAAAACTTAATGTATCTGTATCTATTCTTATGTATCTTTTTATATGTATTTGTAATCTTAAATATCAAATGTGTCATATTCATTACATTTTTTTTGTTTTGTTTCAAACAAAACTAGAAAATGAAATTACAAGTAAAAATGTTATAATCGGTCAAACCCGACTATATAATACCCCACACCACATTGTTGGCTGTACGAATAATTTTTGAACGACCCATAAGATTATAATGATACTAATAATTATGTGAAATTTTAAGCGTTTCAAAAGAAATTTCTTCTGAGTGCTTATGTTGGAGTTAAAAAATGTTATTGACCGGTCCTCGTATAATTTCGCACATTAGTTTTGGCTTATAATTTTTTAATTTTACTAAGTATTATTACAATACCCACATTTTTGTGTGATTTATGAGCTTCAAAGTGATATTTGGAAGGGTGCTTGTATGGTAATATGAGAAATAATGGACCGATCCCCGTATAATTTGACACATCATTTAAGAATATCATTAGACTTATTTTTACAAATTTGGTTAAAATCGTTTTTAATTTAGGAAGTTTATAGTCCATTCTGGGGGACATTTGTATGGGATCTATATGACTTAGTAAAGTATCTTAGGCTAAAAAATAGTACCTTCCAAATTTCATTCAATTTTACAAGACAGACGGATACGCAGTTAAATTGACTCAGGAAGTGATCCTGAGTATAACGGTATACCTAAAAGTTTTTCTACCCGTTACAAACATCTGCACAAACGTAGAATGACCCAAATACAATAGTGGTGTAGGGTCGATTATCGGTCGATTAACATTTTGCTTTTGATTTTTACTTTGTATTTCATAGAACTTTTTCTTCACATTATAAATGCATTTGTATCTTTAAGATTGACTTTAAAGAAAAAGACAAACAGAAACACAAATCATCTGATTTTTATTTAGTAAAGGTTAGTAATGAAGTTATAGTAAAACAAAACTATTTACTAATCGTCCATATATATTCCAGGTTTGAATCATTCCAGTAGAATTTGTGATGCTGTGTTTTGATGCCTGCAAAGTACTTTAATAAGGGAATTTGGAATAGAAATAAAATATTAAAAATCAATTTATTCAATTGCTGATACAATTACTAATGATAAATCGAGTCACATAAAATTCAATTCTTTCCAGTTTAATTTTCAGAGTTTTATAATTTTCAAGTTCCAATTCTATTCTAATTTTGAAATATAACAAGTCAGAATGATTTACCAATCTTACTTTCATTATGCAAAACAAAGGTAAAAAAATGGTATTGGTCCTCATTTTCAATGGAAGAAATCCATATTTAAGCCTACGCCGGGAGATTTATAACTGAATATGGTCTGATAACTGTAAAATGGATACTTACTTAAAAACAATTTAAACAATAATTGTACAAAATTTCAATATGATTTGTTCTAATTTTATAATCTTATAAGCTTAAACCCTTTTCCATAAAGGGTCCTTAAATGGTAGCTATAGCAAAATATTTTCTTAAGTTAAACACTATCTCGTTTTCCTTTATGTATTTCGCAGATGTGCCATTAATTAATTTTTATGATTCTTTTAAAATTTAAAATTTTTAACCCATAATTAATATACTATTTGTTGATATGCCCTTTATTTAATTTGACTTAATGAAGGATATATGGCTTAAAAACAGAGTAAGGAAATTGAAGTCGAGTCTTCTAAAAAAAATATTTTTGCTGCATAATGGATGACGAAACGTATGTTCTATGCAGATTTTCGCAACTTCCTGGTCAAAAGTGTTATGTTGCTAAAGCTCATATTAAAAGAGTATAGAAAAGCACAAAAAGGTGTCCAATAGTATGGTAGATTCTAAACAGAAGGGAGTAAAGTGACAGATAATACAATAAAAACAATAAAAACTTGTGGTATGAACTATAAAAATATATATTTTTTGTAAATTCTTTTAATTATTTCAGTGAAATAGAAAAAATATATGAAACTCTAAGTTTTGTTTTTATAAACATATTTGTTTGTTAAGAATTTTTCGGTATCACTACTTATTTATTTTTAATTTTTAATGAGATATCACCAACAGTTTAAAATCGAATAGAATCGATTGTTGTGAATTCACTGTGTGATAGTTTTGGTTATTTGAATATCTAAAAGATAAGAAATTGATCATATTGATTCTGATTCCTCGTCACTCGTTGGATTATTTAGTAGAAATGTTTGTCCATACATTCATACATACATACATACATACATACATACATACATACATACATACATACATACATAAATAACATGATTATTTAGTGTGAATATAAAATATTCCAAATACTCTCGTTACACACATTCCTCCAAAAACAAATAAACAAAAATATATACTGTTTTAAGTTTTTAATAACAAGATCTCATTTATATATATTTTGTCTTTCTTAGATTTAAGAATCTTGTTGGTTGTTGATTGTGACAAACTTAAACAACGTTCTTTAAGTGTCATTTTATTAAAACACCGTGTTAAACAGTGTGTTTGCCATTTTTAGTCGTGTTCTTTAAGTTTTTGTTCACTTTTATTTCAGTTTCCAACAACAAACAACATGCGTGCCAATTTTATTGTCACTTTAATAATGACAAGTCCAAAAACGTTATAGGGGAATAAAAAAATATAAAATCTTTAAAATCTTAAATACATTTCTAAAGGGCTTAAGATCAAATAATATTCATGTAAAATAAAAATGCTAACAAGTCACAAGGAATACGACCACATTTAATATAAAATTATATGACTTTTTAATTGTGTTAAAATTTGTAAATAAAAGTCATTTAATTTCTGTTAAGGAATTTTTAATCAGATTTTCTAGAATGAGTTTTTTTAAAGTATTTTATAAGATATAGACATTTTGTAAGTAAATATTTATATAAGAACTTCATAACAACATATTAAAAAAGCGGAAATCTGTGACTTTTTCTGACATTACGAAGATCGAATTCTTTGCATTAAAATGCAACTTTCGTTCTATTCTAATAAAAATATGTTGAAGAACATTCAAATAAATTTTTGAGACTTTATATAACAGACTAAAATTGTGTCGTAATAGGCTTTCTTCATCGCTAGGCATAAGGTAAAAGTTGGTTCGAAATTGGATTGGTGGGGCCTGTAAGCACTATGTGCAAGAAAGTCCCGAAAAGATTTCAAATTTACGTAAATCTGCCAAACGCTCATCTATCACAAATTGTGGAAGGGACAGTAAAAAATATTATTTTAAATCGATTTATTTCATCTTTCAGGAAATTTACCAGTTCTACATATAATTTTCTCATAAAATCAAGAAAAGATCAATATAATTCTATACCTCTATTTAAAACAGACATGACTGACATATATCAATTGTCAGTCATGTCTGAGAATTTTAAAAAGTTTTTACCTGCAGATTACCAGCTACTTAATGATCTTATAAGGCAAATATAAGATCTATTATCTTACAGTTAACATCTGATTTAAATCTCTTAATTTCATAAATTAATTACTTTATTATTAAAACCTGAATTTCTATAATAATATATCACATTTTCAACTCAGTTTAAAAAAACCCTAATTTACTTTTTTTCAAAAATATTAATAAAAGTGATTATCTTAAGTAACCTTATTAAAATAGATTTTAAATTTAATGAGATATAAAATGTGTTGCCTTTTTTATTAAAATTTGCAATAAAACATTTTTTATCCAAAATTTTACGAAGAAAATACGATTAAACTTAAGTTTCGCCTTTTATACCCTCCACCAGCACAAATGTTGAAGAGCGTATATTAAATTTGCCATTTCGTGTGTAACGCTAAGAAGGAATCTTCTTAGCTATGTCCATTTGTCTCTATAGTTATGTCCATTTGTCTCTATAGTATATTAAAAACTATAGATCAATATCTGATGCATATTGAGCTTTATGTCCTTTATTGCCATTCCAAAAATGATCAAAATCGGTTCTGAAGAAAAACAGTTATAGCTGAAAATATAAGTTATTTTATGACTCATTAAGGGATCTTTGCTATATTTCAGAAAATCATATATACGTTTTTGAGTCTATATGTGAGTGCGCATGACGTATTTACTTTATATACTTTTGTGGTTTTGAAGATTCAGCAAAGCCCAATATAAAATTCTTACTTGCTTTATATTCAGGGGTCGAGGAAGTATGGGGAAAAACTTTCTCTTACCTAATCCACCCATGACCATTTAAACAAAATAATTTTCATATAAAGATTAAATTTTGAGACATACAATATATCAGATTTCGATAATTAAAAATTGTTTTATATAACTTTTTCCAGCAAACGAGGTATTAATAAATTTTGAAAATATTTGAAAACTCTCGCTGAAATTGTTTTATGGAAATTCCATTTCTCATACTCACCATCCAGATAATCAATTATTTTAATTCCATAAGAAATCAACTATTAGCATTTGTTTTGTGTTTGTACTCTATCTGCCCAACAACAATTCCATTCATTCATTGGGTTGTACCCTCAATCCAATCTCACATGTTTTCCAATAAATTAGTTTCATATGAAATTAATTATGCTAAAATTTTAAGACATTAGTTGTACTAAGGAGTGAAATCTAAAAATGTTTAACACACATATATGTTAATAGAAACGAAACCACCTAATTTAAATTTTTTTTATTTGATTGAAATTATTATTACAGGATGCATTAGCTCCGGGCAGTTCAGAGGATTTCGTACAAATATCACATTATTATTGAATCACTCAATAACTTGTTTACCATAATGACAGGACTCCAGGTCTGGGAAAAAATAAGTGTTAATTTGATGAAGTCTTATTAATCGAAGCAAACTTTTTTGTTAAGTTACGGCTTCTTGCCGTAACTGAATATTCCTTGTCATACCAAGAAATTTTTGGGACTTTTAACTGCTTTTGATTCATAATTCTTTCTTCAACATTCCGTCAAGCATCAGTATACGTATTATCATCAATTATGCAGCAAGAATATTTTTTAAAAGACTTGACTTCAATATCCGTGCTCTGTTTTTGTAAGAAAAGTAAGAGATGATTAAGTTTAAATTAATTGGGTTCTTATTATTTATTTATCGCCCCTGCGATTAGCAAAATATTAAATTTATCTTCATTTCTAATATTTTAAATTTTTCCTGAATGTTTTGATTAGAATATACATTTGATCAAATAAATCGCAGACATAAGTCGTGTAATTTATTCTCGCTTTATTTGAGATGTAGAGCCTTATTGTCTATTTTAACCAGAAAGGAACTAATGACAATTTGTCAAATCGTTTGTGTCAATTATGTCATAGAATTCTGTGAAAACGATAAATTTAATATTTCTATTATTTATACAGTCACATACTTAAAATAGAAATAACAATTTATTTTGGTGTTGATCTAATGAATTGTTGTCTATTTAAATGACATAAAGTCATTATTTAAATTAAAATAAAAAAACTAACTTAACAATAGAATAAAACAAAAAACTTTTGAAAACTTTGTTTGCAAAATGTTATGATTAAATAGATTTTATTATTAATATGTAATAATGGATGCGGATGTGTTCGCATTTAAAAACTTAAAAATAATTTATATAACAGTTATAATCTGAATACAATAATCTGCAGTTAAATTTGTGATCTTCATTTTAAATTTAATAAATCTATAACAGAAATTGTATCCGTACCACAAAAGATGATTTGAGAATTAGGAGTTTATGTCCAATTCAATCGATGTCTATCTGTCCAGGGGTAATGAAGTAATTTTTAAGTTTAGCATATGTGACTATTTTGGACTAAAGTCGATCTTTTTTTAATTTTATAATGATCGGTTCAATATTTTTGTTAGCTTCCATACAAATTTTCTCACGAAATAAACTTTTAAGCTCATAAGAAGCCTTAAATGTACAAAATCATCAATAACACTCTGCTAGGCAACCCAAAGTCAAATACGTAGATAGCTTCTGCTATCATGAAAGTATAATAACTACCAAAGGTAGTGCAGTTGCAGATGTGAATAACAGTCTCAATGAAATAAAAGCGGCATTTGGATGAGTACAATTTATATAGAATAAAAAAAATATCCTGAGAAATGAATAACAGAATATTAAACGCAAATGTAAAATCAACACTGTTGAACGAAAGTGATACCTGGTTAGTATCGAACACCAACACGCAAAAACTGGAGATTTTATCAATAAGTGCTTCAGATATGTCGAATATCAACAACATAGAACTCTGGAACATTACCAACAATAAGCCCATAATACAAATAAGACGTAAAAATAGATATGGCCATACTATCAACAAAACACAGAAAGTATCATCAGAATGGAGCCCTAGTGGAGCCCTCAGGGTTCAAGAAACCATGGCCGGTCATTTTTTGACGTTTAATACATCTTCAGATCTAGGACAACGCAATTTTCGATGGAAACTGCAGTATAAAATGGATAATTTGGTTTCAAATTCACCTTTCGACTCAGTTCCTACTCTAAAAAAACATTAATGTTGTCAGCGCTGGTTAGTCAGAAGGACAATATATATTGATTTATCTTTGTGCTAATAATTAATATACTTAATTCCTCTCAAAGTTTAATGGTGCCGTCATTTTAAGCATCCTGTGATTTCGTTGGATTAGATATTAAGCATTATTGAATGTTTATAGCTTTTAAACCTACAATGGCTGCAACTTGGAAAAAACCTAAAAATTAGGAAGTGTTTCCAAATTCTTTCTTAAGGATCAAATTTTCCATCAAGAGTCAAATTTTTCTGATAAATTGAAGACAATCTGCGAATTTCCTATTTTTTCTTTTAATTGTTTTTGACCACGATGAGAGAGTTTTTTCGGCAAATGTAATAAAAAAATTTTAAAATTAATTTTTTGTAAATCAAGTTAACAGTAATCTTATACTTGTAATTCTATTTTCGAATTATTCGACATTCCGATTTTTTCAGGCATTTAACCGGAAGGCACTTTGAGCTTCATTTTTATACATGAGAATATATAGAACTTTTCATTGCGTGTGTTACAAGAGCACAGTACTGTATGAATTCTTACACACCATATTCTGAATCGATTTTCAGACATTTAAAATAATGAAAAAATAAAAATAATGATAAATAAGATCTTTTATTCTGCAATATACATTTTTTACGGTAAAATGATATAGATATAGATATAGATATAGATATAGATATAGATATAGATATAGATATAGATATATTTATTTATAGATATAGATATAGATATTTATAGATATAGATATTTTTAGATATAGATATAGATATAGATACAGATACAGATATAGATATATATAAATATAGATAAAGATATAGATGTAGATATAGATAATTAAGACATATTCATAAATTAAATAAAGAGTTTCTGTACAGAAAAAAAATAATCAATTTAAATAAATCCATGGGATCTAAACTCATTATTTTAAATATCATACCGAAAATATCGGATTTTTGAATACACCAGATACTTGTTCATACCCGATGTGCCCAATATAATTCAACGATTACAAAACTTTAAATCAAAAACTATTTTTACAAAATGGAAACAAATTTATGACAATTTTTCCCGACTTGTTGACCTCCCAAGTCGCCATGGTTTTGGAAATCAGTGTTATTATTTACGAAAAAAACTAATAAACAATTCTGTCTGACATGATCATTAGCATTTTTATAAACTACACTTTATTTATTTTCTTTCATTATATGTCCGTCTGTACGTCCACTTCCTCCAACAGAATAATAAACTAAAATAAAAACTTAATGTCTCTAATTTAGTTTTAGTCTATAAAGAGTTGATTAGATTTTCTTAAATTTAAATTTGTTTTGAACATTAAAACCACCAACATCGAAACTTGTCATAAAATTTCATTTAAACGTTATAAGATAAGAGAAGTGAATTTCAATTTCCATTATTGGTTTATTCACTCCTTTCAAAAGTCGTACAAAAAACTAAACTAAAATAAAACTAAATAAAGAAGATCAACTAATCTTTTGTATTTAAAATGGAGCACTTTTTGACAACTTTTAAACTGATGACCCATCAACACATTAAGATTGTTGTTGTTATTGTCATCAATGATGTTTCTCTTACGTTTCTTACCTGTGAAAGAAATTGTTAACACATGAATTTATTTATAATACGAGTACCAGCATTTTTTCCTTAATATTTTGACTGGTAAATCTAAAACTCTTTTTCTAATTGGAATGTGTAAACTAAACGTTTTACACATTTAACATTTAAAATAAAACTACATTTCTTTTTTGAGATAATTTTAAATTTGTATTATTATTATTATTATTATTATTATTATTTTGTATTATATTTGTAAGTTTTTATATAATAAATTATAAATTTCATTAGTTTTGAACAATATTTTAATAGAAATATTTAGATATCTGTCCATTAGGTGAAGTAATTTGTTTAAATAATATTTCTGATATTTCAATATTTTTGAAGAACACTGAAGACTTTAATTGGTAGATTCAAATTTATTAATTTCAATATTTTTGATATATTTTCGGGATTCATAAATCTGATTAATAACTAGAATAATTTAATGCTTTCAATGTTCTTTCAATTCTTTTCATCTGTTAAAATTCGATCTTTAAGGTTTTAAAGCTTGAGAACATATTTAAAAGGATCTAGATTCGTTATATCTGTAATGATTTTAAAAATTTGCATATCTGTGACATAGTGTTAGGACTGAAATCAACCAATAAACTTACAGTGATTGATAAACTTTTGTGATTGAAATTATTATTTAAGTTTGACCAGTTATAACTACAATACCAAAGTATATGAAAGATTTATGTGCATCAAAATAATATTTGTAAGGAAGCTTGTATAGGACCTATGAGAAACAATGGATAGATCCTCGCATAATTTAGTACATCGTTTTAGAATATCATAAGACTTACTTTTGCCACATTTCGTTCAAATCGATTTAACTTTTGGACTTAGTATTGTATGGGAGGATCCTGAAATATTGGCCAAGTTGAATATACGTGGACCAAATAAATAACATATACCAAATTTTATCGAGAGTGTTTCCAACGTTTACATGAACAGCCAGAAGGACAGACTGACCCACGGACATCGTTAAATCGACTCAGAGTCGAACGGTATACTTAAATGTGCGTGTAAAACCATTTTTTTATGTATGATACAAACATCAACACAAACGCATAATACCCCAACAGCCTATGGTGGTGTAGGGTATAACAAGTAAGAATGCTATATTCGGCTGTACCGAATCTTATATACCCTCCACCACTTTCAATATACGAATTGGGATTATACGTAACTAATAAGCAAATATGGCCGTTCATTGTCAAACTAGATTCTTGTATTAAAGACATTTTCCTGCAATGGACTCTAATAAAAACTATATCAAAATATGTTCGTCAAATTATTAACACATATTTAAAATAGTTAAAGCAATAATTGCGCCAAATTTCATTAGAATTATTTCTGTTAAAAAGTCTTACAGGTTTTAATTTTTTCCCAAGAGGGAGATTAATATGGCAGCTGTGGTACAATCTGGAATGATATTCGCACGATATTACAACATGTTCAAGACAGTTAGAAAAATAATCATGATATTTTAACTCGTACTATTAACGGCCCCAGCACAATCGAGTTTCTTTGAGTTTATGATTGTATCAAAATTTTGGTGTGTATCAATATTTTGCATATTTCAGCTTATAATTTTGTTCTATTGATCCGATTTTGATGACTTTTGATATGATGATGAAGTATATATAAATCTATATTATGATTAAATACCAGTTACATTTTGTTTTGTTTGAGCTTTGAGATAATTACTTCTTGGCGTTACACACGGAATGGCTTTTGGATAAATTTTTTTGTGCTCGTCAATTCTCTTTTAACTGGTCTTAGTTCCACGCAGTTTGGAGGATTTGTCTCTCTTGTTAATTATTTACCATAGTGACAGAATTTCAAATCATACCAAAAATTAGCGGACACATTAGTCTAATGATTGGAGGTAGGCTTTTTGTAAACATTCCTTAACATAAATTTCGGTATTTATAGAGCCCGCTATTGCACCGACCGATATCAATTGGGTTAATGATTGAATTAAATAAAACACAAAATTTTATTCTTGTACAGTTTTAAGAGTTTCAATTGTGAAACATTTATTTATTCTTTATTGTAAATTTTTCATTCAAGACTTTTATTTTCAATTTTTTTTATTTTATTCAATATTTAAAATATACAAGGAATTCAAAGAAAAATATAATTAAAACATAAATTAACATTTATAAAGATGAAAGTACGAGTAAAAAGTATTTTATTTTTTATGTAGAATATTTTAGAGATAGAAATTTTTATTTAGTTTTAATACTAATTTATAATTAAAATATTAATATATTATTTTTAATAATAAATATAATTAAATATATAAATTTGTTTGCAGATTTAGCATAATTTCGAAAAAAAAGGAAAATAATATTTTTTATATCCTCCACCTTTGTCATTTCGTATGTAACGGTAAAAAGGAATTATCTCAGAGCCAAAATGTATACATATTCTTGCTTCAAAGCAAATCTGAGTCGATATAGCTGTGTCCATTTGTCTGTTGGTTAGCGCTTTATGAAATTTGGCCAGAAAAATCAGCAAAATCGGTACAATATATCATTCAATTAGAAATTGACAAATTAGAATAAGTTTTTGGCGGGATATAAAGTTATATGTACCACGTTACCATTCAAAAACTTATCAAAATCGGTTCAGTAGAAAAAATTTTATGACTCATTAAGTATTCCTGTGTCATATATTATATATATGTATGTGCGAAACATAACAAATTTACTTCACACGCACATATGGTGGAGGGTAATGAAGATTCGGCATAGCCGAATATAATATTCTTTCCTGTATTAATTTAACATTAAGTTTTACTTAAATGTAGAATTTTTTAGATTAAGAAACAAAAATAATTAACAAAAATTTTAATTCCAGTCTTACTAATGAAATAAATTATATATTAATATTTTTTTTTTAGTTTTAAACTTTAGAATACATATGTATGTTTGTGTGTAAGTGTATATGTAAAGGGAAAATAAGTTTAAATTCTTTAATTTAAATAAATTTTATTTAAATTTATGTAAATTTATTATGTAAAATATTTGTTAAGCTTTTCAAGTCTTTTTATCTTATTTGTTTGTTTTTTTTTTAATATTTAATATTTGTATAACTTTTTATTTTAAATAATTTCACATTTAATGTTATTTAATTTATTTAATTATTAAATACAAGAAATATAATTGAAAAAAAAAACAGCAAAAATATGCATTTTTAGATTTAATAATATTTTTTTCAAAATTCTTTTTTAAATATTCAACATTAATCTGAAGGAAAACAAGTAAAAGTTATAGTTGGTCAAGCCCGACTATGTTATACCCTACTCCACATTGTTTGTTATAAATGGTAGTTAGGAAAAATTTATGAACGACCCCCTTCGTAATTTATTTTCTGATTTATTTTTAAATGTCACAACAATTTGCTGCATTTATTGTTAAAGTAAAATTTATGTGAAATTTATGCGTTTGAAAATTAATTTTTTGTGAGGGTTGAATGGGACTTATATTTATTTTAAGTTGACCAATTATTATTACAATTCCAGTGTATATGTAAGATTTATGCCCTTTAAAGTGATATATGGAAGGGACCTATGAAAAGGGATTTATAGATTGGCCCTCTCTTAATTTGGCACATCGTTTTTGAATATCATTAGTCTAATTTCTGTGAAATTTGGTTAATCGCTTTATATTAAGGACTTTAATGAGCTCATTCCTGGACATTTGTATGGGAGGTACCTGATATATTATAACGAACACGGTAGATTTCAAACGCCTTCAGCATTGGGCATAAATAATGATATATACTAAATTTCATCAAGATAGACGGACGAAGGGACAAAGTTAAATCGGCTCAGTAGGTGATACATAAAGATGTTTGTGACGCCATTTTTCGGTATGTTACAAACATCAGCACAACGCTTAATGTAGGGTATAAAAATTATTATCAAATTATAAAATAGATAAGTTTATGAAAACCAAATTGATTAATAATGTGTTCAATTATGTAATATTTCGTTAAATAAAAAACTAATTTGAACAACATTGATCAATGTAATGAAATATATTTTTTGGAATATTTTAATTAACTTGATTAATGTTGAATATATTTTCTATAAATGTAATTTTAAATAGTTTGGTATATTAATTGTCACATTTAATTTAAATCTTTTTATTATTTATTTTATTTTAATTTATTTATTTTTTCATATATAATTACAACAATTAAACATTTATTAAATAACGCTATCTACAATTAAATATTTTGTTATATAAATATATTTTTTAATAATTATTTTTCTAATATTTTTTCAAAATACTCTTTTTGAAGCTTCATAATTAGAAAACAAAAGTTATAAATTTACAAATAAATTTGCTATAATTTTTATTTAATTATAAACCGCAATTGTGTACATAAAATTGTTAATAATTTTTAATTTATTTTGTTTTAATTAATAAGAATAGATTTTTAATCAATATTTTCTCACTCTAACTAATTGTAAAGTTGGCTTTTATAATTTAATAAAATTTTGAAAAACAAAAATCGTTAATTTAAATACAGTCAAGAGCATAATGATAGTTGAGTTTCAAGTTAATTATACACAATATAAATTTCGTTGAATTATGTTTTATTTAAAATGACAATAAATTTGTTTATAATTATGATTAAAATATTTTTTACTAATTATTTGCTCTCAACTGTTGTTTAACATATTTCCCTTTTTAAATTTTTGGAAGAGAAGTTACACCCACTATATTATTTATAATATATAATATTTTTTTATTTTTTCTCTATTTTAGTTATTCGTTAATTTGTTTTTAATATTTTTCACAAAATACTTGTATATTTTCTGTCATAAGTTTTGGCTTGTTGCGTTTTAAAGGCCAATGGAACCTGTGTTTTATTATTTATTTATTTATTTATTTATTTATTTATTTATTTATTTATTTTTTTAATTTTTTACAGTTAATAAATCAAAAATAATTTGTTTTACAATTAAGCTAAAAAACTGATAAGTAGAAAGAGAATATATTACAAATATTAATTACTTTTTTTAATGTAAATCATTTAATATAGAAGAACAAGAACAAGAACGACTGCAAACTGCCATTTAATCTTTTAGAAGTGAAGAAAAATTTAACTCCTGTAAGATCAGTTTATCACTGGTCATATTCAGGAGATGTGAAACGAACCAATTTCATTGCATACGAATACATTATTATTCTCAGCTTTTAAACTTGATGTAAACTTTTTTATCAAAAAGCTGATTAAATATGATCAAACTTCTAATAAAATAAGTTTTTCTTTGATAAAAATTTTATAATTTTATCGTTCAGATTATAGCGCTAAATAATTATAGAATTATGTATGTAAATATTTAGAATTTTGTTTCCATGGATGTTTGGTGATTAAGATTTGAGAGATAATCTGTATCAGAATTTTGACGATATATAAAAATATTTCCTTCACTTACCCTAAAAACGAAATTTCCTTTATTTATCATTTCCGGGTTTTCAACAATATTTATAATTAAATTAAAATTTTGCATACAGTTGAAAAAATACATGGTTTATTCAGCTTTAACAAACTGAGTCCTATTCCTCTTCTCGAAAAGTTTTATGGCCTCTATTAAAGGTATGGAAAGTTAATTAAATTAGGAATCTTGCCAAGTCCAAAGTGGCTACAAAAGTGCCCAGTGTTAAATATGTTCGAGATTTCATTTGGTTAGAAATATAACATGCGACTTAAGTAAATCTTGCCTTGGAGATATGCACGATATAACCTTTTTCGTTAACTGTGCTGGTGTAGATTATTAAAATTAAGTTCATGATAAAATACAAGATATGTAATCGTTGGAAAGTTTTACATGTAAGATCGTTTTTAATAGTTTCTCACTACATAAACTAGTCTTGCCCAATAGTATATATAGTATTGATGCAACATTTGAAATATACTTTTTATTTCAGAAGAATTGAATATGACTAATTTGGTTAACAAAGATTATGAAATACATTCGGCCAAAACGAACGAGCGGATACTTTAAATATATTACCTACGGTGAAACCGTTCGCTAATACCTTATTACAATAAATAAGTTAATAATTGTGAACATTTTACTACATTAACTAAAAAGTATATCCTACATTGTGACGCTGGCATGAAATTTATGGTCCAAAACTTGTTTAATTTGATTCTTTAATTTATGTTAAATTTATGATTTATGCCGTTTGAGGTAACTTTCTGAAGTGATGTTTTATGAACCGGTCCTCGTTTAATTTGCTACAATATTTTCAGTAGCGGGTCCGTATAGGAATTATGGTCGTTAATAAACTGAAACTTTTAAAGTTTGACATGGAGATTTGAACACATAATAATTTTTTTGTGCCAAATTAAAAGTAGAAGTAGAAACTACCTGAAATTTTGGGTCGATTGTACTAAATAACTTTAAAATTGTTTACAACGTTACAAGCAGCCAGCAAGATGGAAGGACGCATCTTTCGACTTATCATTTAGTTTAGTGTATAAAGAGTCTTAGTCGTTGATACTTTAAATATTTTTTTTTAACGAAGAAAAAAAATTTCTGGAAATTTATATTTTTTATTAATAATTATAAATTATAATGTTTTCATTACAAATTCGTTAATATGCGTTTATTAATTGAATTTTTTAAGAACATGCGTCATTTCGTGTATCTACAATTCCATGATTGTGGAATGTATAATTGCTCAAGATCTGTTTACCAATTTTCATCTCATGTGAAGAATTTTCCAAAAGCATTCACGATATTTTAAATCAAGCAAATTTTCTTTTGATTGCAAACGATTTGATACGGTTTTTAGAAGTTGAGTAATAACGATGATAGAGAATATATCATTATTTAAATGGACGGCAGAAAAGGAAAAATTCCAAAAATTTAGGAGAATCATAAGAATTTAAAAAGTTATAATTTCGTTGTCTTACTATTTTTCTATTTAATTTAAATTATTTTTAATAGTGTATTAATTTAAATTAAATTAGAAACTAAAAATTTTAATTTTGCATCATTTATTTACATTTTATTTTTTTATTTATTTTCAATTCATAATTTTTGAAAGAGTTTTTATTGTATATACAGTTTGTCAAATATATTTTGTCATCATAAATAATATAAAAAATTTCAAATTCATTAATGAATTCCCATTAAAACCCCTTTAATTATCCATCTTTCACTTTTCATTACTTTACAGGTTGGCAACTATAAGACGCCAAAATATTCAAAATAGACGGACATTTTACAACAATAATAAAAGCAGAAATTTACTCATTCTGAAAAGTGTCAAATGTGAAAAAATGTGGAATTTGAAAAGTTTACAATGTGAAAAATGTGGAATTTCTCTGCATCTAATAGTCGTCAACAGGTTTAGCAATAAAATGTGTTCAGGAACAAGTGGATAATTTAAGGCCTTCAGGTTGGAAGTCATTATTGAATTTAAAATTATTTATATTTTTTGTGATATATATTTGATATAAATATATATTTGACAAACTGTATTTATTTTAAGATCAGTTATATAAAGAAAGAAAAAAATAGCAATCAATTTGAAATTTATATTTGATTCAAAAATGAAAATTAAAAAAGATTATGATTTTCAATAAACCCAAAAAATATCTGGAAAATGTTTAAAATATATTTCGAATAAAATCTTGATGGTAAAAATTAAAGTTAAAAACTGAAGAAATAAAACACCAAAAATGTTTAATTTTTTAATCAATTGTTATATATTTTTGTTGTTGTTGATTTTTGTTTTATAAAGAAATAATAAAAAATAATAAAAATAAATTATAAAAAGTATAAAAAAATAAAACAGTTTTTTGTTTGTCTTAAAACAATAAAAAATTAACAAAATATTTGTGTTAAAAAAAAAAGTAAAGAAAATTAAAAAAATGATTTTATCATTTTTGAAAAATTAAAATAAAACAAATTTTAAATAAACATAATGGAAGGAAATTCAAAATTTATAATTTATAATAATTAACAATATTTTTTTTTAAGATTTATTTGTTGTAATAGATTTTTGAGCTTTTAGAAGCTTTTTTTTAATTATTATTTTTTAAATATTTTATAAAAAGTTTATGTTTTTTGATCAAACTGATATGCTAAATATAACAATTTTTATTTTAATTAATTTTTTTATTTTTAAGCTTAAATTGTGTAAGAGTAAAATTTATAATTAAGGGTTAATTTGTTTTTTTATTTTAATTTTAAAGGTTGGTTTGTTTGTTTTGCTTAAAATTTTTATTAAAAAAATAAAAAAAAACTTAAAAATAATTGGGCTAAAAACATATAAAAAATAAGAAATTTCTTAAATTTAATAATTAAATATTAATAGTTAGATGTTATAATATTAATTATGGTTATTTTTAAAATTAATTAATTAAAATAATAATTGGCTAAAATTATATTTGTTGTTTTTTTTTGTTTTTTTTTTTTTGGGAAAAAACAAAAATTACTTTTAATTATTATTTATAAACAAAAAATAATATTACTTTCACAAATAAAGGAAGAATTATTAATATTTTATTACACATGAGATCACAGTATTAGAGATATAAGTATTTTCTTTTACTTTCTTAATTTTTAAGATTAAATTAATTAATAAATTAGTTAATAATTATTTCTTTTTTTAAAAATTAAGCATTTTCTTTTTGTTTGTAATTTAAGTTTGTTATTGATTTATTAATAATTTTAGTAAAGTTAGTTTTAGTGTTTTATTTTATAAGTGTTTTGTAGTAAAATTGTTTTAAACAATTTAATTAAATATTTACAATTATTATTATTATATTTTTTACTTTTAGTTATTTTTTTTAATAATTAATTTTTTATCTAAATGTCTTAAATTTGTTTTGTTTAATTATTGTTTTCCTGTTTTTAAAAATTTCAGCAAATTTTTTATGTGTTTTCAATATTTTATAAATTTTAGTTTACAACCTATTTTTAATAAATTTTATTTTATATTGTTTTTTGATTAAATATATATTTTTTTAATAATTTTTTTAAAATTATTTTAATTTTATTTGTGCTTTTTGAAGTTTTAAACATCATCATTAAAATCCTATAGAATGTTTGTGTCTACCGAAAAATTTGTATTTTGTTGGCTTTTTTCTTGTTTTATTTTCAGAAAAAAATTTAATTAGTTTTTTTTAATAATTATTGGCACATAAATACAGCTCTGTGTTTTGGTTTAGGTTGTTTTCTTATATATTTGATTTAAAAGAGTTTTTAAAAGATTAAACATTAAGAGAAGCTCTCTGCATTTTATTCAGCTATTTGCGATTATAACTGTTATATAATTCTTTCAATTATAACAATTTTATTTTGCAGTTTCGGAACTGTTTCTTTTACTGTAGATCATTTAATATGTCAATTACGGTTAATAAAATTAAAATAAATTTTAAAATTCATAACAATTTCGTACTATACTGATTGATTTAAACCGTTGCACAGTGGTTCAAATATTAATTACTTCGACCAAAAATTATTTGTTGATATTGAGATCACTAAATAATTATATCAAAATTTTGCCAAAAATTTAAGTTTAAAGAGAGAAACCTTTTGAAGATCTCTTAAACATCTTTATAATTTGAATAAATATTCTTTTTGAACTTCTACATTATTTAAACTTTAACCTTAAAAATGCATACATTATATTTTAGCCAATTAACAACGATTTTGAGCCACTGTGCCTTAGTTAAGTACTTTACTTATGAGAAACAAGTGTAGGAATCTCTCGATTTGTTATTGTTGTAGTTAAAATGACAATATGTTATTTTTGCTTTTTTTGTTTTTGATTTTTGACAACTAAATCTTGCAAATTAATTTATATATTTTTATTTTGCATAAACTTGTTATAATTTATATGGTATAGTAAAAATATATATATAAAAAAAAACAATAACAAAAATGAATGGCGTCCAGCTTCTACAACAATAACACATTTAACTTAAAAATCTTTTCTCTATCTTTCTTTTCTCTTTTACGTTTTTTTAATTTATTTAAAAAAGCCCGTTATGGTCATTTAGCAGAAATGGGAGGAGTTTTCCTATAAAACGCCCCTTTTTTGTTAAGTCAATTAATGAAATTTAAATAAATTAAACATTTAAACAATCATTGCTAATTATCTGCTCTCATCGAAATTCTCTTAATTTTAGCTCCAGAAAAAAATCTTTTAAATTTCTTTAAATGTAGTTGTTGTTTTTACGAAATTTTCCATAAACTATTTAAATTTGTTTTTGTTGTGTTTTACTAATTTGTTTAATAAATAATTCTATTAATAAAAATTGTATTTTATTGTCTTTTATCTTTAAGTGTTTTGTTTTTGTAGATTAACTTTCTTACACTCTCCTTTTTCTCTTTCTCTCTTTCTCTCTCTCTCTCTCTATAACTTTTTTTATTCGGTAAGGAACAATATGACCATATCTTGATTATTACTATTATTATTACCATCGCTGTGTCCACCTCTAACTAAAGTTATTTGATTATCCTTGATGGTATATGTAGTATTATTGGCATTCTCAATGGGCCTCTCTAGCAGTTCGCTAACAAAAAATTCACAATTTTGTTCCACTTCCTCCTCTTCTTCTTCGCTAATGTGATTATTATCTTGTTCACCTTCCAAATCCATTTTGAAACTAGAATTTCCTCTAGGTGGAGTAGTATTTGTAGCTTTATCATTATCCTCGTCATTACTAAGTAATAAATCAGGCTCGAAAATAAATTGTTTACGGTTGCCTCTTTTAAGCGATAATTCTGCAGTGGGCATAGTGTCGAGGGGTGTAGTGGGTGAGAGCGGTGAATGCCAGACGGTGTTAGTTAGATCTGGCTGCAGCAGTGGGGGTAGTCTTTTTATTCTATAGGATTCTAGCAATGATGATTTCTTCTCGACCTACAAACTAGTAGCACTTGATGTTACTATGGAAATATCGGAGGAATGAAGCATATGGGCATGATGACCATGGACATGTTGCTGTTGTTGGTGATGTTGTTGTTGTTGTTGTTGAGCTGCCGTTTGTTGTAGCTGCATTTGTTGTTGCTGCTGTTGTTGTTGCTGCTGTTGTTGCTGTTGCTGACTCAATTTTTCTTTTTTCACTCTTTGCTTAAGATGCACCTTGGCATGTCTTTTCTTTTCATCGGACCGTGCAAATTTACGACCACATATGTCACAGGAGAAGGGTTTCTCTCCAGTATGAGTACGTATGTGTGTGGTCAAATGATCGGAACGACTAAAGGAACGCATACAAATGCGACATTGGAATGGTTTTTGACCGGTATGAATGCGTATATGGCGGGTGAGTTCATCTGAGCGTGAGAAACGTCTATCACAATTCTCCACCGGACAGGCATATGGCCTCTCGTGTACGGGTGTCTTGCTGGGACGGTTGGGATATTTGCGCGGCTTAACCGGGACTAGTTTCAAGGGCATGGCACTTTGTTGATATACTTGAGATAAAATCTCATGACCCTTGCTGGTGGAGGGAGAATATTCAGCTAGTTGGACAACCGAATAACCTGACTGAGATCCTGATGCCGAAGCGGAGGGAGTCGTTTGCATATGATGTGTTGGCGTGTGTGTGGGCTCGACATAAGTTTCCTGCTTGGGTATAATTCCACCACCTAGAGCTGTGCTAGATGAAGCGGATGAGGGACCAGGCAAGACTAATGTGGCTGTCTGTTGGCTACCACCCGTATATTCAGCTGGAGAATCTAGCCACTGGTACTTGGGAGTGGATACACCCATTTGCTGGCGATACTGTTGTAGATCGTGAGAATTTTGAGCTTGTTGCATATCCGCTAAAGTTGTGAATGTACTGGCACTACCATAACTGGGTGGAGCAGCTTGCTTAAGTAATATAGGTGAACAGTCCATTTGCAGACCCAATAATTCCACATGGCGTGAGTCTTCATAGGCGGATGCAGCAGCATGCATATGATGAGTCGATGAGGGTGAAGGTGTAGAGGCGGGAATGGTTGTTTGATGCTGTGTAG
The DNA here is from genome assembly GCA_004302925.2 of Cochliomyia hominivorax. Lineage (NCBI taxonomy): Eukaryota > Metazoa > Arthropoda > Insecta > Diptera > Calliphoridae > Cochliomyia > Cochliomyia hominivorax. The sequence continues at coordinate 45,303,093 of PYHX02000467.1, read as the reverse complement.
CATAATGAGCCTGAGTGGCTACAGCATTCTGGGGTCCTGGGCCCAAGAGACTAAACATGGGAGGTTGGAAGAGAGTTTTGTCAGGACTGGGTAGACTCCAACTGTTACCCAAACCAGCAGAAGGAGGAGACATAGGACCTGGTAATACCGTTAAAGTAGGTGAATGCATTTGTGGTTGATGTTGCTGTTGTTGCTGCTGTTGCTGCTGTTGTTGAGAGTGTTGCTGATGCTGTTGTTGTTGCACGTTAGCAGCAGTTGCATTTAGACCACTCATGGTGGTATTACCTGTGGTAGTAAAAATGCCACGATATGATATTTTACCACTACTACTTGTACTACTTGTATTATTGTTATTGTTTGCATGCTGGGATTGTTGCTGTTGTTGTTGTTGATAGGGATGATGGTGATGGTGGTGGTGATGATGATGGTGATTATGTTGTTGATGTTGGGCATGCTGTGTTGTTTGGTGTTGCTGTTGTTGTTGTTGCTGATAGTGTTGTTGATGTTGTAATTGATGATTGTGTTGCTGTTGTTGTTGCAGGTGTTGTTGGTGTAAGTGGTTTTGATATATTTGGTTTTGTTGTTGGTCATGATAGTGTTGCTGGTGTTGTTGTTGCTGTTCTAAATCAAGGTGTTGTGGCGATTGTTGCCCCGAATGTTGAGCATGTTGTAGATGATGTTGTTGTGTATGATGGTGTTGTTGTTGCTGTTGTTGTTGGTGGTGATGGTGTAAAGGTGTATTGCTTTGTGTTGTATTTGTATTATTTGTCCCTAATGTTGTTGTTGTCGTTGGTGTTGTTGTCTGACTAAGTTGTTGTTGATGTTGATGTGTGGTAGTGGTGGATGTAGGATACATGGTACAACTATTATTACTTGTTTCTTCCTTAACAATTGTCAAGATGGGCGGGGTACTACGTTCCTCCTTCAATGGACTGCACAATACTGGACTGGCCACCGATTGAGGTTCCAACGATAAATCTTCAGATTCAATAGAACCTGCAAAATGCAATTAAATAAAAATAATAATAACATAAATCAAATTAATAAATAATAAAAATTATAATGAAACTAAAAAGAATTATGATTTAATAATTAAAAATAAGAGTTTATTAAACTGGAAAAAGAAAATCAGATTTTTTATTGAATAAAATTTTGAAAATTATCTGCATTAAAAAATTTAAATAAATTTGCATTATTTCTGTTTCTTTTTTTTTTTTTTTTTTGCTGTTGTTTGCTTATAATTCCTCTAGTAATACATCAAGTGTTTTGTATTGAATGACAATAAATTCCGCGAAGTTTTTATGCCACCAAAGTGACAGTTTATGTCGGTTTTATTGACAAAAAATCAGTTAAAAAATAACAAACGAAAAAAACGTGCAATTCAAAGTGGTGGCTCAGCAAATGACTGGCGAACAACAACATCATCTTGAATTAAAGCACAAACAAGAGAAAAACACCCGAGATGTTGCACATGTTCAAGAGTGTAAAGCAAAACAAACCAACCAACAGACCGACCAAGTTTTATATAAAATTCCTGAGAAATCTCAACACGGGAGGTCGCTTATGCAGCTCCAACTCTTAGCTTCGATCAATTACGTTCTCAAGAATGAAACAAGTAAAATAAAAAAAACTTTAGAACATTCAACATTTAAAGCGAAAAATAAAAAATGTAGCAAAAAAAAAAAAAAAACAACAACAACAAAGAACAGGAGCTATTTGGTTGGCACCTTAAACAAAATATAGAAAAAGAACTGAAACCCTCTTTGCAACATAAAATCAGCTGGTCAGCTTTAAAGCTACAGATACCATGTTAAGGGGATAAGCAATTGCGAAAAAAAAAAATAAGAAATGTTCATGCAACTGTCAAGGCATTAGTAGCAATTGTTTATTGCCACAATATTTGTTGTTTGTTTATTTTTGTGGCGCTGCAAAACTAATGATGCATTTCCAATTCCTCTTTTTAAGTGTAACATATCGCTTTAGAGTTGTTTGGTTTGCTATTGTTGCAACTGATGGATTCCTAAGTTTGTGATCTTAATGTGAGGTGACATCAATCTATTGTTCTTTTCTTTGTTTTTTTTTTTTTTGTCTGTTCCATGATTATTTCATTATATACGGAGTTTTGCAGCTCTTTTTTTTGCATTTTGTTAAGAATTTTTTTATTGATCATAATGTTATAGTCCACTATTAATGATGACTTTATTTATATAGTTTACATGTTTATTGACATGTTTAATCATTTGGCTCCTCAGGTGAGTGATAGTGTCATTTTTGAATAATGTTTTATACAATTTATATATTTTTTATGAGATATAGTTTGAGTGTAAGAATATGATTGCAATGAGGAACAATAAAGTTAATTTCTACATCACTTATGATCCATCGATCTTACTGGATTTATTTGATAAAAACTTGTATTCACGTCTGTTAAATCATAATGATTTCGATGTATGGGAAAATCTTTGTATTCCTTCATTTTTCAAGATTATTCTTTTTTCATATTTTCCATACATTTTTCCAGGATTCAATTGAATTGTATTACGAACGTTTTCCTAATAGATAAAATTATAAATTTTCATTTGTTAAGTCATCAGTTTTATTGAACATGTAAGTATTTTTTTTAAGTTTATTATGGATCCACATCAAGACTTTTGATTGGACCAAACTTTTCTAAGTAGTTAAATATATGTAGAGTTCAAAAGTGATCTTTCAAAAGGCGTTTCTTCCACTTTGTATACAGATTTGTCTTCAGTCTATTATTGCTTTCATGAGACACTTTTTTCGATCTTAACAATAATAAATCATAATATGAGTATAATTACCAAATGAACAGATATCCAACTAAATATTATTTTATGTTTATTTTTATTATTATTTTCCAAAAAAAAAAAATCAATAAAATTCAAAAGAAAATGTACAACCACTCTTAATATGTATTTTAAATAAACCCTAAATGAGTACAACTCATCCAAACTGGCCAATGATTCCTCTCAAGTTAAGCAAATAAAACTATAAATCCTAACAAAACAACAAGTCCTTGTAATAAAAAAAATAAGGAAACGCATAACAATTATGTCGAAAATTTATATTTATGGCAAAATGCCGAAATTATTATTGAAGATAATTTCTCTAAATTTCTTTAAGAAGTTTTCAGTAATTTTATGCTTGACATTTTATTAAAATATTATTATTGCTCATATCCCCAATAGAGAGATATTTGTCGAATTACAAGCATATTTGCATTAGAACGCATCAGTTAAATAAATTTTATGGTTTTTTATTGTTTTTATTTCTTACATATTTGGAGAGTATTTATGGTGATTTTTGTCATTTCTTATAAATGGTTTTTTGTTGCCAAAATCTACGATTAAAAGCTGATTTATCAATGTCACATAAATATACAAAAGAAAATACAAAAATACAGAAAATAGAACTTTTATATTTATAAAAAATCATTTTTTTTTTTAATTTACGCCAGAAATTTTGACTGTAAAAATATTATTTTAGACATGTCTCATAAATTTATTAAAAAACATTAGCCGTATTTTATTATTTTGTTAAAATAAATTGTTGCAAACCAAAAAAAAAAAAAACAAACAAAACAAAGAAATATTAAGTTCTATATAATTTAAATATTTTTATATGAAGAGACAAATTTGTTTAAAAATTTTTCTTATATAAAAATTTTTGCGTGGGTGTCTAAAAAAATATCAGTTTAAATTTAGGAATTTAATAAAAATTAGATATTTTTTGCTTAGATTCGAATTTAATAAAGAATATATTAATGAAATATAAAATCCCTTAAGATATGCTTTAATTTATAAGCAACATAAAATATGCAGTGCTTTATGTTTTATAAAGAGAGAAGAAGAGTGTAATTTAGGAGATAAAATTTCAGTGTAAGTAAAAAAATAACTTTTTATTCTATCAGCTGAACAAAATTAATCTCTTACTCTATAAATAAATCTGTGGAGAATTTAACCATTTATTAAAAAACATTTTAATATTGTTAAATGGTTGCCCTTGTATTACCTATAACGAAGGCTGTGTTAAATAAAATATATATAGGCTAATTTTAATACACAGAAGTATGCTTTGCTTTATATTGTAACCTAAAGTAGGTTTCATTTACTAAGCAATAAAGGTTGCATTGGTTCAAGATTTATGTAATATTCCGGAGAAATTTCAATTCTAAAGATCGCTTAATTATTCAACTCTTTATTTCATTTACAATTCCAGAAAACGACAATTATAATAGTAAACCAGTATAAATGCTATATTCGGAAATGCCGAATCTTAAATACTCTGCACAATAGATACATGTGAAGTAAAAATATATAAATACATACACATTGATTTGGCTTTGTTCAAGTAGGAAACTTCTAAGGACAATAATATTTTAAAATGTAAAATTTCATTGAGTTCTGCCAATTATTGTGGATGTGATCTTGCCAACAACAGACAGACGGATATGGTTTACGTGACTTAAATTTACATTCGGAATGATCACCATTTGTAGTGGTGAAGGGTTAAAATAAAAAGTGAAGTATTAAAACCTAAATTATCTATTCTTAATATCCTAAAATTGAGTTATAAGAAGAATATTACAAAAATCAACATATAAAGCTAAAAATAAAAAATGAAGCATAAAAACAGGAGCTAATGGGTTGACGCCTAAAGCAAATAATAAAAAACTGAAGACATTCCGACTAAATTTTAAAACTATAAATCCCAGAGAGGATAAGTATCAGCGGCAAGCTTTTAAAATAAATTATCTATGCTTGGTATCCTTAAATTATGCTATAATTTATGTAACAACCTGTAATAGGCTTTATTTATGTTGCTTATATTAAGAGTGAGTTTTTAGTATTTAAAATTCTTTTTTTAAATCTTTTCGTTTATATTTTTGATTTTTTTCAATATCAAAATTATTAAACGCACCTAATTAACATCGAAAGAAATACTTAATTTAATATTAATTTATTTTAAAATTTTTAAGAAAAGTTTTCTTTAAAATAACAAACAAACAAAAAATTGATTGCATTTAATTATCTGAATTATTATTATGGGGTTGATATCATTTTAAATTATACTACTAAAAACAACATCATCTACAACAACAACTGCAACAATATCAATAATTATAATCATCATCATAATAATAAAACTATAAAAACTTTATTTTCTGTTCATTAATTCAATTAGAAAATTACTCGACACATCCATCAAACAAATGCTTGAGAATATTTTATTCACAGTTGTTTTTTTTTTCTACACTAAATATCTCCAGCTAAATATTATTTAATTATCAAAGATTTGTATATTTTTTTTTTGCTTCTAATAAATTAAAAAAAAAATAAATCATTTACTGGAATTAAGAACTTGATAAACAGCGGTTTGTAGTTCGGTAGTGAATAGTTTTTTTATTCTTTTTGTTTTTTTTTTTTTTGTTTAAATAAGAAAACATTGACACTGAACGGAAATGTTTAATAAATGATTAATTAATTTTATAGTTTGCATGATTTGTATTTTAAAATTTCAGTTTAATTTTTTTTTTTTTTTTTTGAAATCTAGATTTAATGAAATCGAAAGAAATTAAAACAAAAGTCATTAACTTAATTTAGATTTCTTTTGAAGTTTAAAATGTAAAAAATAACAAAAATTTAAAGCGAAAGATACAAAAATAATTTTAAATTAAAATTAAATAACAATCTCGACTGCAGCTGCTTAATTCGTAAATTTCAGGATTGATAAGGAGATTAACAACTACAGCTTTCACAATCTCTATCGAAAGTGCATACTATAAACGTTTTACACTAAACTTGAACCATTTGAGAGCCAAGTTTGATGAGATTTTTATGACATAACTTTTATTTGAAACAGTACAACTATAAGCTAACTTTGGTTCAAACTATAAATTGAGTCAATTCTCCTGTATTTATGTATTTGAAAAATTTCACAGGTTGTTTCGGATATTGGCCTAAAACATTTCAAATATTAGACTGGTTACGTCGAATAAAAATGGCAAACTGACATCGGATCAAAATAAGCAATCTGAATAAATTTTATTGAATTCAGATTATTATTTTGAATGGCAGATAATAAGAAACCCAGCAACTATGTTAGATAAATGTGTACTATGATCGTATCCTAGAATATACTGTATGATACCTTGAAAGATGTTTTATGAATTTTACAAATAATGTAACCAAATAAATACTAACCTGTAATTGGTGGTGGTTCGACAACAGTCGAGGGGCCAAAAAATGATGGTATATCACTTGATGTGGTAACGGGTGTATTTAAATCACCCTGTTGAGCCTCAATCTGTGAATGTTTAATATCTATACTATCGCCCACTGATGAAACACTAGCGCAACCAACCGGACTATGTTGTGTGGTATTCAAAAGACTTAAATGAGATGCAGAACTACGGCCACTTGTTGTTGTATTAGCGGTATTAATACTAACAGCAGCACTTGCTATTGAAGGACTATTATGTAAAGGAGAATTTTGCTGTTGATGGTGTTGTTGCTGCTGTTGTTGTTGTTGCTGCTGATTTTCGGATGTTACTGAAATGGCACCTAAACGTGTAGTATTATAATGACGTGATAATGCTGAATTCGATGAGGCAATACTGCTTAAAGTAGACGAGGCGGTGTTTGATAACGACGATGACGATGTTGCAGTGGCGGGCAGTGATTCGGCTGCCGCTGATGTGGGTGATGTGGTGGAGAGATTATAATGTAAAAGGGTTTGAGAACCCAAATGTCCTCCGCCAAAGGAGGAGGGTGTGGTGAGATATGTAGCGCCAGAAGACACCGCTGTAGAGGGACTCGTCTGAGCGGTAGTCTTAAAGAGGCATGTATCAAAACTTAAAACATTGAAATGCGCCGCAGCAGCTGATTCGGTGAGTAGGAATGTGTGATGCGATGGCGCCACTAGGGTTTCAAGCCCTTCCATGATCATGGCCGCTGATGGGGTTCCAGGGGCTACGCCACCTTCAAATAAATAAAAAGAAAAATATAAAATATTAATAACAATTAAATAAGGTATTTACAAAATATATTATTTTTTTTAAAGAAATATTGATAAAAACAACAAAATTTCACTTTTTACACTTGACTTGAAGAGCCCTTAATAAACATGCTATAGACCCATATTAAGGCCATCAAAGAAATCTTTGTTTTTTTCTTGGTTCGTTTTTTTCTACCTCATTGTTTTGATTTCATTTAAGTTTAGTTCGACATAATAGATCCACAAAAAATATATGAAATGCTGCCAGGGACCAGCAGAGAAAACATTTGTAAAAACAACAATTAAACGGTAGTGATTTTAGCGCATAGATGCTGTCATTAAGTGCACTTAAAATGCAAAAGCAACAAAAATGCAATGAACATTTTTTTGTTTTTTATTTAAAAATTATTTTCAAATCATTTTTTTATCAAAACACAAATATCTCAAAGTTTTCAAAAAACTCGTGTGTATCTGTAAAACAAATGATCAGTAAGTAAAGAAAAAAACCATAATAAACAACAAGAAAATCATATTTATGAAAAAAATAATAATAAAAAAATAAATAAATAAATAAAATAAAACAACAAATTGTAAGATGACGCCACAATTGAGACAAAGTTGATTTTAATAAAGTTGAGTGTTGTTATTTTTCAACACATTTTAACAAAAGTACAATCATACACATGGACACACACATACACTCATATGAATGTACGTTAAATAGTTTTTCATCTATAATGAAGATCAGTTTTTTTTTAAGATCATAATAATAAAGTTATAATTTTTAGAGGGAAGTAGAAAATCTGAATCTGGCCTCCTAACTAAATTATCGATTCTTTACCGAATTCCTAATAGATAGGCTATTGACATTATTTAAAGAGGCCTTCACATTTAGAGCATTTACTTATCCACCGTTGGGTTATGGGTTATAAAATAGTGATTTGTATTGGTTTTAAATGGCGGTGATTTTGCTCATATTTTGCTATAATTTTTATATTTCGTTTTTAATTTTACTCTATTCTAAATGGAGTTATGACAGTATTATGAATATTTGAATATATTTTAAGAGTTTTACACAAATGAAATTGTTTTCCAGAGAAAATTGTGTAAAACTGCTGCTGTTCTTAAATGTTTTTTCTATGTGCTCTAAGATTTAAGCAAAAGTTCAATTGTCCCCAATCGCCCTCAAAAGTTCTATACAAAAAATTTCACACAATTTAGAAAGTATTTTTTAAAAGTGAGATATGTGTTAAACAAATAATTTAAAATAGCTAAAAAATTGTATATGAATTCAAAGTAAACACTCTGTACTCTCTTTTAGAAGAAACATATATTAAACCTCTATTGACTTTCGAAAGCTATTTTAAACGTTAATTCATATTTAATATCCAGCCAATCCATGGTCTTATTTTTATTTAAATTAAAGAAGGGTGTGACTGACGGGATCAAAAAAGAACAAACGTGTATATAAGAAAAAATAGGACACTTCAGACTTCCATATGGTAGTACAATATTTCTATTTCCTTTTGACTTTAAAAAGTTTTATTCTACTAAAATGTCAATTTAAAATTCGTTAAATATGTTTGGAAGAATTTTTATATAAATTGAAAAAAGTGTTTAGAAAGTTGGTCCAAATAGATGTGCTAAACTCTATTCCATTAAATTTTAAATTGAAAAGCTCAAAAATTTGGAGAGTATTTTTATATAAAAGTAGAACTTGTTTGGATCATATGGATCCAATTATATATTTTAAAATTTTTGGATGTATTTTTAATTTACTATATATATATTTAAAGTGTTAAATAGATGGATCCAAAAAGTATTTATAGACTGGTAGTAAATATTTTGGACTTACATCTGGTGATAAAATAGTCCATAACCAGATCTAATTTCATAATCATTAAATTTGAGTAAAATAAAGCATATAGGGAGATTACTTGGTAATAGCTAATAATATTAAATTATTGTGATATATTGTGGTACTTTTTAAAGACTTCTACTTTGCAAAATAACAGAAAGAGAAAAATTAAATTATAACAAATAGTTTGCACATAATGGATTACATGATTATTTACGTCTGATGAAATTTTCCTTTACATAAATTAACCTAAAACCCTCGTCTATCGCATAAATTGATCTTTTTCTTTATGACTGATTTAAGAACCTCTGGCCCACACATAGACACTATGACTTCAGCAAACATTTTATTAATGTAGCGTAAAAATTCATTATGAATATTTTTTTAGCATAAAATCATTGACAATTTCATGCTCATCTCCAATGGCTTAAAAAACATATACATACATAAGTGAGTCTCTTTATACTTTTTTCTCTTCATCAACTATTTCTTGTCTGTTTTCATTTCGTTTATAATTTAATGTCATATTGGTGGTGGAGAGATAAGTGTTTCCAACACTCCACATTATACACACACCTCACAAGACCAATCATCATCATTTTATGCAAATTACTGTCAATACTAGTAAACCTAATAATGATGTTTAAATTTTATTATAATACAACAAAAAAATACGATAATTTTTAGCATAATATTATTAAAGACGTTTTGTTGTAGTTGTTGTTTTTTTCTGGTTTAGGTTTTATTTCATTGATCTTTAAATTTTGTAGAATTTGTTTTTCTAATAAAAATAAAGTCCACAAAATTATGAGTTTTACAAATAAAAAAGTAGAGAAAAATGAGATATAAAATGAAATTAAACGGAAAATTAAATTAAGATTTTGTTGTTGCTTTTAAGAATAAGATGTAATAAAAATTATAAATATTTTTAAAAGAAATTTTAAAGAAAATTTTAAAAGCGAAGAAATGGCGCCAAATATTCAAACTAAAATATAAAAATAAATTTATAGAATAAAGAATTCTTAATAAAAATAAAATATTTATTTTATTATAAAGTGTGTAAATGTATTAGAATGTATTGGTATGTGTTTTTCCCATAAAATGTGGGTCAGTAGTAAATGTCACAAAAAAAAAAAAAAAAATGATCGAGGAAGCAGAAATAAACACACACTTACGTTCATTTATTTTGTAATTTTGTTAAAAAAAACCATTTGACCATCACATATTGTCGTTATTATTATTATTTTCGTGTTAAACATTTAATCGATTTTAATTTAATTGTTTATGTTTTATTTTGTCATATGTGATCTTTCCACTCTCCTTAGCTGTCTTGTCATTGACAGCTGTCATTTACAAGTTTAATATCTTGGAAGATCTTTGCTAGTGAGTGGGTGTTTGTTAGGTTTTTTTGTTTTTGTCTCTACGTATTTGTAGGCCTTTTTTATTGTTTTGGGAACTAAAATTGGCCATTTGTTGTTTTTTTAGGTTAAATTTGAAATTAAAAAAATTGTAAGCTTTAATAAATAAAACGCTTAACAATTAAATAATTAATTTATAGAAAAATTGAAAGGAAATTAAAATGGTTTAGAAACAGTTTAATTAAATTATTGAAAATTAAACCAGCACGGTATATTCGGCTGAGCCGAGACATTAAAATCCTCTACTTCACACACTACATTTTCTTTAAATAATTAAAAATTTTATTTATAAAGAAAATTTAAAGGAATTTTAAAGTATTTGAAAAAGGAATATTTATCGAAAATTAAACAAAAAACGCTGTTCCAAGTCTGCAAAAATTTATGTATTGAATTGACGTGGATTATTTCTTAGAACACATGTTATTGGCCTGGATATGAGAAAAATAGTCGGACAAATAGATAAACAGTTAAAATAAAATAGATTTTTTTTGGCCCTGGAATATATAAAAAGTCAGATCGAAAAATTCTTATCATGCATGTATGTTAATAAAAACGAAACCACTGAACTAACAGATTTATTTTTTTATTTTACTGAAATTATTTTTACAATTTACAAAAATACATATTTTTATAATTGAACTCGCTAGTAATGAAATGTTGTACCTTTTTCGAAAATCCTTCGATTTTATAGATCCGATTTTAACAAAAGACTGATTTTTTTGTCGCAACTGCATATTAGAACTTTCTGGGAAATTTTGAATACATTTGGGTTCTAAGCTTTTCTTCAACATTCCCTTGAGCATCAGAAATATAATATTTTTAACCAGAAAGTTGCGATAAATCTGCTAGAACTTCCTTTTCATTAACCAACAAGAATAAGTTTTTTAAAATTAACTTTAATTTTCGTGCTCTTTTTTTCGCCTTTAAATTTTAAGCAACATTTCTGTCAGGACCTTCTTGAGCCTTAACTTATAGTTAAAAAAGTCTGAGCCCTGTACTTTTCGATCGGATGTATTGAAAGCACTTTTAAATAGCTTTCTATTTTTTGGCTTTAGAAACATTATGCGGACTATTCTTTCTATCTGACGGTAGACTTGAACGATCAGCTAATGTTTGTAGGACCACGTAGGTTTTCTTCAAAATATTCAATAGTTTTGGTACGCACTTACTTCTTTGGTCACTCATTTTAAATCTCTCACTCAGATTAACAATATATTCATTTGTTTGACATAATTTGATCAAAGAACAGTCAAATAATAGAGAAATTCCTATTAAAATGATTTATTTCTTAAGGTGGAAGTTATAAATGTTGCAAAATCTATTCAGAATATAAGCAAAATCGTCATATCTCTTAAAAGTTATAAATAATTAATTTATGTAAATTTTTTTCTTCTAAATTTAGAAGCTTTAAGCCACAAATATAAACCACAACAAAACATATTGAAATATTGAAAAAATTAACGTAAAATCGTGTATTTTATTACAAGACACCAACACCACATAAAACATGACACATAAACTGTCAAAGAAAAAAAATTCATTCATAAAAATTTTGAAACCAAAAAACAGAATATAAAAAATCTCAAATGAATAAAATCAAAAAACATAAAAAACGTTAAAAACTACAAAAATCATTACAAAAGATACAAAAAAAAGAAACACCAAAAACGATGGATGAGTATATATTTTGTTTTCATTCATTCATTCTTAAAGATTCAAAAATATAGAAAAAATCAATACAATAAAACCAGAAATCTTGAAATCTGTATTTTTTTCTTATAAATTTATATATTTTTTGTTGTTGGATCTGTTGTCTCGATGTATATAATTATTATTTTATTTTTATTCTTTATTTTTTGAATTTTTTATTTTTTGTTTAGTAAAGTCAATTGACACTCCTTTAAACTAAACTGAACTGAAGAATCAGACAGACTGTAGAAAATAAAAAAATAAATGTTTTAAGAAAAAAATAAAGTTTAAAACTTGTTTTTTACGGTGCTGATTTTATATTGAACTTGTGTCTGTCTGATCTTTAGAGAATTTAACAGCAAAAAAAAAAAAATAAAATAGAAGTTATAAAAAATAAACACCACAACCATATAAAAATTGTCTTTTATCGAATGTTTAATAATGTTTGGATATTTTCATTCTAGATTCTTATTCTACGTTTTCATTCATCTCTTATGACTTGAAATAAAAAATTAACTAAAGATTTCTTTTCTTTTTCTATTATTAATTTTATTTATTTATTTATTTTTATTTTTGCATATTCAAAACTAATTCAAATAACTAGTTGCTTTTCTGTTTATATATAAGGAAATACAGTATGTAACAAAAGTAGTTAAACAATGTATATTTGATGCTCTCTTAAGTATTTTTGATCCCTTTAATTATGCAATATTAATTAATAATAGAACATATTTAAGAAATCATGATTTTATTTATTTTTTTTGAATTACCAGAAAGTAAGATATTTTTGATTCTTGCCCAATTAGGTCCATAAATATCAAATTTCGTATTTTGTATTAATTATTTTGGAAAAACTATAAGTATCATAATAATATCTTATGTACACTTTATTGCTTGTAACTTTTTGAAAGAATGCAAAAAGTACCATTAGGTATCCCCAAATTATATGTTTTATCCATTATTCGTTGTATACATGAGGAAAGTGTAAACAGCTCAAATCTTCTTTATATTCTTAAAGTCTTTTAATTGAAAAAGTAACATATTATAACTCTTTATGATTTGGCAATTAACTCATTAATATTAATAAATTTGACAGAGTAATTTGCGTGCCAACCCCTTTATAGAATAAACCTTTTCCCATAAAATAGACCGAATTTCAAAAAGTACCAAACACCTATTAGCTATTTTTAAAGAAAACTATAAGTACTGAATTTTTTAAGTATCTATTTCTGTTAATAAAATATAGTATTCACGTTTTTATCTCTTTTTAGTCTTTTTTACCCTCCAACTACCGAATCCCGTCTTTGTGTTTCTATATGGGGGAGAGGAATTCAAATTTTACATTACTAATTTCAACGTCTAAGCTGTGTTCATATTATTCTTTAAAATATATATAAACATTTGGGTTATATTTATTTCCTGATTATAAACCGTTTTTTTAAGGTGCAATCTTTAACACTAAATGTCCTCTGACGCCATTTTAACCATTTTTTAATATAATTTCAATTTCATACTTTTACTTTTTTTTTTTGAGGAAGATTTGGGTAGAAAAAATGTTGAAGCATATAAAAGACACATGGAGAATTATGGACTGAAATTAATTTCAAAGTCTTTTCTATATAAATTTTTAATTTTTTTCTCTCAGTGTTTATGACGTTCTAATAAAAAAAATCTAAGCAATTAGTACTTTTTTCCAACATGGTACCATAAGAACATTTTATAGACACATTTTATTACAAACAAGTTTGTTGTTATTTTTCTTATTGATAAGACTTTTTTTCGAATACAACAAACTACCAGATATTTCCCTATAAATCATAAATAAGTTTAATTATAATATATTATTTTATTTAAATTTTGTTTTTGTAATTTCGATTGTTATATGCAAATAAAATTATTTATTACATACAAATGTATTTTATATATATACTGCCAACCTAGACTTTGTTGTTTTTTTTTTGTAGCTCCCTCTCGTCAGCCTTCTTAAGTCATTATTAAATAAACATTAAGATCTTTTTTTTGTTGTTGGCTTTATTCTCCTTTTAGACAAATATACGATTTCAAAATGTAGATTGTCTACTTAATGGCTCCAACAGAAGTTGGCCATTATTAACGATATTTATTTAAATAGAGAAAAAATGTTGGTTGAAATCGAAAAAATAAGAAGCAAATATTGTAAAGTGTCTAATATTTTGATTGGATTTATGCAATTTGTCTGCGTTTGTTAGACATTGATTTAAATCAGACTGGGGTCTAAAGGCACAAAAACAAATATTATTGCTAAGGGATTATATGAATATAAAGGGAATTTAATTGTTGATTTATTGGCGCTTTAAAAGACATTTAAATAAATTTGAATACTTATTAAAAATTATTAAAACAACATAAATTATAAAATAATTAAATAATAATTATAATAATTATTTGTTTTTAATATTAAGATATCATAAATTATTATTATATAGAATGGAGACAGTAAATTAGATTTTGTTTTCAAATAATTTTCTCCTTAACCACCAACTATCTACGTGACTAATATGAAAATATTTTCTTGTTATACCCTACACCACCGTAGGTGTGTGGAGTATTATGCATATGTGCAGAATTTGGAAACAGATTGCTACCACCACTTTTAAGTATAACGTTTGACTCAGAATAACATTGTGAGTCTATTTAACGATCTCCGCTAGCTGGTTGTCCATGTTAACATTGTGAACAAAAACCAAGTTGCAAATTTAAAGATATCTTGTTGTAAATTGGCCTTTATTATAAGTTAAGGACGATACCTACAGAAAATGGTTACCATGCGAGCGTTATTTCATCTAGTCCCCATACAAATGTTCCTATCGGAATGGGTTTTTAGGTTATAGAAGTCCCAAATATAAACAATGCCAATTTAAACTGAATCGGTTCATTATTTTATATAGGTCCCATGCGACCCCCTTAAAAATATCATTTTGAAGGAATTAAATCTGGTGTTCTAATAAAATTTATTTAAATTAGGAAATTTTACGAGGATCAATTCATAATTCCCTCTAGCTCCCTGATAATACCCTCAAAAAAGCATTTTTCAACGCATAAATCTCACATGAAGGTTAGTGTCATAATAAAACTGCACTTTAAGCATAAATTAGGAAATAAATATAAAAGAGGATCATTCGTTAATTTTCGGACGATACAATTGATAGCCAATATGTGGTGTAGGGTATTAAATAGTCGGGTTTAACCGACTGTTACTTGTTTTACTTGTTTTTATTTAATTTTTTTAAATCTATAATTTATTTAAAAGTTTTTACTAAATTTAATTTATATACTTGTACATTTTTGTTTTAGTTTTAGATGACGTGTTTTATTTTTCTTTCCTTAATTTGAATTTATTTTAATATATATGTTTTTTTAATGTTTTATAAATGATTTTTTTGACACAAAATAACCTTCAACGTATTTTAATTTATAAGGAAAATTAAAAATAAAAAATATATATAGAAAATCGAGACATCTTAATTTTTCTTATCTTTCCGAAAAAAAATTATAAAAATATAAAGAAAAATTGGTCATTTAGAATAAATTATAAATAAAAGCAAAAATTTATAATTTAAGTGTTAAACATGATAAAAAACACAAATGTTTAATTTATTAAAAAAATATATATATAAAAACAAAAACAATAAAAATATGTTGAATGAAAATATATTTCAAACTATAAAAAGTTCATTTTAAAATTTCCTTTAAATATTTTGTTATAAAACTATTTAAATAATTTCAAAATTGATTAAAAATTTTATTTAAACAATTAATTGTTTTAATCAACATTTTTTATGCTAAAGGAAAGCTTTTTAGTTAAGCTCTCCAAAAAAAATCCTTATTTATTATTTTTATTATTTAATTAATTCATAATTTATGTTGAAATTTTCTTGTTGTTTTGAAATTTTTTTGTTCATAAATTTCAACAGTTAAATTTATATTGTTGTTGTTTTTTTATGTCATTCATTAGCCAAATATTATACATTTTATTTGTACATATAAAATATATATAAAAAGACATTTTTTTATTAGTTTATTATTGAGGAAATATAAATTTTCAAAAAAAAAAAAAATATGTTCGCGCTCAATAAAAAATATTAAAATATTTTTATGAAAAAAATTATTAAATATATAAAATATATATATTTTTAAAGAGTGATAAAAAATATAATGAAAATATCAGGTGATGCCAAACCCATCAAGATTTCAAAATATAACAAATTTAAGAACAGCTGAATTATCAATAAAATATTTATTATATGATGATAATAATTAAGCAAAGACAAGAACCAAAAAATCTTGATCCTTTTTGTAAGGTGTGTATACTTTTAAACTGTTTGCAATTTTATTAAACTGTACCGGGAGAACTTGTTCCTTGATAGAAAACCTGGTTCAGAAGCCAAAAAAAGAAAGCATTTTTAAAAGAACTTCCAACACATTCGGTACGAAAGCTGGCTATTTAGCTCAGTGCCCGTACTATTTGGTACAGAAATTTTAAGTTAATGCAAAGAAGGCTCAAAAGAAACGCTGCTAAAAACTTAGGGCCAAAAATCGAGCAAGGAAATTGAAGTTAAGATTAAAAAATCATCTTTTTTTGCATAAATAATTATGAAAAACATCTTCTGGCAGATTGTTCGCAAATTTCTGGTTAAAAATATTATGTTGGTGATGATCGAGGGAATGTTGAAGAAAAATTAAGATCCAAAAACGTTCAAAATTTCTGATAAGTTTTTTTTTGCTCTGGGAAGCAATATTGAATTGTAGCAAAAGAAGCAAATCATTTGTAACAACGGGCTCTATAAATACCGAAATTTACATCAAGTAATTTTTACAAAAAAGGCTGCCTCCATTCATAAGACTTCATTATTTGTCCACTTGTTTTTGGTCAAATTTGGCATCCTATCACTAAACTAAGCAAGACATTGAGTGGTATATAATGTCGAGCAATATGACAGAGAGTACTAAAAAAACATTAATAGAAGGGTTTCCGAAAAAAATAAAAATTTAAATATTTTTGTAAATTATAATATTTTCAATCAATTAAAAACATTAAAACTATGCTTGGTGGTTTTGTTTTCACCAACATATATGCATGATAAGAATTTTTCAATCTCACTCCTTATAAGAATTAGATATTAGAACCAAATTTAACAAACATCATTTTTCTTTTATGAAAAGGAATTATGAGCTTGATTTTATATCTAATGCCTACAAATCATTTCAAGTGTCTTTCGTACGATTGTGCGTTTTTTAAATAAATTATTTACAACCGATTTGATTACCAATAAAATTTTTATTATTTAATTATCTTAGATAAGTAACTAAAATCTGTTTTTCTTTCATTAAAGAAACTTATATATCTTATATATAGAGGCAAGAAAAAAGTTGACAGGAAAAAGATTCTAATATAAACTTTACTTAACAAGAAATGTACTTCAACTCTTTAAAAAAAAACCTTGTTTTTCTATACAAATACTGATCACATAGTGATCTTATTAATTCTAACAAAAATTTTATTCATTTTCATCACCTGCAAATATAAAACCGGAACCTTTAATATTTATGAATTTTACTTTTTATACGAAAAAAAGAGATAAATCCAAAATAAAAAATATAAATCTCAAGACAACAGCCAAATTCAAACGTAAACAGCAACACTTACGACAAACCAACTTAAGACAATCAGTCACTCAGCAGGTCATAAATGTTAAATGGTGGCTATGAATATGAAACGTCACACCGTTTCATGACAACAACAACAACAAAATTACCAACGGCACCAACAACGAACAATCACTTCAATACCAAAAAACATTAAAATAAAATGTCAGTTTTTTTATAAAAATAAAAATGTGTGACATTTATTTTTAAGCTTTTTGATCTTTTTTTCGTTCTGCCTAAAATTTGAAAATAATTTTATTTATTAAAAAAATTATTTTTGAAAGGCTAAAATGAAATTAAACGATATTAATTTTAATTTGAGGGACATTTCAGTTAAAAAGAAATTATTTTTAAATAATTTAAAGGTCAGATATGATTTTTTTGGCATTTATTTTCCCGAAATTTCAGATTCTGCGAAAATGCTTATGGGTTGCAGAAGAGCCGTCAACCTAAACTTATCGTTGTACCAACAAATTTAACATCTCAAGAATATCACACTTGCGAACTTAGAATAATAGTGACATATGATGGCAAAAGCCTAAGTAGAAAATTTTTAGATATAAGAGAAAAGTAAACCAAACTAATCAAATTATAGTTAATCCTTAATTAATTAATTTGTCTGATATTATTTTAAAAAAATATATGAAATTTTCTTAAAGAAAAAAATTACCGACGGCTTTAATCAACTTAATTTTTTATTTTCATAATTTGACATTTTTAAGAAGATTTGTATCTTGTTTTTCTTTTAATAAAAAAATATTTTTAATCTTTATTGTCTCTAAAAGAAAAAAATTATAACAACAAATAACTTTTTATATAGATCTTATTATGTCTACAAGTGTTACAAGATATTTTTTTCTTCGTGCCTCTGGTATTTATAATTTAATTTTCTATAAAAAAGTGAGGTAAAAATGTCGCCAACATAATAATTGTTGCTTCCAAGTGGGGTGTGACTAACCAACTGACTTATGTGGACATAATACCATTACAACAAAGCAAATAAATTCTAAACTTTCTTACTCTGTCCCGAAAATAAAAAATCCCAACAATTAAGAAAATATCACCATTTATCTTTAAGCAAGAGAAATAAAGGCTTTAGAGGATCAACTCACCACAAGATCATTTGCCCCGCAAACTTGCTTCCAGTTTGAGACTATAGCAGTTTTTATTAAAAATATTCTACATTAAATATGATTTATTTTATTGTTGAAAATGTAGTCAAAAGTCTTAATAGAAAAAATGCAGTAAATAGCAGCATTTTATTTCTGTTCATCTCATGATCTTTTAATTTATTAAAACATACAAACTTTTGACATTTTTTGTCTTGTATTTTACATTTTTCTTTTTTTCAGATTTTTTTGTTGATGAATTTTCTTAATATTTATATTTTTAATTACACGACTGACTAAAAGATTAAATTATTTTTCTTTGAGTGACTTTTACTCTGATCTGAAATGTCTGAAGTAGCCGCTAATATTTATTTAAAAAATTTTCAAAACTATTAGATATTTTCATATTTTATATATAAAACTAACCATTGGCTGGTTGGTTGGTTGGTTGTTTTAACACTTTTGAACAAAAAAGGTGTTGATTTTAACACATAAATAATTGAAACAATAAAATCGTTTTAGTAATGGTAATTCAAGCGGAAATAATGTTTTCTTAAAACAATATCGGAACATTTTTTGGTAGAGTAAATTTGTTACGTTATTGAAATATATTTTATGGCTTTAAGATTAATCAAGCTTTAGACCAGAATATTAAAAAAAAGCTTTAAAGTAAAACAAAATGTGTTTGATTCACTAAATTTTAATACAAAAATTTAAATGTGTTAAATAAAAAAAATATATATAGTTATATATATGGAATAAAAATTATAAAAAAAGACTAAAAAAATGCAAAAATTATTTTCCCCTATTTATTTAATATAAAGCTTTTAACAAAATTTGAAATAATCCAAAGTGCTTTCAAATCATTTTAATCGATTTCAATATTTAAAATCCTTTAGTTATTGTTCAGAAATTTTAATTTCTACAAATATAATAAAAACCTTAAAAGTTAATAATTTAAACCTTCAACTTTTAAAAAAGCTTTTGTTATTGTTATTTACGAAAGTTAAGTTCTTAACAATGAAATCTGAAAATTTTGCTTTAAATTTCAAAACTATTCTTATAAAATTTAACTTTTAAATTAAAAAACAAAACAACTTTTTTAATAATTTAAAAAATTATGAAAAATTACAGTTCTATGAAAAATAGGAAAATTTTCTTAAACTTAATATTACTAATAACTTAAATTAATTGTCCTTTGGAAAAAAGCTTTTGGAGTGTCAGCTTCTAGCTTATTATAAAATATTGCCGAAATCCCAAATATTCATTTATTTTTTTGAAATGGATTTAAAATAATTTAAAAAAATATTTTTTTTAAAAAGCTTTTATTATTAAAAAAGCTTTTATTATTAAACTTAAATATTTATTTTAAGCTGATGAAACAACAAAAAACATGCTTTTAAATTATTTAAAATTGGATTAAAATTAATTAAGTTTAAGTGATATTAAATTAAAATAGAATTTAGAGGAATTCTATTCATTTAGCATTTTTTAGTTGATTTCAATTTCTTAAACTTTTTTTACAAAATATGTCAAAAAAAGCTCTTAATTGTCAAAACTTGTGAAAAGCTTCTAATAATTAAAACTGATCCAAATTCATTCATTTTAACAATATTTTATATATTTTAAATTGGATTTTTTTAGATTTTTTAAAATATTTTCTTAAACCTTTTTAACATCAAATTATAAAAGAAAAGCTTTAAATTCTAAAATCTTGTAAAAAAAAACTACTGATCATTAAAACAGATACCAAATGTATATAAAAAGTAACTTTTATATTTCAAAATTAATTTCAAAAATTGTTCAATAGCAACTTGTTGTTTGAAATAGGAAAAAATTTGGTTTAATTTTTTTTTGTGTAATTTTATATTTAAATATTTTAATTAATTTCAAAATATTTATCTTTTGTTAAAACAATTAAAAAATAATGCATAAACATAATCTTTGTTGCCAGCAACTTGTTGCTTGGAAATTTCAATGTTTCAAATATTGCTTTAAAATATATATTAAATTTTTATAATATTATTAATTATTTAAAAAATTTTAATGAAAGTGATAACAATTTCATTAAAATTTATTTTGTGTTGCTAGCAACTTGTTGCCAAAACAAAGATATTACTTAGGTTGACGTTAAGAAGATAAAATTAAATCATTTAGAAACTTGTTGCATTAATTCTTAACAATATTTTTTTTTTATATTTTGGCTAACATTTTTTACCATTATTTTTATTGAAAACCTATTGATGTTATTTTTGTCTAAACACCCACCTGGATATAAATGGCACGTGCAGAAGTTAAAACAGCAGAATTTAAAATAAAAAGTTTTGTTGCAAAGAAATCACAATTTTATCTTTAAAATGCGATTTCTTGTTGTTGCGTTACACTGTTTATTTGCTTGAACATTTAAATGAATGTTGTTGTTTTTCTTTCTTTTTTTTAATAAATTTAGTTAAATAATTTTTTATTTTATTACAGTTGTATATATTTTATTTCAAATTAAATTAGCGTTTGTTTTTTTTATAAGTTTTTGAATCACTAAAATATAATTTATGATTTTGTTTGTTTTTCACCAAAAAAATGTATATATTTAATTTGCAGTTTCTCTCTAAGTATCTTAATCTGTTAGTTTAACTAAAAGACGTAAGAGCGAACAGCACACAACAAAATAAATCGATAAAATGTTTATATATATACTTTATTTAATGCATATATATATATTTGTTTGTACATGAATCTCTTTATATATATTTTTTATTTTTATTGTATTTTTTGCACAATATTAAAATACGTCACAAAGTTTATTTTTTTTATTCGCTATTTTGTTGCTTCGCGAATTAGAGAGCTTTTCTACTTCTCACACACAAAGAAAAAAATTCTTTAGAAAAATTCATTCATAAAAAAGTAAATTTGTTGTAGTTGATTTTAAGGTTTTTTATGTTCAGCTGTTGGAAAATTAATCCTTTTAATGTAATTTGAAATTTTCTTCAAATTTTGTTTTCTTCAAAAATATTTTTAAGATACTTTTCTTGTTGATTTTCACAAAAAAACACTTTCTTATTTGCTTTTCTTTTTATCCAATTGGATTTTTCTTTTTGCTTTAAATTTTCACTTTTATTTTTGTTTCGAAAAAAAAGAAACAATTTTCTTTTCAATAATAATTTGTTTATTTTATTTTAAAAATATCTTTGGGATACTCTTTTTTAACAGTTCACATTTTTTCATATTAATAAAAATTTTTCTTTTATTTTTCAATTTAAATATTTTTCTTTTTCTTTTAAATTGAGTGTCCAATTTGAAATTATTTTTCTATTTGTTAGAGTGTAAAATAATAGAGCGTGTAGTATGATAGTTGGTTAGACCGTCACGTTAGCTAGTTCGAACACAACTGAAGCACGAGATGAGTACTCAATTGGTTTTTATGAATGAAACCGGCCAAAGCTTATAAGATACATTTTCAATCTTATAGTATGCACAAATGGATTCTTACCAAATGCCCCTTACAACACATAGATGTGCAGACACACACTTATACACACTTAAATATACAATTCGAACATTCGAACATTTCCCCTACTTGTTGTAGCCACTCTCTCACACTCTCCGTTTATTATTTATTTATCTTCTCCCTTTCATTAACATTTAGAACGAGAGTAAACGTATCTCTTGTTTGTATCTGTGTTTAATGTTTATGTTGTATCCAATGATTGTTTAAGTTAACTCCCCGTTATGTAGCCATTTTCAGGCTGTTAGGCTGGCGCAAGCGCATTTAAACCAATCAACAGTTTGTTTTCAAATCAAACAATCTTTAAGATACATTTCTCATGCTCTACCTAAACCATTATTTAGTTAGGTATCCATTCTCTGAGTATCTAATGTAAATAAATACAAATTTATCTAAGAGTTTCTTTTTTGCTCTTGCTTTTGCTCCCCAAAACACATACAAATACACAAATTTTATTTAAAATTTTTAATTTCTCATTTAACCCTTAAAATTGAAAATTAAAATAAATTCATTTAATTTTAATTTCTTTAACAATAATTTGTATCTTTTTTCTTCATATTTTTTGTATCTTTAGTATATAAATATGGTAAAAATAAACCAACAGGTATGTGAAAAAAAGAAAACTTTTTCTTTTTTGCCAAATAAATAAAATTTTAAAAATAAATTTTCATCTCATTCCCACAAAACTACGTCATGAATAGCAGTTGTTCATTCTCGGATTGTTATTATTTTTATTTTCAAAATATCTGCTTCAAATTTAAACAAAATACACTTTTTTTCTTCGTTTTCGTCTAAATCTCATCATTTGTAGTATTTTTAATCTAAAGCAAAAATTTTTAGCATTATGATTCATTTTTGCAAAGAAAATTATTTAATTTTATTTAGTTTTTTTTTAATTTATTTTGGTGGCTGCTTTTGTTCTGGCCGATTTGTTGAGATTTTTTTGTTAGTTTAGAGCAAAAGAAATATTTTGTTAATACTTTTAGTTAATTATGCCTGAAAGTGATGAAACATTGTTTTAGAAAAATAATGAATACAAATATTTTTACATCATTATTAAGAAAGTGGATTTGGTACAATATATACCCGTGGGAACTTAGTACTATATAAATGGCTCTAAATAAGGCGATATAACGGGACTGGGTATATGTTGTACATGTGGAAATCAGAATATCCCTTCGGCTGTAGAACCATAACACGTTTTCCAAGACAGAGTTTCGTGCGATGTGTAATGAAACATTTTAGAAAACTATATTTTTATAAAGGTGTTTATGCCCTAGAAGTCCAATTGGGGTCCAAGCTGCCGAGCTACTATTATGTTAAACTTAATGCAAATCCATCCAGCCCATAAAAAATTACTGATTTATTTCTAAAAAACCATTCTGCAATGGCCAGGATCACCAAACTGAGCAAGAATGCAATAAACAATTCTTAATTAGTGGAAGAGTATGCATTTATTGAACAATGAGGATAAAAACATTTTAGCCATTAGAGATAATAAATTCAAGAATATAATCTTGGACAAACCAATGCCAATGTAGACGCGCTGAATACCAAGATACACATAAAAAATCTTTCGATGTTAATTTATAAAATTATATAAGGAAAACTTTTTAAAATTACGTAGTAAATTTCTATAAACAAAATTCTCAAAGAAACTGCATTTAATTTAAATCGATGTAAAACTAACATGTTCATCTATGAAGAAAATCATAACTGCACAAGTAAGGATGTTATAGTCGGTGAAGCCGTAATAATGTAATACGCTACACCAAAATGTTGTTTATAGTAGTGATAATAGTTACGAAAAATTAATAAACCACCCTCGTACAATTTCATTTTCTTATTTATTCCTAACTGTGCAGTAAATTATTGTGACACTAACATTTATATAAAAATTAATGCGTTTTAAAATGAATTTTGCTGGAGGGTTATATGAGAGCTAGGAAAAATCGTATAATTTTGCACATAGAATTTTCCTTAAATTTATCCTAATTTAATCAGTTATTATTACAATTACAACGTATATTTGAGACTTATGCCCTTTAAAGTGGTACTTGGAAGGGGGTAAAAATAATAGACCGACCGTCCCATATTTAATCACATAATTTCAGAATATATTAGGTCTTACTTGTGCCAAATTTCTTAAAAATCGCTTTATATTTAGGACTTTTATTACCTCAAAATCACATTTCTGGCGGAACATTTGTGTGGTAGGTACCTAAAATATTGGACTGAATATGGCTATTTCCAATAGAGTTCGTACTTAGGCCAAAATAATAATATGTATCAAATTTCAAAAATTGCGATCTGTGGACTGTTCAAAATTTTTCATTTACAGACGGACGGACATCGATAAATTGATTAAAAAACTGATTCTGAGTCGAACGATACACCATTTTTTTGCATGTAACAAATATCAGCACAAACGCATAATACCCCAACCACTACGGTGAAATTTTTTTAGTCAATTCGGTGTTGCAGATAAATGTAGTGAAGACGAATTTTAAATTGTGAGAATCAATATTGATTTTCATAGGAATTTTAGAGTAAAAGTCGAGATTCTCTAAATTGTAATGTATTAAGATTGTAATTAAAAATAATGAAAAATATACTTCAAATCTTATGGTCTGTTTGCTGCAAAAAAATTTTAGATTGACAATAAAATCTAAAGTATCTTAATTTATTTTAATTGACTGAAAAAATTCAGTCATTTTATCTGGAAATATTTTTTCTTACTTCTACAGAGGTCAAGCAGCTAGAAAATCATGTTTATTTTTTTAATTTTGTTACTAAAAAAATCTATTAAATTTAATATCCAGCAGATACATTTATTGAAAGAACTTCAAAGGTTTGAATGTTCTATTTCCAATTAGAAGCACGTGCCACTTCATATAACTTGTTGCTACATTTCATGACTTTTAGTCCTCATTCAACATAGTGTTTCTTTTGAAACACCCTTAAAAACGTATACTACTGACCCACACAATAATTATTTTCGAATACCTTAAAGTATTTTATTTTGATCTCAATATTAATACACATACATATTTATGTATATGCATGTCTATATGTATCTTTGAATTTTAGTTTATTTATATCCATGTGGCATGTACTAAACATATAAACAGGAGATGATTATCGTAAATGTTTTTATTATGTTAGAGTTTTGATAGTGTCGAAATGATAGAGAAGGGGGTGTGTTAGTTAAAATAAAATCTTCTAATAATAATAAAAATAAAATGATCATGATGACAGTGTTTATTATGATGTTTATTTTTCGTTTTGTTTTGATTATGATGAGATTTAAACATGCGATCGGTTAATATGGAATATTTGTTGTCAGCGGTCAACTATGGACGTTTTTTAATATGAATTTAAAGTTTTCGTTTAAACATGTTTAATATGAAAAAATATATTGTGGTGGGTCAATTCCATTGATCATATGGCATGTCCGAAAAGTATCTAACGAAAAAAAAAAAAGATGAAACTTGACTTTACAAAAACAACAAGTATAAACGTTTTAGGCGGTCATGACCGACTGAAAAATACCGTGCATTATATTCTAATTTACAAATGATGGCTGCGTAATGTACAAATTTTTTATAAGATTAATGATATTAAAAATGAATTCTATGGGAAAAAAATTATGGACTGATCCTCCATATCAATTTCTGTAAAATCCAACGTTTTTGTGGTATTAGTGAAATATTTGGGAATGAGCACTGTTTGGCTAGCTGAAGGAATCAACTCATTACCATTTTCAATAAGCATTGATTGTCCTCTGCTCAAAACAATTACACGTGCCTACATTCATTAATGTTGCGACATGCTTTTATGCACAATGTATGCTATGGACAGCTCAACTGACGGACGCATAGTATTGAAATTAAAAATTAAATGGAAGTATATCTCGTAGTTTCTATTTGGATTTTGTGAACTAAAAAGGGGGCTTCTCCATATGGTCCCACAATTGGACACCTCGCATCATAAAACTATATTTAATGAAACAGATTCCTTTTATCTTAAACGATTTTAAAATTTTCAATGAATTTTGATAGTAAAGTAGGTTATGTCCTTTATATAAGAGATATTTAGCTAAGTATGGAATGTACTAGATGAATACTATTTAGAAAGTAACTGGTTATATAAAGCTCTATAATAAATTGGACAATTGTGTATAATCTACATCATAAATAATTCTCAAATTACTGTGATTTTGATATTCCATCAATTTGAAATTTATACAACCAAAAAATTTTACAAGGATCAGTCCATAATTTCCTATAGTCTACATTTCCGAATATCGTCATAAATGCATAAATCTGTTATAACTGTGAGTATTACAGTAATATTTAAAAAAATATTTTCTATGCAATCACAAATTATAGATTAATTTTTCGAGGATCGATCTATAATTTTTTATGTTTTCAAAAATATAAAAAAATCAAAATAATGAAATTTTTTAATTTTGATCCAAAAAGTCCACATACTTGTATTTCTGCTAAAATCTATTACCAAGTGAAAAATTAAGAGATTTAAAAATGTATTTCGTTTTGAAAATTTCAAAATATCTTTTCAGGAAAATAAAAATGTTTTTAATAAAAATATTTTATGGACAAAAAAACACAAAAATTCCTGTTTTTTAAATTTCTTCTTGATACCTTCTTCTTTGAGTTATTAAGTAGAAAAATTAATATTTTTTGGTATTAATTAGTTAAGTTTAGCCTCGTTAGAATAGTACAAAGCTGAAGAGATGATTTGAAGAAGTACGTTTTCTATCTGGTCAGGGGCGTAGCTGAAGATCTTCCAAAATTCGCACACTTGGGTATGTAAACTATTTAAAAACTCACCAAAAAATCATCTGTGAACTCAGACACTCAGAACACTATATACAAATCCTTGGAAATACGATTAAATGTATGCGCAAACTATTATAGTTTCAAAGAGATTCAAAATAATTTTTTGCCAGTTGTGATTGTTTTTTTGTTTTTGTAATTGTAAGTTATCGGTCTTACCAAATATCCCATAAAATTCTGAAAAATATAAATTCTAACCATGTAAACATATGAATTCGGTAAAAGATCACTTCTTCAAATTCACTCAACAACATCTGAGCTTTAGCCATGTGAGATTTTATTAATATATTTCTATCGGCTCAAAAATAAAAAGTTTTTTCTCCAAAAAGATCGTTTTGTAGACTCTGTGCTTCGAATAGTATACTATAAGACGCAATTTCTTCCTATTTATTAATCATCATTAGCATATATTTATGATAAAATATGCAGTATTTATAACGGTATAGAGTATCGAACTGTTCTAGTATTCTCACATTTCTCTCACAACCGATTATTTACCGAATTTACCGCTAAAATAGTGTCCATGACCATTTTAGGTTACTACAACTAATTTGTTTACATTTTTTCCATATATTTTTGCAATTTTTCTGCTGAAATCTAAATAAAAACCAAAATAAACGAAAGAAACTGAAAACTTTTTTAAAAATATAAATTTTACGTAACGCTTTCACCAGTCTGAATATAAGAAACCACCCACCCGATCAAACAAAAACAAAACAAAAAATCAAGTTAAATAATATATGATGAATGTATGATGATAATGATGACGAAGTTAGTTCATACTACGTACCACATTTGAAAAAAAATTACACTCATTTCTCAGATTCTAGTGAAAATAAAAATTTAATGATTTAAAAAAATCAATGTTTTGATGCGGCAAGAAGAAGCGTGTGAAAATCGTTGCAAATAACAAAAAAAAATTATTTATATTTTGATTTTTTACTATAAATACTTGTATGTATGAATGTATGGTAAAAAAGATTAGAGGGCGTGATGTTTGTAAATAAAAGATATAAAAATAATTTTTGTATATAAAAATAAATTTTTATATTTTTACCGGTAAATCGAGTCATACTCACATATTTTGCCATGTTGTTTTCTTAAAGTCATATGTAAATATTTATTTTATTCATCCATTTATGAGTTTTAAATTTAAAAATAACAATAAGATTTTATTTTTAGATATTTGTGCAGTTTTCGTTGGAAAAATAATATTTATTAGAATATTTGACCGATCTAACTATAATGTTCTTGATCTTTTGTATATGAATACTGAACAGGTGTTGAGGGTATTATTATGTGTTTATGTAGATGGTTATGAGGGGCAGAAAAAGTAGTCCGACCACCACTTTAAAGTATACCATTCATGTCTGTTATTTAGAACAAAGAACGACGCCTATTGAAATTGGTTATCATACAAATGTCCCTTGGATTAAAGTTTTTAGTCCATTTGGATACCTTCGTTTTATATGTTAACCAAATTTTGCAAAAAGAAGTATTTTTAGGTTTTAAAACGATGTGCCAAGTTAAACGAGGACCGCCTTTTAATTTCCCTACTACCACCCTTCCAAATAACACTCATTAATCGCAAATATACGTGGATATTGTAAAAATATTTAGTCAAATATTTAGTCAAAATTTCGCTGTGCGAAATAATACAAAGGTCGCCCCATATTTTTTTCTAACTCCCATATAACCCTCAAGGAAAATCTCTCTTAAAAACTAAAAAAAATTAACTTGAATGTTAGAATAAAACATACATTCATTAATAAAAAGCAAATTATACGAGGGCCGTTCACAAATTTTTCGTAACATTCATTTACAACCAACAATGCAGTAGGGGTAGGGTATTTCATAGTCAGGCTTGACTGTCTATAACTTTTTTGCTTGTTTGTTATTTCATGGGGAACACTTTACCAAACATGTCCAGCCTCAGGCACGTTGATTGGAAGAAATAAGGGAAAGTTGAATACAATATAGAAATCTTATTTGAAGTGGATAATGAAAGTCTAGGTGTATGACTTCGGGCATGGGACTTATAGAGCCTGATCTACTCAATCTACGTGACATTGAGTACGTAATAGAATTTACAACAACTGAAAAATTTAATTTATATTTAGGAGAATTAAGTTAAAAATTTGCATATCTTATTAAAAAGTCCAAAATTAGATGAGAGTTAAGTACAACAGAAAATGTAATACTGTTTAAAGCAAAAGTCTTTGTACTTTGAACGAGTATACAATTTAATGAATTTGCAATTTAGAATAAAAAATAATATTTATGTATTCAACAAAATAAAATTAAAATATGGACAGTTTCCTTGTAACCCTATAGTTTTGCACTGCAAAAGTGAAGGTACCCCCCTAAAATATTTTACGAAAACGCATTGGTAAAGAAATATCATAAGTAGAAACCATAAATCAGTTGAATCAAAATTCATAATTGCACAAATAATGAACAGATGTAAATCAAAGGAAAAAAATAATTATAAAGAACACTGAATTGAAAATAAACCAAGATCTGGACATCCTAAAGAATTCGCTAGTACAAAAGAACGAAAAATAATATCAATGCTCCAAAGATTGCTACAGAGTTTAAGGAAACATTGGGCAAAAGCAATTTCGAGGATACTGTAAACAGAACTTTAAACAAAGCCGCCTGCTTCTAGAGCTTGTAAGAAGCCCTTCATTAACGAAAGAAATAGAAATAAAAAAGAAAAGATTTTTCAGCCGAATCAAAGTGGTATATTGGTGTGGGGTTGTATGTCGACACTAGGTATTGGCAATTTGGAATATGTTGAGGAAACAATGAACCAGACTATTTTATTATTCCACAGTGGGTCAAATTTGATCTTTTAATCGAAAAAGTTAACATAATGATAGCAGACTACCTGGCAGTTAAGATCCCCGTTCAGGCTCCATGGGCGGAGTTGGACATTAAATGTTTGATATTTCTTACTTAGTTTCAATATCTTGCAAGATTTGGAGTCAGTTTTTAATATTATCTTGATCCTTTTAATTTTTTTCTAAGTTAAATAATTAAATTATTTATAAAAATTCAGATTAAAAATACTATTGTTATGGGAATGACCCTGAGTCGATCGTTATTACCTTAAACTATGATGAAGTAGGGCACATAGATAATATATATTATAGAATTTGTTTATGAAAATTCATAATATAAGATCTTCAATATTCATTCGATTATCTTCGTGGGATGCAGTAGTACAAGATTCACTCTGTTTTTAATATAAATTCGTCATTTCCTTTCATAAAATTGACATCACACATTAAATTGGATATGAAATACACTGTGAAAATATGTGTTTAACGTAACTGCAATTTCATTTAATTGATCTTCTTAACAGAAAACTTAAATTTCCGCATTTTGGTTGTTTTCGAAAAAATATTTTACTTCTTCTATAATGTTAAATTTCTTCAAGTGTAGAAAACCGCGTAGAGAATATTATTTTTATATTTTTCCCATATTTGTTTACATTTGCGGTTTATTGTTTAACATTAATTAATTTTTCCTAAGAATTTGGAACTTTTTTACGTAAAAAAATACATCAAATAAAAACGTCATTGTTCTTTCATCAAAAATAAATAATATTGGCAAAAACTTTTCTTGATTTGTTGTTGTTTACCATCAGACCTTTTAGGCTTCTAATTGTTCAATTTATTTTCAATTTTATTCTAAAGAACCAAAATTTTGAAAACAAATTTATTTTTAAATTCATAACGTAATTTTAATATTTAGCTATCTTCCTCAGGGGGGAATAAGAGGTGGGTATTTGAAAATAATAAAATTGAAAGAAAAAACTCAAAATTATAATTATTTTTGAATACTCACACATGCAGCCACAGGTGTCCGATAATGTTTTTTAATTGTGCAGAAAATACGAATTATTCGAAATTTTCTAATTTTAAAGAGATGAATCAGCTTTTTTAATGAGCTGCTGCCGTTTCGGCTGATTCTGTTTTGGCTGCTGTTTTTATGATAAGTATTTGCCCCTCTTTTCTTAAATTTTTATTTTTAAAAATACTTTTAATAATCAGGTGAATTAATATACAAAAAATTCTATTGAACCAATTCATATACCAAAACCAAATACATACATTCAGTAAGGAGTCGGAGCGAAAAATACTTAACACACGTTAAGAATGAATATATTGTTAATCTGAAAAAGTGAGTACCGAAAAGAGCTCATAACACATCAGGTCAAAAATTTTATGTTGCTGACTCTCGAGGAATTGTTTAAGAACAGTTTAAGACCCAAAAAAATTGTTACAGCGGGCTCTATAAATACCGAAATTTACGTCAAGGAATGTTTACAAATTATTTTTGGCCTGACTTGACATCCGTCATTACCGTAAACAAGACCTCCTTCAAACAGACCGAAGCAAAGACCAGTTGAACTATGATAAAAAGAGAATTGAAAAGCAAAGAAAAGGTATCCAAAAGTATGTTAAATTTTAAACGGTAATGTACTATCTGTACGAGCAAAGTGACAGAAAGCACTATAAAATAAGTTTGAAATTTAATCACAAGTGATTAAAGGTCTACAAATATTTCTATTGTAATCAAATAGAAAAACAAATTAAAACTGCTAGTTAAGCGGTTTGTTTTTGATTAACATATATGTATGTTAAGAGTTTTCAATCTCACTTCTTATGTACATACATATGTGTGCGAGAAGTTTCTTTAATTATTTTGTTTAATTTATTTTTTGGTATTCAATTTTCTAAATTACTCACCTTCACCTTGTTTTGGCAATTTTTCTTTTTCGGTTAAATAAAATATTGAATATATCTTTTGTGTGTATGTATTTGTGAGGATTTGTGTGCGTAACATGTGTTTTGAAAAATTTATGTCCGATTTTTAAAATAGAGATGTTTTATTCTTCTCCTAATTATTATCTTTACTTTTTTTGTTTTTCTTTCTTCTGAAATTTTTATTTTTGTTTATTTTCATAAAAATTTCTTTAGATTTATTAGTTATTTGTGTGTATGTTTTACAATTGGAATTCCAATCTGGTTTTGACGTCAATATTTAATTAGCTGTAGATAATGTATATTTTTAAATTTAATTCTTATACTAATATTTTTGGTATTTATTAAATATTTTAGTTTAATTTTAGCAAAATTCTTGAAAAACATTGAAATAATTTCAAAATATTAAGGGCATTAAATGGTAGACATAAAGGCGCGGATTCTGAGAGAGAAAACTTCATACCTTTTATACTCTACACCTACACTGTAGACGGTTGGAGTATTATGCGTTTGTGCAGATATTTGAACAAATGGTGCTACGATCACTTTAATTTCAATTATTTGATTCTGAATCACTTCCTGAGTCAATTTATCAAAAACTGCCCGTTATCAGCAGTTTTAAAGATGTATTGATAAAATTTCGCATATACTTTTACTTTGATCCAAGGACCTAATGAATTTGATTGTAATCAATGCATTATTTCATAAAGGCTTCTTAAAAATGTCTTCTTTTACTCTTACACACCTATATTCTCATTACCAACAGCATCCCAAATAATTCTGATTTGAACACAAAAAAGTCATTAAGTTGAATGACAACATTATCAGTATAAATATGGGCATTGTCTGGTACTTTTTGAATTTTTCTATGGTACCATTTGTTTTTATACTTCCACCACCACAAGTGGTGATGAGAGTATATAAACTTTGTCTTTTATAAGTTATAGACAGGCAGCTGAGACATAAAGGCGCGGACAACCTTAAAATTATTATTTATTTTAACTATTGTATTAACTAATCGATTGATCAATAGTGGATTTAGACAGAATTTAAAATTGTTCAATAGAAAAAAAGTTATATACAAACCAAAATCAGTATGTCGCCATTTGGAATATATTTTTTTGATTTTTTTTTTGATATAATAAAACCGAAAAATGTGATTATGATGGGACTATTATTTGCCTTGGACCCTTCCCGGAATATGATATATTGAAATTTTATATAATTATCTGCCATAAATATATGTTGATAATTTTACCAATATAGTTAACATTTTGTTATAACTCCATTTGATATTCAGTACAATTAATTTCCTAAATGTTATTTGAACTTTTTTAACTTTCAGTTAGGAACAATTTTGTTAAAATTTGGTACAATTATTTATATACCTTTTAATGTCCCTTTCCGGAATAGGGTTTTTAGTTTATTTATTAAGTTATGTAAAACACGTTGAACGAAAAAGTTTTCTTTAGAATTCATCTTTCGATCTAAATAATGGTAAATTTGTCAAAAAACCGCCTTTTAATATGGAAAGACTTCTAGTAATTTGGCAAGTTTTACAGGTAATTTATCACACTTTGTGCTCGTGATATGTCTAAGGACCATATGCTTTGGAAAAAATAACTTTGGATTTGAAATAATGAAATGAAAATAAAACCAGATAAGTCACATACAAAGAGGACAGTCTAACAATGTTTGGTGAAAATGTTATACTCCCACTATAGGCGTTAGCTTACTACACACCCAGATCTAAAGATGTTTTAATTAAATTTTAAAAATGTCGCTTCCATAAATTATCGTAACAAATTCTATAAATCTAAGAAAAACTGATTATCTTTATAAAATTTGAAATACTTAAGACTGATACAACAATGAGAATTGTCAAGGATCGCTTCATTATACAGCCTTCTTTTAAACTCCACTTTCAAAACTTACTTGTTAGGAACAAATTAAGTTCATATTTTTGTATACTATTGCTTATTGAAAAAATAAGATTTAGAAGCCAAAAACAGAGTATAGAAATTTAATTCAAGTTTTATAAAAATATTTTTGTTGCAAGCATATATATTGTTGATGTTCGAGGGAATCTTGAAGAAACCTTTTGAATCCAATAGCACTTAAAATTTGCCAAAAAAAGTTCTTGGTACACCAAGCTACATGCAGTTGTGGCAAAAGAAGCCAAAGGACTCTATAAATACCGAAATTTATGTAAAGAAATGGCTAGTCGAGCTCCTGACTGGAGCTAAGGTTAGTGGAAAGATATTAAGCTCTTGATACAAGAGAATTGAAGAACACGAAAAAGGTGTTCAAAAGTGTGGAACATTTCGACCAAAGTGACAGAAATCTTTATAAAAATGTTAATGAACGTGTTTCCGAAAATGGTTCAAAAATTTGTCACTAGTAATTAAAACTATACAATTATTATTATTATTATTATTATTATTATTATTATTTTTTGTTATTATTATTATTATTATTATTATTATTATTATTATTATTATTATTATTATTATTATTAATGCTGTTTTATAATTGTAATAATAATTTCAATTAAATAAAAAAAAATTAAAACTGTACGTTTGGTGTTTATTTACATATGTTTATATACATATGTATGTTTGTTTTCGATCTGACTCCGTACATTACAAATTTCTCTGATCATCTTTAGGCCTCTTTTTCTGAATAAGATTAAAATTCGTTCCACTTTTTTGACAATTTTTTAAAACTTGTAGTTGGACATTTTCAAAAATTTCAAACTGCGTTTCTTAATTAAATAAATTTTTCTTTCAATAAAAATATTAAAAATTTTGACAAATCGAGCAAAACAAATTTTATAAAATTCTTCTTTTTGATAAATTTATAATAATTAAAAAAATATTTTTTTTTTAATTTAAATTATAATTAATAACTTGAAATTAGTTTTAATTAATTATGCATTTAAATATTTGAGAAGAAGAAAAGCGATTAGTGATTTTTTCTATTGTTCAAATTGTTTTGTTGCTGATGACGAATTTTATTTGTTTATTTTTTTTTTTTTAATATTTAAATAAATTTTGAAAATTTTATACAAAATATTTTAATTTGTTTTCTTAATATTTTCTATACAAGTGAGTGAGTGAATGAGTGAGTGGGCATTCAAGGCACACTTTTATTTAATACGAAACAAAAAGATGAAATAACAAAAACAACAACAATTAACGTGTGGCTAGGAAATTTTTATGAAAATTTAAAAAAAAACTATTATAAAAAAACAAACTAAATATAATTTTGAAAAAAAAAAAAATGAAATAAAAATTTTAAGCGTAGGGTGAAAAACATTATTATACTGAAAATTAAAAAAATTAAAAGAAATAAATAGATGAAATTGACATCGAGAAAACAAAAATAAGAAATATTGACAGATGGCACGCGTCTTTCAGGTTTTGCAGCAAATATATAGCAATGAAACAAAAATGATGAAAGATGATGATCATCATAGTACCAGCAGTACCTTTATTAAAAACAACCTCCAGCCTTCTTTCTCGTCATCATCGTGATCTTCAATATTAAAATCATTGTAGTCATCATCATCATTATATGTTCAAAATCTGATAGATATTATTGGAAGTTTTATTTGTATTGTTACACCAATATTATAACAAACACAATATTAAAATATCTTTAAAGATTGATCATGTAATATACTTCTGATCGTTCACACACACACACACACACACTCTCCCAAACCAGAGACAATCAGTTGTTATGGATGAATGAATTTATCAAATGAAAACGAGAAAAAAATGTATTTTTATTTTTAAGGTAAAATCCACTTACCTTAAATGGTGAAATACATATTATAAAGGTAGTTGTTTGTGTTATTTTCCTCTATCTATCAGTGTTATAAAACTTACAACAATAACAATATTACAACTACCACATACGTGCAACTACCAATAATAATAATAATGATAGTGAGTAGGTTGTAATAAGAAGTCAAGATAGTTTCATTCAGTTTTTTTTTATATTTCATATGTATGTATGTGTTTTTTGGTTAAATGTATTTGTAATTAAAAGTATCTTAACGATACCATCATATTTATTGTCTTTAAAAGCGAAATTACATTACACTTGAGACTCTTTTAGCGCTTATATTTATTAGATAAAAAATGCTTTTTTCATTAAAATTATACTAAAGACAAATTTTTAGATATTTTTTCAGTACTCAAATATGAACGTATATATATAGTTACCCATTAAATTTCCCCGCAAAGAAAATATTTAGCTTTTTGAATTATATTTTGATGATTCATTATTTAGAAAACTGCGAAATGAAAGAAACAATCTTTTGAATATCCAATGTGTTTTTTAATAATAAGATTGGGAACATTTTTAAGATTTGCAGAAGGTTATTATATACTTCATCATTGTATTGAAATACTTTATATATATAGAAGTGCTGAAATAATGCACAACGCAGTGCTGAAATAATACACAAATTATATAGCTTTGTTCCCAGATCTGCGAGCTTAGAAGAAAATATTTTCATTTGATATTTGTCAAACATTAAAAGCTCTTCTTCCACATTGAGATCTCTTAGTGTTCGACTAGCAGTATACAGCATAAGCTTTGGAGTCGGTGATCTTGTTTGTTGTCATACTCTTTTGAGTTTCTTTTCCCATGAAGAAGTCCTTCAATCCATAATGTCATATGAATTCTCTTTATTTATCTTCCTCACACTAGATAAATAAATCTGTGTGGATGTGAATACTTATATGTGTTTCCAAGACATGTTATTATTACAAGAGATTTAGGAGACAAATCAAATGAAGTGTTCCAAATCATTGGGATATTTTTCTAGGATCGGCTGGCAAATAAATTAGTTGTCTAAGCGATCATAAAATCATTCCATTTTCGTGATTTACTACAATTAACAGAGATAAAGAAAATATTAAGTTTGTTCTAAAAAACGTCTATAAACACTAAGCTTAAGCATTGGGTACACATGGTCCAAATAAACAATATGAGACTTAATATTTTCTTTATTTCGTTCGTTTATATCTTTTTCTTTAAGATAAAATTTCCTAAAGTTTCCATGATGTGTACACGAAATTTGATAATACTGATTTTTTATTATGTATTTTGGGCTATCGACGATGCCTGACTGGTCTTGTTCGGTGTTATATTTCTCCCATAAAAGCTCATAAAACTTATGGATATGATAATTATATTTTTCACAAATAAGTCTCGTATAAGTCCTATTCCATATGCCAACTTTTAAGAAGATTGGACAAAACAGACCTAATTTTGAAAATCACATTAGGGCAGTCATGTGAGACATATTTGCGTCAATGTGTATGGTATTATATATTGGCTTTAACCGACTATTATATTTTTAAATATAAATAAGTTTTAATTGTTTTTAATTGATTATTTTCCAAATGGGCCAAAAATCAAAAATCTAATTTTTTCAGGAGTTAAAGGGTTAAGTATTTGAAATATTTTACCCTTTTCGAATTTAAAAAAAATCACCGATCAATATAAACCCTTTTAAAAAATCTTTGTTAAGCTACAGTCATTTTGAGCATCGTTTAATGTGTGAGTAACGTATATTTTATTCACAATAAATTTCAAACTTCGCTTAATTTCCTATTTTTTCAAATTAAAATAATTAAAAAATTTTTTATTATTCCTATTTTCCTTTTTGTTTATTTTATAAAAAAATTAAACAATTATCTGAATATTTATACATACACGCAGAGAAAAAATATGTTTGCGGTAGCATAAATAAGAAGCATTATACTATGGTTATTAGATATTGTTACCGTAACTAAAATATTTGTTTAATCGCTCTGTTATTTTACATTAATAACAATAGTTACCACCACAAAAAATATGTTATTATTTGTTTATTTGCATTCTAATTTCACATTAATAAATTTAGTTATTGTTATCGCCACTAAATTTATTTTTACATTTATGAAAAATTGTTTATTTGTATTATTATTTTGCATTGATAACAATAGTTATTGTTATCGCCACTTAAAATATTGTTATTCTAATAAAAAATATTGTTAGCTCAGAAAAAAATTTTTGTTCGCATTATTTTGTTATTGAATAAAAATATTTTCGTATGAAATACTTTAATATACTTTTCATTTTATCAATGTAAACCTTAAGAAAATATGTAAACATTATTTGAAATGTTTTTGTCATATAATTTTATTTATTTTACCTTTTTAATATTTGTAAATAATGAGAATATTAATTCAATTATATATATTATTTTTCATATTAACACAAATTGCAAAAAGTTATTTTTTCATATTCAGTTATCAGTAAACCGAAAATAATAATTTGTTCTAACAACAATAGTTTGTTTGGGCTGTTTAATAACAATAAAATTGTAATCGGTCAAACATACGGCGAACAAAATAAAATAAATTCAGCAATTAACATGTTGGTAATACCAATGAATGTTTGCCGCGAATATATTAGTGTTTGCGATGAACATACTATGGAATGAGGTTTCTCTGCGTGTACAAGTATTCAAAAAAATATTATTTATTTTATAATATAAAATTCTGTTTATTTTGGTTTTTAGTATAAAAATCTGTTCCGCATGCCACACCATCATTTGCATGTGCATATTTTAGAATTTTAGAAAATTATTCAACTAAAAAGATTCTTTTCTATAAACATTTATTAATTTAAACGAAACAAATTTTATGTTTATTTTCTTAATTATTTTCTTCTTCTTCTAATTTTCATAGATAAACCAGATTTTGACATTCAAAAATTATTGTATAGTTCAACACAAAAATAATAATTTATTTAATGTCTAAATATTTCTGAAGAAATAAATAATTTTTATAATTTTTGAAAATGTTTATATCGTTAGTAAATTAGTAAACCACCAGCCCATGATCCAATTAACAACTTTGTAGAGAAATTTTCAACAAATCGTTAAACGCAAAATAATAATGATTGAGTAAATAATTATGTGGCTGCGAGAGGAATATTTTTAATAAATTTGATGTAAACAAAATCAAATCTGTTTACAAAATTTTTGACATTTTAAATGTAAAGCGATTTTCAAATCAGAATATTTAATGCAATTCTATAATATACTATACGATACTATACTATATATTTAGTTAACATATAAATTAGTTAAAAAGATATGGACGCTTTATTTTCCTCGACCCAAAATAAATAATTTGTAAGTTTTTACAGGTGGTTGGGTCTGTGCAGATATTTTTAACAGTCGATTGGACAATTTGCGGCCCATCGATTTAACTCGGTGATTTTTTGGTCTCAGAAGGAAACATATTGAAATTGATTATGATGGGTCTATTTTCCTTATTCGTCCATACTTTTTAATAGCTCCTATACAACATTTACTTTCGAACATCACTTAAAAGTGCATGACATCTAACATAGAGGTGGGTACTAAGTTTTCTGAGGATAGAATGTATAGTCCACATTATAGTTATGTCATAGCCGACCTTAAGCGACTAACACTTCGTTTTTGAAAAAATTTTTATTTTTATACCATCCACCATCACAAGAGGTGATGAAAGTATATTAACTTTGTTATTCCGCGTGTAACGAAAAAGAGGTATCATATAAGACTCTCTTTGAGCCTACCAAATATAATAGACAGAATTCAATGAAATTTCACCACATTGTTTGCTGTTATCCCAAAGAGTTCCCTGTTTAAAATCATAAACAGGTATAGAAATGAAATGTGGACAGAAAAAATTGGTTACTAAAAGACTTTTTAGTTGGGATTCACTAGTGAAGTTAAAACTGTTTATAAATTTTATAATTGCAAAAATATATTTGACAAACTGTATGTACTTAGTTTAGATTTTCTCAACAAACCCATTTTTCCATAAACTTCTTAACGGATAAATCTCCCAATTCTCTTTTTCATATAAAATTTTTATTTGAAAAGTCTTCCATTGAACGTATGAGTAACATATCTCAATTACTAACACATACAATGTCAATTTCATTAATAAACAAATATTAAAAAATTAAAAATAAAATAACAACAACAAAAATAAATAAAAACAATTGTTGTACAAAATGACTAAAAGGTTAAGAAAACAAAAACAAATAAAATTGTAAGAATTTGTATTAGTTATTAATGTTGTTATTGTTGGGTTAAGTTTATACGATTACAATAACAAGAGAGAGAGGTGGAGTTATAACAATTGATGTACATAATGTTTGTTTGTTGTAGTTGTAGGTACAAACAAAAAAATCACAACAACTAACAACAAGAACAATGAAAACAATTGTGGAACAAAAAGTGAACAACAATAAAAAAATAATCATTGTATCTCTTTTCATTACACCAACAACAACAACTACTACAATAACAATAATGACAAAATAAGAAAACGAAAAATAAATAAGAAAACAAGAGACTGAATCTTTTTAACTGACAGTCATTGAAAGCAACAACAACAACAGTAACAACACTATTATAAATACAAACACATAAGACAGCAACAACAAAAATATCAACAACTTATAAAATTTGATCTTTATTTCATTTAAACAATTACGATTCTTTGAAATCTTTTTACTTAACTTTTCTCTTCTTCTCTTTTCTTATATTTTCTGATTTTCTATACGAATACGAAGAGAACACAAATACACAATTAATTTCTATTACGTGACCACAGATCAAAAATTGTTGATAATGGATGAATGACAATAACAAGTTAGTACGTAGACAAAAGTGTAAATATGTTTGTGAGTATTTGGCCAAAAAGTACTTGAAAACAAACAGCGAGATAAAAACTGAAATATAAATTTTCTATAGTACAAACTACAAAAGGGGAATAAAGAGTATAAAAGAGTATTACAAGTCATAATTATTATATATTATATATATAATATAATATATATATATATATATATATATATATATATATATATATATATATATATATATATATATATATATATATATATATATATATATATATATATATATATACAAATGGATGTTTAAATATCTGTTCATAACGAAAAGATAAATAAATACACACTCACACGTATACTCACAAACGTATATAATACATAAAATTTTTTCTTAACATTTAATAAGTAATTTTTTCGCTATAATTTTTTTCTATTGAACCGATTTTCATAACTTTGGAAAGGTAATGCGACAACAATAACTCAATATTAAGGCGAAATTTAATTCTAATTTTTCGATTTGTAATAGACATTTTTACGCTTGAACTTGCAAGTTGCCTCAAATATATATTTTTCAACATACTGAACCGATTTCTCTGCTTCTAAATGGAAAACTTCTGTGGACAATAACAAATACTCTGTCGAAATTTTACTTAGATCTGTCAATTACTGTGTGAGCGTGCAAATGATGAACAGTCAGATGGGTGTACATATCTAAATCAACTCAGAATTTTATTTTATGCAAGAGTATATATGCATTTTGAAGTGATCATTCACCAAATGTGGTAATGGATTGAAGGATGGTGAAAATACCTTACCTAACCAATTTGACAGATTTGATAAATTTGAAGTTGAAATTTTGGAAAATATATGTTATATATGTGGTAAAAAGGCTTCCTTATATTTTTAAAGAAATGATCTTTTGTTAATTTTGTATGATAAGTCCAGATTAATAAGAGTCATAACCAGATTATTGATAATACGTTAAGGCAGATTAAAATCGATTTTTGGAAATAATGCTTCATCTTTAAACCCTTCTTAATTTATTGAAATTTCATATCGGCAGAGCTGAGATATTTTCGACAAATGTTTTACAAACAGGAAAAATTTGACTAGAGGAAGATAGGATTCTTAGCCACGAAATATACTTCTTACACAAGTGTTATAAAAACGTTGGAACAATTTTTATAAATTACAAGTGGAACTGCATTTATTAATAGTTGGAATGATGTATGAACTATATGAACTCATCCATGAATCAGAGTATTAAATTAACATCCTTGAAAATATTTTTTACCGAAATATTATTTTAATACATCATATCATCTGTGAGAAAAATTATTAAAGAATACTAACGATAATTGACTTGGATTTATAAAATTTCCTTTAAACAGAATTTATCCATAAAATACATGTACTCTATTATCGCACTGAAAGTGCGAAATTTTGATACACCTAAAAATCTTGAAAAAATGATAATTTTAAGATAATTTTGTGGAATTTTTAGAACTCTTAAATATTCAGCAATTCTTATGAAGTTTGGCACTTTTTTCTAATTGAAATAAACATATATAACTAATTTTACGAATGTCGGTCAAAGTTTTTTGTAGCTCTTAGATTAGTGTCCTCGCCGAAAACTTTTTTGAGTTTATAAAACTCTTAAATATAAACCAAATTTATTGAAATTAATATAACTTTTTAATGGAATCATATACGTATTTCATAATAATAGCAATATTTTTAAAGTATTTTGTACAAATGTGGTTTAAAAATTCTAAGGACCAACAATTTAACAACATTTAAAAATGGTTCATTCGGATAAAGCGTTAATTACGCCATGAATATCTCTGAAATTTTTTATAACTAAACTACACATGTAAGCTTGTTTTTTCTTTTGTCTCAATTTATAAGTGAATTTTTGGCGAATTTTTAAAAATCAACAAACCCGAAGTGACCATCTTTGTAAGGGTTCCGACTACGGCATATATCAAAGAGGAGCTTTAACTTCCAATTCAATTCAAAAGCACTTCGGTTTAAAATCTACAAAATTATTTCCAATTAAATTGATTTGGTTGCACCCTGTAAATTTACTATGTTAATGTTCTAAAAGGTAGTTAACAAGTATAACAAGGAATGAGATCGAAAATTCTTAACATACATATACGGAAATAAAAACGAATCCACTTATCCATCCATCCATCCATCCATCCATCCATCCATCCATCCATTTATGAATCCACATGAAATTATTATTAGAGTTTACAATTCTTTTTATAGTTTTAATTATTAGTGTTGAAATTTTGAACCCTTTTCGGAAAACCGTTTTGGACGCTATTTTTGTGCTCTTCAATTCTCTTTTAACAAGAGCCAAATATCTCTCCTCTGGCCTTGGATCCTGGCAGTTTGGAGGATTTAACTTTCTTCGCAGAAATATCACATCATTGTTCTTGTACCACTCAAGAGCTTGTTTACCATAATGTCAGGATGTCAAGTCAAGCCAAAAATAAGTGGATACAATATGAAGTCTTACGTATGGAAGAACTTTTATTGTAAACATTCCTTGATATAAGTATTGGTTATTTATAGAGCTCATTGTTACAAATTATTGGCTTCTTTTGCAGTAACTGTATATTAGTTTCCATGTCATGAACTTTTTGGGACTCAAACATTTCTTCAACATTCTCTTGAGCATAAGCAAAATAAATTATTTGAACAGGAAGTTACGGAAAATCTGTCAGAATATACAAATATTGGAAACTTGGTTTCAATTTCCGTGATCTGTGTTTGGCCTCTAAATGTTGTATATTATTAATGCAATATTAGTTTTAACTTTTCGTACCAAATAGTTCGAGCACTGAGCTAAGCCGCTTGCTTTCCTTCCGGATTTGTTTCAAGCTCTTTTGAAAATGCTTTCTATTTTTCGGCTTTAGAAACATCATGAGGACCATTCCTTCTACCTGAACAAGGTTTTCTATTAAGGGACAAGTTCTACCGGTAAACCGGGTTTTGTTGAAACTATTTAGTAATTTTAGTACGTACTTCTTTCTGGTCTCTTATTTTAATCAAATTTTCAATATATTCATTTGTATAATATTAAACATAATAATTGATCAAAAAATATTTGGTTAAAAGTT
The DNA here is from genome assembly GCA_004302925.2 of Cochliomyia hominivorax. Classification (NCBI taxonomy): domain Eukaryota; kingdom Metazoa; phylum Arthropoda; class Insecta; order Diptera; family Calliphoridae; genus Cochliomyia; species Cochliomyia hominivorax. The sequence continues at coordinate 45,259,353 of PYHX02000467.1, read as the reverse complement.
TTAAAGAACAACGTGTGTTATTTTTCGATTATATTCCACCAATTTCGCATTATTATGAGTGAAATATTTAATACCTAAACAAAAGTGACATAAAATAAGAAATTGAAATAAAAATTATTTCATTCAAAAATTTATGTCATTGAAGCACCTACACTCTCGCAAAAAAATTGAAAATACCAACAGACATAAAATCAATTACTCGTTTACAAGTTTGGAATAAAAATATTAATTTTATTTTTGAAAAACAATGAAAAGTAAATAAAATCATCTATATTTGGAAAAAGAAGTCGAGATTGACAGTAATCACATTTAATAAAAATTAAAAAAAAAAATAATAATATTTTTATTTTTATTTAAAACAAGTAAAAAACACATATAAATGACTCTAGAGAAAGTGGGTCAATAAATTGACATTAATTACAAATAAATAAACAAAAATTGTAATTTAATTTAATAAATTTAAAAATCTGACTCATTTGAAAATTTTGCTAAAATTATTATGAAAATTGTAAATAAATTATTTATTTATTTATTAATAAACATTTTGCCAAATTTAGATCAGCAGCAAACAACAAATTATTATTAATAAAATTGTCATAAATTTATTAAGAACCATAATTTACAACGAATAAATAAATAAATCTATTTTAAATTTCTTTATTTGCCGGCAAATCATCGCCAAATAGTTTAAAGATTACGACAAACGCCAAAGAAAGAAATCATCATCTAAATCGTAATCCAAATCTAAATTTAAATATTTTAATTTATTATTCCGTCTAAAAATAAATTGAAAAGAAAAAATAGTTTTTCAATTAAATCTAAATTTAAATTTTATTAAAAAAGTCTATAAATCTATATTTAGTTTATGAGTTTAGAACATTTGTTTTGCAGCTTTTCTTCTCTAAATCTGTTTGCTGCTCTGGTTGTTGGTCTTGATTTTTTTGTTGTTCCTTAAACAATAAACGGGGCTAAAATAATGAAAAGAAATCATCTTAAATAGAGTACCGAAGAATTAACAGCAGAAAAGAAAAAAAAAACATCAACAACAGCACAAAAACAAAATTCTTGCAACTGCGTCATGAATATAGATGAATTGTTTTTTGGTTTATTTTTATTCGATTGAAAGTATGACAAGACGGTTAAAACGTAAGATCGGTGTATGTACAGGGAATATAGAATTTAGATTATATATGGATTGGCAGCACCGTCTGTGTGCCCCATTAGCCAAAACATTAAATAAAACACCATTATGACGATGCTATAATTATTAACAGATGATCATGTTTATAAACATCATTATGATCATAATGATGATGGTGTATTGGTGATCATTATACCGCTTGGTCAAATAGTCAAAAATAATATTCAATACTTTGGTACATCAACAAATTAAAAATAGATTAGAAAACCAAAATTGCTTTTTGGTTTTTTGCCAGAGTTGTGGCAAATATTTAGTAAGTATACCCTACATCACCGCATCTGCGTTTGTGTAGATGTTTGTAATGGGCGGAAAAAAAGTGCTACTATCACTTAATACCGTTTGATTTAAAATCACTTCCTGAGTCCATTTAACCATGTCCTCCCGGATCACAGCCTCATAGATATGTTAATGAATATAAAAATATTTTAACGAAAGTCTGTAATTTTCTTAAATAAATTGAAAAATTTCGATCCAATATTTCTTATATTTTTTAAATTGTATTTATGCGATGGTCGTTGTATATTTTTTACTAGATACTTTTAATAATCAACAATGTGGTGTAGGGTACTTATAGACGGTTTTCACCGATTTTAATTATCTCACTTGTTTTGTTTGAAAATCTTCTAATCATACTTTGTTGTCGTTGGTTGTATTTAATGTAGTTATGGACACAATTCTAGCAAAGCTGTAGCAAACGGGAGATTGGTGGTTAGGGAATACAAAATACTTCGACCTCTATTAAACCTAACGAAGAGCTCCTGAGATTTGAGGAAGCAGCTAATCTAATAATTAGAAAACAACAAATTGAATAGAAGATAATTTTCTTATCTTGGAGATCTTCTTACTTTGGAAGAAACAATGAATTGGGTGTGGATATTAATAATTCAAATTTTCACAACTGGCCATCTTATCTCGCACAATAATAGTTTTCGAAGTTTGTCATGCCTGTAATTAAAGATGAATTTATATAGCAGAATTGTGACCCCACTAGAACCTCTCACCCTACAGAAACTTTTAAAGTAAAAAAAAAACATATTCTGGCAAAAGAATCAGAATAGTTCCACCAATTATAATATCCATCTACATAGACCCACTGTGCAATGTCGTATAAAAACAAAAGAACCACATAAATACAAAATAAATAGAAAATCAAAAAAACTATTACCGGCATCATGCTTAAATTAGCTGCACGTCGTCATAAAATGTCGACTTCTACAAAAATAACAAAACATTCATCTGTTGAAAACTGCATGAACTACAACTATACACACATATATATAAGCAGTACTTTTATTATATCTAAAGGTCTTCAAATAGAACTTAATGGTCATGACGATGATGTTAATCATCACCACAATCATTATCATTCATACTATTATTTTGATAATGATGACGTTGATAATTCATTCGATTTAGAAAACATTTTCAAAGCCCAGCAGGTGATCTATATTCTAAAATTTTCTTATATTTTTGGCGCAACTTTATAAGAGTTTTTAGTCACTAAAAATAATTACAAAAAAATTAAACATTCAACACTAGATGGCAGCTTGAACTTTAAATTTATAAAAAATTTATTTTTCAAATTGTTTTCTTAATAACAAATTAGAGTTTTTCTTTTTTATAACCAAATATGGTCTTTATACGTTAAATTAATAAAGTATGCTAAAGGCAGTAAGGAAAATAAATGTGACAAATTTAATTGAACTAGCTCATATTTGAGAGCTTTATAAGCTCAAAAGCTTATTCCGGATAAGATCCTTGCATTGCAGCTTGTTCAGACAATTCCAAACTTTTTGTTATATTCTTGTATTGAATTAAATTAAAAGAATTAAATTCCAATTCTGTCTCAGATATACTTTGCTTGGAGCGATATAAACAATTTTATTGAATTTTTATATAATTCCTTCTGAAGTTACAGACCTTTTCCATTTAATTTAGTTCCCGAAAATTCCCCATATAAATTTCCAGGGACTTAAAAAAAAATTTCCCGCGAAAATCCCGGGAAAGTAGAATAAACTCTAAAACAAATACATATTTTTTTATTTTATTTTTTTTTAATTACGTCAAAATCCATAGATATGTTTATTAGTATGTGTATGTGTATTGTTTATATTATAAAATATATATTAAATTTTTTTTTGTTTCACTCAATTGGAATTACTCGTAATAATCTGAATATAATTACGATAAAAATAGTATATTCACATCATCACTTGCCGGCATTTCGATTTTACTAAATGTTTATTTGGGTTGTATTATTTTCGTTATTATTTTTTTTTTTGATATATAAAATGAAATTCAAGTTCAAATGCGGTGTTTTCTTAAAAAACAATATTGTACTCTATATTATGAGAAGATATATTGGCGGGCATTTTGATTATTATGACAGCTTGTGATTTATGGGGAATAATAGTATGCAATTTCCATCACTATGTAACTTCTAATTGTGGAAAATATTATTTGTGACATCTAAGATGTATATTAGAAAAATAATATCTCCTTATATTCTTCCTTTTAAAATATTAAAGAGGTTTTCTCTGATAATCAAGTCAAGGCTTGGATCTCGTTTGCTAATAACGAATCATTGACCAACTTCGATAAATGCGTAGGACTATTGCGGTGATAAAACTCTAATTTTATTAAATCGGTTGCTTAAATGTCCCTGAAAATAAAACGGATTTGGAATTCTACAAAGGGACTAATTACAATAGTCGAAAATTTTGTTAAATCCAAGACATTATCAAGCGTGTCTTTGGTGTACCACATAGTCGCCCACCGACATTTGCTTTTCCAATAAAAATAAATTAAATAAAAATGTGGAATACACCAAGAAGAATATTGTAATCAATTATAATTCAAAAGCGTTTTAGTAAACATGGACTCTGATATGAGTTTAACTTTATTTAATAGATCTTTTGATGAAAATTATCAATTCTTTAGTTACACAGTCTTACGGGCTCAGAAGCTTTTTGAGGTAACTTTATTATTTAAATATGTCTCGAAATTGGTAATCAAATGACTTGATGTAAAATTATTTTATTTTAGTTTTTTTTTATTTATTTTATTTTATATTTTTATTTCATGTTTTATATGAAATACAGTGTAGCGTGTTCTATGATTCGACTTCACCTAAAATTTATTCATTTTGTGTATATTTGGTTTTTTCAGTTTTTCTTTTTCATGTAAACAAAAATTGCATTACAATAATAATTAAATTAGAAATTTATTTTTAGTACATTTTTACGATTATTTAATAATAAGGAGTGAGATCGAAACATTCTTTACATATACATACGTTAGCAAAAACGAAACCTCTTAACTTACAGTCTTAATATTTTCCTTTTTTGATTGAAATTATTTTTACGATTTACAAAAAATATAGATATTGGTTTTATCATTTGTGATGAAATTTTGAACCTTTTTCGGAAACCCTTTCACTAACATCTATATAGTTCATTCTATCACTTTGCTATATCAGGTAGTCCATCTCCTTTTAAAATCTATCACAACCTTGGACAGATTTTTGGATTCTTCAATTCTCCAAAATAAGTGGACACATTATTAAGCCGCAGGCTTTTATAAACATTCATTAATCAAAATTTCGGTATTTATAGAGCCAGTAAAAAGTGATGGGCTTCTAAGAACTTTTTGTTATATTTGGACTGCTTTTGAAGCCTGAACTTTTCTTCAATATTCCTTTGACACAGAAACATGAAATTTTTGATCAGTAATTACGAAAAAATCTGCCAGAATATACGTTTCGTTATTTATTATGCAGCAAATATATCTGCTGTGATTTTGTACTCTAAGTATTAGCAGCGTTGCTGTCAGGACTTTGTGAGTCTTGAATGTATTTAAACCTGCATTAAGTTTAATTTTTCGTACCAACTCGTCTGAGAACTGAGCTAACAGGGCGGCTTTGCTACCGAATATTGTAGGATCTCTTTTGAACAACTTTCTATTTTTTTTGGTCTTAAAAACATCATGTGGGCCATTCCTTCTACGTAAATCAGGTTTTCTATCAACCGACAAGCTCTCCCTGTACTGTGAAAACTTCTTTCTGGTTACACATTGTAGTCAGATTAACATTATATTAATTTGTTTGACATTAAACATAATAACTTACATGTTTTACAAAGGTATCTTGATCAAAAGAAAAATAAATTTTTTAATGAAAAACGTATGTTAAGAATTTTTCGATCTCATTCCTTATTAATGATTGTTTTCAGAATTGTTTATGTTTCTCGTTCTCATTTTCAAAATTTATTGTTGTTGTTGTTGCTATCGAAAGAAATTAGATAAATAATTTTGCATTGATTTTGAACTGAAAATTTTTGAAAAATTTTTATTTTCGTTTCTTAAGTTTCATTTTTATATTTTTTAAGTTCTTTGCTCTTGTGCGATGCTCAATTATCACAAGCGGTATGTTAACTTTGTCATTTCGTGTGTAACTCTAAGAAAGAATAATCTCTGATCCCATAATGTCTACATATATATTCCTGCATCAAATCAAAATCTGAGCCGATTTAGCTATATCCGTCTGTTTTTCTTTTGTTGGCATACACGCATCCACAATAATGTCCTAAGAAGTTTCCTGTTTAAAATCAGCATAATCGATTATTAAAAGATATAGACCTATATCTGAGTCAACCACTTAGTTCAAGCCAAAACTTTTGTAAAATTGTAAAATATAAATCGACAAATTAGGTAAAATTTTGCATAACATTATGTTATATGTACTTCATTACCACTCCGAAAATTATCAAAATCGGTTTAGTAGACAAAAAAGTTATAGCCAAGAGCATAACTAATTTTATGACTCATTAGGTGTTCCGTGTTATATTCAAGTAAAACTTTTATAAACTGTGAGTGTATGTTTGGTGAAAAAACATTGTAGATATTAAAATCTTTCGATATAAATATATAAAATTATGCAACGATAAATTTTTAAAATGTCGTTTAAGTACTGAAATTTCAAGAATATTCTTAAGAAGCAGTATTTACTGTTAAAAAAATATTCAAAAACCATGAAGCAAAATCATAACTGAAAAAAGTTAAATTATTTATTTTTTAGGTAATTTTACATCGATTTTTTCTGTGTGCGTATGCACAATACATTAATAATTCATATGTATTTACTTCACACGTATTTATGGTGGAGTATATTGATAATTCGGCATGGTCTATATTTATTCTATATTCTTACTTGTTATTGTTTTTTCCTCTCAATATTTCTTAATTTAGAATTCTGTTCGAATATTGAAAAACGTATTTTTAAACATTCGGTCAAGGTATTATTTCTTTTAATGTATAATAATCATGTGGTAATAGCGAAAAATTGTATTTAATTATAATTTCTGATTTTGGAATTTAAAAGAATTAAAACATCAATTTATTTATTTGTTGTATTAATATTTTTTTATGAAAATATTTCGAGGAATGAAATTTCTTTCGTATGAAGGGAGGTCTGGTCTTATGAAGTCTATTGAACAAAATGTTAAATTGTTTGTGTTTATTTTAAGACATTGTGTTTTTGTTGTTAACAACAATGTTTTTAGTGTTTGTGTTTTTTGTTGTAGTTATTCTTCTTCTTATTTTTTATTCATTATGCCACATTGTGACGCATGTTGCAGTGTCCAAATGAATAATTCTTAAAATTTTAACAAGTTGACGTTTTTCCTCTTTTAAAATAATTTGTTGTTGTTGTTGTTTTTATGTTGCAAATTTACACATACACACAAGTTAACAATACATTAAATAATCTTTTTTGTTTGTATTACAAAAATTAAATATGTGTATGTCTGTATGTTTGTATGTTTTTATTGTATACATTTAAATAATGCTATTTTCTCGCTTTTCTTTCAATTTCGCTGTTGTTGCTCATTCAGTCTTTAATTCATGGTAGTGTTTTTTTGTCTTTTTCGAAAAATGACATAAATCCCTTTAACTGCATACAACAATATTATTTATGTTAAACTTTATGCCACACTAAATTATCAATGTATATACTTATGTATGTATGTATGTATGTATGTATGTATGTATGTATGTATGTATGTATGTATGTATGTATGTATGTATGTATGTATGTATGTGAGATCATGTTATTGTAAACAGTATGTACTTACAATACAATTATACACTCGAAGAATAATGGAAATGCATTTGTTTCGCAATACTGCGATTCATTTATTCCCATTCACAAATTTGACTTCGATTTTTTGGAGATAATTCAAACCGATAAATTTTTTATTTTATGGAAGGTTGCTGGCGACGCCCCATTAGGGACATAAATCTGTAACTTTCGAAGTATAAATTTAAGTTTTAAGTTTGGACTTTGCAAACACGAAGGGGGTCGGTTCACATGGTCCCAATGTTATTCACTTCGGGTTATAAAAATATTGAATATGATCCTTTTTTCGTATGGGTATATTTTTTAAACGATCTTGGCAAAATTTTTATGCCATAACGGTTCCAAATTTTGTCCGATTTTTTATTGAAAACTAATAACAAAGAAAAAAAGTTATAACCATAAAAATTTGAATTTTACACTCCATCTGAGTAATAAAATTTTTTCTTAATATCGTATTTACACTTTACTAAAAGGTTATTTCGTTGGCTTTTGTGTAGTGTAAAAATTGGTTTAAAAACTTAAATTTTGGGACTCTTACTCCTGACTTAATTTTTCAAATCGCATGTCTGAAATTTTAGAACACTTATGTGTCTTTCAAAGCTTGACATGTTATTGTTCTTTTGCTCCCCGATATCGGTTTTCCCGATTTTTTTTAAATTATACATAATTTTCGATATATTGGTATATAATTTGTTTACCTTTAGCTTTCCAAGCGTAACAGCTCCTAGTAATTATAGTCTATACGTATCATCAATCTCACTTACACTTCAAGTATTACTATATGTAATTTATGTCATCATAATGCTAAGAGATTTGAGTTTTCTAAAAGGTATATTTCGTTGATAAATGAATGGCAAAATGTAATTTTTTTCTGATAAAAAATCAGTTGAGGTCAACAAGATGATTTAAGCTATTATTGGCATAATCTTGATATGATATGTTGTTTAATATTTTAATTAAATAAATTTTTTATTTTGCAAAGTTGGACATTTTAGAGCTTCGATAACTATTATGCTTAATACCATCAAGGATATTTGAAGTCATATCAAGAAACTAAACCCCTAAATCTTTAATTTTTTTCTTACAAAAGTATTTTTTTCTATTTAGTCAAATGCGTCTAAGGAAATTTCGCTAACTGTAGAAATTAACCCCTGCATATTTAGGTTACTATGTACACAAACTAAACTAACACAGGTTGATTTTAAAATATAAATCTGCATCTTTGATATTCTTGTTGTAATTGCACGAAATTTGATGCAGTAATAGAAGAATGTATAATAATCTAATTTTTTATTTATTTCTTTCACGTTTTTGGAATGAAAGCGGTAAATTAATCAAGTCCTCGCTAAGTATATTTATGGTTGCATCACACCAAAATCTAAATCTGCTTGTATATGTATATGTTCGTCTGACCGTCCGTTTGTCTGTCTGTTGTTGGCAAAAACGCTTGATATTGTTCAACACAGATCGTCATTTCATACCTGAAAAAATTGGTTCGTAGCAAAATCTAAATAGCTGCGATAACCTCAACCAAGAACTTTAAATTTTTTCACCATAATTCTGACAAAATTTTATCATTCTAGGCTTAATAGATTATTCGATGAATTAAATTCTAACTTTTTTATTATCTAGTCCTTTTTTATATAACTATTACTATTATTATATATATTCTACCCCCTAATTTATTATATCCTCTAACAAAGATTTTATCCTCTAATTAAGAGGATAAAATCTTTGAAACCTGATTGGAATGGTAACTCCCTTACAAACGAAACATAATTCTAAAACTGTTGCAGCGAATTTCATGATATTTGACGCGTCTTTGGAGGAAATCATTAGGCGCTATATTTTCCCTAAAAGTTATATGCTGAAATATAAATTAAACAATTTATAAAGATTTTCTTCTTGAGTGTATTTGTGACTATTTAAGATAAATTGTGTGTATGTGTGTGTGTGTGTGTACGTTTAGATGTCTGTAATAACATCATTCTTGTATTAAATATTTGCAAATATTTAATTCTTTTCTTTTTTTGGCTGCATTTCATTTTTAATACAAGAGTTTACATTATATTTTCTACAAAAACAACAACAATACGCCATAGAAAAGAACAACAATAAGAAAAAATTAAAATAAAACAAAATTAAAAAGGAGGAAAATATACTGAAGGAAAAACAAAAACAAAAAAAATACAAAATTAAAATGACAACATAATTCGCCAGTATATCATAATCAAAAAACGCCCACATCTTACGAGACGAAAGTATTTCCATGCAACATTTTGTTTTCTGTTTTGTATTTTTTAGATACTGATGTTTTTGTTTTTTGCTGCTTTGAATTTTAGTTGTTGTTTTTCTCTTTGGTCTGTGATAATAAATTTTATAGCAACAAACTGTAAAATACTTAATAAACATTGAAAATTATAAAATTAAAAACAAAATAAATAAAAAAGAAACAGAAACAGAAATAAATATGAATATGAAATACAAATAATAAAAAAATAAAAGTCATAAAATCACAAAGAAAGACATTTGGGAGCAAAGAAATAAAATCAAATGTCTCCTAAAGACAGCAATGAAATTGATGTCATTTAGCAAATTTTATGATCTTTCATTATGGCCGTTTTATTTTATTTCTTCATTATTTATTTATTTATTTATTACTATTTTTTTTTTGTTTGGTTCTATTCTATCGAGGAAATGCCACAATGAAAAGCAAATAAAACTTTTTCTTCTTTTAACTGTTTCCATGAGAAATGGAAATTGGCTTATAATATTAGAATGCAATTATGCACCGATAGAGTGGAATTTATTATAATTTTATATTTAAAGCAATATTTAGGCATCTTTAGAAATAATATACAAAATGCTTATGTAATGATGCCACGAATTTTTATCAAGCCGAATCTCAAATTGTTTTCCATTCTTCTTGTTTCTTTGTTTAAGTTCTAATTACGATATTAGCGCTATCAAATAATGTCCAGTATTTGTTACCAGTTGTTAGAGATGAGCGATATTTTTGGGAGAACGTCGTTTCCAGTAAAAGTGACTTTTCATTGTTCTTTAAAACAGTGACAGTGATCGCAGAATTTCAAAAGAAAAAAACGAATGTTTTTTATGTTTATTAAAAAGGGTTACAAAAAACAACAGAGGACATTGTTTTCTTTGAATATGGGAGTTCCTATTACTGATAATTTTAATTTAAGATGAATCGCGAATTTATACTCAGCACCACTTTGAAGTAATTTTATTGGTTCAGAACAAATACATTGCAGTATGAAACAAATAATAAAGAACGAATTTAGTAACTGTTATAATCATTTCAGTCACTGCAGTACCAGTATTACCATCACGGTGATTTTGTACAAGTTTGTAACGCATTCTAGACAACTATCCAATCACATTAAGTTAGGACAATGAAATTTGGTATGGTACCTTGTATTACCAAACTTTAAATTCGAAATTAATAAATCGGAAATATGATCGATTATGGATTTTTGAAACTTTTGTGTTTTGTGAATTTTGCGTTGTAACAGAAGACTTTTTCAAAATATTGCGATTCGCCTCATGCTTAAAGTAAACTGGTCGACTAAGAATCGCTTTCTGAATCGATTTGATAATATTCGTTCGCTTTGACCCGCTGGCTTCCCGGGAATCACGAAATAACTCCTCACGAATCAGCTTCCCGAATCAAAAATGAAACAAGTCCCCAAAATTTTGCATTGAATATGACAAACAAAACAACAACTGTGGAATTTGGGGATCATCATAAATGGAAGAATAGCACCCGGTTCCAATCGACACACAGTGTGGTAAATTCCTAAAAAATTATAAAACAATTATTAGAAGTGTTCTCATAATAGAAAGTATTTTTGATAGAAGGCGTTGTTAGTAGTGTTCAATTTATATTATAATCGTTCATTATAAGTCTAAAAATATTTGTGTCATGATGATGTTTTATATAAACTTTTTATTTTAACATTTATAATTTATATTTAATCACACTGAGTTTTAAACTCCACTGCAGTTTCAAACTAATCTCCGATCAACACATAAGATGATTTGTGCACCACTTTTAGATATACCGTTCGACTCAGATTCACTTCCTCAGTCGATTTAAGCATGCCCGTCCGTCCGACTTGCTGCTAATGTAAAGGTTGATCACAAAGTACAGGTAGCAGTTTTTGCGAAAAAAATCGTATGTATATAAGTCTTATAGGTTCCATACAACCAACGTTCCAAATATAACTTTCAAAGTTATAAATCGCACATATACGTGGATATTGCAAGAATATTAAGTAAAATAAAGATATATATATAAACCAAAACCGTTGTGCGAATTAATATGAAGATCGGCCCATACTTTTTTCTAATTCCTATATATTCCTCTAGAAAAAATTTGCTTTAAAATTATTAAATTTGACATAAATGTTATAATCAAAAAATATATTGCACACATAAGCACAAATAAAGAAATCAAATTATACGAGGGTCGTTCGTAAATTTTTCGTAGCAAAATATGCGACGGTCCACTATTTCTTATAGGTCCCATACAAACCCCTTCCAAATATCACTTTTAAAAGTAAAAATCTCACATATACGTTGGTAAAAATTATACGAGAGTCGTTCGTAAACTTCTTGTAGCTCCCATATAATCCCTCCAGAAAAATTCATTTTAAAACCATCAATTTAACAATCTTAGTGTCACAATAATGTACTACACACTTAAGATTAAATCAGAAATTCAAATTATACGATGGTCGTTCATTAATTTTTGTAACTACTATTTTTAACCGACAATGTGGTACAGGGTATTAGTAGTCGGAATCCACCGACTACACATTCTTCCTTGTTACACGATTTTACCCACTTTATTCTCGATTCAAATAGAAATATTTTTAATTTTTTTAACTTCTTTAATTGTATTTTTTCAATAACTCCAAAACGAACAATTGTTTTGTATTGTTAACATAATTTTTGTCTTAAATAATATTTGTTGTATAAATTTGTTAATTTACTCAATTACAATGGAAATATTTTATCAAAAACCTCCAAAAGAAAACAGAATGTTGTAATTAAAACAGGTAAAGAGTCAAACAATCAATTAAATTCAAAACTACGTTATATACACTTAAATAAAATATAATTTGATTCGATTTGTTTTCATGTAGTGTCATTGTAATTAATCTTAAATGTCATTCATTTGTAACCTCTGGCTAAAATAATCAAATTTCTTGTATCAATTGTTGTTAAAATGTGATGGGAAACAGTTGGTCAATTAAAAATGACTCATCTTTAATGTTATTATTGAGATAATGAATTTATTTAAAGATTTACTGACTCATAACAGTAAATTTATCTAAAATAAAATAGGAAATAATTTTGAAGTTAATTTAGAGAATAAAGTAGAAATAAAATAAGAGTCGTACGGACAAACATCGTTAAATCAGCTCAGAAAGTGATCCTGAGTCGATCGGTTGAATTGTCTGTCAGGCTGGCTCTCTACAAGTCGCATGATTCAATTTAGTACATTTTGTTATTCATTTTGCCCAAGGACATGGTCTTTTGAAATAGGCCTCCCATAAAAATACACTCCCGTAATGAGGTTTCAAGCTCTTATAAGTCCTAAATCGATTTAAATGAAATCTGGTAAAAAAAATAATTCTTATTGATATCAAATGATTTTTCCATTACTACTCATAGGTCCCTCACAAGTCCCTTCCAAATATCACCTTTAAGGGCATAAATCTCACATATACGCAGAAATATAATCTATGAGAGGCATTATGTGAAGGTCGCTCCATTATTCATTCTAGGTCACATATATTCATTTTAAAATGCAGAAATTTCACATAAACGTTATCGTCTGAATAAACATATAGTCGGTCAAGACCGACCGATATTTATGATTGTTACATCGTATTTAGATTTGAATGATAAGAAGTTCAATAATTTGCATCTAAAAACTATTCCGGAACCAATCTGCGCTATTATAGGTCTAGTCTTTTTTGCAGAATATATAAAAGTCGGCGAAAAAACTAAATTTTTTAAAAAAATTAAAATTTAAAGGCTGTTAACTTTTAATTTCATAAAACCATTCACAAGATTTTTTCTTTGTAAAATTTTATAATTAGTTCTTAATAAAATATAAAATATCGGACAAAACCGGATAAAACTTGAATCCGTTTAAGCATAAAAACTTCGACAAGATTGGTCGAAACACAAAATTGAAAATTTTTGAAACTAAAAATTTAAAACTGAATAGAGGTGGTCTATTGGTTTTATGTAGGTCTTCACTAGCAGAATTCACAATATAAGAATCTCACTCATATAATTTCTTTAAAATTGGTTCAGATCCGATGTAATCTACTTTGAGACCCTGTGGACCGATCCCCATTAGGTAAACAAAGTTTAAACTCAAATCTTGAATTTGCAAACGTTTCTACTATCACTGTGTGAATTTCATTGAAATTGGACTAGCGGTTCAGAAGTTACAGATTTTTTCTATTTCATTTTTCATTTGAAACACTGTGCAAAAGTGAATTTACTTTAAGTTTTATTATAACTTCCAAGGAAATAGAATTAATTTTTTGTTATTATTAGAATACATAATTCCAAAAATATCTAAGACCTTATTCGTTATATATATATGATCGTTTGCCTGTCTGTTGTTGGCTCATAATATAAACAAACTTTGTTTGAACTCAATGAAATTTTGATAAATTATTTGTTATTGTCCGGTGATAAAGAATTTTAGACCGATGAGATAACCTCTAAATAAAAGTGAATATTTTTTGCAATTTCGTACTTATTTTTTGATTGTTTAATATGTAGAAAAATAGTTTCGTTTACTCCAATTAAAAATAGCAATTGTTTCACACAATTAAAGACCACAGACGGTATTGATAAGCAATTCTATGACACGTTTATTTAAATGTGAGAAAAACGCGCAGGGCTAAAAAAACTGATGTAATTTAACGATGAAATATGTCACCGTTAGTTAAATATAGAATTAATTGGAGATTAAATATTCTTTTGTTTTAAAAATAGTTACATTTGGGACAGTTGAAGCGGCTATAAAAATAATTATTCATAATTTTTTGCGAAATAATTTATTTAGAAATATGTTTCTATAGAACTTTTTGCCTGAAACTTTCGCGTCGAAAAATGAGGAAGAAGTTATACAGTAGAGAGATATTAGATTTTTATAAAGTATAAAAAATGCACAGTGTTTGGGTCTGATACCATTTATTATTGTTCTCACGTGAAATAAAAATACTCTTTAGAATAATGTGAGCATAATGTTTCCATTAAATATATTAGTTCAACTTTAAATATTTAATTGGTTTAACGGTTAAAAAATAAGAAAACTATACAAATAATTGGGATCAGAAATTTTCATTGAAGTCACACCAATAGATAAAATGTAGTCAAGTTTAAACTTTGTATTTTAAACTTATTCAATAAAAATGGACCACAGGGTCTTATAGTGCTTACAAATTTTATCCAATTCTTTAAAATATTTTTAAATTTGTAAAATCGATTCTTAATAATAGTTCTAAACTGTTTAAAACTGGATCGTTTCAAACTATTTTGCGACCCAAGTTGGATCGACATATGCTCTATCAATGCATACAATATATATACAATAAACATTTGCCAGATTGTATACTATTTTCCTAGGCAGTTTGCCATTTAAAACTATAAAAATGGGTACTGTAACAAATACGTTATAGCCCGAAATCTAAGACCGTTTTGAAACTTAAACTAAAATTTTTTGCCAATTTTTCAAAAACTATTAGCAGATTAAATTAATATTTATATATCAAATTCTCTTCCGTCCTAGATTCAGAAAAAAAGGTTTTTCCATATTTTAAGAGTTTTAGCTGTGTAGTTTCTAGTTGTATGGAGGATGTTCTAATGGTCCAATCTTCCCTAAACTTTTTCACAGCAATTCTTTATGAAAGTGATAGAGTCTCTCGCTGTAGTAGTTCTACAGTTTATAAAACTTCCACTTTAATACTTCTTTAGATATGTAATAATTAATATTCTTTTGTGTGGGATTTCCTCTTCCCAAGATCCTACCGATTTCAATAGCGACATAGTAATTGATGTATACGAAAATGCTGTTATGAGTTTCTGCTTCTGTCTACAAAAGGAGGAGCCCAGTTAATAGTACCAACGTCAAAAGTAAATTTTCCATGACACCTCTATGTTAAATGCCTACAGAAAATATCATTATTATAGATCAGTAGTAATGTCAACAGATACACTGTTAACATTTCCTACGGGGTTCATATCTATACACATATTTTAACAACAAAACAATTTAGGGTTATATAGATACGACATAGCCGAATATAGCAATCTTACTTGTTCAAAAATAGTTGTCATCGTTAAACTGGTGCTCAGTGTATTTAGTAATTATTTGTTCATTATTTTTTTTGCTAAATCAGTGACGTCTAACCGATAAATACATCTGTACATATTTTGTTATCTATTTTATTTTACGGATAAAAAACTCAATACGTTTTTTTTAGATTTTTGCATAAACAAAATATTTTTAAACTATTTTTTCAGTTCAAGAAACGTCATAACTTTTTCGTTTTTAATAATCGATCATTTTCTAAATATTATACTGAAAATATACGTCACTAATGTATGAACAAATATTGTGGACCCCACAGTAATATTTATAAATAAATTATATATATTTTATATTTTTTTTATAAAAAAATTTTTGCACATGATAAAAATGATGAAATCAGATTTTTAATAAAGAAGAACAATCTAGCAGCTGTCGTGTAAAGTCAGTATCGGACTATATATTCTGTTTTCTATAATATAATAACTAACAAATGTTTTACATCAGGAGAAAAACATTTATAGACCCAAAATAAATTCCGTCATTTTTCCAAAAACTTCCTATAATTTAGATCCGTAATAAAGCATTTTTCTCTAACAAATTTATGTTTCATCTTAAGACAGACATTATTGTAATATTGTAATAAAAAACAAAAGAAAAACATAAATTTATTAACAATTTATAAAATTTTATCTCACATAATTCAAATTAAAATAAAAAAATGTTGACCCAATTTTTTGTTGTTCGTTTTTGTTTCGGGCAAATCACAAAAATTACACGTTAAGAATAGAATCTTAAAAACTGAAATCTAATGAAAAGACCTTGTCATTTGATTATCAGAGAAAAATTAAATAGAAAATACAACAACACTGACAACTACAACAAAAATATTTAGTATCGTTTTAAGATTTTCATCCATAAAAAACGAACATTCAAGCACTCAAACACACGAATAAATTCCCTGACACACTTCCGTTTTAAGATTTCTTAGTGTTTGTTACACTGTGGAAGGAGACCCTAACAAAAAGAAAAGAAAACTGAAAGTATTTGGCGACAAAAGCACTAAATTTGAGGTGTATTCCATAAGTTTCGACAATTTTTATAGTTAATGACAAATCGTGTATGTTGTGTCATTTTACAGTTGTTGAAACACAACTTCACAACAACATTTTTTTCTAAATTTCAAATAGAATTTTGGAATTTATTTTCATCACTTTGTGTATGCGTTATGTTGCGATGCGTTGCTTTACGTTTGAGATTTTTTTTATTGTGCACGGAATTTTTTTTAAGATTTGTATGGTTACAGTAGAGGATAAAATTTTAGACCATGAAGTGTATGAGAATCTTTAAAACTGTAATTAGTATATTATTTACAAGGTTTGCGTGGACTTTAGGCTGGACAGACGGAGGGATGACTTCAATGAACTTATTCGATTCGTATGTTTAACAGAATATGTATTTTAGTAATTTTAGCAACATAAGTAGGCCATTTTGACAATACACAAGAAGTTCTGCTGTTGTTTTGTCCTAGAGCATTATTCATAAACTATAAACCCCTAAATCTTAATGAATTCAAATGAATATTTAGCATTTTATATATATATATATGAAATAAGAAGTATGTATATATATATATATACGTATATGTATGTAAGAATGTATATATGTATGTATGTATGAATGTATGTACGTATGTATACGTATAGACTCTAAAACGGCTGGGCAAAAATTTTAAGAAATTTTCACAGAATGATCGTAAAATACCCGAAAGTAAAGTATACTATAAAAACAACTTTCACAAGAAACTGTTTTACAGGACGTAAGACGGATAAGACCAAGGAGAGGAGTATCGCCTATAAAAAGCAGATATTGATTATAAAAGATCTAAAGAACTATAACAACGAAAGTTCCCGAATTTGATGCCGACAACTTCCTCAAAGAATTGTTTTACTGGAAAAAAAAACGTAGGACGAATAAGACCAGGGGGACGAGAATCGCCCATACAAAGCATAAAAGTTTTCTTGGCAAAACGAATTTTAAGGAATTTGCTAGTTAATAATAAAACAGTTTTAATGACGATATTATTGCCAAATTTCAATGAATTCAATTATTATCATACTTCATAACGAATGAAGTACTTTTGCGATCAACAAATTGGACTTTTCTCTAAAAGGAATTATGAAAAATATATTATAAAGTTTGATATAGTTTTCTGTTGTAGTTGATATGCGATTGAGAAGATACAGAAATGTTTTCTATAAAATAATTATTTATTATTAACACAATATTTTAGATACCCCAACTGGCTTACTCTCATACTCTTTAACGTATTTATGGGAACAAAATAGTGCAACTTCAAAATATGAAAAAATGTTATAGCTTGAGTACATTTGTATGGGAGCTACTTTAAATATAGGACCAAACATGACCAATTTCAAGAGGTGTCGTCCTTGTCAAAAAAATAATATGTTTCAAATCTCACCAAGGTCCCCCAAAAATTGTGACCTATAGAGTGTTCAGAACGTTTACATGGACAGACGGACAGACATCGTTAAATCGACTCAGAAAGTAATTTTGAGTCGAACGATATACATAAAGGTGGGTGTTATATCATTTTTTACATGTTACAAACTTTAGCATGAACACATAATACCCAGTGTAATACCCGGTTAAGACCTATGACAGCTTGCAGGCATGACAAATTATAAACCGAACCTCGCAGAATTTGATTCCACGATTTCTATTCTGTAAAACACTTTTTTTAATATATATTCTTTATGTCTTTTGAGCTGATTTCTGGCAGTGGAAGTTTTATGTAGGCAATAGAAAATTATTGTCCGATCCTCGTGATTTATGTGTACAATTTTTGTGTTAAGACTCATGCACTTTAAAGAAATTTCCGCATGTAGTTCTCTAAGTCCAATTGCAAACCGATCTTCTAGAAAAAGTTTAGAGATTTTTTTATATCTTTTTCTGTTTCTCATTCAGTTTCAAAATTTTTTCTTAAAAACGTATGAATATAAAATTTATGTTTTTCTGAAAAAATTAAATTAAATTTTGTATTAAAAATTTTATAGGATCCTTTCGAATTTTACCCCTTTTTGATCAAAATTGGCCTATTTGTTCTAAAATTTCAAAGACTGAATAATTAAACAGAATACAAGTTTGAAAAACCCTAGTAGGAAGACGTTTTCCTGATCTTCAATAAATGTGAACTCTATAAACCAAAATCTCAATTTCGAGATTTGTCTTACATTATGTAGAGTATAAGGAAAATGTATTGTCAAATTAAAAATGTCAATATTCTAATTAAAAATCACATAATCTATATTTCCTGAAAATTTCAAAAAGATTCTGCAACTTTGGAACTAATAAATAATTATTAATGAAATTTCATAAGGATATTTGAAAATCTGAAGAAAACTTTGTAATATTTGATCATAAATTAAATCTTTTTAAATAAAGCTAATATCATGAACTCTTTATGTAATAAGGACAAAATTGTGCTTAATACTCTAAAGACAAATTAGAGAAAAACTCGTTTTAAATTGTTGTTTTGAATGCTCGAATTTATCTGGTTGTTCTTTACCGATCAATACTGCTGTCACTGTCACATAAAATTGTAAAATCTACTTTAGAAGATCAACAAAACTCCCACTGAACCACTTAGTGAGCTTTTCCAAATGAAAAAATATTCAGTTGTTTGAGAGTAATAAAATTATTCAAAAAAAAACATTTTTAACCGCTCTGCAATGTTAAATGCACAAACGGAAGGACATCATTAAATCGACTCTGCAAGTGTTTTAAACTCAAAACATAATCCAAAATTCGCATCAGGCGAAATGTTTTCCCCAGAACTATTTGGGTGAAAATGTTCAGCACTTTAACATTTCATGCAAATCTGATTAGCTAAAATCTGCTCACAACTCTCTTGTTCATCGTTCTGGCCCAAAAATTCATTTTGATATAAATACAATTATTTCAAAACAAATTTAACAATTTTCGTGCTATAATTTTCATCTTTTTATGTTGATTTTCATGAAATTTAAGTATAAAATCACGATGATTTTTTAAAAAAAGATAAAATAATCAAAAATATAATATTGATTTGGTCATGCTAATTGAAGTCTATTTAAATATAGTTGTCTCTATATTTGTCCAGATATCTGTTTATTTTTTGTCTGTCTACTAATTCATTAATTCTCCTTTATTTTAACCAAAAGACTTTAATATCTTCTATTCATTTCTTCTTTTGTAATTTGTGTATCTTCTTTTAGCTTTATTTTGTCGGCGTTTGTTATGGATGTTTTACTTTCAAATTTCTCGTTCTGTTTTAAAGATTTTTTCATTTTTGTATATTTGTTTTGGAATAAATTTTCCATCCGATATCGTGTGTATAACAAATTAGTTGTGATTTCTTAAAGTTTTATCATTAATTTTTGTCACATTTCTAAAATTTATTTGTATTTTCGGGATGAGATCGAAATGGAAATGAATAGGAAATAAATTAAATGTGTTACTAATGTTGTCCATAATGTTGTACAGAGATTTTGAACTAGATTTTGAATGTAAATGTTAAAGTGGGGAAATATATACGTACACATGTGCATAAAGGTAATAAATATGTCTATATTTAGTCATATATTACAAAGAAATCTTAATAAGTCATAAAATTAGTTATATTTTTGGCTATATATTTCACTATATACTCAGAGACCAGATTTTTTTTCAACATTTATACTGGGATCAGCAATACAAATGTTCGTAAAACACCAAGTCATGTCGATATATAAAACTGAAATTTTGTGGAATTGGGACTTGAAAAAAACACGTCTATTTTTGAATCTTTTTTTGTGCTCTTCAATAACAAAAGACCAATATCTTTCCACTGGCATTAGCACAAGGCAGTTTGTAGGATTTCACTCTTTTGGTACAAATATCCCATTATTATTGTCCTTGTACCACTCAAGGACTTGTTTGCTATACTAAGGACTTTTTGAAAAATTTTGTCTGCTTTTGGGTCCAAAACATTACTCTAGAGTATCAGCAACATAAAATTTTTGATCTGCCAGAAAAAACATTTCGACATCCACTATGCAGCGTGATTTTAGTTTTAATAAAACTTGGTTTCCGTGTTCTGTTTTCGACTATAAATTTTTTGAGCCTTGTATGTTTTTAGCACTGCATTTGCTTTAACTTTTCGTTCAAAGAAGTTCGGGCACTTAGCTAACCGGATTGTTTAATTACATTGGGAACATTCTGACGGCAGACCTTTGAATGCTTAGGTTATGTTCAATGTACGTTTACCCATATGGATAATATAGTACTGTGAACCGCTCAGTGATACTCTTTCTGATACTAATTTAGGTTTTTCCGCAATAGTTAGATAAAAAATAGGAAATTTGGATACATTATTCTCACTGGATGAAAATCGACAACATGGAATTTTGTGGAACCTTTTCTATCTCTTAGTATTATTGGTAATAATTAGTTTATGAAATGAAATTAATGATTATGGGGTACTTTATGAAATGTTCTGCTTTATATTTGGATATTGAGCAAACGAGTAAAGTGCTAGTGAAATATAATTCCGAAACTTTTACTTACAAATCAATTTTTAACTTAAAAAAAAGCATATAAAAATCGAGTGAAGTTATCGCAAAAATATTTAAAATTAACAAACAATTTTAGTTTTTAAAAAGCAAATTACTTCAATAAAATTTTCTGTTAATAATTTTATAAAAAAATTGGGTACATTTCTGTTTGTCTCCTGTTCATTTTGTATCTTGTTGTCTGTCATGAAGTGTCTTTTGTGATTGACTACAAGTTAACGACTTGTTTTATCTGTAAATGGCGTTAATTTAAATTAACAAATCAACCTCATTCATTTTACAATTGTAATTTTAGACTTGTTTTAATTCAATTCCATTTAATATTTTTCTATCATTTATAATTCATTTTTCTAATTAATAAATATTTTTACAGTTTATGGTAAAAATTTGTTAAAATATGTTAAGACTGAAACTGTCACTCGAGCGATATCGAAGATATTTTTATACCCTCCACCACCACAAGTGGTGAGGGTATATTAAGTTTGTCATTCTGTATGTAACGCCAAGAAGGAATCATCTCAGACCCAACAATGTATATATATTATTGCATCAAATCAAAAACTGAGTCGATTTAGCTATGTCCGTCTGTCCGTCTGTCCGTCTGTCCGTCTGTCTGTCTGTCTGTCTGTCTGTTGGAAACATTCTCACGCCTAGAATAATTGACCGAATTCAATAAAACTTGGCCACATTATTTGTTATTGTCCTAAGCAGTTTGCTATTTAAAACCAGCTATATCGGTTTATAAGCAAGGAAGTTATAGACCGATATCTGAAACAACCTCAAAATTTCAAAAATGAACTCTTATAATTTCTTCTAAAAATGTAATTGGACTAAAACAAAAAATTAATTTTAGCATACAATTACACGTGCTTCATCATCGTGCCAAAAATTATCAAAATCTGATTAACCGAAAAAAAGTTATAGGCTATAATATGCAAAATTTTGATACACCCCAAACTCTTTGTGTCATATGGACCGCAATTTTTAAGATAATTTACTGAAATTTGTCACAACTAATTTTTAAACCATTCTTAATATATGTTATAAATTTTATTAACATTGGTCCATATTTTGATATAGCTCCCATATAACGCCATTTCCCGGAATATGATTTATAGCTCATAAAACTCTTAAATTGGAACCAATTCTATTGAAATTTGGCACAAATAATTGTTTAACTATTTTAAATATATACTATAAATTTTATTCACATGGGTCCGTATTTTGATATAGCTCCCATATAAGGCCCCTTCCCGGAATGTGATTTATAGCTCATAAAACTCTTTAATTTGAACCAATTCTTTTGAAATTTGGCACAATTAATCTCTTAATTATTTTAAATATATACTATAAATTTTATTCATATGGGTCCGTATTTTGATATGGCTCCCATATAAGGCCCCTTCCCGGAATGTGATTTATAGCTCATAAAACTCTTAAATTTGAACCAATTCTTTTGAAATTTGGCACAATTATTGTTTTAACTATTTTAAATATATACTATAAATTTTATTTACATGGGTCCATATTTTGATATAGCTCCCATATAAGGCCTCTTCCCGGAATATGATTTATAGCTTATAAAACTCTTAAATTTGAACCAATTCTATTGAAATTTGGCACAACTAATTTTCTAGCTATTTTAAATATATGTTATAAAATTTATTAACATGGGTCCATATTTTGATATAGCTCCCATATAAGGCCCCTTCCCGGAATATGATTTACAGCTTATAACACTTTTACATTTGAACCAATTCTTTTGAAATTTAGCACAATTGATTTTCTAGCTATTTTAAATATATGTATTAAGTTTTATTTACATGGGTCCATATTTTGATATAGCTCCCATATAAGGCCCCTTCCCGGAATATGATTTATAGCTTATAACACTTTTAGATTTGAACCAATTCTATTGAAATTTGGCACAACTAATTTTCTAGCTATTTTAAATATATGTTGTAAACTTTATTAAAATGGGTCCATATTATGATATAGCTCCATTATAACGCCCCTTCTCGAGTAAATAAAGACCAATTCTACTGAAAGTCGACACAATTATTTTGCTAACTGTTCTGAAGATATTATATTAATTTGCCCTGTATCGGTCCAAATTTTCCTATAGCTCCCTTATAACGGGATTTTCCTGAAAACGGATTAAATTTATAAAACATTTAAATAAAGATCAATTCCATTAAAATTTAGCACAATGATTTTTCTAACTATAATCAAAGTATATTATAAATATGAACAATCTTGGTCCAAACTTCGGGAAGGGGTCTTATATGGGAGCTACATATAAGACCCCTTCCCGGAAAATAGTTTTGAGCTTATAACAAGCATATTTTTTGTTTTTATACGCTCCACAGTACAAGTGGTAGAGAGAGAATATTAACTTTGTCATTCTGTGTGTAACGCTAAGAATGAATTATTTCAGACCCCATAAAGTATATAGTCTTGCATCAAGTCAAAATCTCAATCGATTTTCGTCAATCTCTTTGTCTGCTCACATCCGCAAAAATTAACAGAGCTCAATGAAAATTGGTAGAAAAAAGGCAGTTAATAGAAAAATTTTATAGCTTAAATTGTAACTAATTTTATGACTAATTAAGTATTTCTATGTTATATACATTTGTGAGTATATGTGTGTCTATGGAACCTAACGTATTAACCTTACACGAATTTGTGGTGGAGGGTATTTAAGATTCGGCATAGCCGAATATAGCATTCTTACTTGTTTCTCATTTGATTGTTATAAATTTATAGAAAAAATATGATTTATAAGAAATTTAGACCAACCAATAAAAACCTATATCGTGAAATGGCCTGAAGATTAAAAAATGATTACATCAAAATCAAAATGTGTTTGTAAATTATCTTTGCACTCTTTAATGTCCTAAATAGATGAGATAAAAAGTTTTGGTGGCGTATTTAATAAAATGTGTCTAAATACCATGGTTTTATTTAAATCGATTATTTTTCTTTTACATTTAGAGAAATTCATTCTTTAGTTACTGATTTTAAAAGTCAAAGTTATAGGTCAATACCTTTCTACTTAAAAAATGGATATTGCAGGATAATGGATAAAAAATCTTGGATCAGAATCTCATTTAATTATTTTAATGGATGTGGTGATCTCTAAAACAGACGAACATAGCAAAATTGACTCAGAATATGATTTCTAAGAATTCATGCATTACTTTGCTCATGTTACACACAGAATGAAATTCACAAAAATGCACCTGAATATGCCTTTAATTCACACCGGTTAAACGACAGAACTTTATTCGGCATGTCGAATATTTTCATTGCCCAAAAACGTATAAACAATTTTACCATCGACTGTACAGACATTAGTGTCTGCAATTTTTATAAAATATGAATTAAATAAATAATTTTTTTAATAAAAATATTAAATTTAGTAGCTTGTCGCTAATATTGTTTTTGTTGTATTTTGGCATAAAACAACACAACAACAAGATGCTGAAGTAGAAACTAAATTAAAGCGTAGGATGAATTAAAGTTGTTTTTTTTTTTGCTAAATTTTATTTCATTTCAAATTAATGAATGAAAAAACAACTAAAATTAAATATAATTATAAAAATCATTCTTAAATTTATAAATATAAAATACGTGTTTAATATCTTGTAAAGTTTTTTCATTATTAAATTATATTTTTCTTACCCTTCACCACCACAAGTGCTTAAGTGGGTATATTAACTTTGACATTCCGTGTGAAGCGTAAAGAAGGAATCATCACAGACCCCATAATGTATATATATATATATGTATATATATATATATATATATATATATATATATATATATATATATATATATATATATATATATATATATATATATATATATATATATATATATATATATATATATATATATATATATATATATATATTATATATATTATGAAACATAATTTATTTACATCATACACATTTATGATGAAGGGTATTGAAGATTCTGTTTCGCCGAACATAAAACATTCTAACTTTTTTTTAATTAATTATTAATATTAAATATAATATTTTATTTTAAACATTTTAAATTTATATATTTTTCTTAATCAATCTATGTATATGTAAATTTTTTGATTGTTTTTTATAACTTTTTAAACAATTTTCTTTTATTTGTTTATTTTTTCATATTTTTCCAATAAAAAATAACACAAATAAAATTGATTGTGAAACCCCAGGAAGTCTTTTTTTCAAATACTTTGACAAGTTTTTAATTTGACACATTAAATTGAAAAAAAAATGTTGTATAAATTATTTATCACTTTTTCATAATTATTTAATTAAATTAATTAATAAATATTTTACAAGATGTATATTTTTTTCTTTAAATTGTGTGAATTATGTAATTTATGTTTAAAGTAAAAGTCATAAAATTCAGTCGTTTGAAAACAAAAAATATTCGTTAAAATATACAGTTCGTCAAAAATATATTTTTGCAAATATATAAAAAAAATATGAAAACATACATTAATGAATTCCAACTAAAAGTCCTTTAATTATCAATTTTTTTCTGTACAGATTTTGTTTTTATATCTGTTGACGACTATAAGACGGCAAAAATAATGGAACAAATTTACCCATTTTGAAAAGTGTTTGCAATTAAGAAAACATTGGAATTATTTGTTTTTTCTTCGATTTTTTATGTTCCTTTTTATTTTTAATGAAATATAATTTTAAGGAATAAGAAAGTGTTCCTTACAAAATTAATGTCTTTAAAGTCACTAGTGATCTCATAATTCTATGTAAAGTGCTTAAAAGATTGGAAAATTTCAACTATTATAAGGGCAAACCCATTATTGAAAGTGATCCTATGTAATATTCACATTCAATATTATATAAAATACCAAATTCCTTGACTGAAAGAGGAAAGAGCCGAGTTAAAACCCTGAATGTGGAATATCACATTATGGATTATTTTTCATTATGTAAAATTTTGATTAATGAAAATGGATGGATATTACAATTGACTAGTGCCTTTAAAGACATTGATTTTACAAGAAAACCCTTCTTATCCCTTTAAAATTAGATTCCATTTAAAAATAAAAGAGAACATCGAAAAAATCCTTTTTTTTAATAATTTTTACTAACATTTATTTGGCACTTTTCAAAATGAGAAAAAAAAATCTTCCTTTATTGTTGTTGTAATCTGTCCGTATTTATAGGTATAGCAAAAAAGTAAATACAGAAAAAAGTAGATAAATAAGGGCTTTTAGGTGGAATTCATTAATGAAGTTAAAATTGTTCATATTTTTTATAATTGCAAAGATATATTTGACAAACTGTATTAAGATTTTTAAAATTTATTAGTCTTTTTTTTTCTATACCCTCCACCACCACAAGTGGTAAAGTACGTATATTAACATTGTCATTCCGTGTGTAGCGATAAAAAGGAATCATCTCAAACCACATAATGTATATATATTAATGCATCAAATCAAAATCTGAGTCGAATTAGCTATGTCCGTCAGCCTGTCCGTTCATCTGCCCGTTGTTGGCACATCCACAATTATTGACAGAGTTCCATGAAATTTGGTTCGAGTATTTGCTATAGTCCTGGGAAGTTTTCGGTTCTTCATATTAAAAGATATAGACCGATATCTGAGGAGACTTCTTAATTCAGACTTCTTAATTCGTAACATTGTCAAAAAACGACAAATTAGAATGAATGATATTTAGTTGCATGTACTTCATTACCAAATAGTTAAAAATATTACTAATTTATGACACATTAAGTGTTCAGTGTTATACTTAAAAAAATGTACTAAATATATCGTTTTACTTCCACGCATTTGTGGCAGAGGGTATTGAAGATTCGGCATAGCCGAATATAGCAATCTTATTTGTTTTTTTTAAAAGATGTGAAATATGTATAAAATAAAAAATATATACTTTTTAATAGTTTAATTTATGGCCTAAAATACCCCTGTTGAGCAATTTATGACACCACATTGTCATACGGTTTAATCCAATAAAATCGGTCAACATTTTATTTATTATCAGATGTGACACATTTCGAATTTGATTTAATGTAGAATTTAATTTGAATTGTCAGAGGAATATTTAGAAAATTTGTTTTAATGGGGAAAATAGAAACAAATTAAAAATATTTTTTAAGATATTTATTTCTTCATTCCCAAAAGACTTTCTAAATATTTGGGAATGGATACATAAGTATATATGTTTAAATAAAATAAATCTAGGACAATTATAAGTAAAACAGTGTTTGATTGTTTGTTAGTTTGGGACTTATAGACAGCTTAACTACAGAACCGATTTTATATTCGAAAGTAATTTAGGCTTCAACAAATTTCGACAGGGTCGAGGGAAGGGGTCCCTCCAAACAAAACAAATATTAATAATCGTATATCTATAGAACTGTAAAGGGAGTTTTAATTATTGTATTTGGTCCCAATCAATTTCTAAAGAAAATGTTTTACAGAAAACAAGTAAAAGTTATAGTCGGTCAAACCTGATCACTACACCACATTTTTGGGTATTAATGGTAGCTACAAATAAATGAACGACCCTTGTATAAATTTATTTTCTTATTTATGCTTAAGAGTGCAGTTATTGCGGTACTAACATTTATGAGAGATTTGTGAGTTTGAAAAGGACTTTTTCTAGGAGGTTTGTACGGCTGCTAGATTAAGTTATAGACCGACCCTTGTTAAATTTTGCACATCGTTTCTTTGCTTATGATTATTATATTTGACCAATTCTTATCACAATACCAATATTTATGCGAGATTTTATCTCTTCAAACTGATATTTTTAAAGGGGTTTTATGGAACCTAGAAGAAATAATGATCCGCTCCTCGCTTAATGTAGTACATCATTTTAGAATATTATAAGACTTATTCAGGGGTTTTATGACTTGAAAACTCTATTAGTGAAAAATATAATATATATGTGAAATAATGGGCCAATTTCAATAATTTCAAAATACATCATCCTTGGACCCAAAAAGAATTAATCGTGCCAAGTTTCATATATATAATTTCAATAAAATTGCTTAAATAAGCTTAAAATCATGTTCCGGGAAATGGCATTATATAGGAGCTAGCTCAAATAATGGCCCTAAGACAATCTAGTTTTTTGAGCTTATTTTTATTTTAAAATAAATTTAAAAAATATATATTCAAAATTGCTGTTTGCATAGCACACTGATTTTAGGGTGTGTCAAAGTTTTGCATATTTTTGTCTACAACTTTTCCCTTTCGATCCGATTTCGACGATTATTTGTATCTGAATGTTATAGTTTTATCACGTCTAAATCAAGTTATTTTTTGTGAAAAAATTAGAAAAGTTCTACTTCGAAATTTTGAGGTTGTCTGATATAGCAGTCTATAACTTTAACTATAACCGATGTAGCTAGATTAGGGCAAGAGCAAATAGTGTGGCCAAATTTCATTTAATTTGTTAGATGATTCCTTCTTGGCGTTACACATGGAATGACAAAGTTAGTAGACCCTCATTACCATTTATGGTGGTGAAGTGTTACAAAATAACAAAATTACGTCTTTTTTACACTCCACCATCACAAGTGTTAAAGAAGGTATATTAATTTCGTCATCTGTCTGTTGTTGGCACGCTTGAAGCAGCTAAATTAAATTTGATCTAAGTATTTGTTATCGTCCTGACAAGTTTCCTATTTAAAACCAGCAAATTGGGTTAAGAATGTTAAGATATATAAACCGATATCTGAGACACCCTCCAAATTAAAGGAAAAAACTTTTGTAAAATTATCAATTTCAAATTGACAATTTAGAATAAGATTTTGCCATAATTTGAAGAAATATGTAGCGATATAAGTACGTATTATAGCCAAAAACATAACCAATTTTATTGTCTCATTAGGGTTTCTTTGTTATTTATAAGAAATTCTTTCATACATATTGTATGCATTTGTGAGTGTGTATGTGCGTGTACGAAACATAATGTATTTATTTCTTAGGCATTTGTGGTGGAGGGTTTTGAAAATTCATCATAGACGAATAAAGCATTCTTACTTGTTATCTATTGATCTTAACACTGATCTGTCTAGTATTCTATATATATTTTTCTATTAGTAAAATTTATTTTTTGAACCACTTGACAGTTTTTCCTCATTATAATACAGACAACAAACTCGATCATAAATCAAAATATTGTCTACATTGAAAAAAGAAACACTTTATTTTATTTTTTGCCAACTTTATTCAACATTAACATTTTATAGATAACGAGAATGGAACAAACATGTTTGTCATTTTAGCAATAACTGATATTAATTTTATGCAAATTTTTTTATTAAATTCATAACGCTGGTGTACAATTTTATTAAGTATTAATATACAGACTTATTTAATTCGTTCTAATTGATTAATTTTGTTGCGGCTATTAAACGCGTTTTATTTAATAATTTGTTAAGAAAACCTGGCATGAATCCACACACACACACACATACACACACAGAAAACTGCTATTTTACTTTATTTCTGATTTCTTAAAAAGATCATTTGTCTAATCGTTAATAAATTTATTGGTTTAGTCAGTTATCAATATTTAGTAATTTTGCTTTAAATAATTTTCTTAAGAAATTTATTCATTTTGAAAAGATTCTAAATCATCAAACACTTGTTGAGAGTCTTATTTTCTGTTATTAACCAAATTTGGTCTTTAAATTCAAATATAATAAAATTCAATAGATTCTGAAAAAATAAAAACAGTTTCAAAACCTTTAATGAATTCATCAAGTTTTCGTTTGACCAAAAATGGTAAACGAATTCTATTTATTGCTCCAGAGTTTAACTTGAATCATCTTCTGGCTGATTGTTTATTGTTAATTGATTTGAGTCGAACTCTATTTTTAAATCACCTGTGATGAATTTTACTATTTTTATATTATAATTTTATAATAATTTTACACAGTGGAGCAGAATAGAACAAATGTTGTAGTTAAATTGATAACATCTAATCAGCTGACTCTTTTTTTAAACTAATAATCACCCGGTGTGATTACAGCAACGAAATATGTATGAATGCTATACACTTTTGTCCGGAAACTGACATGACTTTCATCACTTACATTTCAAACACTTTGGCACGAATTAAAGATACTGAATTGAAAATATTTACATATATAAATACCGAGCTTAATTTATAAGTTCGCGATCTTATTAAAATACATTAATAATAAATAGTCTTACGAGCAGAAGTCCTATTCAGGGGAGAAGCCATATTGCGGCTCGTTGACTTTGACCTCATTACATTTTTAAAATCTAAGCAAACAATCAAATCAGAATCCTATATCCTTAAATACCCTTCACCTCCATCAATTTGGAAATGATAAAAATTATTTTATTAAAAATTCCGCTTGTAGGGGGATAATACTTTCGCATGGCCTGTTCCAAAATAACATATTATATAATATTTCGCTGTAATTAGTTCGTCCATGCGGCAAATTTCATTAATTTTTCTGTAAGAGATATGCTATATTTAAAATTTCGTCTGGAAGAGGGCTACCACTCACCCGTGCCCTATCCAAATTTGGGAAATAAACGTAAGTATATCGACTTAGATTTTGATTTGATGCAAGAATATTTATAGTTTATGTGGTCTTACATGATTTTTTCTTGGAGTTACAAATGGAATAGCAAACTGAATACACCCACTTGTGGTGGCGAAGGGTAGTAAAAATTTAAGAGTTTTGTAAGTTTAAATTTATACTCCAGGATCGATACATTTCGTTCTAGTTAAACATAATTAGAAACATTTTTACGCCGAATTTCAGCCAATTATAAGTAAAATCCATATTCCGCGAAGAGGTTTATGTGGGACTCAGGTTAAATATCAATTTAAATATCAATCAAAATAAATTAATGTCACAAATTTCAAAAAAATATCTGTGGGTTATATGGGAGATATGAGAATTTATGATATATAATTATGATGTATAATTTTGCACATCGATTTTTTCTTATATTTATCCTAATTTGACTTGTTATTATTACAATGCCAACGTATATGTGAGATTTATGCTCTTAAAAGTGATATTTTGATATTCTACCCCACTGTATATTCCAATTTGCTCTTCTAATCATTGTTTTTGTCATTATTGTAGGCGCCAGATATATTTTTGTGGTTTTTGCGGTTAAATTTTGTTTATTTTATTGAATTTCATCTTCTTGTATTTAAATTTTATTTTGATTTCATTTAAATTATTATAAAAATTGGAACATGAATTTTATTTGACAAGTATAAGACCACAAGCTGCGTTAGAAGAGTATAATATTTGGTATATTGTTGTTGTATTTTATATTAAAATCAATACAAGTAGACAAAAAGGTTGGTTGCTATTTCCGGTTTAAAAAGATTCATTTTAATAAGAAACATTGAAGTGTGTATCGCACACTTGGACATTGTGGTTTCCCTATTTTTTTTGTCAAAAAATAAATAAAATTTAAATATTATTTTGATAATGATTTCCTCTATGATAAACGTTGATGGTTGATACATGTTGCAATATATAAATTATAATAAATTTAATTAAAATCAAATGATTTATTTATACTTAAATAATTATTTATCGTCCACAAAAGTAAATTAGGGCATCGTACAGTGTTTCAAATGAAAAACAAGTGAAAATGTTATAGTATTTCAAGCCTGATTATTTATTACTCTACATCATATTATAGGTCCAACAGTGATTGTTACACCATTCTTTCTGTGTGTCTCAGTATATATAATATACTAAGAGCTGTAAAGTTTTGATCATTATTTGAGACACATGGAAGAGTGAAAGTAGACGAATTATATATTAATTTATTGTCTTATTTTGAAAAATGTATAATATTAATAAAAACAAATAGGTTGAATTTGAGAAACTCTGGCTCTCCCAAAATTTAAGTTTCTGAATTTGTTTGCATTACACAAAAGCCTATAAAGTAACTTTTATTCTCTAAAGATTATTTATTTAATTTTTTTTGGTTCGCAAAATTTTGTTATTAGTTCCCAATGAGATAAAAAGTATTTGAAAAAATTGAATAAAATGTGGATTTGCTTTAGTATAAAAACTTCGCCAAGGTTGGTCACGATCGGTGTACGTCTTCACAAGCAGAAGCTAATAATATATGTATTTTTAAAAATTAGTTCAGACATAATATGGATAGTTTTTAATATTTTGACTGAGATTACCAATTTTTAATCCCTTTGGACCGACCCCCGTTAGGTTCGAAAAGCCCCAACTTAAAACTACACCTCCACATGTCATGTGATGTGTGAATGAAATTCATTTTTCATTTTAAACACTGTGCATTGCCACAAGTGATAAATAAGTTTTGTGTTGTCATTTCTTCTGTATGGGCATCATTAAAAATTCCTATATAAATCTGTTGACCATATTAAAGTATGAGTCAATTTATGTTCCTAATGGCCGATATATAAAACAACTACAAAAATGAAATTTTTTGATAATTATATTTGATTCATTACATAGTTGATGTAACCTCAACCAAAAGAAAGACATTGTTGTACCAAAGCAAAAATGTGATTATGCCACAATCATATGAATGTCAATAAAATTATTTTGCTCGAACAGGTATTTCATCTGCGTTTAAAATATATGACACTTTTTGACGCAATTTTCTGTTCTTCAAAATTCCTTTTTTTGCAAGTGCCCAATATCTCTCCATTGGCTTAGCGCCGGTCAGTTTGAAGGATTTGCTCTCTTAAAAAGGGCTTGTTACGTATAGGAAGTTGCGAAAAAACTGTCAGAACATACGTATCGTCGTCCATTATGAGAGCAAACATATTTCTTAAAAAACTTGATATCACTTTCTGTGTCCTATTTATGGCCTCTAAATTTTTAGCAGCATTCCTGTTAGGATCTTCTTGAGCATTTTATGTTTTTTAAACCTGCACTTTCTTTAACTTTTCATGACAAATAATTAGAGCTTTTAACTAATTGGTCTGCTTTCTCTTATGAAAATGATTTCAATTTTTTTGGCTTTAGAAACATCATGTACACCATTTCTTCTACCTGAACCATGTTTTCTATCAACGGACAAGATTCCTGGTACTGTTTAATAACATTGGAAACAATTTGTGCAGAATCCACAAATTAAGCTAATTTCATTAAGCGCTGTTGATTATAGTGGATCTTAGCGTGCAAAAACCAGATATTCGGGCATGGGTAAATCGAAAATATCCCGAACATAAAATTTCGATTTTTATACTTTAATACTTTGTCATTCCGTGTCTAACGCTAAAAAGAATTTATTTAAGATTTCAAATTTCTTCTTGGCATTACAAACGGAATAACAAAGTTGATATGTCCTTTACAAGACTTGTAGTGAAGTATTCAAATAGAAATTTTAAGTTCTAAATATTATTTTTCCTCTGTTTAAATTTGTTAAGAAATGCGCTTTACATACCGGCATTTAGGCGAGCCCTTTTATTAAAACACCGGTTTTGTTAAGTAAAATTTTTTCATAAAAATTGTCTATTGAAATTAAGAGGAAAATTTGCAGAAAAACTTTTTGCAATGAAGCCGGTGTTTTCAATAGAAAAGAAAGAAATGACTTTCTTATGGTAAACACCGTCTATTAAGAAAAACCGGCATTTTGAATACCACCAGATTCAATGTCCTCTAACCCCAAATGTCCTACTACCCCCAAAACCGGTGTTTAAGAAGGTCATCTATTAACAAAAAAACGTGTCATGGAGTAGCAGGTGTTTTGAAGACCATAGACTCCAGTTACGTTGAATAAAATTACACACAATCCTTGTTGTTGCTCTCTTTTAACCCAATTGTTAAATGACAGAAAACTCTATTCAATATTATTTTATTCGTAAATATATTATCATCCTGTCAATAGTGAATTATCATAAATGTATAAGTTTCTGACGACATATTGTCTGTTATGTAATGTAAATGTTATCAAAATATTTTTGTTTCTCCTTAACTGAAATTCAAATATTTTCCTGATTAAATTTTGTTTATTTTTCGAATGTTGAATTTAAAATCATTATTAATTCAAACATTTCAAAGAAATAAGTTACAAGCCTCTAGAGACTGTTAAACGTCATCAAAATTATATAAAAACTCTGGGAAATTCTTTACGTTTGCAAATTGAGTTGGGGAAAATTGAATAAAATAGCATGAAATAGGCCACCTGTTGCCATTTATGAGATACGTTCTTTGCGCTTGTTTCATTTCTTTTCATTATTATTGTTGTTATTGTATTTTTTGCAAAAAAATTCCAAGGCCAAACAAATAAAATTTCCTTTTTGCTTTCGTCACAACTTGTTGTAAAAGCTACAGGGCTGTAAATAACACCAGAGTTGATGGTATACATTTCAGTCATAACGCAAATCGCAGATAAAACGTAAAAACTGGAAGAGAGATAAGTGTGAGTGTTATGGAGTGATATCTTAAATTTCATTCAATAAAATCTCCTTTATATAGAAAGATAAATAAGATTTTTATGAATGAAATTTATTTTACGCAAAACCAATAAAGCTTTCCCCTTTTTTATTGTGCGCATTTCAAATTATATGCTATAAATACGTATATTATCAGATACGTATGTATTTTCCAAAAGGATTTTCCTACCACAATTAACCAAAGAAAAGGGGGCTAAACAGACCGGCCGGTACTATGACCGTGAAAAGAGAAAATGTGACCGGCGCTTAATAGCTCAATCGATTTTTCGTGCAATTTCGCTAAAGGGGAAATAATAAGAGAAAGAGAGTCAAATAGCAAAAGGAAAAGTTTTCATTCATGAGAATATTTGTAATGTAACAGGAGTAAGAGAAAAGCTTTTTGGTTTAAATTGTATTTGTATGGAAAGTTTTAAGAGTGAAAGTTTCTTGTACACTAAACTTGACATTGTCATATAACTTTCAGTTTTAATTTCAAATTTTTTAAGTTCATGGTTGGCTATTGACGTTATTTGTCAAACATTTGTCTAAAACTATATAGTTCGTCCACCAACAATTTTTGCTTACTTCCCTGTAATTTAATTTTAAATACAGATTTAATTTATTTAATAGTTAACATAAGTTATTTAAACAAAATAATTTTTTATTTATTCACCTGATTTTTGATTCTACGAATAATTAATTCGTATTTTCAAATATAAAACACACACACAAACAAACATACCTGTAATTTAATGGGAAAATAAATTAATTAAAATTTATTTAAGCAAAAAAATATAATAAATACTAATAAAAAACAAGTGGGTGTAGGGTGTTCTTTTTTTTTTGTATTTTTAATTGTGTTTAAGATAAATTTCCATTGTGGCAATATTTGATTTTAAAAATCATTTGACCCATTCAAGTAGAACAAACTATTATAAATTATTTGAATATAAATTATAAATCCCACACACAGTAGTGTAATTATGTTACATTTGTATATGTCTGTGTAAATATGTACAGTATATATGTATATGTTTATAGACAACTTGTTCAAAGTTTTGAATCAAAAACCAAGACCAAGATCAAAATATCATTTAGAAGTTGTTTTCTTTTTTACAGTAGCGATCTAAAGTTAGTTTTGATTGTATTTAATTCTGTTAGGAGGAAAGAGAATTACAGTGGTTTCCCGGTTTAACGAATAATATAATGTCTCAGGGTGATTCTTTTAATCATCGTAGGAGGACATTAAAAGTTTTATTTGTATTTATCTATTTGGAAGGAAATATAAAAAACTATACATTTTTATAGTGCCCAAATTTTGACTTCACCTGAAATTTGATGTATTAAAGAAATTAAAATAAACAGTTATAAATTGTTCCAATCACTTGAAATAAGTTACATCTGGAAATAAAATTTAAAAAAAGCCAATTTTTATACCCTCCACCACCACAAGTGGATATCAGGGTATATAAACTTTGATATTCCGTGTGTAACACCAAAATGGAATCATATCACACCCCATAAAGTATATATTGTTACATCAAATCTAAATCTGAGTCGATTTAGCTATGTCCGTCTGTCTGTTAGAAACATTCTCACGACTAGACTCATTGTCCGAAATTAATAAAATTGTGCCACGATATTTGTTATTGTCCTAAGCAGTTTCCTATTATATATAAGGTCATCAGCAAAAAAATTATAGACCGATATCTGAGACAATCTCAAAACACCTAAAAAGAGCTTTTTCTAATTTTTCAAAAAAAAAAAAAATTGATTTAAACAAAAATTTAACGTTAACATACAGTTGTATGTTTTTTATTATCGTGCAAAAAACATCATTATCGTCCAATAGAAAAAGAGTTATAGGCGAAACCCAAGGAAACAAGATTGTCCTGAGGTCAACTCTTAAATATAAACGAATTATATTGAAATTTGGCACAATTAATTTTCTGACTGTCTGTTATTAATTCTATTAATATTGGCCCCTATTTCGATATAGCTCACATATTAGGCCCCTTTCCGGAAAAGTTGTTTTGAGCTTTTAAAACTTGTAAATAAAGACCAATTCCATTGAAACTTAGCACAATTATTTTCCAATTTACTTTAATATATATAACTAATATAAACGATCTGGGTCCGTATTTTGCTGTAGCTCCCATATAAGGCGCCTTCCCGAAAAACAATTTTGAGCTTATAAAGCTGGTAAATAAAGATCAATTCTATTATAGTCGACACATTTATTTTTCTTAATTTATTAAATATAGATTATTAATTTGGACATTGTAGTTCCCATAAAAGGCCAATTTTTTTATCTTATAAAACTAGTAAAAAATGACCAATTCTATTGAAATTCGACTTAATTATTTTTCTAACTGCCTTGAATATATGTTATTAATCTGTATATCTCCCACATAACACTTCTTTCTTGGGCTTATAAAACTATTATATTAATAAACATTTTTAAACTGTGTTTAACATATGAAACTGGTTTGACAATCATCATCCATATTTTGATATAAATCCTTTATAATTCCATTTCCCGGAATAAAATATGAACCAATTCCATCGGTATTCAGACAAATTTAAAATTCGGTACAGTCGAATATAACATTCCTACCAAATTCTTGAGTGGACATAGGTTTTGTTCGGTAACATTTTCAACAAACTTATTTTGATTTTATGTTTTTTACAGATTTTTTATGAAAAATCTTAAATACATACCTTCGTATGCTTTTAAACGAAATCGCTATATCGAGTGCTAAATCATTGGTTTTTTTTTCGTTATATAAGGTACTCAATGAGAAAAGTATGACCGTTCGTTAAATCGTATGACCGTTCGTTAAATTCACTAAACTGAGTAATCGTTAAACAGGAAAAACCACGGTATTTTAAAATTTAGAAACCTCGAAAATGAAATTTATAATAAAAGGGATGAGATCGAAAATTTCTTAACTAATAGAAATAGTACGCAATAAAATTATTAAATATTTTGAACAAAAAACAACTTGGTCCTACACAAAGTTGGCCAAGTATTCAAATATCTGAAATTAAACTATTTCCAATGTTATTAAACAGTACTAGAAAAACTTAACCGTTGATGAAAATCTGAATCTGTAAAAAGGATGGTCCGCATGATGTTTCTTAAGCTAAAAAATTTAAAGAATTTCCTACATCCGGTAGGAAATCAGCCCTGTTAGCTCAGTGCTCGAGCTATTTGGTATGAATAGTTAAAGCTAATGCAGTCTTAAAAACATACAAGGTTCAAAACGTTCCCAACACGGACACTGCTAAAAATTTAGAGGCCAAAAACAAAACACGGAAATTGATGTCAAGTTTCACAAAAAAATCTTTTTGCTGCATAGAGGATGACATGTCTATGTTAGTTATGCTCGAGGGAATGTTGAAGAAAAGTTATTTGTTAAAACGGTTAATTTTAATACCGAAATTTACAACAATGATTGTGTACAAAATGTTTCATAAGACTTCAAAATATGTTTACTTATTTTTGGCCTGACCTGGTATCCTGTCGATATGGTAACAAGCCTATTAGTGGTATAAGAACTGTAATGTGGTATTTACCCCAATTAAATTGCCCGTAACTAAGGACAATGAAGGGATTTGAGGAGCATAAATTTTATTTAATTTTTAACGGGAATAGACTACTGTTCGAGCAATGCAACAGAAAGTATTATAAATACGTTAACGCAAAAGTTTCCGAAAAAGTTTCAAATTTCATCACTATTGTGATTAAAACTATAAAGAAACTTTTGAATCCCACACAGACACCCGTAATATAAATAATAAGTATCAAATACAAAATAGTCCAACAAGAATCTTAGAATTCTGTTCTAAACACTTGGAGAATAGATGCTTTTAATTTCTATTTTGTATTTAAAATTCCAAGGTCTAAGACCAGAACCTATTCGAAATACTGTTTAAAAAACCCCATTGTATATAAAATTGTCTGGTAATGGCTATTTTCAGACCTAAATTAAATACAAGAAATTTCTTCTTACAACCGAGAATTTTTTTACTTTAATTTGTCCCAAATTAAAAAAAAAAAATCATGGCTCATATTTTATAAAAATTTCAGAAAGATATTTATATAAATTATATATCAATTTTATTAAAAAGTATAAAATCTGGCCAAAATTAAATTTTGTTTACAGAGAAAGAAATATCTCCCTAAATTTTCCAACTATAAAATTAATCAAAGATCATGAGATTTTTAATTATTTTCATTATTGTTTTAATTAGTCGAGTGATCAATCATTTTAATCATTTCCAAAAAATTTTGTTGATTAAAATTAAACAATTTTCATTATTGAATATACAAATGTGACGACAGGAGTAATTTGAATAAATTAAATATTAATTAGAGTTTTTTTCTCAGTCACTTGTTCTGGATTATGTATCTACTAAAGAGGTGTATTATATGTAAGACAATATCTCTCTGCAATTAGGCGAGATTGTTAAAGAAATGAAAGGTTCTTCAATCCACTGTGTACCAAAACAGTTATAGTGAGAAATCTTCCATTTTGCAACCAAATCTTCTCTAAATAAAATTTATTTTCTTTAATGTTGCTACTATTTCGGTTCACACATCTGTATGCCACATAAATTTTGATCAAAATAAAATATTCACACACCCCCATAAAAGTAAGCAAAATTATTGTTGTTCTTGTTGATTTTGTTGTGATTTTTTTGTGTTTAAATTGCAAATTGTAACCAAATTGACGACCTCAAAGTAGTTTATAAAAATACTTCTCGTACAGCTGCCCTCCCTCTGTCTTTCTTAAAAATATAAAGAAACGCATTCAACTAGATATTACGTAGTACTTTGCAGCCCCATATGTATCTGGTATTTTCTGCCTCACAACGTATTAAAAGGTAAAACTTATGAATGAATTTATATTTGTTGCTCTTGATAAAAAAACATGTGAATTTTTCACATGTTTCTTTTTTTGCATTTAATTTAGTTGTTTGTGTATTGAGTCAGTTGTTGGTTGTACTTGTTGCTGCTGCTACAGTTTTTTTAAGTGCACCCACCATTTGCGGTTTTATTTTGTTGCTATTTATTTTTCTTGTTAAATATTTTATAATTTTTTTATTTCTTTTTTGGTTCTACGTCATCGCCACGAGCCATTTACGCCCACTGTGCATTTCTACTCTACTCTAAATATTCTATATTTTAATCATGTTGAATTGAAATCAAGTGAACTAATCTAGAAATTATAGATCAATGACCGTTACTTTTTATATAATTTTATGAAAATACAAGAACAAAAAAAATTACATTTATTTAAAGAGAGTGAGACAAAACAAATTCATTAATTTGAATACGAGGGTGGGTGTATATTAGCAATTACCATGAACTTTTTGCTAAAAATATTATGATTAAAAAAATCTTGTTGACCTTAAAAAATATTTTCTTTGCAAAAAACATTTTAATCAGTTGAACTCTTCTATATTATGACGCGATCTTCGAAAGTGATATGATATATATCCTTTTATTCAGAAAGAGTAAATCTTGTGATTTTAAACTAAAGAAAAAAAGAAAAGAGTTATTAATTTAATAAAAAACTTCTATAATAAAAATGTCGAAAATTGTATATTTGAGTTTAGTCTGTAGGGTCCACACTTATTAAAGTTATGCTTAAATCCTTTACCATCAATTTGGAAACAAATTACGATTTTCTGTTGGATTTGTCAGGATTTGGAATTTAAGAATATACAGGTTGAATTAAAAATTTTGATATAAAATTAAACAAATTCGAGGTGGTCTGGACTTAGCCCTATATAGTTGTTGGAGACAAAAATTGAAATATAACCTTTTATATAAATAATGAGTCATTAAGCATCGATCGAAATGTTTCTTAAAATATCTCTTAAAATAAAGAGTTTTTACTCATACAAAAAATGCCAATAATAAAAATTTACGAACTACACTCGTATAATTTGATTCTCTGATTTATTCTTAAGTGTGAAATACATTATTATGACGGAACTATAAAAAATTATAAACCGACTCTCGTATAATTTTGCACATCGATTTTTGCTTTTATTTATCTTAATTTTATTTGTTATTATTACAATACCGACGTATTTGTGAGATTTATACCCTTTAATGTGGTTAATTTCAATAGGTTTCGTTCTTAGACCAAAATAATAATTTGTATCGAGTTTCAACAAGATATCTAAAAATTGTGGCCTGTAGTCTGTTCACAACAGTTACATGGACAGACAGCAGGACAGACGGACGGATGTTAAATCGTCTCAGAGAGTGATTCTGAGTAGAACAATTTTTCTGCATATTACAAACATCGGCGCAAACGCATAATACCCCAACCATCTACGGTGGTTTAGGGTATAAAAATTAAGTTCGTTTTCGCTCTCTGTCCTCGTGAATTGAAATCGAGTTAATCTATTTAACTCAAATATTTTAGTGATCAATTTAAGCAAATTTTCTAAAGATAATTTTAAAGTGAAATTTATTAAAGATATTTGGTGATGAAAATTAAAAACGATTTCTCTTAACGCTTAAATATATTTTGAAACCTTCTTGAAGTCAATTCATTTTCTTTAATGATTTATTGATATTTCACTGTTGTTTTTCTACTCTTAATAAATTTTGGACAATGTTGCAAAATATGCAGAAATATTTTTAAATGTTTCGAAATCAAACGACAAATAATAAGATTTTTATTGTCCATACAAAATAATTGAGACCGAATTTTTTTCGATTTCGTTAACACATAAAAAGCATAAAAATTAATTTAAAGAGGCGTTAAAAATTAAAAAAAAACAACTGCAACTTAAGAAAATAAAAAAAAAAAAACATATTTAAAACCAGTTGATAAATATTTATTTTATTTTAGTTCTTTAGTCTGTTTTTTCTTTAGTTTGTCATTTTTTGTTCTTCATACTTTATGTACACGATGTACGAAAGTACCAAAAGAGTACATTACAAATGATTAAAAATTAAAAGTTGCCAACATAAAAACTGATAAAAATGAACATTTACACCAGATCAACAACAAATACTTAATAAATTTTAAAAAAATAAAATACAATAACAACATTGAAAAAAAAAAAACAAATAAATAATAATTTTTAAAAATCATTTTCAGGTTGGCGACAAAAACCCAGCACGTCACAAGAAAAAAACAAAATAAACCAAATCGGAAAAATAATGAAATGGAGAAACAACTCTTTAGATACAAAAGCAACAAAAACAAAAAATAACATTGAAATCAAGAAAGTCAAATTTAGGTGGACCACAGTAAGCTGGAGGGTTTTAGAGGATCACTATACTCTGTATTAAGGAGTGAGATCGAAAAATTCCTAACATACAAAGATTTTTATTTGATTGAAAATATTATTACAATTAAAAAATATATTTTTAAAATTTTAACCGCTTATCGTTATAAAATTTTGAACCTTTTTCGACAACACTATCATTATAGTTTTTATAGTGCTTTCTGCCACTTTTTTAGAACAGGCAGTCCGTCCCCGTTTAAAATCTATCATCTCTTTTAACAACAACTCAATATCTCTCCATTGGCCTTATCCCAGGGCAGTTTGGAAGATTTGCCTCTCTTGGTACAACTACCAAATTATTGTTATTGTACCACTCAAGCTTGTTTACCATAGTGACAGGATGCCAAGTTTGGGCAAAAATAAGTGGACTCATTACATTCATTGGAATAAATTTCAGTATTTATAGGAACCGTTAAAACAAATGATTGGATTCTTTTGAAGCAAATATATATTAATTGTCATACCAAGAATTTTTTGAAAAAATTTTTCTGCTTTGGGGTCCTAAACCTTTCTTCAACAGCAACATACAATTTTTTTACCAGGGCGTTTGAAAAATCTGCCAGAACATACGTTTTGTCATCCATTATGCAGTAAGGATTAGAAAACTTAACTTCAATTTCCGTATTCTGTTTCTGGCCTAATATTTTTTAGCAGCCTTCATGTTATGGACCGTTAAAGCTTTAATCCGAGCAATAAGCTAAGCTACTTTCCTACCGGATGTATCGGGAGCTCTTTTAAAAATGCTTCCTACATTTTTGGTTCCAGTAAAAATTATGTTAACCATTCAAGTTACTGTTTAATAACATTGGAAACGATTTGAAAACAGACCTTTGAATGCTTATCCAATTTTCATAGGACTAGGTTGGGGTTTGTTGTAAACATTTAATAATTTCAATAGGCATTTTTTTCTGATCACTGACACATTTTACATATGTAACTAGATTGAAAAATTTGTGTGAGTAATTTATTGATCTCACTCCTTACTTGATACCAGAAGGAACCAAACAAACAATAAAAATTACTTTAGTTTGGACTTTACTGCAATATGGCGCTGCTGCTGTTATTGTAGCAGTTAAAATTGCTGCTCCAATTCATTAATAAATTTAAGTATGATTTTATATCTCATCATTTGAAGATTGAGAGCAAATTTTTAGTTTTATGCTTTTCCACCAAAGAAGATTGTCAATATTATTATTTTTATTTTTATTTTTATTTTAATTTTAATTTCGGATTTTTAATATAGAGTACTTGTGTACTTTTAAAAGTTGTATGTTTGTTTGTTTGTTGATCGGTTGTCTGGTTGTAGCTATTGGTTTTAGTCTCGATTCGATTCAGTTTGGATTGGCTGCAGTTATTGGACAATAACAAGTTGACATTTCTTGGGCAGCAGTCAACGAAGATAAATGTAAATTATTATGTCGTAAATTTGTCGAGTGCCATGTTAAATTTTCTTATAATTGAAATTATTTTTT
The DNA here is from genome assembly GCA_004302925.2 of Cochliomyia hominivorax. Lineage (NCBI taxonomy): Eukaryota > Metazoa > Arthropoda > Insecta > Diptera > Calliphoridae > Cochliomyia > Cochliomyia hominivorax. The sequence goes on along the minus strand of PYHX02000467.1, from coordinate 45,215,814 downwards.
CTCCTTTTTGCAAAACAGAATTCTTTTGCAGGTTTTTGCTTTTTAAGATAATGAAATTTTGCGATATAAAAAAAATATAATAAAAATAAACAAAATGTATTATCGCATGATTTTAATGATCATTATGTTTAATTAAGTAGAAAGTTGTTTTATGTTAAAATTTATCAATTAATAAAATTTTAATTTCTAAAATTGTTGGAAGTTTTTGAAATTAAATGATTCATGCCAAATTTGAATATATAACACATCATGATCTTGCCGATTTTTTTGTGTTATCAGCCTTCGATTTTTTTCTTTTGTTGTATTTATAAATTCACTTAAAAAATGTTTCTGGACCTCTGTAATATTTAAAACTCCGGCCTCGATAACTTTTCTGTATGACTGTACTATGAGGTTTTTAATCTGGGAAGTTTTAAATAGCTTTAGGCACCAACTGGTTCAACTAGTCGTTTAAATCACAATAAAGAGATGTATTTTAAGCGAAGGCGTATTCCTAAATTCCATAAAGAACAATGTCTTTTGGTTCAGCCAAAGGCCAGTCGCGCAGGCAAAGTTTTACTAGCAAGGCTGGATTCCTAATCCATCGGAGGAGGAGGTCCATTAGTCCTTGTTGAGAAGAAACAATTTTCTTAACGCAACCGGATATTTAATAATTACAGAGACGGAAGTCCGGCCGAAGGCCAGTTGAGAAGACTTACCGATATTTTACTTATCAATAGTCTCCAAGTGGATATTTGGATTCATTAAGTGGTCGGTCTCTGTTTCTTAGTAAATCCTATGTTAGAATTCTTTATGGACATTTTTCTCGTTTTTGGTATTTAAAACTCCAGGTCATTAACAATTAGCACTTATTTCGTATTTTATGGGTCCTATTTCATTGGAAATTATTTCATTAAATTTGGAACTTACTTAATGGGGAACATTTTTATTAAATTTGGTAATGTTTTAATTGTTAAAATCACCCCATTATTGAAAATTATTTCATTTATGTCTTAGGGAGATATTTCCTCTTCTTTTTAATTGCATGTTTTTTTTTCATTTTTGTTAAATATACATAATTGGGAATATACCATGTTATCCTTTAGGACTTTTTTCGTGGTGCCTTCTAGTGAATATACCACAATAAAAAGTAAAATATTTAAAACTCATAATATGAAAAATTAAATCCAAAAACATTCATATTGTGAAAGGTGATCCAAACATAATGCAGGATACTAAATGTGAGATATATTTAACTGTAAGTCAGTCTCTAATGGAAAGATTCTCAAAGAGTTCCACGATTTGTTAAAATTACAACTTCTTGACTTTCAACTGGGCCCGAACAAAAATTTTAGAAGGAACAAAGCTGGGAAACACGTTATCTCATGGTGCCAATAAATTTTCGTTTTGAAGTGGTCTAATTCATTGGGAGCCAGAACTCCTTAACACAACTAGAATAGTAGAGATGATTTCGTGGACACTGCCGTGATCTCATTGAGGAGGGCAAATAACGAGACAAATAGAAAAGAAGGGTTAGAAACCTCGGAGAAAGAAACAATGAGCCAGCATCGATCGCTTAACCAATTTTGTTTGCTCCACCAGTCCGTAACAATGATGGGAATAACTTTTAGCATCCTTCAAATTTGTCCAAGACGGAAGTTTGATATTAAAACTTTTCAGTATCAAGTATCAGTATAGAATCATTCTTAAAAACATTCTTAATTCGTGAAAATGATTATATTTGATCCTATACCCGGCAACACCTTCATTTCATTTCTCTCTTGGGAAATAGATCTGTTTTTAGACGTAATTCCATTCCAAGGAATAGCTTATCAGGGTTGAATAAATGCTTTTATATGTCACCAAAATTGGTTCAAATCCATATACTAACAATGGCACTACCTTCGACATCATCAATATAAAAATGAAGACTATATATATTAAATAAAAAATAATTCTAATAATTTCTGATATTTGAGCATTAAAATTTTCTCACAAAATGGACATCGATATCAACAGCAGTTGTCGAAAAAAATCAAAAAAGTCTAAAAATTAACAACCTCGACATCATTAAATGATATCTTTCTTAACAAATTGGCTACATTTTAATTAAATTTTTTACATTAAACAAACAAAAAATTTCAAATTAAATAAATAAAAAAAGTGAATTCAATATCCGACAATATTGGGCGTACAGGTTGCCACAGAATGCCACAAACGAAACAATTTATTTCTAAATACAGAAAACAAAAATTTTATTTTGATAGAGAAACCGAAATAAAAATGAAATAAGAACCCTCGAATAAAACAGGCGGGCAGGCACACGACTGCAAGATCATAAATGAAAAAAATGAAATGACGACAATATCAAAAGTCGGTTGGAACGCCATGTCGTTAACCAAAAATAAACTTAGAATTTGTTTATATTTTGTATAACAAACATACAAACAATCATATGAGAATATAGAATGACACACGCGAATTTGCGGCTTGTTATTGAACACAAACAAAAACAACAACCACGTCCAAAACAAAACAAAAAAAAAAAAAGATCAATTGGCCATTGGATCATACGACTGTTAAACATTTGTACGAGTAGTAGTTACATTTAAATAGCAAATAGCACGTCTGTCTCTTTTTCTCTATGTGAATGTTTGCATGTGTGTTAGTGTGAGGCGCCTCAGACGGTGATATCTACCATTTTTTAGACGTTTTTCTATATACAGATATATAATAAAGTCAAAGTAAAAAAAACACACAATATCGCCTAAAAATACGCCAACGTTTATTCGGCAAAATTTGAAATAAAAATATTATTTAGTAGAATATTTTATATAATCATGTGCTTTTAATTTCAATTTATTTTATATATTTTTAAGATTTGCTTAATTTGTTGTTGTTGTTGTCCAACTAGATCCATTCATACGAATATGAAATTTCAATAAATTTATTTTTTTTTGTTATAAAGAAAAAAGAATTTAAATAAATTTTTAGTTTGTTTCAGTAATGACAACATTCTCTACATACGAATGAATAAAATAAACACTTGTGTGTTTAAGCCGAATAAAATCGCTAACGAAAAAAAAACAGTGGAAAAATTGTAAGACAACCACGCAAAATTTTGTATCACTTTTTTAAACGAGGGTAGAGCAAAATATTTTAAGAGAATGTTTAAATGTATTTAAAATTACTCCCTTAAGATACAAATTTCAAACTAATTTTTATATTACTGAATCGGAAGGACGTTAAACTTGAAACAAGGACTGAAGATTGCAGCAAAGCGCAACAGGTAAAAAAAGGTTAAGATATAAAACGATAATAATTCCTCTATTTATACCGATTCGTTGTACGGCGACAAAAGTCGAACCTACTGTGCGTTGGTCTCACTTTAGTCGCAAATTGCGACTAATTTTCCAACTGTGTCTGTGACTTTTTCGAATTTCCGCTTTTTCTCCTTTTTTTGTAATTTGCATTTTCGGCATAAAATTCTACGAAAATTTAAAGTATATAATGATGGGATCATAAAACTTCATCAACGGTATTTCTATGAAATATATGTAAAAAATCAAAGTTTTAAATTTTCTTAAATCACCGTTTAAGGTCAACTTTATTTTACAAAATATCTTTTTGTGCGTTTTTTAGAAAAATACTTACATTTCATTTATAACCTTTTTAAAGCGGACCTCGTAATTTTTCACTTTTTCAAAATCCCAAATACCGGACGCCCAAACAAAGATGCAACAAATTTTCTACATCAACTGGAAAGAAACAAAAACCCATCTGTCTGTACGAGGAGAAAACTTTTTTTGATGTGTTGACCACAACCGATAAAATTGGATAAAAATCTTGTAAGAACTTAAAATTATAAGAAAATTCAATTGAGAAATTCAGCTAAAAGACAAACCGATTCAAAAGAATTAAGGAAAAAGATTTAAGAAAGAAGCATAAGACTGCAGTAGCCACGCGTCATAATAATGTTGATGATGATGATGATGATGTTGAACACGCGCCAGGACAATCCCACGGAAATGCCATATATGACAATAAATACATGGTTTATTAATTACACCAATGTCAATATCAAATGACATTTTTTGTTGTTTTTATACAAGTTTGTGTGTATAATTTGTATTTGTTTCGTTTGTTTGTTTGTTGTTTGATTTTCATTATCTTTTTTTTTTGTTGATATTTTCTAGTTTTGTTTTATTTTTAGTTTAAGTCATTATAAATATTAGTCAGAGATTTACAATTTGTAATTTTGACTAGTTTGAGAAAAAATATCAAATTAGTTGATATTTTGTAGCAGATTGTAATTAAGTGTTGAAAGGCGTTATATATTTTCGTACCTGAGATTGATTTCCAGATCCTGGAATTTTGTTATTTGTTCAGTATGATGATAACAAGCATAAAAGTAGTAAAATATTCAATAACTTGAAGGAAATTTTAAATAACTAATGTTAGATTAGTTAATGTAGACTGTAATAGCGATGACATTAACCTTGTTCTGACACAACTGTAGCTGAACACTGTTCAACTGACACTAGTTATTACCTACTGATCAATGAATGTGAGATTCGATCTGGGAAGCCACAAAAGTTGTCTACTTTACATCTGAATTTAAGGACTTGTAAAATTAATATTTCAGTCCAGGAACATATTATGAGTCTGAATATATTGTAGAAACAATAGTACAATATGTAACATATTGTACTATGATCTGGTATGTTTTATTATTTCTTACGACCTTAATGCGCTTTTTTCAAACCTTTTTAGAACTGATGTTGATACAGCTGTTAACTAATCATTGATCAACTCTAATGAATAATTGGGTCACAGTCGTATTAAAAAAAATTAAATTTAATTATTAATTTTAATATCATCTTCATCATATAAAACACTCTTTATTTATTGTTAAATGTTGTAAACTTTAAGATTAAATTTTATCCGAAACGCATACATGTCATAGTGGACTTTTTAATAGTTGGTACTACATAAATGCATAAAATTAATCAAAATTATTCTGCTATATTAATCACAATAACATATTTTTTGTTAATGTTAGGTTTCGAACATTAAATTTATTTTAATCCTATGGAATACTACATGATGCATATTCCTAAAAACGCACAAAACTTAAAAATGTAAATAAACAAGAAAGCATTTAGTTAGCAAGATGAAATTTAATTTTGATCATTCCTTGATTAGTTCATCGCATAAATACTAACAACAAGGTTAAAAAAATTCTTGACTTTAAAAATATACTGTTAAGTTGCCCCTCAATATAAAGCTCTTAATTTATGTTTGGATGCGAACATAAAAATAAAACAGAAATAGGAAAAAGTAAATGAAATTTTATAAATATGCATCAGTGTATTTAGCTTGGCTAGTTCTCTTGAATGTTTGCCAAAGTCACCATGTTTAACTATAAGAAAACATGAACTATAATTTTTCTATTAGGAGAAGGGAGTGATGTACATTATGAACATACGTCATATCTTAAGGGTTTCTTTGTTAAAATTCCTAAAATTCTATAGCAATTATGCAATTAATTTATTGCAACAGTATGGTATAATTTATAATTTGCTAAAAATGTAGTGACTTACTAGAATATTTAATCATGATAAGGGTAACTAATATATATATTAAAACTGAATATAAAAAACCATGTATACTAAGGTTGGAAAAATTTAAAGAAAGATCATGTAATATTGAAAATATCTTCGAGTGGGAAACACATGGATCCACAAAATTTTTTGGAGTTATCATCTAACCATTCACTCACTTTTGTTACGCTATTGAGCCCCCAATATATATATATATATATATATATATATATATATATATATATATATATATATATATATATATATATATATATATATATATATATATATATATATATATATATATATATATATAATATAATATATATATATATATATATTATATATATATATATATATATTCAATAGCGTAACAAAAGTGAGTGAATGGTTAGATGATAACTCTAAAAAATTTATATATATATATATATATATATATATATATATATATATATATATATATATATATATATATATATATATATATATATATATATATATATATATTTTTTTTTTTATTTATTAAGGGGTTGATATATAAAAACACATGTGCTTAGTTAAAACATTAAGTATAGAAATTTCAAAAGATGCCGATATTATGGCATATTATATCATTACTTTTTATATTGAACAAAATTGTCATTAAACCGCTAGCTTATGCGTTGCAAGACCTTCTAATGATTTATTTTGTTAATTTTTTTTAATATGTACAGAATGACCCTAATATATACGACAGCAATATGATGTTGAAAAAATGTCAGTATGATCAGGAGGAGAAGTACCCCCATGTAAAGCAAATATTAATTACCAAATATCTTAATAACTATTGCAGCGATTACTTTTTGAAAGAACTGCTCAACTGCACAAAATACAACGTTAAACGGGTAGGTCTAGGGGGTTGTCTTGCACAATTATGCTACTGTGAGACACCATCATTGAAAAAATATATTAATTATAGAATCAGCAACGCCCTTAAAGTTTGTTTTGCAAAAACGAACTTTACCGGATATGCTAGTTATTATAAAGAAAATCTATATAACAAAAATTATTCTTTTAATTTAGGAACCATCTCTATATTGATTAAATTTAAATTTATTTGGAAAATATATTTCAAGGCAATGTTGACTTTAAAGTATTTTGTTATGAAGCAAAATTGTAACGGAAAACATGTCAATTTTTTTTTAGTGAATTGCGCATAAGAGTAACTTTCGCCATTCAATTTTAAAATTGCTTTTTAGTAATAAAATTTTAAGGAATAAAACACTACATTTACTGTGAAACGATTTTAATGTTTTATTCTTTAAACTTTTATTACTTAAAAGCAATTAAAAGTAAAAAATAATATTGTTGTATTATTTTATGAATTAATATCAAAATATTAATTTTAACTGAATAAAAATAATGTAAGACATTATGAAATGAAGTATGTTTTCCATGATTATTTTGTTTAAAGTTTTTTTTTATCATATCAGAAGTTATAGATTTACTTTCAAATAATAAGTACCCAATTTCTTAGGACTACAGCAAGAGAATTTTATAAAAATTATTTCACATGCAACTTTCTGTTTTACTTGTAGAAATAAAATGTATTAATAAATTGATTGTAACAAATAAATTAATGGTTGGATAAATGTAAATATGTGTTTGTTAAAACCTTGAAATCAATGTTATTTTTTATATGAACTTATCTACTCATTCACATATACATTCATTCATATATACATTTGTTCATTTCATTCATTCATTCATTCATTCATTCATTCATCTAAGTCAGTCAGTCAGTCAAGTCAGTCAGTATGTTCATTCAGCGATATTGACTTTAAATTTTGTTCTTATATCTCGTGTGCATTTATTCACTCATTCATTCATTCACTCATTCATTCACTCATTTATTTATTTCGATTTATTTGAATTGTTAAACATTTATGTTAAATTTTTGACAGTTAATTTGTTAACATTTTTAAGGCCTGTCGCTTTGTCAGTTAATAATAATCATTTGGTCATTTGTTTGTTTTCTTAATGGTCCAGAAGAGAAAAGACAAGAAAATTTCCATTTAAACAAAAAAGACAGATAGAGTGATGGACAGACGGACATTTAAATAGACAAGTTAATAATGAAATTTAAACTTTTTCCGGTTACGAACAAAGAATTCCAGAACAATAACAGTATAAAAAACAAATAAAACAAATCAGTTCCGACGGAACTAAATCACTACGGAAACTTGATGCTTTTAATTCTCACAATTTTATTATGGTTCTAAAGAAGAAGAAGAAAGTTTTAAATTTCATGAGATTTGGAAATTTTCATAAGATAATAATTTTCCATCAATAACTAAATTACGGTCTTCACTTGTTAAGTTGCATTTTTTTGTGGAGATATAGTAGGTGGTTTATATTTTTGGACAATGTCTGGGGACTTAACGATTTACTCTTGTAATACGATTCATTATATTGTCATTTTTTATCGTTGTTTTTATTTTTCATTCATCGTTTCTAACCAAAATTATCAACCATGTCAATTCGTTATTGCATTCTCATATTTATAGTCACTATCTTTTATGTTGTTGTTGTTGTATTTATTTAAATAGTTGCAGGTGTGTTTTTTCAGTTTTATATAGAGATTGATGTATGATTTTCTTTAAAATTAGATTAATGTTTTTTATATCTCTGGGGGTTTATGGTTTTTATGAATGAATTTTTTTCTCGTTTTCATTTTGAATTTTTTTATTACAGATAAAATTTTTTCATAGATATTTTTTAATAAAATCTGGTTAATGTAATGTGAAATTGAGAGATATATCAATTTTTTATGACTTGATAATGTTATGAAGGGCAATTTGTTTCAGGTGAAACTTAAAAAATTAAAGGTTTATGAAAAATATTTCAGATAGTATTTTAACAAAAATTTGGAATATAATTAATTTTAGTTGAATTTAAATTCAAATAATCTAAAATGCAACATCTCAATTGAGTCCATCTTTATAAATTTCGTAATTTCACGACAGCAGAGATAAAAACATATAATTGAAAAAATAAAGAAGCATTTATTATCTTGTTCCAATCGAAATAGGTAGTTCGATTTTAAAGTATTTTTTTACAATGATTTAATTTGCTCAGAAAACTCTAGTACAAAAGACGTCTGAAAAACTGTTTCTCATCGGTCTATTACTTCACTCGATCTCCATATAATGAGGTTATATTTATAAAATTGTATATTTGTACGTGATGTTGTGTATGTATGTATGTATGTATGTATGTATGTATGTATGTATGTATGTATGTATGTATGTATGTATATAATCTATGCATTAGTGATGTTACTTATTTTTTGTATTAATACTAATATGAAATGAACCTGGTATAACAAATTTTGAACCAAAATTATTTTTTATATTATCAATTAATTATTTTAAGTATTCTTGATCACTATAACTTACCGCACCTACTCCGATTTCATTGAAATTCGTTACACGGATAAAATTAGGGGGATAGGTACCCCCTATGAAAAGTGAATATTTATCATCGAAGATATTAGGTAACACTCAAGTAAGGTTATTTAGGATTTCGTCCGAAAAAAAATTCGCATGAAACAATAAGAAACGGATAAGAACAGGAGGTGGGTTTAATCATTCATATATAATGTTTTGATCAGGATAATGTGCCCTCTATCCAAAGGAAATATTTTCAATCGAATATTACAAGAACTATTATGGGGAAAATCTTCAAATTTGCAATGTTTGGATTTTTTCTCAGTTCACGTTTAAATTTATTAATTCTTTGTCTGAATTTATGAAGGAGTAAAGTTTGTGTGCAGCAAAGTGCACCGGGTAAAAAATTGAAACATATTTTTTAGTATAACTTGTTATAAAAATATTTTTAAAATAATAACAGAAGGGAACCTCTTTTACAACTGCTCACTCAAAAATATGTGTGATGGTCTTGGAGGCAGTCTGAAAAGATTAGAAGTAAGAGCATTTTTTCAAAAGCAAAAATATTTTAAATACGTCATTTTTATGTATCAGTATAAAGAAGCTTATAACAATACAATGGATAAGAAATTAGATACCAAAAGCTCAAAACATTCACTGTGTAATACAAGTACACACGGATAAATTCGATGTCAAATTAAAAAAATAATTCAACTTTTTCAGTTATAATTTTGCTTCATAGATAAAAAATGTTAATTCAATATTGTTTCACAGTTAAAGCAGTTTCTGGAGAATATTATTAAAATTTCACTATTTAAAATAAATATAAAAATTGTTTTGTTGTATAGTTTTATATTCGAATTATTCTAATACGTACAGTATTATTTCACCACAAACGTATAAATATTAAAATATATTTTAAGTCCCCTTTTGGTGCCGCTCTGACACTCAATTCCATCATTGAACAAAATTTTATGAAAATGGAAAGGATAATATTTTCTATATCCCTAAATGAAGGAAGAATTTCATCACCATTTTCCTTAAATTTTTTTTTACAAAAACAATAAAACAATTTATGAATGTCCAAGTTTATGCAGATCAGATAACTGGCAAAGAAGTTATTTAAAATTGAATTTAGGTTGTTGTGGGAAAAATCGAACTTTGACCCTCAATAAAATGCAAACGAAGACGAATTTTGAAGAACTTCAACTTTCGTACAGACGTATTGAATACGTGTACCGAATTTAATCGAAAGCAGTAACGGTGAAATGTATATATATATATATATATATATATATATATATATATATATATATATATATATATATATATATATATATATATATATATATATATAATTTCTGATATTATACATATATTATAAATTTCTTGTAACGAAGAAAAAATCTGAACTCAGAAAGAGATTTGACAAAATTTCAAACCTTAATAGATACTTCCAATTTTCTAGATATCAATATTAACAAATTTATCCGTGATCATCTTCGTTATTTGATTAGTATTTAAGCTAAATTATATCAGGAACAAGATACTAAATTATAACAAAAAGAAATATCAAATTTTTATCAAATCAAATATGAATCAAAACAGTTATTGAAATCAATGAGTACGAATAGTAACTCAGCAGGTAACACACTCATTCTATTTCGTTTGCATTAACCCTTGAATTTATGAATGAATCTACGAATTCATGAATGAATGTCACATAGAGTATTTGTTATTATTGTTGCACCTAAGAAACCAACAAAAACGATCGCATTTCATTATAACTTTTTATTCATTCATAAATATCGGAACAAAAATTCGTTATTCATTCATCAGATTAAATTTAAACAAAAAATACTAAATTTCAACGGTTTTTTGTTTAGTTTTCCGAACTTTATTTTCTGATGAAATTCATCTGCTTAAGGTGATAAAATTTATGAAAAAAAAATCAGATCACTTTTAGTGGAGAACAATAAAAAAGATATGAATTACAGAAAATATATTTTTATTATTTTAAGAGTCTTAACTAAATAAAATCAAAATTTTTATTACTTTTATTAGATGAAATTTGTTTTTTTTTTTTTGTTGGGACTGATTTCATTTTCTGAAATCATTTTATACTCAGACATGAATATTTTGTGTTATTAATATCGAATTTCGACAAGTTTTATGATGAATTTAACAAAATAGTTTTGCCATCTGTTTGAAAAAAAAAAAAACTTGATCCATTATAAAACGGAAATAAAGTTTAAACGTTTAAAATATGCGTCAAAATTAATAAATAAAATTTGATATTGTTTGTCATTTTGATCGGAAATTGGATTTATAATTTCCCTGAATGGTGTGAATTGTCCAAAATCTATAAAAAAATATATATGCGGGTTAAGAGAAATTAGTCCAGTTTTGGTTTAGATACAATTAGGCAGAGATATTCGATATATTATCAACGTTTTCTAAAGAATAAAACTTTTTCAGTTAATTTATTGAAATTTGAGATACTAAAGAATAAGTTCTGATACCCCAGCAAAGTTTCCTTACGATGAATTATTTTGGTATTATAAAACTTGCTTAGAATCTCAGAAAAGTTTTCTTTAGATAAAATTATTTAGTATCAACGTTTTCAATAAATAAACTTGTATTGCATCTAAGCAAAAATGGCGCTATACAAACCCCTTATTGACCCGCTTGAAAAGCAAAAACTTATTAGTAAAATGGTATGTCATCTTGAAGAGATAAATATGTGCTATTTATGAAACCCGAAGTCTTTCACATTACATTTTCTTGAAGTTTTTTATCGGTATTTTGGAGAATATTGTCTTGATATTACAGATCTATAATAAATTATTTAACTTTCTAATTCGAGTTTTTTCAATAACTGAATTAAATTTAGTTATCTCTTTAAATTTTACAAATCGATTGTAGCGACTAAAACATAGTTTTTGTTGTTTTACGAGAGTATGAATTCATGACCAAATTAAGCGATTAATGTATACAATTTCAAATTATTCGATTATAAATTATAATTTGTCGAATAAACCGAATAAAGCGAAAACATAGTTTTTGTTGTTTTACGAGAGTATGAATTTGCTAAATTACTACTATTGGCGAAATTTTGAAACTTTTTCGGAAAACCTTCCATTAAATCTACCACGTCTCTGGTCTTAGCCCCGGGCAATTTGCCTATCTCTTATTGTTTTCGTACCGCTCAAAAGGTGGATTCATTTTGCAAAAATTTTTTATGTAAATTTCGGTATTGTAGAGCCCGTTATAGCAAATGATTGCCTTCTTTTGTGAGCACATTGCTTGCCATGCCACGAACTTTTTGGGAAATTTTTGAAAGTTTTCCCGCTCATATATAAGAACTTAAAAAGAGTACCACTTAATATTTTATTTGGTACCATAAAATCTCTGTCCTTTAATTTTTATCTATTTCGAACAATAAATATTAAATTCCATATACATTACAATAAAATTTTTTGATTTTTTTGTAATTTTTTTTGTTTTAAAATTACATTGGGTGTCAAAGAAGTACCGATTTATAGTTTCCAAAAGTAAAAAACACCAAATAGATTATTTTATTTATCTTTTTTAAAAGAAAAGCTATAAGTACTGAATTTTTGTATTTCTGTTAAAGAGATATAAATTTACCGATTTTACCCATTATTTAACCATTATACCCAACACCCAAACTTTCAGAAATCCCACCTTTTTCTATTGTGGAGAGATAACTCTCAGTCATAATTGCATGTTGCTAGTTTAAATTGACATTACATTTCAATTATTGATCAACTTTAATAAACTTCCTTAAAGTAAGATAACATTTGAAAGATCAAAATTTTAAGTATTTTAGAATCCAATTCAATACAAATTACATAATTTACACATTTAATGCACACCTGCGATACATCTCTAATTAATTCAATTCGCTTAAAGATAATTTCATTTTGCAAATAATTTAACTGTATGAACATAGAGATGTACTCTGCGTCTGATATTTCAATTTGCTGTATTCTCCAACGATAAATGATGATGAATGAATGATGGGGCTTGACTTTCGTCACATGCTGGCCAGCGTAACAAAAAACACTTATAATATCAACCTGCGTAGTGTAGGCAGGTCTTCTTTTGTCTGATTTGTATTTAATACACTAATACATGTAGATATTATTTACAAGATTATGTAAATATCTAAGATATGCATTATAGCATAAAAACTTTTGTGTTATGTTAATTTGCATTGATTGCATATTTTATTGTTAACACTGTACATAAATAAATTGAATTATTTTTTAGTTATTATTGTATACTTTGTTTTTTATATTTGCTTTGTTATTATACATACAACAGAGATTTGAGTTAATATGGCTAACTGTGTATGAATGTTGAAGTAAACATTCGATTTCAAGATGTAAGATCTGGTCTGTTCTCGTCTTTTTTTCCCGTAGCCTGAATATATTTTACCCATAGATTTGAATATTCTTTCCTAAAATTAGAAATGCACAATCCACGAGATCTGTGTAATCATTCTAAGAAGAACACTTAAAGTCAATAATCTAAAATTATAATTTTATTAATTTAAAATAAACAGGTCAAATACTACGAGAATTGACTGTGATAATGCATATTAGGAAATGCAATAGGATCTTGATAGTCACTTTTGTCCGACTTTAACTGTCTTGTATATCTTTTGCAATTGTTTTATACTCTGGCCAAATAACATTTACAAATCGCCTAATGTCGCCTATTTAAGTTGACAAATTGACTAATTGTTTGTTGTTGATTTCCTTCAAAATATTTTTTCATTCATAAAATAAATTTTAACAACAGAAACTCGTCAAAAACGTGATTTAAATAAAAATAATTAGTTTAAGATTAATTTTCCTGATTGTGATGACGAAAACACCAGCCTAATCACGATGGCGCTGCTGATAATGATGGTGACTAAGTCAAGTTTAAATTGTTGTTTAACACCTAAGAAATGGGTTTTAAAGTTGTTACACAAATACGTTGGCAAAAGACACACTTTATTACACTTTTTATAAATAAAAAAAAAATGCATCAAAACATTTATAAGAAGCATTTTATATAATTAAATTTAAATAAGTGATTATGCTACATCGGTAATAATATATTTTTTTAATCGTTCTGACTAATAAAAAAGAATTAATAAATATTCTTTAATTGTTAAGAATTAGATTTCTGTTTAGCTTCCGGATAAACAATTATAAGATGAAGGATACTGCACATAAATAGGACATGCTTCTTTGGTGGCCAATATATGGGTCCAATAATTATAGATTGATTTTAAAAGCAATGTGTTGGCTAGAAGAAAAAGAATGCCTTTAACTGAAGATTTAAACATGACCAAGACCTTAAATTATCAACGCTTTAAAGTTATTGAATGAATTAAATATGACTTTTTTGATCCTACAACACCATAATCGTTTTGGTATAGCGTTTTTTCTGTAACGCTCAGAAACATAATGCTACGCACCCTTAAATTCTACTTCAGGCTCAGAATGTTTTTTAGCCGATTTAATATTGTGAACATTATATACTTAGATATCTTGATGAAGTTCGTCACATATTATAATTTTTGATACAAGGACGAATTCTATTGATTATTACGATATATGCAATAAGATAATATTGTTCCATCATACACTGAAACAAAAAAGGTGTAGAATTGAAGAAAAATGGGTTATATTTCAATCAACGAAATCTTTATTCATTATAATGAAAATGTTCGTAAATTCTTCAAATTGAGGAAAAATTGTCAACATGACTATTTTAATTCGTTAATAAAAATGTGGTTAATTTGAATAATTTTTATTGAATTTCAATAATACATTATTCAAATTGACAAAAATAAAGTCTTTAAATTGATGAATATTATTACATTTAAATACCATATTTAAGTTAAATTTACGAAATTTTAGTTGAATGAAGAAAGAATTACATTTAATTATTCATAAATTATTTTTCATACCATTTTTGCAAAATATTCCATTAATTTTTATCATATCTAATTATATAAATCTAACTTATTATCTGTAATTTTTTTACGAAGTTCTACAAAAAAAAATTCATTAATATTATCTAAGGAATTTGTGTCAGTGTAGTTGTTTATTTAACCTCATTGTTTTTGAACCCAAAAGTTTGAATATGTTTCATTTCAATTAATTTGTAATCCTAACAATTACTCTTGAGTTATTCGATTGAAATACTTTAACATCGTGAACATTTTTCGATGAGACCGTTATTTGAAAATAGCAGAATCATTTTTTTCTGCAAAGAAATGTTGACACTTTGTGAAATGGGAAGTCACCTATTTGCAAGGGAAATATATGTGAATTTTATTGTATATTAATAAAAAAGATTTCAACATTTTAATTAAAATTGGAATCTGTTAGATTTTGGCCTAAAGAGACCACAATTATTTAAGGTAGGATAAAAGTCCGTTGCCATTTTCGGCGTTCTTGTCGGGGGCTAACAAATTTGTCGGTTTAAAACGGTTTATGTTTGGCTTTGCATCTTTATAACAGCAACCATGGATATCAAAAGCAGACGGATTTCAACAGAATGCGGTCATAATATACATGCCTGCGATTTAGTTGCCTCGTACGGCCCAAGTTGAAAACAGGATAGCTGGGAGGGCAGGGCAGGTATCCAAACTAGTGTAATGTCAGATGTCCGAGATAGCATTGTCAATTTTTTCTGCATCTGTCGACTTATAGGGATTAAATCTCAATATTCCGATAATTCTATGAATATTTCTGTAACCTATAAGCTCTTTTACTGTAAAGATAGCGAATATTTTATATTCGATATGAGCTGAATATATTAAGTTCTTCTAAAAAGGCAAAAGAATCTATACCACAGCTCATTTTGGAATGTTCCCGATTTGAAAAAGCATATTTGGGTTATTTGGTAGTGTGCCCGAAATCCTCGCATTTCCATAATTATGAAGAGGACGTACTATAGCAATATACATCCATTCAATAATGTTGGGACGAACAGTCGAAATATTGGAGCCGGCGTAAAATCCCTAGTAAAAATTGCATGTTCTTTTCTTTGAAAATTATAAATCAAGTACCGGTTTGTAATACTCCCAAACTTCTTAAGAAATAGAGAGTTAAAATTTACGTTTTACCAATTTGAGATGAAAGAACTGAAATCTATTATTCTATTATTCAATTCTATTATTAATTTATAAAAATTATGTTCGTTTATGTATAAAGTTCTTTATAGGGAGTTTCAAAAATCTAAGCATGATTGACATGACATTTAAGTTATTTATTATTAATATATCCAATTCGAGCAATGATTTTATTCGAACAGGAACTAATATGTGTGTCAAATATCAATTTGTTTAATGTTCATATAAAATCAAATTAATATGTACATTCCAACAGATGCAAATAAATGTTTCCCAGCGTTTTACAAATCAAAATGTCTCTTTTTAAGAACTTTTTTGTTTTTTGGAAATAATGCATGTGAAACAAAAACAAATTTACATAAATGTGACATAGTTGGCAATTGTATTGATATTAAACGAATCGCATGTCTCTCTCTTAACTGCCATTTAGCCGCCAGCCTGCACCCATTCATGAAAAATATATACATTTATAGATATAGACACACTCACGCATACAAATTTTATAAAATTAATTGATATGAAAAACTATATATATATATATATATATATATATATATATATATATATATATATATATATATATATATATATATATATATATATATATATATATAAGTATAATTAAATATTTATGATTTTATGAATGAATTGCCTCAATACATAAATATAGTAACAATATGTTAAAAATTAAAATAAAAAATAAAAGAAAATGCACTATGGGTCCTCGTAACAAAAACCATAACGATATTTTTTGTTAATGAACTGAAAGAAAGATATGATTATATTTTACCATTTCTATAATATTTTGTCCCAATGTATTAAACACTTATACTATAGAATCAACTATAAACATATATATCAACATATTTATATATCGAAATATTTTAGTTCATATTTTCATTAAATTTTATTTAAATGAATTAATTTTTTTAGCAAAATGTTTAATTGACTTTATAGTTTTGTCAAAAATAAATATTATGAAAAAAGGAAAACATGTTATAGTCGGTCAAAGCCGCTATGTAATACCCTAAACCACAATGTTGGTTATAAATGATAGTTACAAAAATATACTGAACGACTCTCGTATTATTTTATTTACTGATTTATTCTTAAATGTTCAGTAAATTATTATGAAACTAACGTTTATGTTTATGAGATTTATGTCCTTTAAATTAATATTTATAAGGATTTATTTGGGACCCATGAGAAGCAATGAACTGACCATAAGACTTATTTCAAATTTCGGTAAAATGGATTTATATTTAGGACTTTTTTGAGTTTCAAACTTCATTGCATGTCCAATTTAAATAGGCTGCATCCTTTGGCCAATATAATACCAAAAATGATGGTGTAATGCCATTTTTTCTGCATATTACAAACATCACAAACGCATAATGCCCGAACCACCTACGGTGGTGTAGGGTATAAAAACGATAAAAATATGATTTTGCCAAATAAAATTAACATTTAATGCAAATAAATAGTAACACAAAAAATGCATAAAGTTTTTTTTTTTTTTTTGATTTTAATAAAAAAAATCTCAATTAATTTTCCAAAAATAAAAAAAAACTAAGAAATGAAATTGTGTCACACCAAAATGTTACAAACACACACACATGCAAACTCTCACAAATTGCTAGTGGCAAATTGGAAAAAGAGCAAAAAACAAATCTAAAACTTTTCAACTTTAGCAGTCGAAAATTAAATTGAATTGAAATGATTTTTTACTAGTGAATAAAAGAATAAAAAACATTAATACACTGAGAAAAATATAATGTTACAAATGAGTACAATAGTAAATCGGTTGTGTTAGATCTTGAATACAAGTTTCGATAATGAGTTTACATATAGCGGTGGTAGCATATCTCAATGTACACTGATGCATATTTCTATAAAGGCATTAAATTTTTTCTCCGTAAAAAATTGCTTTTAAAAATGTTATATAAAAATATTATTAAAAATTGTTCTGATACTCATAAATGAAGGTACTTTTAAAGACAATATCTTAATTTGATAAATACATTTCTAAAAATAACCAAGGGAACCAATGCATAAAGAGCAGGACTAGGAAAGTCGTCTAAAATTCGCACTTAAATACATGAAATGAGCAGAGAAGTGGAAAGGTGTAATTTTATCTGAAAAAAAATAATTTAATTTCGTAATTTCGGCCATGGCTGTTTTCATTTTCGGACAGTATTTATTGCAGTTGGCAATTCTTAAGTTTATTTTGCTCCAACAAAAATCAACAGCACAATTTATAACGAATTTCTTTAGGATGCTTATTTCTCCTTTACGGATGGTTAAGCGATCATAGCGATCATATTGGACTGGCCGACTTGAAGTCAGCCTTAAACTCAATGGGAAACTTTGGTGAGGATATATGGCCCCAAAAGTTTATTCAAATAATGCCCAAAACGAAAGCATAATGCTTTTAACGAAGCTTCAACTAAAAAAAAGCAAGTTTTGAAGAAAATTGATTCCGATCTTCTATAAAAAATTATGGAATCAATGTAAGACCGTATTGTTGAGCTATGCACAACAAAGAAACATAAATCCATTAATTAAATATTATAGAGGCTAATAAAGTTAAGTGTGTTTATAGAAAAATTCCATTAAAAATGACAATAAAGCTCTAAAATTAAGTTAAAAATGAAAAATAACACGAAATAAAATTTTTAGTTAACAAGATTTTAAATGAAGTCTTAGTTGTTTCAATTAAAATGTTATTTGCCCACTTAATATTTTCTTGCATAATTTTTTCTAATTCTTTTAAAAAGTTATGTACGTTTATAGGAATATGAACCAATGTGTTAAGATATAATTTTGCAATGCCATTCAAACAAAATTTTTGGACTGAACTTGAAAATCAAATAAACTGTTTATTCAAAATTAATTTTTTATATCTTCAGAATAACGATAACAGAAAAGAAGTTATTGTCATAACATTGTCTAGTGCAGCACATCAATATCTGATGGAGGACTGGAACAAGAGAGGATGAGATTTCAAGTGCCTTTAATCCGGCCACAGTACGGATAAAGAAAGTATCGGTGCATAGGGATAGGAATCCGGACGGACAAAGCAAGTGTCAGTATATAAATATAAAACTAAAATAAAAACAAGTAAGAATGCTATATTAAATACCCTCCACCACAAATTCGTGTAAAGTTAATACGTTAGGTTCCATAGATACACATACACTCACAAATGTATATAACACGGAAATACTTGATCAGTCATAAAATTAGTTATAATTTAGGCTATAAAATTTTTCTACTGAACTGCCATTTTTCTACCAAATTTCATTGAGCTCTGTTAATTTTTGGTGATGTGAGCAGACAAAGAGATTGACGAAAATCAACTGAGATTTTGACTTGATGCAAGAATATATACATTATAATTCATTCTTAGCGTTACACACAGAATGACAAAGTTAATATTCTTTCTCTACCACTTGTACTGTGGAGCGTATAAAAACAAAAAATATGCTTGTTACAAACTCAAAACTATTTTCCGGAAAAGAGCCTTATATGGGAGCTACAGCAAAATTTGGACCAAGATTGCACATATTTATAATATACTTTGATTATAGTTAGAAAAATCATTGTGCTAAATTTTAATGGAATTCATCTTTATTTAAATGTTTTATAAACTCTAATCTGTTTTCCGGGAAATCCCGTTATAAGAGCTATAGGAAAATTTGGACCGATATAGGGCAAATTAATATAATATCTTCAGAACAGTTAGCAAAATAATTGTGTCGACATTCAATAGAATTGGTCTTTATTTACTCGGGAAGGGGCGTTATAATGGAGCTATATCAAAATATGGACCCATGTTAACAAAATTTATAACATATATTTAAAATACTTAGAAAACTAGTTGTGAAAAATTTCAATAGAATTGGTTCAATTTTAAGAGTTTATAAGCTATAAATCATATTCCGGGAAGGGGTCTTATATGGGAGCTATATCAAAATATGGACCCATGTTAATAAAATTTATAACATATATTTAAAATAGCTAGAAAATTAACTATGTCAAATTTCTATAGAATTGGTTCAAATCTAAAAGTGTTATAAGCTGTAAATCATATTCCGGGAAGGGGCCTTATATGGGAGCTATATCAAAATATGGACCCATGTTAATAAAGTTTATAACATATATTTAAAATAGCTAGAAAACTAGTTGTGCCAAATTTCAATAGAATTGGTTCAATTTTAAGAGTTTTATAAGCTATAAATCATATTCCGGGAAGGGGTCTTATATGGGAGCTATATCAAAATATGGACCCATTTTAATAAAATTTGTAATATATATTTAAAATAGCTAGAAAATCAATTGTGCTAAATTTCAAAAGAATTGGTTGAAATTTAAAAGTGTTATATAAATTATACTCCGGGAAAGGGGCCTTATATGGGAGCTATATCAAAATACG
This sequence comes from Cochliomyia hominivorax, assembly GCA_004302925.2. Taxonomy (NCBI): domain Eukaryota; kingdom Metazoa; phylum Arthropoda; class Insecta; order Diptera; family Calliphoridae; genus Cochliomyia; species Cochliomyia hominivorax. The sequence goes on along the minus strand of PYHX02000467.1, from coordinate 45,195,207 downwards.
GACCCATGTGAATAAAATTTATAGTATATATTTAAAATAATTAAAAAATTAATTGTGCCAAATTTCAAAAGAAATGGTTCAAATTTAAGAGCTTTATAAGCTATAAATCATATTCCAGGAAAGGGCATTATATGGGAGCTATATCAAAATATGAACCAATGTTAATACAATTTATAACGTATATTAAGAATGGTTAAAAAATTAGTTGTGACAAATTTCAGTAAATTATCTTAAGAATTGCGGCCCATATAGCACAAAAAGTTTGGGGTGTATCAAAATTTTGCATATTATAGCTTATAACTTTATTCCGATTAATCAGATTTTGATAATTTTTTGCACGATGATGAGGCACGTGCAGTTGTATGCTAAAATTAATTTTTTGTTTAAGTCCAATTACATTTTTAGAAGAATTTATAAGAGTTCATTTTCGAAATTTTGAGGTTGTTTCAGATATCGGTCTATAACTTCCTTGCTTATAAACCGATATAGCTGGTTTTAAATAGCAAACTGCTTAGGACAATAACAAATAATGTGGCCAAGTTTTATTGAATTCGGTCAATTATTCTAGGCGTGAGAATGTTTCCAACAGACAGACAGACAGACAGACGAACAGACGGACATAGCTAAATCGACTCAGTTTTTGATTTGATGCAATAATATATATACATTGTTGGGTCTGAGATGATTCCTTCTTGGCGTTACATACAGAATGACAAACTTAATATACCCTCACCACTTGTGGTGGTGGAGGGTATAAAAACAATATAAAACTTCTTTTGTGTGAATTTATAAATGAATTTTTAGAATAACTATATTATGTCAACGTTTCTCTTAGTGTAATAATCCATGTTTTTTTTTTTAATTTTTTACTTAAAATGTGTTAAAAACAAACCAATTCAGTCTATTGAAATTAAAATTCTATAACTTTAAGAAAATTTGCATTTCAAGCGACAAATGTAAAACATTTGTTTTATCGCGTTGACACTTAATTAGCAAATTTAGGTTAAACAATTCTTTCTTTGTGCGACTACGATCAACTAAATATACATTCATACATATATTTTACACTAAATTTTAAAATAAATTCTATGAATGTTTAAATGTATCACAAGTAAAATTTGTCCAAAATATTTAAAATTTAAGGAAAAAATTAAAATTTTTATTTAATTATTTTTGACACAGTGAAACAAATTTTCTTGACATTACTAAAATATTTAAAACATTTTATTTTATTTTAATATTTTTTATAAATATTTTTCCATTTACTTTTCAACTTTTCAAGAAGTTTTTTGTCGTTGTAATAAAACGTCTAATGCGTTTGAAAAGCTTGTAAAAAAGGTTGTAATTATATTCTCAATATTGTAAAGATTTTATTTACAAAAGTCAATAATAACGTCTATAAAGTTAACTTCAAGGTTTTCTACTTCCTACATTATTTTGATATATTAAAAGTCATAGAATATAAAAAAATATTTGAATAACATTAAAAGCTCAAGTCTTGAGAAAAGTTTTCAGTAAATTATCGAGATTTTCATTTAATTATAATTTAGAAAAAATAAATAAAACTGAAGGAAATTAAAAAAAGTAAAAATGCTAATGCTGAAATGCGTATGAAGTAAATACGTTATGTTTCATACGTACAGTTTACATACATACACACTTACATATACACTCGCAAACGCATGAAATATATAAACGTTTTTCTTGAATATAAGAAACCTTAATAAACTATAAAATCACTCATATTTTTGGCTATAACATTTTTCAACTGAACCGATTATGCTTTAAATAGGAAACTTCTCAGGACAACAACAAACACCCAGACCAAATTTCATTGATATCTCTCAATTATTGTGAATGTGAGAGTGTTAACACAGACAGATGGATATAGCTAAATCGACTTAAACTTTCATTTGGTGTAAAAATATATTATGATGATTCCTTCTTAGCGTTACACACAGAATGGAAAAGTTAATATGTGGCGGTACAAATATTTGAACATTAAATTCGAAATGTATATTACACTGTTTGCGGTAGTTTTGGTTATCAAATCGGGTCAGAGGGGTACGTGAGAACAATCTGGAAGAGGATTAGTATTGATCGTTATAAAGCATTTTAAATTAAAGTCCTAACATCAGAATAAATGCTGTGGGCTTGTCATCTTGTGTGGAACAGAAACGAAATTTTCAGACCTTTTGTACTAGAAAATATCACTACAATGCTGGATATTGAGTAGTGCTTTAAGTGCCAACTTAAAAATTAACATATCCCTCATATTATGCTCATATGATGTTTTACAATTATCATTGCACTTGGTGACTACTTGACTGAATTATCACGTCGAAGAGTCACATCAAGTAAATTAGTATGTTGCGGTGCAATATCAATTGATATTTTGGAGAAACAGTTGCAATGAAGCTAAAAGTTATGTTGCATTATAGATATGAGTAGTCAAGTGTTGTTTTTTCATAACAGTTCTAATAAAAACAGTACACAATTTTTTATAACTCCCACCACCACAAGTGCTGAAGAGGTTATAATTACTTTATCATTCTTATGTGTAACGCTAAGAATGAATCATCTAAGACCGCATAATGTATATAAATTCCTGCATGAAATGAATTAATAAAAATCGGCTCAGTATAAAATAGTTATAGCCAAATATCTAATCAGTTCTATGACCCATTAAGTGTTTCGTGTTATATATAAGAAAAACGTTTATATATTGAGTTCATGAGTGGATGTGTGGACATTTGTTATTTACTTCTTAAGTATTTATAGTGAAGGGCATTGAAGATTCGGCATAGCTGAATTTAAGAATAAAGTCTCACCACATTAAGCTTAATGCACCATGTACCACTACACTACAAAAATCGGTTCAGAAGAAAAAAAGGTTATAGCCAAGAATATAAACAATTCGATGACTAATTACCTGTCCCCGTGTTGTATTAAAAAACATTTATATATTTTATGGTGTATGTGTCAATGTTTATGGAAAAAAATTTTCTTCACATATATTTGTAGTAGAGGGTATTGGAAATACCAAAATGCGGAAAATAATTATTGATTTAATTGAAGAAAATTATTTTTCTTTAATTAAAACAATATTATTTTTGAAGAAAAATTACAAAAACAGAATTTTTAGTTTTTGAATAAAATAACTCGAAACCCATAAGAGACAAATACCATTTTAAGATCACATCAAGAGCTAAGAATTTTTGAAACTGAATGATTCTGCCCCTGCTCATAGAAGAAAACGGCTTTTGTTTGCAATATATAATCATATAATATAACAATTATTTGAGACTGCAATGGGTGCTGTTCTAAATATAGAACATATTCAATATGCACAGGAAACTGATCAGGATTAAATGGAAAGCTTTTGCTGTAAGAATTATTTAGATATTTTTTAGTGGGATCTATACCTAAAACCTTTCATCAGACTTTTATAGAAAAGTAAATGTCCAAATTTTGAAAGCTCTAGATTCAATAGTTATTAAACTACTTGAAAATTAATTTTGGTTTTGAATTGGGCGTCCTTTTCCCCCAGGACCAATTCGCACCACTTTTTATAATAAAACTGTTTCAAAGAAAGGTTATTCTTTCCCCACCCCAACCGAAGTATATATGTATCTTATGTTATAGCGACTTCTATTAAAATTTTTAGAAATTTTATGTAATTTTTAATAAAATTTTATGTAATTTATAATAAATATTCACTGGGGGTAACTCCCTCTGTACCCTTATCGAAGTATGTATGTAACTTATGTGACTTCTAGCGGTATTACGACTACTGTATATATGGAGTGAATATAAAATTCCTTTGTCCCCAATATATCGTTATTTTTTTATATATATTATAACTTTTAGAGTGGGCAGTTTAGAACCAAATAATTTTTTTATTAAATTTATGTAAATTTGTTGCAGCCCACAAACCTAATTACAACTTCTTTTACATTATAATATTTCAATTAATAACTCATTATAAAAATTAGAATTAATATTCATTGGTGATGTTTTTGTTTTTATTTTTGTTTTTGTTTTTGTTCTGTTTTTATTTAATGAATTTCCTGTTAAATGAAATCTGGTTCTTATAAAATTAATGAATTTATTTCATTGATTAATTTCATAGAGATTTTTTTCTCTTCTACACATTTCAACAACAATTCATTCATATTTACATTTCATTCAAAGATCTTTTTGTTGTCTTTAAACTTAGATTAATTAAAATAAAGTCATAGAAATTTATTACAAGTTTATAATAAATTATCATGTTAAATTACAATAAAATAGAAAAAATATAAAAAATATGAAAAAAAACAACAACAACAACAACAAAAGGCACTACAATAGTTGTACTTGTAGGCGTTTTCTTCTTAACAATATTTCACTTTATTGTCATTGATTGTTTAAACATTAAATCGTGTTTTCTAGTTTTTGGTTGGAAATAAGAAAAGAGAGAAACAAATAAAATTGCGACAAACATTTAAGGTAGAAAAAACAAGGTGTGATGAATTATTTTCAAATAGATTTTTTTTCCGTTTGGCCTAAAGAGATGTAAGTTAAAATGCACAGTGGTGCAATCAAGAATTTTAATATACTGACAGAAAAGCAAGCCTGATATTATTCTCATCTAGTCATTTAGTGGAAAAACGCTTTAATAAATGAACCTGCTTTAATAATTTTCATATTTCATAATTCTTAGTTGACGCTTCAGAATAGATATAGAACCAGAGTTCCCACCCGGATAATACTTTTCTCTTCGGCGTCAACTTATCTTCATGTAAAGTAAAACTTATGCCTTTAAAAGCGCTCTTAACTGACCCAATTGTTATTGTAATTCGCCGGTTGAAAACAAAGTAGTTACCCGCTTATTAACGACAGAATCTCGACATATTAATAGTAGTAAGTCGATTGAATATCAAAGTCCATTTGCATTATTTAGCAGACTTTGCTAATTCGGATTCGTACTTAAATGCAATATAATAAAGCAGATTTTAAAATGAGGCGAAAGTAATGAAGTAAACTACTTTCCAATAAAATATCTGAAGCTCTTTTTTAAGTAATAATTGAAGAAGAAGCAATCGAAAATTAAATTGTATTGCAAAAACTAAAATTTGATTTCTCGGTGGTTTGGAAAAGTCATTTAAATAATTTGCCCAATTTTGTACTTAGTGTATTTTTTGAGTCGCTTTGCATCTTTAATAATTTTTTTTGTTTTAACTTTCTTATCAGAAATATGAAAGCTGAGAATTTTATAGCTTTGACCCAAATTTCAAAATTTCGGTATCAATGTGGAGGACTAATTTTTTGTATATGGGTGAAATAATAGAGTACCATACGGAAATTCAGGATCAGAACTGGTGTCGAATATAATCAAGATATCTTTAATCACAAAATTCAGTTGCCATATAATCGTTAATAAATTAAGACAAAATAAATTTTGTATACAAGGACCAGTAAATCTATACAAAATATACTCTTTTTTCGGCTTCTGTTCTTCATTCTCTTTCTACGAAATGTTTGTACTTTATCTTTTTTCACTTTTTCTATTTATTCCCTGGATACCAACAAATGGTATAAAATTGTGTATAATTAATAATTTATGTTTCATTGACACTTCCCATGGTCTAACCGCTTTACACTTTTCTTAGTAAAGCAGCTCTTTTAAAGTTTAATTGGGGCTAACTCCCTTAACTCTAGATTCAATAGTTATTTCAAATGACTCAAAAAGAATTGAAACCGCTTTGATATAGTAGTTCTGGATTCTATTATTTGAAAGTGACATCAGAAGGAAAGTGCTTATATCAGTACCATATATTCATATTGGTTTTAAAACAGTTTTACACAGGTTGCCCTTAATGTCAATACTAAATTTAGACTGATGTTTTTTAGCCAAAGTAAAGAAGAGGCTTTAACTTCAAATGAAGACTCTTGGTTTCTATATGGCAGCTAAAGTGGCCTATAAAAATGTATACCGAGGCAACTAACATAATCATCCTTAGGGATGTTAACACCATTAACAGAATTGGTCTCAAATAAATGTCTAGAGCACGGAATGCTAAGTTAGGGTCCTTGTGAGCGGAGAATCGCAAAGTCGGTCGACCATATTAAGTAAAGAGGATATCAGCTTTTGTACAAAAATTCTCAAAAAATAAATTCGCTACATTTTATACTGAAATGCCGAAATCCAAATAGAATTCTAACAGCCGGTGAGTACATGTTTGAAGAAGAGTTCAAATTTTTTATACAAGACCTTTATGTCAATCCTTATCAAAAGCTTGCGCAATATCAAAGAATATTGATAAAAATACTTTTTAATTCAAAATAATTTCTTATTTCTCCAGTCAAGTTATTTACTTATTCAATGGTTCCATGTTTTTCCCGGAAAAACTGGTGAGCTGGAATGATATTTATATAATATTTTTAAATTTTTTTCTTAAAGCAGGTTTCGATATCATTATAACTGGCGCATTTTTTCATATTTTAGAAGGGATTCCCATTCGTATTATCGCGTTAAAAATTGTCGACAACAATTACATCCTAATAAGTCTTCTATTAAAATTATCTTTCTCCGTCATCCATTCGATACCACTGTGCTAAAAACTTAAATTGTATTGTTGTTGTTTTCTTTACAATTTAATTCTACATGAATTCATGAATTGAATTGAATTCAATTGAAATTATTAAAAGCATCCAAATTATAGTGTTAACAACAAAAATTTATTGTTATTGTAGCGTGTTAACAAAAGGCTTAACAACAAAAATCATTTATTAAAATTTTCTTAAAAAAACAACTACAACAACAACATCAAATAATAGTCAAACTATTAGAAATCAAGAAACAACAAATAAAAAAATTGACAGTATTATGAATTATGAACATTTTGTAGAGTTAATTGCAATTCTTTATTTGTTATTAATAATAAATTGTAATAAAACAACAACAATATGAAATAATATTAAGATAAATTTCGGTTATATTTACAATACATCAGTAACAACAACTAACAATTTCACAATATGTTTTTTATTATTATTATTTTTCTTCTTTTGGGATCTTAACTGACATGTCATAAATGACAGCCCACACACCGGAAGTTGCTACTTTATGAATTTCTTAATAAAGTTAAGATTAAAGAGAAAAAAGACGTTATTCTCATATCATTTTATATTATTTACTAATGATGATCAAGACGATTAAACAAAATATTAACATAATAAAATATATATTTAAATAAGAACTCATTTTAAACTAATGTTTCATTTTATATTTGTAATCATTATTATAATTTCTTTTATGGAAATGAAAATATGCTTTAATCTCTAAATAAAGTATTTTTCAAATGTTAATATCTTTTAACGAAATTCAGTTTATTTTTTGATATTTGATGGCTGGTCATTGTGTTCCCAATTTTATGATCATTAATCTTCAAAGGAAAAATAATAGATCATTTCAATTTGAAAGTGTGTTTCCTCATTTTTTTATTACACCGTTTCACTTATACACTTACACACCTTGATTTTTCTATTTTTATATTTATAACAATTTTATTTTATATTATAAAATTAAATAATTTTCGATTATAAATTGTTCAATTTTCAAAAATTCGTTTAAGAAAATTGTCTTTAATCAAAAATACCAAAAAGTGCATTCTTGCATGATCAAGTAAATTCAATCAAATTGAAATGTTTTTCATGCCCTAAATAATAAGTTGTGCATCAGGTAGGTGAAACATTTGGGGCTTTATGAATAAGAAGAGGAAAAAATTTGAAATTTTATTTATTTACCCAGCACATTGAGCTACTGCATCCGTCCATACATATCAATCCTTACCTTTTTTCTATTAAACCATATTTTTAAGAAAGTGACTGCGACTAAATTCTAAAATTCTCGCTTTACGGTGCACAGACTACAAACAATAGCAGAATGGGTCAAGGTTATCCATATATCGTAACTAAGTAGAAATATTTACTGTAGAAATATTCACTGCGGACTTACTGCTGTATTAATGGTTCCAAATATAACAAACAGAAACAATAATGAACATTTGACTCAACGAAACTAAAGACGTTTTTTGAAAAGGAGAATCGTGCAATCAATGAATTTGATAGCAAATATAACCAAATATTAACATAACGCAAAAACTTCAGACTGATCCATTTTTGTAAGCTATGTAACCAGAATAGTGGATTGGGATAATCCAAAGAATTGTAATGTCACATGTCATGTACAGTATTTTAAGAAACCTAAGCAACTTTCCCCCAGTAAGTACTCAATGTATTACACGTTCTCTTTACATAAAAATATTAAATATATTTTCTTTTATTTACTATTTAATGATATAGCAATTATCCAAAGATGGCAGCAGAAATAAACTTCCATTTTTTTGGAAATTATTAAAAAAAAAAAACATTCAAATTCGTTGTTCAAAACATAAGCAACTTTTAACATTTCGTTTGATATCTTCCGTTTCTTATGAAATAACTGCACTTTTCGGACATAAATTGTATAAAATTCGTTAGTATAGATGCAGGAATCGCTTCAGAATCTGGTTTTAGGTTCCAGATTCTCAAAGGAGTTCTCTATGGAATTCAAATGCGGACACATCGGTTAACTTACATAAACTAAGATCGAATTAGCAGATAAAACACCATTCGTGGCAATATTTCTCACTCATTATAGCGTAATATACGGAGGTCAAAATATCCCTGAAGTGGAGCGGTTCCTTTTGTTTGGATTTTTACTTAAAGGACGAACTACACTGACCGAAAAACATATGTAAACCAATTCGCTGACACCCTACTGTCTTTGGAGGTCTTGGGTATTGTAAATTTTCCTTAATTCTTCTCCATTATGGATTTCACTCAACCGCATTCACATTGTTCTATAGGAATGTGAAGCCCCTATATTTTAAGCGGCGATTCTAAAAATTAAACCAATTCAATTCTGATAGAGTATGTTCAGTATATAAGAAAAGGGACAACATCCGAGGCCGATAAGATAGTGAAAGAATCTAGGTTAAAATGAATAGTAGTGACCTTATTTGGTTCAGGAAAATACGTTAATAACGTAACATTTAAAATAATACATAATAAAGCCCCCCATTAAAAACAAGGTACGTCTCCCCTGCTTTACTACATAGATTTTTCTAATAAATAAAAATGTTAAAATATCGAACCATAAACTTCTAAACAAACAAATATCTTGGGGGCTTCACGACATGTACGAATATTTCACGTACAACAAAAACATTCGTATCGACCAATATTGTCACCCATAAAATCTTAAAGGTGCCACAGAGATCATCTCACTCCCCGTGTGTCTCTTAATTTCAATACTGTTTGTCTATTTCCCCCTTTTTCCTTGAGCTTTTTCAACATTTTAAGAATTTTTCAAAGTTCCAAAGATTTATGTCTAAACAAATTTTAATGGGGAAAAAACAAAATAATAAAAAATAAAAAATTTATATATATAAAGGCCACATTTAAAATTGAAAAAAATAGCAACCGATTTTTTTTCTTTTGTTTTTTTGAGAATATAAATTAGTTTATTGTTCAGATTTCTATAGTAAAAATAAATAAAAATAGAAACAGCAACAACTTAATTTTTAAAGAATAAAATACAAAAAAGTTTTGTTTTTGTTGTTGTTGTTATAATGGAAATTAAAACATGTATCGAAAATCCATGGACAGACGGACGGACGAACGGACAGACAGACAGAATTATTATGGCTGGGATGATTCTACACCTAAAATGTTTTGTTTTTGTGATCATTTGGAAAATGTGTGCCAAGTTTTTTAGGTTTCCATGCAGGCATCAGCTAACAAACAGCCAGCAGTCAGTCATCAAATATAAAACAGTTGTTAAATTGTTTTTTTGTTTTTCATTTTCACTTTTTCCTCTGGTGGCAATATTTAATGATCAATCATCATGATTATTGAGATGATAATGATGATCATGCCAGAGACAAAAATCTAAAGCAAAATAAAAAAGAAAATATAGATCGATTTGTATCGCTTAAATATAATGAGGTGGATCGTTGCGTTTTTTTTCGATTTCGTCGACTTTATGTTATTTTTGTTGTCGCTTTCCTATATTTCTTTTTGGGAAATGAAATGTTGATCCATTCATTTGACATGATTTAGTGTGAGCATGTTGTTTGCAAATGACTTTCGAATATTTTTAGAATTTCGGCATTTTTTTCTTATAGTCATTTTGGGGGAATAATATAAAACTTTTAACCCTCTAAAGATGGAAAGAAGGAAATGTCATTATGAATGTTTATATATTTAAACGCAATATCTCTTTAATTTGAAATGATTTTAAGTGGAAAATATTTTTATTGTCTTAATTAAAAAAATATTGTTTCGTTTGCATTAAATTTGTCGTAATAAAAATTTATGAAATATTTCACTATCAAACTATGTTACTTACATATTTTAATAACATTTTCAAAAAACCGGTTAAAATACAGATTTTTGTCAAAAACCCGGTTTTAACCGGTTAAAAGTTCATAACTTAATTAATAAAAAATTCATACCGAGAAATGTCCTCTGTATGGAATTGTGTTATTATCATAATCGATATGTGTATGGTTTGTTCTTATGTCAAAATAGTTGTATGTATAAAATTTCATAAAAAAATAAACTATTTAATGACCTTGATATATGGGCTATACAAATTTTTCATATTTCGGTTATAATTTTTATCTTCTGTTCCTATATTGATAGTTTTTGCTATCGGTCTTAAGGAATACTTTGTTCGTTTAATACACGGATAAAAAAATGCTATATATCCTCGTTCATTCATGACATTTTGCATACTTGTACACTCTATATGAATTGAATTGGTTGTTGTGACTAATCATCACAGTCCGCGGATGTGAATACCATAAAGAACCTCTTTGGCATATTAGAAGGAAGAACATGAATACGACCATTCATTCTTTTCTAACGAATCTTTTACAATTTGTTCTCAAAAAGTGTAGAAATAATAAGAAACAGAAGATATCCTTCGAAATGTTAAAAGTTTATTAAGTTTCGAACAGCAAATTTTTAAGTCGACATTGTTTTCATTTTATAATTTCCAAAAAATTATTAAAATGAATTTTTGTTTTATTTTTTAAATAAAAGTAGGTTTCAATACCCTCTGTACACTCAGAAAAATAATAATTTAATATATTGCAAATGCTGGATATGTTAGGAAAAATATTCAAAAGTACCTGCCATTAAAAAACCGATTAACTGACTAAAAAATACGGCCATATCGAATAATTCGAAAAAAAGGAACTATTTGAAAACGGTCATCCGTTTTTCTCGATTAAGTTACCTTTGGAAAGCATGTTGGTTATTACATTTAAGTTGAACTAATGAATATATTGTTACTCTGACTAAAATGTGGGAACAGGAATAAGAAGTGTAAATAAATCATTAAATATTTTCAACAAAACCCATCTCGGTCTAAAAAAGTTGGCAAATCTGCCATAAAAATGTTTTCAGTGTTTTTAAATGGTATCGGGTGAACTTGCTTGTTTATAGAAAACCTGGTTTCTAAAGCCAAACAAATAGAAATAATTTTCAAAAAAGATCCCAACACAACCAGTAGCTTAACAAGTTCGTGATAGGAATGCTGCTAAAAATTTAGAGGCCACAAACAGAGCACGGAAAGTTCTCTAAAGAAAATTCTTACTGCATAATGAATGACGAAATGTATTATATAACAGATATTTCCTGGTGATGCTCTAGGAAATGTTGGAGAGAAGTTTAGGACACAAAAGCAGTCTATATTTCCCATAAACTTCTTGGTATGTCAAGCAATATGCAGTTGCTGCATAGAAAAACAGTCATTTGTTACAATGGGCTCTATAAGATCCGAAATTTAAATCAAGGAGATTTTACAAAAAAGGCTGTTTCTTTCAAAAGACTTTATAATTTGTCCAATTGTTTTTGTCCGGACTTAGCATCCTGTCTCTATTATATGCAAGCCCTTGGTGGTACAAGGACAATAATGTGGTATTTGCAGAAAGAGCGACAAATCCTACAAGCTGCCCGGAGCTAAGGCCAGGGGGAGATATTGGGCTCTAGTTAAACAAACTGACAATTCAATTATTATGAATCTTTTCCTCAAGACTAAAGGTATTTCTGAAGGTGATTTATTCTTCAAATATCGACTTGAAATCTGTTATTCAATTAATATGAGACACTCGGCGATAATTTGATAAACGACTAATTCTCAGATACTAGTTGACTCGATTGAAATAACAAAAGCTGAATTGTAGAATAATCTGAAGTGTTCTTCCGAAAGAGATCACTGTCAAATATTTTGATTATTATATTACAAGATATAATTTTAAATAAATAAATAAATAAATAAATAAATAAATAAAATTATTCCTTCCCCTTGATCTCAGTTGTATTAAAATTTACTTTTCTATGGCTTAAGAATTTCATTCTTTTTTCCAAAATTATAAATATTTCAAATATTCACGAATTGTTTATTCATATCAAACTTTTTGATTCTACAATTTCAATTAAAATCTAAATGACATTTAACTAAAAATATATAACCCATAAATGATTGTCAATAAATTTGGTTGAAAACATGAATTAAATAAAACGATCCTGACCATTATGACCTTAATAACTGCAACTGTTGCTGTGAAACCCAAAAAGCTACATTTGGCAACATACAAGTTGCAGTCATAAACATATGATGAATAAAGACAATAAAAAGTTTTGTTTTTCTTCTTCAGATGAAAATTCACTATTTTCTGAGAATAAAAATATTTGAGAGGAGTTTTAAAATAAGAGAAAAATGAACACTCAAAATATAAACTATTCAAAAACACCCACTGAGATTGGCGGACACACTTCATTTAACGCCACTTAACCCAAATTTATATGCGGATACATGAATCCAAACTAAATTCAAATTCTGCATAAACTTTAATAGTTGTTTTTGTGTAAATTAATGAAGGCAAATTTACAGCCAAAATAATAAAATGAACTAAAAATTTTAAACTTCTTTCAGTAGTGAATTGTAAAAGTTTTTGGAAGTACACGCAGAAAAAGACACAACGTGGAATAAGAAAAAGTGTAATATTTGGTTAAGATAGACTGTATATGATACCCTACTCTATGGCACAGACATGAATAACTTCGATCCGATCTTCGTAGAATACTTACATTATGAAAGATTTATGCACTAGAGGCCATTTTCGGAAGTGGGATCTACAAAAAGGCTATAGGATATTAGATATTAGAGCACGAAGTATTAAGCCGATAACCACTTCGCATACTAGATAACTCTAATTTCCCATCCGAATAGTTTTCACAATGATATATAAACAGTCAGTCAAGGCGGGCAGACGGGAGGACGGATAATTTTAAATCGAATAAATTACTATGCATGTGGTGGTGTAGGGTACAAAAACCAATATTGTTAAGATTTAACTATTTAACTGTTTTGATTTTGTTTAAAAGATGAAAATTGTGAATTTATCCTGAGTTTCGCAATTTTTTTAATTATTCGGAATATAAATAATGTTGATTTTCAACCCAAAGAAAACTTTTAGGAGATGCTTTAAACGCATTTAAAAATTGTTTAAACAACAAATGGTGATTATGGTATATTAACTTTGTCATTCTGTGTTTAACGCTAAAAAAGAATCATCTGAGACCTCGTAATGTATAAAATGTATAAAAAATCGATTCAGTATATTAAAAGATATAGACCGATATCTGAACCATTCTCTAAATTCAATCAAAATTTTTGATATTCAAAAATACAACTACTTTTATTACTTATTAAGTACTTCGTGTTATATTTAAGAGGAACTTGTATTTAATGTACTCTAAATCGGGTCAGATTTTCTTTTAGTCCAAGACTATATATTATAATTTTACAAGTTATGGAAATCGTTGTAGATGCTTGAATTGAACTGCAACAACAATTAATTTAAAAAGAATTAAAGCTTTTTACGTGGCATCTAGTAAAAATGTGATATTTTATTTGAAAAAGAAGTATGAAAGTGTTAAAGAGGTATATTTAAGTCAAAACATTTATTACGATTTACTTAAACATTAATTTCGCCACCGCTGTTCCGTATTCTTTACACTCTTCCTTTTTCTCTCCCAATTTGCATTTTATTAATACCATGGACTCTTGCCGACTGTTTTGGTGTAAAACAGAACCCACAAAAAAAAAACCATAAACAAAAAATGACAGTTATGATCCGTTTTATTATATTTTACTCTTTTCTAGACACAACCACAAACTGACAATAACCAACTAAGGAGCACAACATTACGGTGTCTCTGAATTTTACCCCAGTAAATTTATATAAGAAAACAAAAATATTATTCTTTAAAAAAATAAGAAGCTGTTTTGTGGCACATACGGGATACAACATATATGACTGTTAAAATGAAAGATGACATAAATTGCATTTAAATATTGGTCACTGTAATAAAATTTTAACGGACATGTACACGCTGCTATAAACATATTCTACAACAACAGCAACAACTGCAAAATATTGTGTACGCTTACTTTGACAGTCAGTCAGTCAGTCAGTCTAATGTTTGTTGTTTTGATTAGTTTGAATTGTTTTTCCATGTCGGTTAGTTAGTGGGTACATTTTGGCAGTATTTATTCCGTCAAATAAATATATTAAAGAAGAAAGGTATGAAATCTTGATGTACTAAATATTTTAAAAAGGGGTCAGTTTTTCAGTAAATGATTTAAAATTGAGAATTTATTATAGATATTCGAGTAGAAGTAAATGTTTAATCCATTTTTTTCTTCCTTTTCTTAGTTTCCCCTTGCGGGGTTAATACAATTAGTTTAATAAGTGTCAGATTCCCTATAAAATTTTCAATACAACTTTTGCAGGAACTTTATGAATATATGAATCATATAACAACATATATTGATCTCTAATTCTAACTTAAAATGTATTCTTTTCCAAAAAAAGATATTGGATTATTTTCCTGACATTCATACAGTTGAAAATTAAATATTCCAAACTTCAGTTCTGGATGGAACTCTATATGGGAGCTTCAACTTAATATTGGATAACATACTACAAATAAGTTATATATAAAATACAGTATACAGTAAGAGTTTTACAAACTTAAACCCCTTTATAAGCTTCAAGTCCTATAGACCGATATTCCTCAAATTTATTGTGTCAAATACTTGTGTCAAATTTTAATGAAATTCATTTAACAAGCTTAAAATTCTATTTCGGGAAGGGGCCACATTTGGGAGCTATAAGTAAGTAGTGAAATTAGTTTCATATATTAAAGACGGCAAAAATAATTGTTCTGAATTTCAATAGAATTTGTCGGTATGTTTTAAGCTTAAAACCGTATTCCGGGTTGACATATGACACTTTTATTTTTGGGTGTAACAAAATGTTGCATGTTTCAAATAACTATTATACCAATAAACGGATTGCAATAATTTTTAGAAATATTATAAAATATATATGTGAAGTAAAATAAAATATATATGTGAAATAAAATTAGGTTTATGGGAAAATTTAGAAAGGTCTGATATGGGTCTATAGAATTTGTTGTGGCTTCCCTACAAAAAAGAAACGTTTTTGTTAAGTTCTCATGACCTCAAATTGCATGTCTGAAATTACCATTTTGAAGTATTTTTCAAACTAATTTGCATACGATTTGAAATACAAATTTAGGCAAATCCAATAAGCCCATCAAAAGTTTGTTAATTTCAAAATCGATTTTGTTTTACGGTCTAAATTTGAAAACATAATTAAAGTGGGTTATGGAGTGAAAAGGCAAGAACCATTGTCTAATACATTTTGGCAAGTTATTGAAAACAATTTTAACTATTTAAATTCGCGACTAACATTTATCTCTTAAACTGATCCTTATAATCTTTTATTAGTATCTTTCTACAGTTTATCATTTAGTATTTTATATTTTCTAATATTTATTTCTTCTATTTTTTAGATTTTGGACAACAAACTGTTATGTTTAGTTAATGTTTTCAATGATCTCTATTCATAAGAAATAAATGTGTCTAGTAAAACTATTAAAAATACAACTAAAAGCTTTTAAATGTCTACAGATAGATAATATTTTTTTATTATTTTATTTTACTTTTTTTTTGCTAAACTTTTACAACTGCGAATAACTATCACAAACAACAACATAATGTAAAAGAATGAATTTTATAAAAAGAAAATTTTTACAAAAAATTATATTTGAAGATGGAATTGCTTTTGATTTTATTAAAATATTATTAAATGAGTAAAAATACTATATTCGGTCAAGTCCGACCACATAATACCCTACACCACATTGTTGGTTGCAAATGACAGCTACGAAAAATTTTAAAATGGCCCTCGTATAATTTGCTTGTTTTATTAATGCTTATGTGTGTAATAGATTATTATGATATTTATAAGTTTTAAAAGGATTTTTCCTGAGAATAAGATAAGAGTTAGAAAAAATTATGGACCGACCTTCGTATAATTTCGGATAGTGGTTTTGGCTTGTATATATTTTTTATTTATTAAATATTTTTACAATTCCCACGTATATGTGCGATTTATGAGTTTCAAAGTTATATTTAAAATGGTGGTTGGATGCACAGATCCTCGTATAAATTAACATATAATAAGACTTATTTTTGCAAAATTTGGATACGCAGTTATATACGCAGTTATTATTCGGGGGAACATTTTTAAGGGGCCTATATAATAGACCGATCATAAACAATTTCAAACTGTTACCTGTATTTCGTGAAACAAACTTTGAATGAGTTATTTTAATGTTCTGAAATTAAGTACGTAAAAATTTTGGCACAAATTTTATGTATCACCACACACAGATGTTTAAAAGTGTTTAAAAACTGAATGTGTCTTAATGTGTTTGATAGTGTGCGTGTACATCTAGCGATGGTCACTGAAATAGCACCACTAAATCTGTTTCTAATTCTAACAGCTAACGTAAGGGTAAGTGAGACAAAATTATATATATAATTATATAAGAGCTTTAATAGCTCTTGACATTTTCAACTATCAAATTTTACTTCTTATTGGGAGTAACCAGTTTACCATTCCTTTTCACCTTATATATACCTAAGATAAACTCAAAGTCCAAAGAAGAATTTTAGTATTTAAATGGAATTTACCTAAAATTTTCATTAAAATTTGATGGGTTTTGCTACTGTAAATAGGATTAATAGAAAAGGTTAATGGATAAAATATGCAAATGTTAGACCTCAAAATCAGTCTGTCATATAATTTGGCAAAAATTTTCACAAAAGCGGTTGTGGAATATAACGAATCTGTTATCTGTGTTTTAGACCAACCAAATTCCTTTGACTGTCTGAAGCTGTGGTTCGGTTTTTTCTAACATTCTTCTTTTTTAAATGGAGACATATTCCTTTGCACATAGATTACATAAAAATCGACTCTTAAAATATTATTTAAAAGTCACGTTAAATAAAAAATATATAAGGGTCTTTTCATAACAAAAACTCAACTTTCTAAATTTGATACACACGTAGACATATATTTTAGATTTAAAGTTTACCATCAATATGGATACTGATATCTCGCAATCAAGAATGAGAGCAAAAATATCAAAGTTTAAAACAATGTAAACTTGGAAACATATAATCCCAAAAGTACTGGACAGAAATGAAGACAATAATAATTAGATTCGGGATTTCTTACGCCCTTTAATATATCTAAATCGAAATCAAAAAGTAATGATTATTAATTTTAATCTGTTATAATAATCTAATTCAAATCGGATCAGAACAGAATATGAATATTGCATTCATTGTTTTCTTGATTCAAATTAGATATTTTATGTGATGCTATATTATTGACCCCAATTGTGTGTAAATATAATGTCGGAGTTATTGCGCTTGCTCATGAATCTTTAAGCCTTGAGGTTTGCTTGTTGCATGTGAGCAAAATTAATGAATGGGAGCGCCCGTCTTTAATTTTTTCTTAAAATTTTTCACAACACACGACTTTGTTTTTTTTTCTTCTCGACTCTTGCCAAGTTTAATTCTCTTTTTATTATTTTATATTAATTTTTTATATTTGTGGCTTTGATTTTTTATTTCTTCTCTTATATGAAAAATATCAGCAGACGGACAATCGAGTAAAACCATCCCCCACCAATAACAACAACAACAATAATAATAATAATATAATTTCCACTACTTCCATTACATTACCACTACATTCACATTAGATATATAATCAAAAAATAACGAAACTAAAGATACACTCCCCACTCCGCACTTCTTGCTGCACCTTCTACTGTCTAGTTGTTGTTGTAGTGCAGCACCTTTAATGTTTTTGATGTCCGTCTGTCTGTCTGCTGTGTGCCTGACATCCAGCTCTGCTCTTTGACTGCGTTTTCCTTTTGCATCCGCTTTGACACTGAATGCATTTTATTTGGCTACAACCAACAAGTCTGCGTGGGCAGACTCATTCATAATTTTGTTTTTCTTTATTTCAATCTGTTATTTTTTTCCTTCATTAAACTCTTTTCATTGCTAGATTGTTGCAGTTGTTGTCTTTGTTGTTGGTGACTTAAGACAGTTTTGTTTTTGTTTTTTTTTTATTGAGCTCAGTTAAAAAATATATGATCAAAACAACTATAGTAACAGCTAAATTGTTAAGTTATAAATATGAATTATGTACTATATATTCAAACAAACACACATAGACACTATTTCCTATATGGGTATTTCCATATAATAACCCACAAAGAGATTAACAAGAATTTTACTTACAGTTGTTTTAATTTATTATCAGAATTTTTGTAAGAATTTACCTGAAAAGATATAGAGAAAATCATTAATTAGTTTTGATAAAATTTAAATAGTTATAGCTGATCAAGAAATGTAAGAATTGTGTATTTGCATATACTGAAACTTTAATACCCTACATCTCACAGATATACTTTTCAGAGCCGATTTTACAATTTAAAACAAATAAATAAAAAATTTAAAAATATCGGTGTAATACTTCTTTTGATTCATAAACATAATAAATTGTATTTGCATTTTTATGGATGTATCTGGTGGACGGCCACCATAATAGAGCCCTTTTTGTTTTTTGAGTAAAGCGCCATTCCACAAATTATATATTGCTGCTATGATTTTAAAGAGAAGTAACTTTTTTCAATTTCCTACGTCAACGTCTAGTACTCACTTCTGGTATTTCGAACTTTTCCCATTAAAGGTGAATCTGATTTTGGTTAAAATTTGTGGATTTTAAAAGTCCTTTCTAAATTTATACATATAGTACTACCTAAAAGGGGAAGAACCCGAAATACCATAAATGAGTACTAAAAATTGCTGTCAGATCCAAAAATCATCAAAAAACTAAATTTAGCACTTTAGCATTATAACGTCATCTAATTATTTTACTGGGTATATTTTGGAGTATGTCAAAAAATAATTTTTGCATTTTGGAAAACAGCAGCAACTTTTATTTAATACTATTTTTGTTTTGTATGGTATAGAATTTTAAGAAAACTTCAACATTTTCATTTATGCCGAATCTATAATAATTTTAGGAGTTTGGTTCTCAGATACTCACATGCTGTGCATGTGGGGAAGACTCTGAAACAGTGGAGCTTTATTTATGTCACTTCCCAGCTTCCGCAACCTAAATATGAATATGTAGTCCTATAGCCCCTTTTGTAGGGTTTATGATTAAACTGCGAAAGCACAACAAGCCAAAATAATGGCTTTAGTGTATGTCTTCGGTCATGAAACTGTAAAGGATCTCTTAAGAAAATTATGCAAATGGTCAAATATTACACAGAAAGTCCTTTCTATAGGATAAGAAAATAAATGAGAAGATAACTCTATCACGTCCAAGCTTGTTTAGAAGTTTTTACCAAAAAATTTTATTTAAGTTCTTCAATAACTTTTAACATGGAATGCTCCATATAAATTATTCATATATTTTCTTGTACATATATATACAGAATATACATAATTGAATAATCTTGTGTTTTTAAGTACTTAAAAGTAACGGTTTAAAGGTGATATTAAGTTATTAAATTAATTTATAAAATTATCCTGTTCTTTTATATTTTAAAAAGTTGTTATCAAGATACCAACACAAAAACAAGTTAAAAATATAATTATAAAATTTTAAAAGAAATTATATGGATTTTAAATATTTTTTATCTTCATTTTGTCGGATAATTAAATGAATCATCGTTTTATTGAATCCCAAAGATACAATATGACTAACGACCACTATTGACCAACTTTTAGCAAACTTTGAATACATTTACTTAAGTTATTTCATAATTCTAAGAATTTTGAAACCATTTTTATTCAAAATTTTGAGTAATTAAAAAAATTAATATAAATTTCATATAATTGCAATTACTTTATTCCGATTTATTACTATTGGGGTATGTCGCCGTTTAAGCAATGATTACATACACAAATTGAAATACATAAATAACGATTATAATTCTAAGGTTTGTTTCAAAATATTCCATTTAAGATAAATTTATGCATTTTAAAATTTGAAAAAAAAGAAGAAAAAAATCAAACATCTAATATGTTTCAAAGTGTTAAAACGAGACTTCCGAGGAAATTGCGACATTTATGTTGTTTTTCTTCACACAAAACTTGTATTCAAAGTCATGTTATTTATTCATTCATAAAATCAATTTTTTTTCTCTAAAAAGTTTGTAATGAACGTAAAACAAAATTCATTCATAAGTTCGGTTGCCAAAAAAACAAAAAAAAAAAAAACTTAACTCTGACAACTTTTAATTCAATATTTTATATGTATATTTTGGGTTTTCAAATCCAGTTAGTGAATTACACTGTCATATGAAAAACAAAAATAACATTAACATGTAGAGAGCAACAACAAGTAAACGATTATAACTTAAAAGTGCGTGGGTTGTCTGATATAGAAATATATACAATTTACAAACAACTAAAACAGCAAGTAGCTTAACTATTGTGTTCATATTGTTGTTTTTTTTTTTCAAAAAGTTGCAACTATTTTACAAAACTGAGTTTGACTGACATACATGTTAAGTTTACAGTGACAAGCAAAAGTTTGTAGAAAATCATCTATAAGAGCATTTGTACGACTAAGTGAAGTGTATTTAAATACCCGACCTTTTCAAAAAACCTTTTTCGAATACGATTTTATGTCACAAAACCGGTCTTGAGTAGCCGTCAAATGGTAACTTAAAAGATGTCAATAACTTTGGAAAACTATAAAGTATTATAAGAAAACATCCATAAAAAGGTAGAACGAATCATGATACGAATCATCGGAGATTCGAACTATCATACACCATTCTCAGTTGTCAAATGTTATTGGAAAAAGTTTGTTTAATCTGTTGACTTAATAATGAAAAATTAAAAAAAATCTCGGTTTGAATTTAAAGGTTATTTGAGTTGTCGGTATACAAATTAAGGTAAAATTTGTATACCGACTCTTTAAAATAAGAAACTTGTCAGAATAATAAGAACAGATGGACAGATAGACGAACATTTGATTATGCCAACGATATTTGTCTACTCATTCAAAACATCTCCAAACATAAAAGATAAACACCGATAGCATCGAAAATAGGACATATATATCTGCTATCTAGGCAGCATAGTAATAACAAGTGACAGTTCAAAAACAAAAGAAGAACAAGCTTAAAGAAATAGATGAGAGAAAAAAATAACAAACTCAATAAAACGAGAGCATTATTAGTCCACTGCAATTCAAATTGAAAAATTCCTACACAAATAAATATGTGTAAAATCAAATCTGTCTGTAAAGTAGGGAATACTGATGGGTATCAAATACAAATAATATTGGAATTCATAAATAAATGCCTCAAGATCTTATAAGGGATATCTTGACCTAATAACAGCAGATATTTGGATCTCTGAAATATTGCCAACGTGAAATCTATAACTGCACAAATAAAACGGATATGAATTGCCTACATTATTAATGAGATTGAATTGCGTTTGTGTAACCTTAAGACTTATGAAGTTGTAAGATCCCCTGATGACATTCGGTACTTTTAAATTTAGAACAGTACAAATTAAAAGTGAAGAATTAAAAACAACAGTACCAAACGTATAGCAGTACCTTTCTAAGAGGGTAATAGAAAAAATATGAATTTTTAGTTTTAATGACACCAACGTGTTTTTTGTAGGTCTTCACTACAACGAAAGTCTTTAAATCGGTGCAACTACAGAAATCTGCATCGTTTTAAATATTTTTTTGAAACGAGGTATTCAAGGTGTGATAAAGACGGACTGATTTATCTTCATATTGTTATTTATTACATGAAACGTTATGAGGCGTACAGTTTCAAAGTATAATATGAACATGAAACCATAATTGATTTTCCGTTAGGATCATGTGAAGGGGTACCTCCCTATATTGACTATCGATTATCTAAAGAACGGTATCGGCGGAAGTTCTCAAATTTGATCCCAACAACTTTCCCAAGGAACTTTTTCAATGGACAAAACGTAGGAGGGAAAAGATTTGTATGGACGATACCCCTCCCGCCCATACAAAACAATTTTTTTGGCAAAACGAAGTTTGCCGGGTCTGCTAGTAGATTAAATATATTTTATCATATACATTTTTTCAAATTTTTTCGTCGACTGTAAAGCTTTAAAATTTGATTTCACCAACTGTTTTGCTCCCGAAAATAAAAAAAAACAAATCAAGATCTTAAAAACACATTAGAAGCATTAAAAAAGCCTTTGAGAAAAGGGATTTAACAAACTTCTTACATTTGTACAAATACACAGTAAAGGAAAAATATATCGCCAAAAAAAAGGAAAAAAACAAAAAAACTTATAAATTTAATCCGTGTATTTGTGTGCAGCAGATCAAAATCATTTTACAACATCCGCTGTTGTTTTGAAGTTAAATTTCCTTGAAAGATTTTCATATATGAATCCACTTATATTTTGAATCATGTTTTGGGATTCTGTTGAAACTTTTGGGCTTTTTATTTGATGCATTCAACATACAAAATCTAGTTTTAGAAAAAAATAAAAAAACCCCAAATGTCCAACGATTGTTGCACTTCTGTCGTTATTTTTTTTTTTTTTGCTTAAAGCTACTGAGGTTTCATTTTCCATAACCAAGAAAAGAAAAAATCCAAAATTATACAAAAATTGTATCCAGAGTGTTGCAAATGCATTTATAGTTTTGATGTTTTACAAAATAGTAGTTGTGTCCATGCAAATGTATTTATCTTTTTTTTTGTTTGTTTGTATGTGAATAAGTGGAAAAATTTGCATAAAACATTGAAATTATTGTGAAGCGTACAACTGAACTTCTGTCTTAGTACGCGAAACAATATATAGGTTTCTAATAAGGGAAGTATTCCATGGTTTTAATTTAATTAGTTTTTAATTTAATTTAGTTTTTAAGCAAAGTTCCTTCAATCGCAAATACCAAAATTTGGATTTGAAATTTGAGATTAAAATTCAAAAAGTTTGCATACGAATTCCGGGAAAAAATACTTCTACAAGAGATACCCTCTTCTGAAAAAAACCTTATGTTGACGCCACAACCAAATCTGGACCGTTATCCATTAACTTGTTTGCTATTGGATCGATATTGTTATTGTTCATAATAATGATAAACAATCCACACAAATTTCACTAAATTCGAATCACCAGTCTAGAGATTAGAATGTTTCCAACAGACAGATAAATTCACTTAGATTGTGATTTGGTAAATTAGATTTGCTAAATTTCTCCTTGAATATATGTACAGAAATCTCCTATTATCGTCATTTCTTGATTTTACTATTGAAATATTCATAAATATCAAAATTTTTCATTCAGAAACTATTGAAAAAAAATCATTCGTTCATTGTAACAATTTGGGTAATTGCAACAACCTTGGTTTGATATCAGTTGCACAAAAAGAGACCACACTGTCTATACTTTATGGGTCCAAGTTGATTTCTTTTTGATGCTACAAACGCACTGGAAAACTACTTTACCCTCATTTAAACCATATTATTTTAGAGGGTATAAACAAGTTTTATTCACAAGTTTGAACAATTATGACCCACACATATGTTGTCATTATTTAAATTATAATTTTTAAGATAAGATTTACTTTTGTGCCATTATTTTCTATATGATCTATATATTGGGCTCTAAAAAACTTTTTAATGTTAAAATATTCCCATTCTTTTACTCCACAATACCCAAAATACCAATAAAACATCTTTCGAAAATTGACTTTTTTAGTTTTGTTATGTTTTGGCGTTATAAGGAGTTTGGCCCATTAAAGATTTTTTGAGTAAATTCTTAAAACAATTATAATAAGGACACTTTTTTGAAAATGTTTAAAAAATAACAAATTGAAAAAAACTAATATTCTCGGATTAACGTTAGAAATTCCTTAAAATTAAGAAGAAACATAGTTAAGAGGAAAATAGTACATTTCAAAGTGAAAAAAGTTTTCCAACATTTTGAAAAAAAAATCCAAATTTCTACCTTAAAATATTAAAACTTTTCATTAAAATTAAATTGGAAGACTTTCGCCCTAATAGTTCTAAAGAAATTTGATTACTAATATATATATATATATTTTTTTTTTTTGGAAAAGAAGGAACATCACCCCTGGCCTTGACCATTCCAAATTTATCCTGTGTTTCATATAAAATTTTTTGTACCACCCATTATCTAATGTAAATGGGACTAAATTTAGCAAAAGTTGTATAATCAGTACCTATCCCTATGACCCCAACTGTCTAATCATTTTTGACCACAGCAATTCTTTAAGAAATTGATTTATCAACACTCGCTTTAATAGTTCCACAGATATTATATAATATTTGCTTGGTACCACTATAGTACTTTAGACATTCAGTAATCAATATTTGTACCTCTCCGTCTGATCCTATTCACATATATGAATTAACCTTTTTTATATTTTGTTTAGAGTTCCTTCACGCAGAGAAATATCATTTTGAAAAATGTTCGTCGCAAACACTGATATATTCGCAGCAAACATTTATTGTTATCACCAACATGTTAATTGTTGAATTTCGTTGCTGCAATAAATTATTTTTATTAAAAAAAAATATATTGTGGTCACAATATGTTTGGAAATATGTTGGACTGATCACAATTTTATTGTTATTATACAGCCCTTTATAACGAAAACTATCGTTATTTGTACAAAATATTATTTTCAGTTAACTGGCAACTAAATATGGACAAATATATTTTTTACAATTTGTGTTAATAATTCTCATTAATTCTCATTATTTAGAAATCAAAAATATTCAATTAAAATAATTAAAATTAACGCAAAATATTTCAAATAATGTTTACATATTTTCAAAATTAAAATATTTCACACGAAAATATTTTTATTCAATAACAAAATAATGCGGACAAAGAAATTTTTTATTTAACTAACAATTGGAATAATAATATTTTTAGTGCCAATAGCAATAATTTTAGTGGCGATAACAATACTTTTAGTGACGATAACAGTAACTATGCGAATAAAAAATTTTTTTAGTTACGGTAAGAATTTCTGATAACAATAGTATGTTTCTTCTTGTTTATGGTTACCAAAAACATTTTTTTCTCTGCGTGTTGGGAAAGTAATTTAGATGAAATCTTAATACTTTCATTTCAATAGTTCTATAGATATTCGATAATTAATATTTGCATTATATGAGGGCTACGTCTTCCTCTATTCCTATCTGTTTTACATTTGGACTAAATTTAAGATATTCGGTAAACAATATATCCTCCCATCTGGTTATTTACATCCTAGATTTTGTCCGGCAAAACAGTAAAATCGGTCCATTAGTTCCAAAAAAGCAAACACTAACAGTAAGTATCAAAAGATTCTTGTATTATATTTTCTCCAAACTTAAAAACGCTTAATTTAAACTGAATGAAAATGATTATGTCAATGTCAAATCAACAATAATTTTGCTTCAAATTTTCATCTGTGTTAATTTGTTATTCATTTGTAATTTCTTTGCTTGGATATCCTTCCTCCAAAAATAATGTAAAATTGTGTATATATTTTTTAGAATAAAATAAAAAAACTACATTTTAAACATGTAAATGTTTTGTTGTTATTGTTTTAAAGTATAACAACAAAAAGTATAGCAACCTACAACTACAAATGTGTACAAGTATTTGCAACAACAGCAGCAACAACAAACAGTCCATGTAAAGAATTTGTAAATAAAACAAAAACTTCATTCATAAATTTGTTAACTTGAAATTTATCATTTACAAAAAAACTGTATTTGTGTTTGTAAACTATGAAATACAAATAAATTGAAATAGATGAAGGTATTAGTAAATCAATTACTAAATCGATTCGAATTTTAAACAATTTCGAAATTTCATTGATTGCCACGTACCAAAGAGCTTCTGTTGCGGTTTTGATTGCAGTTTTTTTCTTGTTATTGTTTTTTTTATGTTCCAACATTCATTCATTCAGTAAATCTAAGTTTAATTCATTCATTCATTCATTCATGAATTTTAATATTTTCTTAAGGTGAGCTACTATTTAATTAAAAGCAAGAAAACTACACTCACTCCTCACTCTGCGTTTATTTTGATTCGATTCGATTTGATTTGATTACGTGTATTACATTTGAGATTTTTCAAGTTTGATCTTTGACACCTACGGATTTGTCGGTATTAAAAATAAAATTTATTAAATTTTGCTTTTTTATTGTTTTTGCCTTTTAGTTCATTATCTAAAATCTGTAATCAATTGGAAATTG
Source organism: Cochliomyia hominivorax (assembly GCA_004302925.2). Classification (NCBI taxonomy): domain Eukaryota; kingdom Metazoa; phylum Arthropoda; class Insecta; order Diptera; family Calliphoridae; genus Cochliomyia; species Cochliomyia hominivorax. The sequence goes on along the minus strand of PYHX02000467.1, from coordinate 45,168,402 downwards.
GTAGCTGAGTCGAGTATTTATTATTGATCTCTAGCAAAAGTGAATGAATGAATGAGTGTAAACAAACTGAAATCGACGCGTGCCTTTGAAAACGTAATCATCATAAAACGACTACAATGGAAGCAAAAATTAAATAAATAATCATATTTTTTTTCTATGTGGGACGATTTAAATTCATTCATAGATAGATTTAACATTTGTTTTTTATTTATATCGCACTCAAAATACTCTTAATATTTAAACGTGGAAACAAAAAAATGTGAATTATCATAATTTGATGGAAAACAATAATAAACTTCCATCATGAATTGACTTTTTCTTTAGAATAAATATTTATTACTTGGAATATTTAATTAAAGTACATTTCGGCATTATTTTCAAAAGGAGTCGTCTGAGAAGTTTTATCACTTTTAAGATCTTTTAGCAATTGTTTACCAATAGAATATTAAATAATTGTTTATCCTTTAAACTGAATTTTGTGATCAAATTATTTTAGTTTAAAATATTACCTCAAATTTTAAATCTTCATAGATTATTTCAGGATTCCTCAATTATTTTCTCTTCAATAATTTAATAATTTAATTTATAAATGTTTTTAAAACATTTTTTACAATCCACCACCTCCAAGTGGTTCCGTTTGTAACACCCATAAAGAATCTTCTAAGACCCCGAAGAGTATCAAATGCATTAAATCAAAAACTGAATTGATGTCCGACGGCCACAATTGTAACCTTTTCTAACGAAATTAAGCATACATTTTTAAACGTCCGTTTAAAAATTTGATTGTTTGCTATTTAAAACCAGCCGATGCTGCTGGTAGGTAGGAAAAGTTTTGGGCCGACCTTAAATTTAAAAGTGAAAAAAACATCGTTTGTGCAAATGTTTGTAACAAGCAGAAAAAATAGTCCTACCACAACTTTTAACTAAAACAATCGACTCAGAGTCACTTTCTTAGTCGATGTAATTATATTTATCTGCCCGTTCTTCCGTCCGGCTGGCTGTACATGTAAAGCTTTTTCGCAAAGTACAGGTAGCAGCTTAAAAGAAATTTGACTCGTACTATTATTGTAAACCAAGGAAGATGCCAATTGAATTGTCGCCCCGAATGGGGTTTTTAGCATATAAACACAGGTCTATATGGCATTATTGCAATAATATTTAGTCAAATTAAGATAAATATAAGCCAAAACCGCTTTGGCAAATTAAACGAGGGTCAGAAAAACAAATGTACGAGATCCGTTAATATTTTTTTGTAGCAGTCATTTACAACCAACAATGTGGTGTAAGGCTTGACCAATTATAACATCTTTACTTGTGTAAATTTGTAATGAAAACTAATTGGAGAAACAAACAATATTCGAAATTTTGATACACCTCAAAATCAGTGTTACATTTCCAAGTTTTATCCCAGAAAAAAGTTTTAGACTTAAAAAATTCTGAAATATATATCTATTCAATTTAAATTCAGACACACTTAAGAGTAGTAGCAGCACAGTTCTTTACCATTGTAAACTTTTGAATACTCGAATAATTCTCCAACCGAAATCACTTTATTTCAAAGGACTGCTTATTCCAAATTAAAAGACGTTCCTCAGAACAACGTCTTTGATTACTTCGATCTTTTTGTTTCCTTTAAGTTTGGAATATGACGTGCACATGAATTGGACCTTAGCATAGTGAGGTACATAACCTATTTAATTCAGATGAAGAATCCAAAGAAAAGCTTCTACATCCGAGGTGCACATGTTAGGACAATGAATGGAGAAAATTTGTTTCACATAATACTGTAGATAGGATAAAGGACATGATTGAAAAAACAAAACAGTGGAACAGATTTGAACATTTAAATTAAAAATGACAATAAAATAGGTTATCCTGCTCCAGTAACAAGATTTTATTACCAAAACTGATTTTATTACCAAAGTCCTCAATTTATTGAGAATTTGAAATTTTTAAAAGTTATTTACAAGTAAATTTACTTATTTTGGTTTCAGAAATGTGCGATATATTTAACAAACGACATTGAATTATTTATATTTCATTAAAACTTGTAATTTTGTTTTTTTATGCCCTCCAGCATCACAAGTGGTGATGAGGATATATTAACTTTGTCATTCCGTGTGTAACGCGAAGAAAGATCTATAAATAAAATATATATATTTTTGCTATCGTATCAACATCAACAAAACATATGTGAATTAAAAGAATAATTTAATCATTACATACGGTTATATATACTTTCTCTTCGTACAAAAAATCGTTAAAATCGGATCAATAGAGAAAAGCTTATAGGCCAAAATGTGTAGCATTTTGATACAGCCCAAAATTTGTTTGTCATATAAAGAAAATTTTCCTAAATTTGCTATATTAATATATATTTTGATACAATAATAAACTCAAAGATTGTGCTGGGATCATTATTTGACTTATCTCCCATATAAGACCCCTTCCCGGAATAGGTAAAGCTTATAAAACTTCTAAATATGAACCACTTCTATTTAAATTTCGCAATGGTAATTTTTTATTGTCTTGAATATTTGTTATTAATTTGACCAATATCGGTCTATATTTTACTATAGCTGTCATATAACGCTTTACCCCGAAAATAGATTTGAGCTTATAATATATATATATATATATATATATATATATATATATATATATATATATATATATATATATATATATATATATATATATATATATATATATATATATATATATATATATATATATATATATATATATATATATATATATATATATATATATATATATAAAATAAATTTGACCAACCTCTGTCTCGGAGCTATACCTCTCATGTAAGGCCCTTTCCCGGCTTACAAAATTTTTAAATAAGAACCAATTATATTGAAATTTGGCACAATGACTTTTGTTTATTATATTGATTTTGAATCTTGGTTCATTTTTTGCTATAGTTCCTATATATCACTCCTTCTTAGAAAACGGGTTTGAATAAAGCTCCCATACAATGTCCCTTTTCGAAAACTCAAATATGAATATCAACTACTTTATTTTAAATTCTTCATGATTATTTTTCGGTCATAAGTATGAGTTACTTTCTTGACGAATATTGGTTATTATAGTTCCTATTTTAAACTTTTCACAGAAAAAAACATAAACCTTATACGATTTTTTAAAGTTGAAGACATTATTGAGCTATACGTTTCTATTTTAATGAATATCGGGATTTATTTACTATAGTTAACATTTAAGACCCCTCTTCCTTCTATTGAAATTCCATAAATTCAGACATTTTCAATATATGTAACTTATTTTATGCAAATTGCATATATCTTTCATTAACAAATCGGCGATTAAATTCATGGTTTGATAGCAATATTTATGGGTATTTGAAGAATATATTACCATATTGCAGAGAAGTGGAGGGCATTTAAGATTCGGCACAGATTTAATTGTTTTGTTTTTGAAAGCAATTTATTACATTTTGTAGTTTATTTATCTTTGAATTGTTTATAATTTTTTAATTTTCTTAAAATGGTTAAATTTTATAAAAAGACTACAAATTTAACGCCTCTTCAAAATTTGCTGATTATTTATTTTTTTCTTTTGTTTTTGTGATTTTTAATTTATTTGAAGTTTTTTATATTTTTATTTGAAGTTTCAGTAGTACGTTTCCATTTTCCATTCAATATTAGTTCATTGAATTTTTTTCATAAATCTTTTCATGTTAAGTTTTTTTTCCAACAATCGTGTCTTGAAGTTGTCATTTATTTTGAAGGTTTCTTTGTATGTTTTTATTATGTTTAAAATACCAAAAAAAAAAAACGTTAAAAATTAAAAATTTTCTCTTTTTCTGCTTTTCCATATTTAGTTTTAAGTAAAATTAAAAATTGAAATTAACGCTAAAAAAGAGTTATCTATTACTTAGTTTTATATGCCGACTCAACCTACGATAGTTTGTGTTTTTTCTGTTTTAAGTTTTAAAATACTTTAATTTGTCTTCATAGATTTAAGTTCTCCTTCTCTCTCTCTCCAAAAAAGTTGAAGTTCTTTTTGATGTAATACTTGACATTTGATTTTGAAATGTCAGCTCTAGTATAAGATGACAGTTAAAAAGTGTTTTATGATTAAAACAATCAAGTCGTTTAAGTGCGCTTTTAAAAGTGAGGACTCACTTTTTATTGCCGCATTTTTAGTTTGAAAATGTAAATTTAAATAAATATTTCTCTTTCAAATTTATTACTAAATTAAGGACAATTATTATGAAAAAGAAATTTCAAAAATTTAATCTAACGATGAATTTTTCAAAAGTACCCAGCAGTCCTTTATGACCATTTCTCATTAATTATCCAGGGGATTAAAGGGACACTGTTGACTTTACTAAGCTCCTGGGTTGTATCTTTTTTATTCTAACCTCAAAAAGGGATGCCAAACGGGAAATCCCGATCTCAAAAACCTGGGATATTCGGGATTTTTTAATATTTAAATCCCAGGTTTTTCGGCATTTATAAATTTTTAAATAAAATTAATTGTTTCAAAACCCCGAATTCCGGTATTTTCAAAAGTTGGTCCCGGAATTCGCGCAACGTTAATCTCTGTAAACAATAGCTACAGTGATTAGGAATGCGGGGATGAAGACTTCCAATTTTTTGCAACAATTTCGCTGTTGTTAAAACTTCTTCCCTAAAAAGATTTTTTTGTTTGATTCATCTTTTACAAAATTGAAATTCGTGAAATAAATTTGATAAAAGTTTAGAACTTCAAGAGATATTTCCATATTTCAAATGAAAACAAGAGTATAATAGTTAGTTATTACCGATTATATAAGAAAATTGATTCATTAAAAACAATTATGGACCGACCATTGTAAAAATTGATTTGATGACATACTTATTTTAAATATTTTGATCCATTTGAATTGATTTTCAGAAGGGGAGTTAATATCAGGGCTAAAAGAAATTATTTTGGAGATTTATGCAATTTAAAGCAACTTTCAGAGGTAGGTCTGCATACGAGCTACGGTGGACAGATCTTCTTAAGATTTTGTATATGGATTTGAATATAGAACCTTTGTGAGCCAATGAGAAACAATAATATGGTCGACCTGTATAATTTACGGAAGACGTAGCATTATTTGTGATGTGCGTTACAAAATGTCTGCACAAATTAAGTACACACAGTGGTAGTAGACTTGCAGGCTTGTTTAGGTATTGTCCTACGACCATATGTATTATGTATTGGTTCATATTTTCAATGGAATTAGTTAATATTTAAGAACTATTCCATTAGAGCTATAACCGAATATGTCCTTATAGTTGTGAAGTTAGATATAATTATTGAAGCAACTTAAAAAATAATTAATTGTGCAAAATTTCACGGGAATTAGTTCAAATTGTATTATCTTTTAAACTAAAAACACTTAAATGGAAGCTACAGAAAAATATGGACCGATATTAATTAAATTAGTAATATTTATATTAACGAAATCTAATTGAAACGATTTTAATTAAATTGGGACATACATAAGGGCCTCATATGGAAGTTATACGAAAATATGCACTGATGAAGGACAGTTACAAAAAATATTTAGTTTTGAGCATTACGGACAGAAGGAAAAATAATTGTGATAAAATAATAAATAATAGCATTTATTCGTGACAATTACGAAAATTATTATACGGAATATAAATTTCAAATCACATTCCTGAAAAGTTGCCTTATATGGGATCTAGGTCAAATAATGGCCTTAGAATAGTTTTGTGGGTTAATTCTTATATCAAAATAAATAAATGGCAAATTTTAGAAAATTATATTAAAAATTTCAATATTTAGGTCACTGTCTTTTTTGGATTTTGGATGTTAACGTGCCAAAAACAAGGAGATGGACACAAGTAAATCGACTCAGATTTTGATTTGATGCATGAACATTATTACTTTATGTGGTCTCAGATAACTCCTTCTTGACGTAACACACAGAAAGATAAACATTTAAAAAAATGGATTGAAATTCTCAAATCTCAAGAAGCCAAAGCCGATTAAAGAACCCTGAAGATAATATATATCAAGAGCACACAGTCATATTTTTTAATAATTCTGTGACTTTGGAACTATTGTTAAAATAGATTTAAATTAAATTTCATATGGAAATGCTCAAAATTTCAATCTGACGAAAACTTGTTTAAAAACTATTTTCAGTAAATTACTCACCTTTTCCATATAAGAGGCTTGACCCATATAAGATTTCTCTAGTGGGTCTAATTAGTGAATGTAGCTATATAATCAGGGTAGTTTTTGATGATTCCAGCTTTTACATATTTTGTTCCTCAACAAACTAAAGACAAATATTTGGAAATCAAAGAAATTCCTATAGGGTTTACGGGAAAAATGTTTCCCTAATATTCTTGAATTTTCTTTATATGTATTAACGTTAAATTTTTTCCGTATTTAGAAAAAACTGTATAGCCCACAAGGAATAGTTACCATCTTTTCGAAAAAAACAGATAAATCGCACTTCTTTTTCAAAATAATATAACTTTTTATGGAATCCACACAGGTATATGATTATTGTACAAGAATTATTTATAATTTTTTACAGAATTTAGGCAATATTTTAAGAATTTATTTTGACAAAGTTCAAAAACTAAAAAAATAACTCTTAAACTATATGAGATATTCCACATAAGTAAGCGTTTTTTATTAAGAGAATTTTAGGGGCTGAATGTGTATAAAATATTTTTGCGATTTTTTTTTTAATTTTCATACCCGAGGTGATCCACTTCCTGACTCCGAAACCCACTAGAAAAACACATTAAGAATATCTTTGTGAAACTTTTTTAAAAAAATATTCAATAATTTCAAAGTTACAGAATTATTTCCTAAATAATGCATTTTTGGACCACTGTACATCCATCCCTTTATGGAACAAATGCTTTGCTAAAAAAGAAAATCGCTATAACACTCACAAAAACGATTTTTATAAATATTCATCATATTCTTTTGCCAATTTGTTTAGAAAAATGTCTGGTCTCAACAATAATAAACTCGTGTCCATTATTAAATATATTTTACATAAAAATACTAAAGATAACACAGTAGCCATTTTTGGTCACTATAACTTGAATAAAAAATAATTAAATAAATTTTTCTGTTTTAAATTAATCGAGAACGTGCCATTCATTTGAGATAAAAAGAAATATATAATTTTATCGAATCATCGTGATGACGATGATGCCACACAAATAAAATTAACTATGAACTAAACAGACAAAACACGAACAATCAATTTCCTATGACAAATTTTGCTCCAGACTTAAAAGTAACCAATTTTGGTAATAACTTACACCAGAAAGACACACAAAAAAATTGACTTCAATATTTCTTAATTTGAATTGTTATCTTGAAATTTGTGTAGGACGAACGAAATAAAATTAACCAAAAAACCGCATGAATTGACTGAAATGAAAAAAAGCATTTTGGTTTTCTGATTGTTTTTTTGTTTAGTTGTTTTGCATAATTATTATATTTGTAACAAACAAATAAATAAAACGATATTAACAAAATTAGATCATATTTTATATTTAATAATAAGACTTAATTTTAATATTTCATTTTAAAGTGTGCCATTGATTAAAAGATAATTTCATCATAAATAGAGGCCTCCAAAACAAAAATGCATAATTAAAGTTTTTTTTATGTATAAATTAAAAACAAACAGTATAACCTGTATTTAGGGATGCAACTGATGAGTCTGGATGTATGGCCCTATCAACCTCTTAAATCCATATTGGTCTGATAATTACTACAGATCATATAGTCAAGAACCCGTTTATTGCTGTCACTAGTCAATCAAGCAGATATGATGTATCTCAGTAACATTATCTGTGATACTTTGTTTTTTATATATAACTACCTCTTAACCGGTGTGCTTTGTTATACAAAAACTCTCCTCAGTCCCAGATCTCGAAAGAAATTTCACAAATCATGACGAGCATTAAAAAATTTCATGCAGCAGATCCTAACCGCTCTAAATTTTCCAAAAAAATTATTTAATAGGAAAGTGACAAAATGTCGATATCTAGATGAAATAGTTCTTTATATATTCGATAATCAATACTTGTTCTGTATAGTAGATGGTTACAATAGTCCACACACTTTGTAGAAAGCAACTTTTTCGACTTGAAAAACACTGCATTCATCTGTAAAACAATTTGAAATATATATTTCAAGATCATCTTAGAAAACATCAGATCAAATGCCACAGTTCATTTTTGGTAAAATATCCGATTTGGTTACTACTATTCCTCACACTTCTAAAGCGGATAAGAATTTCAAAGAGACTTCCAAAATTTAAAGAGAGTGTAAGGTAATTCGTAGGTCGATTAAGATTTTCTGGCAGTGGATCCCGTTTTTTGCTTTACAGAATGATCTACATTTCCAACTTGCATATATACCCATTGTGTTTAAGTCAACTGAACAATATTGGCATTCGGTACATCCATTTTACAAACATGTATATAAGTGAAATGACACTTTCCATTGTAGATGAAAAGTAAAATGTAGTCTGTGACATCATTTGAAGCTTTTTTGAAAACACTTGGAGAAAATATTAACTAAATCCTAATAAAGTCCATAGGATGGAACTACTTTTAAACTGCAGTTTTTTAATACTAAATTCACATGGACATTCTTGAGGTGTACTTCGACTTCGGAAGCAATCAAAATTCGAGTTAAGAAAAAACATTTTTAGTACTTTCCTATTTTTTATGTTAAGTTGAATTTCAAAATAATATAAATTTTTATCTGGAGCACAAGGGTATATGATTCTTGCAGAAAATGAATTTAAATTTTAGAAAATTGTCAGTACCCAAATAAAGTCCAGGAAGTGAAAAATATATATAAGCAAGTTTAACTTGAATGAATTTGAAGATTCAAAAGAAATCATAATTGAGGTGAACAGTTTTGAAGATCTCGCGTGTCCTGATACCATTTAGAGTTAATGCTACTCAAAATCCACTGAAAAAACACCTCAATAATCTGGATGGAAATTTTAATAAGAAATATTTAGAAGTTTCATTAATATAAAATTGTTTCCAAATATCGTTTCGGAGGACTGTAAACCCTTTCTATTATTATCTGTACCACATCATAACATTCACCCTGTAAATAATCTAAATTTAACTTTAAATAGACATTTTAATAACTGAAAAATAGATTAATTTTTCGTTGGACCTTTTGCTTTTATTATATTTTATAATTATTTATTAAGTATTGTATTTAAAGTTGGACTATTAAACTAAAATAAAACATTATCGCCTGACTGACTGTTTTATGTCAACTGTTGAACAACAAATAAACAAACATACTTTTGAACAGAAATTGTCGCGGGTCATAGTGGCGCCAATAAAATTACTACAACCATAAAATACAACAAACAAAACAAACATTTATTCATTCATTCATCTAACCATTCAAACTATCCATCCATCCATGGATCTATCTATCTATCTAGTCAGCAATCTATTGATAGTTGGAAATTTGACCAATAAAATTTTACATAAAACTACGACCCACACATTATCAAAAATTTTGTGGTTAAAATAAATTTACACGTCTAATAAATAGACAAACGATATTGAAACACACAGATACTCACAAACACTAATGTTTTACATTAAAATCAGTGATTTTTTTGAAGTTTTGTAAGTTAAGTTAAAACAAAAATTTCATACCTTCATGTTAAAGAATTAATCAGCAAAAGAAACTGTCGATTTCTGCACGATAATGAGTGGAAAACAGTAGTTTAGTTTGTAAATTGGAATAATAATTCCAATCAAATAAAAATATTAAACTGTAAGTTTATTTGTTTCTTTCTTTTACATATATGTATGTTAAGAATATTTCGATTTCACTCCTTAATACCTTAACCTCTTCTGGTTGTCGGAAGGATATAGACCAATTCAATTGACATTCCTAATACACTCTAGATTTACTTGGGTTCGATTAATATGAATAATGGTGGGGTCCATCCGATAATTTCCAAATTATATTAAGATTTGTAATCAGCGAAAACAACTAAATTTTTAAAATCCAAAACCACTGTTTCTGGCAAATAAAATAACATTTTATTTTATTACATCATTGATTTTAAAATAAAACATTATTTAATTTCGATCAAATACGAATACAACACGAACAACAACATTTGCATAACAAACAAAAACCACATAAACTTAAATAAATATTAACATATTATTACTTTTTGATTTAGTTAACATTTATTTATAATAATTTTATTGAAAACGAGTATTATTAGGTGATGTCTTGTCGTGAATCTGGTCTTAAAGTTGACAAGTTGGGTGTTTATTTATTGTATCAAACATCCGAATAATTTCTTGTAAATTTATTAATACATTTGTAATCAGCGACAACTAAAAAAGTTAAAAATAAAATCCTAAAACCACTGTTTCTGGCAAATAAACAAAATTTTAATTGGATTTTATGTTTATTTACATCATTGATTTTAAAATAAAACAAATTATTTAATTTCGATACAAATTACTGAATACAACAAAACTATAAAAAAAGAACAACAAATGAAAATTAAACTTTGCAATAACAAACAATAATTAAACCAAATACAACTGTTGAATATTTTTAAAATATTAACAAATATTATTACTTTTTGATTTAGTTAACACACAATTTATTTATAATAATTTTATTGAAAATTTACGAGTATTATTAGGTGATGTCTTGTCGTGTTTTGTCTTCGGTCTGGTCTTAAAGTTAAGACAAGTTGCACTCGATAAGAAACTTTGACTTGTGTTTATTTATTGTATCAAACATCATAAACACACATGTATTTGCATATTAATATCTTTAAAAGTGGACATCTATATTGTATATATACTATACTTATACACATACATACATACATACATACATACATACATACATACATACATAATTTAGTTATTCTCTAATAAAATAAAAAACAAATATCATCCTACTCTATTTTAAAAGTTTAAGTTAAAAACTATTGTTTTTTAAAAAACTAAATCGAAACTAAAATTTTAGGAAAATATTCGTAGTGCAATTATTATTTTGTTACCAGTTTCTTTGGGTTTTTTCGACTCTAATCATTTTGGCCAATTATTGTTGTTGTTGGTTGTATTATTGTTTTTGATAGTGGCAGGTCATTAAATAAAACACTCTGTAAATAACCAGAGCGGCAAGCTAAAACCATTAAAAAACCCACTGAATCCAAAAACAATAAAAATATATATATTACAACCCACATTCGAAAAGGTTTCAAAAGGTAAAACTCTTGTAAATACAAATACAAAAATTTAAATAATCAATAATTTAAAATATTTTACCTTGATTACTGTTTAACCAAAAAATATTAATATTTTTGCGATTTCACAAATATTTTCACTATAAAAAAAGGACACAAAAATCGATGTCATAAATTATTAAACTTTTGCAGGTGTCGGCTTTGTTAAATTGTTGTTATTTTTTCAGTATTTGTAATTAATTATACTTAAAAACTTTAATAAATACACTGAAAACAAATAAGGTGTTGAAATAATGAGTGTGATCGAAAAATTCTTAACATGCGTTTTTATTGAAACCCTTAACTCAAGTATTATCTGATTTTGTTTGATCAAACCAACTTTGTAAAACATTTTTAACAAATTAATATATTGTTAATTTGATTAAAATGAGTGACCAGACATAAGTACGTTTTAAAATTATTAAAAATTTTTAACCCAGTGTGGTCCTACAAAAGTTGTCCATGCACTATAATCAAAATGTTCGGATTATTTGTACGAAAACTTAAAGCTAATGAAGGTTTAAAAACATACAAGGCTCAAAAGGAAAGGATCGCTGCAAAAAATTTAGAAGCCAAAAGCCGTGCACGGAAATTAAAGTCAAGTTTACTAAAAAATATTTTTTCTGTATAATCGATGACGAAACGTATGTTTTGGCAGATTTTTCGAAACTTCCTGGCGAAAAATTGTATGTTGCTCATGCTCGTGAAATGATGAAGAAAAATTTAAGACCCAAAAGCAGACAAAATTTCCAAAAAAAGTTCTTGGTATGGCTGCTTACATGGCATTCTATCAACATGTCAAGCAAGCCCTTGAGTGGTACAAAAACAATAATTTGTTATTTATACCAAAAGGGGCAAAACCTCCAAACTGCTCGGGAGAATGGAGAGATATTGGTCTCCTGCAAGAGAATTGAATTGAGTTATAGAGCATATATATATATCATAATAGTATATTTATATAAAATAAATGTATTTTATATAGTCATATATATATCATATAAGTACTATATATATATAATATATATACTTATTATATATTAAATATGTAAGTCTAGCATTGAAAGCGACAAATCTTGCTATTGTCCTTTTTGTAAGTGTATATTGATGTGTATTTGCATATAATTACATGAACAGGGTGAAACTATACAATATTAGGTAATTAATCTTATGTTTTTGTGGTGGGAGGTATTTATGTATATTTTATAGAAGATTCGGCATAGCCGAATATATCATTATTAGTTGTTTTTAAAATATATTTTTTTTTGTTATTCAACCAGTAAATTTAATTTAAATAGATCATTTAATTCACTTTTATTATTTCTATAAAAAAATTTTAATTTCATCACAAATTTGTTGCAGTTTTCGTTTATTTGGCATTAAAAATGCACTTTCAATTATAAATACTAAAACAACAACATTGAATGACTGACGGATTGACGTACGGACAGACAAGCGTCGAAGAAAGTGCTGAAAATTTAGAAATTCTTAGTTCTATAATTAGATGCAAAAACAATTTTTATTACCCACGAACAACAAGATTATTAAAATGTAAAAATATTAAAGTCTAAAAATAAAATAATGAATTTGGTAACACACATCTTTAGAACAAAAGGAAGGAGATGAAATTATTTTTTCGATAGAAACTGTTAAATTTGGATTTACAGTGGAGTATTATAAAACAACAGTGGAGTATTATAAAACAAAACTTTGAGTCCTTATTCATGGTAAAAAAATGAAAATGATTAAGGAAATCATAGAAATTCAATCTCAGTGAAATTATCTTTTAAGAGCATAGTGATTTATTTATTATTTTACCGATTGGTGAAAAGTTCTCTTTACTAAATTCTTTCTGTCTAGAAAAACAATTTTAGAAAATTTACGTTGATTTAAATCAAAAAGTGATTTTTCACAAGTTTTTTTCTCATCTGAAAAAAATTTTGTGCAAATAAACGATATAAAAATCAGGGACATTTTTCATGGAGGTTTTATAATTAATTTGATTGGAAATCATCATAATTCATTCAATTATTTGCTTCATCTACTGATCTGGTTTCGATAAAATTTAATTTGATATTAAGGAGAATATAAAAATCGGTTAATATTTTGCTAAAATATTTTTATTGATTTTTAAGGTTGAATTAAATATCCGACTATAATCTTTTCCTTTTGAACCAGCACTGCGGCTTTTTAATAGAAACAAAAGAGGCTCTCACTAGTCATCTGACTAATGTTCTAGAAGACTGAACGGAACATAGCTAAGTAAACCCAGTATTTGATATGGTTCATTAATATATATGAACTATATTAGTGTCTCAAATAACTTTTCCTTGATATGGAGTGAGATGGAAACATTCTGAGTGAAACCACTAAACTTAAAGTTTAATTTTTTTATATTTGATTGAACTTATTATTTCAATTTATGAAAAAAAATATTTTTAAAATTCTAGTCTCTAGTGATGAAATTTCACTCAAGGGCTTGTTTACTATAGTGACAGATCCCAAGTCATACCAAAAATTAGTGGAAACATTACAAACTTTTATGAATAAAAGCAGCTTTTTTTGGAAAATATTCCTTGATGTAAACTTCGGTATTTGTAGAGCCAGTTGTAACAAATGATTGGCTCCTATTGCAGCAACTGTATACTGTTTGTCATACCAAAACACTTTTAGGGAAATTTTTGCTGCTTTTGGGTCCTACACTTTTCTTCAACATTTCCTCAAAACAAAACATCGAATAATACTTTGGTTCAAAAGTTTCAATGAAAAACGTGTGTTAGGAATTATTCACTCTTTTGGGGTCTTATAACTATTTCGTCAATTCTTTATTGTAAGTCACAATTATAAATAAATTTTTATCAAAATATTGCACGAAAATTCATTCTGAAAAAACTTTTAGTTAAAAATAGAAATTATTCTTCTCTTCGTGAATAAGAAATGAGTTTCTGTTTTAATTATGGATTAATGACGATGATAAACGACGACAATGCAATTCAATGACTGTGAGAATGATCGGGTGTAAGGGGCAGAATACAGCAACTAAAACTGCAACACAAACGAAAAAAGTGAAAATGTCGGTGATTTGCAAGCGATGACGATAGTTTTTGTTGATGTCCCTTCTCATGCAGTTGTTATTTTAAATTTCGTGTTTTAAAATTCATGGCGCTTGAATTTATGCCAAAGTGTGGCAAAATTTAGGTGAATCCCAATATGTTGTACTGTGAATTGTGCCGTTGGTGTTTTTGTTGTTCTTGTTTATTTCCCCCACAATAACGACGAATTGTTAATATATATTTTTTGTTTGATCATACGAATATTTTGATTTCAATTTTAAAGCCAAATTTTATAAATAAAACAAATACATTTGTATATATTTCTGTCAATGTGTGTATGTATGAATGTTGTGGTTGTTATTGTGTTTATTGGTGTTCTGTTTCTGTTGGCGGCATGCAACAGGTGTCGTAATTGTAATTCATGTGATGTTGAACACGTTCAATCGATTATTTTTTATTTAGTTTTTCTTTTTATTTCTCTGTTTCAGTTAACTTTTGTTTATTTTTAGTTTTATTTTAGTGTTCGCCTTTAGTTGCTGTTTTTAGGGGTCTTTTAGACACCCAACCAAAAACATAAAAAAACAACAACAAAAAAGGCTTGTCGTTGAGATTTTTGGTATAAATGTTTGCCAAAAAAAAAAATCAGCAAAAAAAAAACAGAGAACATGAAAAACAAACTGAATGATTGTAAATCTATCAAAAGAATCGGACCACACATGTTTCGAGTACATATTTTTTTTACTTTTGTCATTTTGAATAATTTCCAAAAGAATTGTATAAATTTTAATTTATGTCTTTATTTGTTGATATAATACTATTTTAATTTGTTTATTGTGACGTCTTTCGGTAATGATAGTTCATCAATGCCAAGAAAAGTCTTAAGGTACATTTGTTCATAAGAAAAACTAAAAATTAAATAATTTTCCTTAATACGTTTTAGTAGATATTTATTATGCTTTATGTCCATTAATGGATTGCAGTTCATCATGGACTTAGACATGGAACCATATAAAGACCTTATTTTAACACATTCTCTTCACTGGTCTCAGCTCTGTGCAGTTTGGAGGATTTGCCTCTCTTGGTAGAAATACTACATAATTGTTTTTGTACGATTCAAATCTTATTTACAATAGCGACAGTGTGCCAATTCAGTCCAAAAATAAATGGACACATTATAAAGTTTTACGAATGGAAGAACCTTTTTGTAAACATTTTATAATAAATTTTTTGCCTATTGCTTGCTGCTGTTGGTCCTAAAATTTTCTTCAACATTCCCTATAGTTTCAGAACACACGTTTCGTCATCCTTTATGCGGCTAAATATTTTTTAAGAAAACTTGAATTCTATTTCCATGCTCTGTTTTTACCTCTAAACTTTAAGCAGCTTTCCGTCAGGAAATTTTTTAAGCTTGTATGATTCTAAACCAGCATTAGTTTAACTTTTCAAACCAAATAGTCCAAGCTAAGTAGGCTGCTTTCCTACTGGATGTGTTGAGAACTCTTTTGAAAATGTTGTCTATATTTTTGACTTTAGAAACATAATGTGAATTATATGTTCTACCTGAACCAGATTTCAGTTTATACTGAAATACATTTAAAAAACCTATAAATGCTTCAATGTAGGACCAAATTGGGTTTTGTGTGAAAATATTTTACAATTTTAATACGAATTTTTTTCTTGTCATTCATTTGCATGACATTGAATATAAAATAGAGATGTTGAAATTAAATAATATTTGGGTTAAAAGTTATAATGGAAAACATTTTTCTATTTCACTCCTTATTTTAACATAAGAAGCTTGTAAGGGTGCTACTGCTACTGTAAACTGATATTCTTGATGCCGTTGACAATTGTTGATGACCAGTCAAATTTCGGAAAAATCGGTTAGTGGCTCCACATACATTTATTTTATAGTACCTGAGATTTAATTAAAAATTTAGAAATATATATTTAATTTGTTCTTATAAAAAATATTTTAAGAAAACAACTTCGCTATAAGACTTTACCAGCCCCCCACAAACTAATCCTTGTTAATTACAAATTAAAAAGTATATATTTTTTCCTTCTCTCACATACAAATGAATAAATTAAGATTCTAATTTTAAACAATTTGCTATTTTGTTAATAAGTTATTTTTAAAACAACCATAATTTCTATTTGTAGATAAAGATGAAACAAAGAAATTTTAACAACAATAAATCATATTTAATTCCATAATAAAACCCCAACGTCTACGTTGTCAATGGAAATCGCTTTGAAGAAAAGTGTTTTAAAATGTCAAAGTTCAATTTTTCTCGAAAAATCTCAACTGCATTCAATCGATTCATTAAGTAAGAGTAACGTGTATGTAAAAAGTCTTTTAATTATTGACTTGATAAACGAATGTTTTATACGCATTATGTCTTATTAAGTGGCCTATGACAGAAGAATCTCTTCGGTTGCAATATGAACTAAATTGCAAACAACTTTAATTAAATGAAATGGGAAGAATAACGAAGAACTGTTAAGGTTTTTTTTTCAATTCCTAAATGGGGCGAAAACATTAACTATCGTTTGTAAAGTTTTAAAATATCGGTTAAATAGTAACTGGTACGGAAAGAAAGAATTCAGGAAATAATGCGAAGGTTATTTTCTCATAAAGTCTGTCCTATTCGATCTATTATTTTAAATATTGTTTCAATATGATTTAAAACATAATGCTGTCCCTTTCCCCCACTTGTAAGGTTAATGTTGTAATTTACAATGCCGAGAACGTCAAGTAGTTATTAGTGGTGAAAGAACATTAGTCGCTATGGATGGTCCATCTTGTGGGTCTAAAATACATGGCTTAAATAAACAAAGAATGAGATTGGATCCTCATACAAAGAAGATTTTATTGCCTCTACTCACTTCCCTTGGATATTAAGGCTGATGACCAAGTAAAGAAACAAAGAAATAAAAGAACATACATGAAATACAGGAAAATATTCACCTCATTAAGAAGTAGTCGCAAGGACAAAAAGAAATCGTTTTGTCACTGAGGCAATTGGTTCTCCCAAAATGCGGAGGAAGTCTAGAAAAGACACTTTAACGGCTTCTATAGTTACGACATCCAACCCAACAACCGTTTAAAGAGGTCGGCTCCCCGCATCCTGTAGCAACATAATGTGGTACTATTGATTCAAAACTAGCTGTAATCAGTTGCACCTTTCAATTAGTAGTGTCAAACTTCTTACATGGTTTTACAACCACTATAAGTCTTCCCGGTATTAGTACTCAAAATAATTCTTAGACACCATCGGTGTAGGAGATTGAGAACAGTATGCTGATGTTGGGTACTACATTCAAAGGAAGTGGAAAGCCAGGATAACACATTCTGCTTTTATGGTGAGATGCTTATAGGTGTGGATTACTATCAAAGCTATCCACATTCCTCTGTAGGTTTACATATGTAATGACATCAGAAACAAAGCTTTTAATATCAACCTAATTCGATTTTCGGTGAAGGGAACATGGAAGTCAATAGAATATGGAATATACTGATTATTATCCGTCTGGTTATTTATTTGGGATTTTTAAGAGTTATTCGCATTTGCACGAAGAATAAATTGTCCATAATCACGAATAACTTAATTTCAGATCAGAAGAATTATGAAATTTGAAATTGCAGTAGTGTGAAAGCTAAGAATTTGACAATTGCTATGATAATCATTGTCATAAGTGAACTTCAAAATTGGACTTCATATGGTTCAAAAATTTGCCATAAATATATATGCGCATATATTTTTTTATGAAGGCACTTATTATAACAAACATAAATAAATTTTCATCTTATTTAATTGGAAATACTTCCCTTTGGGATTTTGAAGTGATACTCCAAACAAATGTGCAAATTTATTTAGTTTTGTTTCTTCAACAATTAAAATTCATATACATAATTTTTTGTTATATTGTCCCCTTTTTAAATAAATGACGACAAAATACAGATTTTTGTCTTTGTATTAATTAAACAATTAGCCAGGAAATGACCCCAACTGTCAAAGTAATTAGCAGTTTATAGTTTGGTTTGAAGCAAAAAAAGAAAAAACAAACATCTGCATCCAAAGTGATGATAATGAAACTCAAGTTAAAATTGAAAGAAGAAAACTTAAACGGAAGTAAAGATAATAATGAAATAATTTATCAGTTTTTATAAATAACAAGGAATAAATTTTTAAAATAATTAAGTATTGAGTACTGAAGTTATGCCCTTAAATTCAATATTATTTTAAAGAAATAAAAGAATTGTTTTGTAATTACTATCGCTATTTAAATCTTTAACACGTACCTAATGGCCGCCCAAGTTTTATTTTTTTATAGGAAAAAAATGTTGATAACACAAGTCGTATAATCTGCTAAAAACATTAACTTGTGATTTACTAACAATGTTGCCAATTTCCAACAACAATAAGTTCGTTGGTTCATTGAAAAGAATAACAAAAGAATGAAATAATATGCTGCACGATCTTATTACTTTTAAATATCAAGACAATTGATTAAAAGTTTATAAAATTGTAGTCACTATAAATTTATAACACCATTTCTAGGGAAAATTTCAGTTAACAGGTGATATGGTCGCAATTATTTTGAGACAGTTAATGAAATTATATTTGTCTCTTCCTAATCATTATTATTCTCCACCACAGGTTAAAAAGTGCCACTTTTTATTTAAATTTTATCATTGGCTTAAACTAGGAGGCAAGCTTTTGTCCTTTTTATAATCTCCTCATGATATGATATGGTCATTGGGGAACGATTTCTGGTGACACAAAGATATACTTAATGATAATAAAGTGTATCAGGGGACCACTTATCTTTTACTGACCCCCTACCATATATGATTTTAGGAATAATGAAGCTGAACATATACACTGCTGCATATTTCTATAAACTCACATAACTTTTTTAAAGAATATGAAAAAATAAACAAGAAAATTTTTAGTTGAAAAATAAAATGTTTTTTAAATCAAATACGACTTTATTTAAAATATTGTTAACTAAAAATTTTATATTTTATTATATTTTTAACTTAATTTCAGAATTTAACTGCCATTTTCAATTGTATTTTACTATAAAGGCACTTAAGTTTGAATGATTCTTTTTTTGTGGAATACCTCACCTTATCCACCAAAAGGAATTAAATTAGTGGAACCAATGTCTGTTTTAGAAACAATATTCTCCCAAACTTTCTATATTTCTAGTTTTAGCTTTGTTAATGTCGTATGGGCTATCTATCTCTAAATATACCTATAGAGGTAAGTTCTACTGCAAGCCGGTTAATTCAGCTGGGGTTGATTAATGTAACACAACATTATCTTGTTAGAATATACTATATTTATAAATTTTTGTCATCTGTAAAAGAGAGAAGAGTTTCTTCCAGCAATACATTTCAAATTGTACTATTAATTTTTGTTGGAACAGAACAAAGTTTAGAATATGAATCAGGGCCCTCTAAACTACATTTTTCGCTTTTTTCCAATACTCTGCCCATTTATAAAAAAATCTTGTAAGAATTTTAGATGATTTTCCTAATGATGTTTAAATTGGCATACACTTCGGCTTCTTCCGTTTTTGGGTTTTCATCTCTTCGTAAAATGTCAGCAACATGTTTGGAAATCACAGAAAGACTTTGGAGAATTCAATTTACGGGCTGATTCTTGTTTTATAAGATTTATCTGTCTTTTTGTTAATTGTATATTTTATTTCGGAACATTAAATTCTACGACAAATTTCTCTATTGAAACATCCATGGTAATGAAAAAAAAATAATTTGGATATTTTCCTGATCGGAGAAAATAGTTCCTTTAGGCATATTTAAACGTTTTGATATTTATTGATTAAATTAGAAATTCTGTAGTAAAATTGAGATATTATCTTTAAAAACATGTAGATAGAGGTTAACTCGGATATAGGTCCATAATTTTTTACTAACTAAAACGTTTCCGCAGGTTTGATATATCTTAATAGACTGTTTTGTTCCTATTCCTAAATAACATATTGTATAATATATTGTTATTCTAACTCTAAAAGTTTCAGATATGTGCAATACTAAAAGGAGAATTTACAATTTTGAAAATTCGTTGCACAATGATGAAAACTTCATTGAGCTCCGTCAATTATTAAGAGCAAACCAACAGCATACAGACGGACGTAGTTCAATCGATTCAGATTTTTATTTAATGCAAAAATATGTATACTTAAGGGTCTTTGAAGTTTTCTTTTTGCTGCTGCAAACGAAATGACAAACTTAATATACCCTCATCCCCATTTGTGGTGGTAGGGAGTATAATAATGCGATAACCTCTCTGCAGGTGATATGCTTTGGAAGTGTGGATAGTAGTACTAAGTACCTAAGTACGCTTCTTTTGGTCATTTCAAAAGTAGTACTTAATTGAAAGTACTTTCAATATAAATCGCTCAGATTTTCAAATATGGGAGACTGGACTAGTACAGAAGTTAGTGGAAATCTAGTATATGCGGTCATACTTTATTAACTTCAAATAATCCACTTTAGCAGCTGGTATATTCTTAAAACATTTCGAAAGTATAGTTTAAGTTTTTATGAATCGATTAAAGTACTGACACATTAACATATAATTTGAAGAAATTCCTTTATATGTCGGAAATTGATATATGTGTGTGAATCGGAAACCCCCATTTTAGGACCATTAACATATAAAATTTTAGCTAAATACATATTTCTTAGATTCCATCCATACATTTTCATTTAAAAGGAAATTTGGCACACTATGCGAAAATGAAGTAAAGTGAGTAGATTTTCATTTCTTAGTGGAAACAGTTTATGATTATCGAATATATCAGAGTATTGTATTGTCATGTTGCACACAGTATTGTGTGACATATTTAAGTGGTTTCTTTTAAAGTAGTTTCTTGTTGAAATCATCACTATACGTGAATACTTAAACATGTATAAAATTGTGTTTGCTTAAAGTAAATATATACACACGTATGTAATACATACATATACCTTTATGTAAGTATGTAAATAAACAACGTGTTGCAATGCCTGTAAATAGACGTGTAATACCTTGTCACGTCAATTGACAACTTTGTTGTTATTTTTATGTTCCTTTAATTTTTTTCTTCTACTTTTCTTATTGTTTTTGCACTGTCAAAGTTTTTTTTTTTTGCTGTTGTTGACAGTTGTCTTTGGTTGTCTTAGCGCAGATAAAAAAACTTTAAATTATTGACAAATCTTGGTGAAAGAACAATTGAAATGTTTGCGAGATGACATTGAACACTTTCTGGAAGTACGAAAAAAAAATGTACTAAACATTTGTGTACAAGTGACACTAAGTGGTAAATTGCAAGAAGTGTTAGATAAATGTTGTATGCTGCCTTAAGGATGCATCTATACGTATAAGTGCTTCCGGAAAAAATGTGAATAAAATTTTGATTTGCTAATGAATCTATAGAATACATCAAAATAAATCTATGATTGTTAATAGCAAATGAATAGTTCTTGTAAAATTTTAAGAAAATTTATGGAAAATTAATGCAATTACTAAATCAATTTATAATACTTTTATATATAAGTTGCCTCCACCTTGACTTAATGACGCCTGTCTTTGACTTTTGAGCTGATTTAGAATATCCTATGCTTGGAATGAATTTAGTTATTAGTACCGATTATAGGGGCAAACAAAGACGCTATTATATTATTCAGGTTATGTCAGGAAATTGTACATAAAAGGAAGACATAAAGGAAGGAAGACATAGATTCTACTTTTAATCTGACCGACAATTATATATCATATCATAGAAATAACGTTATGGTATTAAAATAACGAAACAATAATGACACTGGATCCGACCTACCTTTAGCAGCTGTACCAACGATATCACACAGTGATTCAAATGGCAAATATGATTGAAAACCCTGCAACTACCGAACGACCATTTTAATAAAATTTAAAATTCAACAAATAAGAATGCTGTATTGGATATGCCGAATCTTCAATACCCTCCAACACAATTACGTATGAAGTTAATGAGTTAGGTTCCGTAGATTTACCTATACACGCACTCACTCGCAAACGTGTACATTATATAAACGTTTTTCTTAAATATAACACAGAAACACTTAATGAGTTATTAAATTAGTTATATTTTTGGCTATAACTTATTTCTATTAAACCGATTTTGATAATTTTTGGAATAGTAATGAAGTACACATTACTTAATATTATTTCATTCCAATTTAATGACTTATAACAGAGAATTTTACGATAGTTCACCACTTGAACTTGGAGGTTGCATCACGTATCGGTCTATCGGCTTTTGCTGGTTTTAAATAGGAAACTTCTCAGGACTATAGTGAATACTTGTAACACATTTCATTGAGCTCTGCCAATTTTTGTGGATGTGAACGTGCCAACAACAGACAGACATAGCTTAATCGACTCAGATTTTGAGTTGATGCAAAAATATATAAATTATGGAATCTAAGATGATTCTTCCTTGGCGTTACATATGGAATGACAAAGCTAATATACTCTTTTCACGAAATATCTTCAGGTTGAAAAAATCATATTTAAGAGATTGGTATTTGTGACACTAATTATTTCCGAAGTTTTATGATTAGAATTTAAGTAAAATAAAGATATTTAAAAATATCGAATAAAATGCGGACCCGCAACATCATTAAATCTGTATCAAAAATGGTGAAAAAATTACAATATCTTAAATTAAAATTCTTCACTTTCAGAATCTTCTTCTGTGATATCATCGGAGGAATCGTTCTGTCCGAAGTTATGTCAGAAAGGATCTTAAAATATATATAAACAGAGCATACTTCGGATATAGCACCTTTGAGAGGCAATCACAATCGCGAAAAAAATTGCACGGTTTTAAGTTATTGTATGAATTTCGTATGTGGAATTGATTCTGTTACGGTCTGCAAGAGTAGTTGAAGGTTGTCCAGTTTTTTGGAGCTGAATCATTATGCATGTTTTTTCAGCTTTACAACAACAGCTACGTCGATTGCACCAAATAATAAGAAATTTTTATATATCTACATTGTTTAGTACTGGCGTCTTAAGTATAAGGTGGTATACAAGTTGAAAGGGCATTTGTTGAAGATTTTTGCAAAAATTGTCATTTCAATAAAAACCCATTACGTGCATATCATCATTATTTTAGGGATAAATTATTTTTGATGGCCGTTTCGATATTATGTTTACTGAATATATGACAATATGTTGTGCTTTTAAATGTGTCAACTATTTATTTATAAATATTAACAATCTTATGGTTTTAAATATACAAAAACTAATAAATTTATCTAAACTAAATTCAATTATCAAATTATCTTTTCATTTTAATAATGAAAAAAATATTAATTAATTTAATTACATCTTTGCTGACATCATAATTGCAACATTTAATTCCTTATATATATTTTTTTTTGTTATTTCAAAAGTCGTTTTTCCACTCTGAACATTTACAATCCCTTCAATTAACTCCAGAAGTGCCAATTTTTATTTACTCAATACAACATGCAACAAAATGTTGTTGTTGCAGCTTTTCTTGAAATGTTTTCTGTTTCGTTTGGTTTTATATTCTGTTCTGTTCCTATTTTTATTTTCTTGGTGTCAGCCACAATGTCAGCAATTGCTGTTGACATACAGTTTTTTTAAACATTTTTTGTGTTTGGTATTGTTGCTGCTCCAGACGTTGTTCTTTACCTTCACAATGTCTTTCTATTGTTACTCAACACTTTTGTTGCAACAACATTTACTACTAAATACCACCAGCAACTTAGACAACGTTGTAAGTGGCAACTTTAACATATAGAGTCAACACTACCAATCACCTTAATTAAACATTAGCTACAATACCAACAACAACAACAAATGAAACGCCAAGAACAACTTCAAATAAACTTTGCTATTGGAATATGGATCTAACACATTGCACAAAGGGACAGAATAACAATTGTTTTGTAAACGAAATTGCAAAAATCATAGAAAAATGTTATATTATCAAAAACCCCGCCCAGTTTAATATTAGGATTAGGACCGAACGACCGTTGGATAGATCCTTGTAAAATTTGGTACAGTATTTCCGGTTGTATAAAAATTGTGTTTATTGAAATGATGCCCCAATACAAGCAACATATATTTTAATAATATATTAAAAAACAAGACAAACAATTGCCCCGAACTTCATTGCGAAAAAATAATAATCGTTAATGAGCTTTATATAATTAGAAAAATAATTGTACAGAATTTCAAGAATTTTATAAGTACGGGAAGGGGCCTTATATGGGGCTTTAGCAAAATTTGGAAAGATAATTAGAGAAATAATTGTGTGGAAATTCAATAGAATTGTGGCGTGTACGGGAGTGGTCAATCACAATTCAAAAAAAAAACTATCAACAAAAGTGCGATCTCAGTGACACACTGACTTCCAAGTGTATTAAAAATATGCATATTTGAGCATGAAACTTTTTTCAAGCATTCAAAGGTGCTTAAACAGCTAGAGCTTGTCCGTTGACAGAAAACCTGTTTCAGATAGAAGCAATGGTTCACATGGAAAAGCATCTTCAAAAGATCTTACAACACATCTGGTGGGAAAGCAATACGGTTAGCTCAATATTTGGTACAAAAATTTAAAGCTAATGAAGGTTTAAACCATGCAAGACTCAAAAAGTTCATGTCAGGAACTCTGCTAAAATTGAAGAGGCAAAAAACAGTGCACGGAAATTGAAGTCAAGTTTTCTAAAAAAAATATTCTGCATATTCTGGCAGATTTTTCCTATCTTTCTGGTCAAAAATGTTATGTTGCTGATTCTCGAAGGAATGTTGAAGAAAAGTTTAGGACGCAAAAACAGTCAAAATTTTCCAAAAAATGTGCAATCATTTGTTACAGTATGGAAATTTAAATCAAGGAATGTTTATAAAAAAGGCTGACCCCATTCGTCAGACTTCAGTATGTATCCACTCATATTTGACCTGTTTTCGTACCCTGTCACCATGGTAATGGATTTGTAACAAGAGAGACATACCCTCCAAGCTTCCCAGAACAAAGCTAGTGAAAGATATTGAGCTCTTATAAAATAATAATAAAAACACACAAAACGGTGTTCAAAATTGTGGAAGATATTAAATGGAGGTGCACTTTGTGTTCAAGCAAAGAGACAGAAAATACTATAAAAACTTTATGAAAGAAGGGCTACCGAAAAAGAATCCAAATTTCATCACTAGAGATTAAAACTATACAAACATTTTAAAACTGTAAGTTTTATGGTCGTTTTCAATGGTTCCTTCTAATTTTTAGATTTTTTAATTAAAAATACTAATTTTTGGATATATGACACTTTTTGTTTTTCTTAGTTACTGTTTCTTATTTTTTACATAATTTCATTCAGTACATTTAGTGTTACAATTTAATTTAAAAAAAATCTAAGTATTTCCCATTGTGCTTCGCAGCAA
The DNA here is from genome assembly GCA_004302925.2 of Cochliomyia hominivorax. Classification (NCBI taxonomy): domain Eukaryota; kingdom Metazoa; phylum Arthropoda; class Insecta; order Diptera; family Calliphoridae; genus Cochliomyia; species Cochliomyia hominivorax. The sequence goes on along the minus strand of PYHX02000467.1, from coordinate 45,142,558 downwards.
ATACTGCAGCAAGAAATTTAGTGCCATAGATTGGTATTTTTAATGGTCTCAAAACTATTGGTTTAGACCACCATGTCATTGATTTCCGTTAAAATCAAAATAAAAAGTAAAACTCCAAAAGAGCAACAACAAAAAAAAATAATAATATCAACAGACGCAACAGAGATTGAGATTTGTGGCAGGCTGATCCATGCTGATGTTAATATATCTTTTTTTTTTTTTGCTAAGAACTGCCACACAATATAATTGCTGTAGTAAAGTGCCAGTTTAAAAAAAATATAAAGTCTCATCAAATTTTATGGACCTCAATTGCAGAGTGTGAATGTGAATGATTTAGAAAAGACGAGGATACATCGCAGTAAAAGAGTAAATTAAAAAAAAATAATTTTTTTATTATGCACTCAACCTAATTCTTTAACAGACCTCGCTAATATATGAAATGTTAGAAAAATTAGTTTTAATTTTAGCTCATAATTCTTTTGCTAAACTATTCACCATTAATTTTCATTAATACATATCTTTTTTTTGCGAATGCCGATTTCTTCATCATTATTTGATTGAACCAAATTTTATTTAAATTTTATCATTTCAATCAACATTCTCACATTATTTTTTATTCCATAGATTTCGTAACTCATAGACATGAATTAAAGTTATTAACAGTATTCGCAATTAGATGAATAAAATTTTTCTTCTAATAAAACTTTGATGTTTTCAATAGTAAATTTTTAATCGGTATTTAAAAATACTTTAATATGATTAAAGTATACACTGCGATTTCATCTCATGACTAAAACAGGTTCATTTAATATTCTGTTGTCATACGTTCTCAAACAGAATTCTTCGTTACGACTTTGTTATTTGTTATTTTATGCAGGAAATAATTTTACTTGCTCTATTAAATTACAAGAGAGCAAGTTTTTATAGTTCCAACGACGGTCGGGCCGTCGTTTTAAAACATCTGAAAGCTGTCAAAAAATTGTGGGTGTATTATTCGATTGTGCTGATGTTTGCAACATACGATATAACGGTGTAACCTCCACTTTTAAGTATACCGATCTCAGAAACCTTTTCTGAGTCGATTTAAAGATGCCAGACAGGATAATGAAATTGAATATTTAGGGTAGCACTAACACAAATGTCCAACCCGAATGGAGTTTTAAGATCAAAATTTATATTTACTCTTACAGACATGAAGATGTTGGACTTAAATTTAGCACAATAAATCCTGTTCAAATCCTCTTCCGAAAATCATTTCAAAGTGATATAAAAAGATTTGTATGTAATGATTTTTTACAAATGAAAAAAAAAAAACACCTTACAAAATTTTTCCAAAATCGGTTCACAATTTTCCATAGCCCTCATATAACCTCCACTTTCGATTCATACCTCAAATGGTGCAAATCTCTAACAGAAGTTAGTATTTTTATTAACTGTATTTAATATAAGCACAAATCAAATAACTATTTTTAAGATTTAATTTAATCTAAAATTTTGAATCACACTAATATATTTTATGCATATTTATTTATTTATTTATTTATTTATTTATTTATTTATTTGTTTATTTATTTATTTATGATTTTATTTCTTAAAGCTTTTCTTGAATTTGAATTTCAAGATAACGTCTCAATTGATATGATTAATTATTATTAAAGAGGCGTTTGTAATAAGAAAAATTTTAGTTTTTCTATTTGAAAAATTATTTAGTTAAAATATTTTAATAAAAAATATAAAAAAATATATAAACTTATATTCACTGGCAGTTGTAGGCAATTTAAATTAGTAGACAGTTTAAATATAAGAAAAATATTAATAATTTTAATTAATATTATGTCTATTTATAACCGACACTGTGATTAAACTAAAATAAGAATTTTGAATTTGAACTTCTAGTGGTTTTTCGAGATTTTATTTTTATATCCTCTACCACAACAAATGGTGATGAGGGTATATCAACTTTGTCATTCAGTGTTTAATACCAAAAAGGAATCATCTCAGAAACCATAAAGTATATATATTCTTTCATCAAATTGAAATCTGAGTCGATTTAGCTATGTCCGTTGTTGTTTGAATTCAATAAAATTCGGCCACATTATTTATTACTGTCATAAGAAATTTTCTATATTAAGTTATCAGTGAAAAAGTTATAGAGTTATATAAAGAAAATCTATTTCTTTCAACAAAACATAAATGAATTTAAACAAAAATTTAACTTTAATTTACAGTTAAGTGTAAAAAAACATAAAAATTGGATCAAAATTTTGACACATCCCAAAAACTGTGTCTGATAATTTACTAATAATTTAGTAAAATTTTCATTATAAATTAATTTTGATGCAATAATTTTCAAAGAAAGGAAATTGTCAAATAATGACCCCATTTGACCTAGCTCTTATATAAAGCCCTTTCCGGGAATATGGTTTATAGCTTATAAAAGTCTTAAATATGAATTGAGATTTTGAAATTTGGCACAGTTTAATTTTCTGACTGTCTAAAATTGTGTTATTAATTTCATTAATGTCAGTCCATATTTTGATGAAGCTCCCATATAGAAAAAAGGTTTTGAGCTTATAAAACTTGTAAATAAATACCAGTTCCATTCGACACAATATTTTTTTAACTATTTTTAATGTATATTATTTATATGAACGATCTCGGTGTATATTTTGCTGTAGCTCCCCTTCCCGAAAAACAGTTTTGAACATATAAAACTGATAAATAAAGATCAATGCTTTTGAAATTCGACACAATTATTTTTCTAAATGTATTTTAATTTGGACAGCCTCGGTTCATTTATTGCTCTTGCTCCTATATAAGGCCACCACTTTGATCTTATAAAACTAGTAAATAATGATTAATTATGTTGAAATTCGGATTAATTATTTGTTTAACTGTCTTAAATATATGTTATTAAACTGACCAATATCGGTCAATTTATTACTATAGTTCCCACATAAAGCCCCTTAACGGAAAACTGGTTTGAGCTTATAAAACTATATAAACATTTTTATACTGTCTTTAATACATGAAACTGGTTTGACAGTCATCGGCCATATTTGGATATTACTCCTTTATAATCCCATTTCCCGGAATAAAATATGGACCAATTCCATTGAAATCAGACAAATAGATAATTTTCTTCAATATAGTGGTGGATGGTATTTAAGATTCGGTACAGTCAATTAGCATTCTAACTTGTTTTGAATTGAATTCTGTTAATATTACATTGATAAGAAGAACTTCACTTCACATCTCAGAAACCTAAATTGAAATTGTTCTGCAGTGAAAGTCCCAACCCAGGGTTAAATCAGATTAATATCTGATCTTTATCTCGTATTTTCAAATGAAGATATATTTTTATTAAATTAATTTACACCCAAAGATTAAATTAGCAGTTCTTTATGACTAATAACACTATTGTAATAGTACTGCATTTGTGCAATATATTGACCTACGTGAAAGCAGATACAGAACCTGTGTTGTGACAAATATTTTTAATCGATGCTACGTAATACCTCAACCAAAACTCATTGTCAAAAGCTTTGCCCTTTTTATTTAAAAGAGCAAGTGAATTTGTCCCTTCTATAAAATCCAAAATAGCAGACAGTTTACCATTACCATGTGATCGTACTTAATTTATTAAGTCGAAACCGCAGTCGAAACTTAGTTTATTAAGAATATTCTTTCATTCCTTTTACATGAAATCACTTTGGACTAGAATACCTACAAAGATAAGTCGATAGATAACCAGGTAGACGGGCAACGTTAAATCTTCTCAAAAGTGATTAAGAAGTGAGATCGAAAAATTCCTAACATACATATATATTAACAAAAAACAAAATCACTAAACATACAGTTTTATTTGCTTAAAATTATTATTACAATTTACAAAACAAATTATAATTTTAATTGTTAGTGCTGAAATTTCATTATCAATTACTCCTCTTAAATTTAACGCGTTTTGATACACCTTTTTGTGCTCCTTAATTCTCTTTAAAGAAGAGCTCAATACCTCTACACTGGACTTAGCTTTGGACAGTTTGCCACGAAAACATTCCTTGTTGTAAATTTTGTGTATTTATAGAACCCGTTGTGACAAATAATTTGCTTCTTTGTCGCAATCGCTAAGAACTAACTTACTAAGAACTTTTTAGGATATTTTGACTTGTTTTGGGTCTTAAACTTTAGCCTTTATATTTTCGTAGCGCCCTATCAAGAACTTTTTGAATTTTGTATGGTTTTTAAACCTCCATTAGTTTTAAATTTTCGTATCAAATATTCCGGACACTGAACTAATCGTGTTGTTTTCCCATCGGATGTGTAGGGAGCTCTTTTGAAAATGCTTTCTATAATTTTGGCTTTAGAAAAGTTATGTGGACCATTCATTTTACTAGTATCAGGTTTTGTATCAACGGACAAGTGCTGCTGGCACTTTTTTAAAACGATGGAAACAGTTGCACGGTAGAACTTTAAATGCTTGTCAATTTTTTATAGGGCTACGTTGAATAATTCAAATGCGCACTTTTTTCTGGTCACTCATTATAACTAACATATTTTACAAAGGTAACTTGATCAAAAAATATAATCAAATTGGGATAAAGGTTTTAATAAAGGTGTGTTAAAAATATATTTTAAAAAATATTTTAATTTCACTCCTTATAATTTTTTCTTTTGCACTAATGTATGACTCCCATCCCAATAGTTTAAAATGGTAACTAATTACGTCCAAGGTCGCCATTTAGAGAAATATCTGAAAACTAGTAAAATAGAATTGGTATTTCAACTGTACGTCGAATTATTTTGAACCTGGCGCTTTTACTCTTTAATGATTTAATATTAATTTTATTAAATATAAAACTTAGGATTTTAGTTCTTCAGATTAAGAACCATCATCATAATAAGTAAACGTTTATTTTGTATTGCAATTTTATTTTGCTCAAATCAAAATTTTTCAACAGAAATTCAAACTTTTTTTGAAAGAGAACAAATTTGATTGTTATCATCACTGGTTGTTTGATTGAAGACACTGAAAAATAATGGACAATTCTATTTACAATTTTAGCATTAATTTCTCATAGCGCACCTTTATTATTTTAAAACTTGACAAAATCTATCTTTGACTTTTATTTTTATTTGTTTTTGTTGATGTTTTCTCATTTTTTGGAAACCAAAATCTAATCTTATACAAGAGAGGAAAAAAATAAACGAAAACATCTCATCTTTTACCTGAAAGTAATCATTTATCAAAAGCCTCCTAAACTTTTGACCACAAAAGACAACGAGCAATGAAAAGACGTTAAATGAACCATGACAAATAAATGAAATGAAAAGAAAAAAGGAAGAAAAACAAAATTAAAATGGAAAATATTTACAAAGATCTGAACTTACTTCTTACTTACTCACTCGCTCACTCACTCACTCACTCACTCACTCACTCACTCGCTTACTTGCATTTAACAAAAATTGCAGTTCCAGTAAAAGATTTGATTACAATAGATTTGTGCAATTAAGTTGGTTTTTGTAAGACCATCGACGTGGAGGTCTTGTGAACTTTTGTCTGTGAAACCAAAAATATATATATTTGTTTGTTGTATGAACAGTGGTGTTTAATAAAATATAACAACTAATTTAAAAAGATTTCAATCCAAATGAGAGCAAACATTAAAATTAATTCGAGAATTCATTGTTACAAAATCTCCAAAAGACTTCTAGAGGATGTGAAACAAAACACAGGATTTCCAAACATTAACATCGGAAAGCTTTGTGGATCTGGTTTGATTTCAATAGCATTTTATGCTTAATAAAGAACTCAGTGAATAAAGTGTTCTTATAATTTGAAAAATTACTTAACGTTCTGTAATTCGCAGCGAAAAATATTCAGTGTATTTCCATAGTAAATCAACATCTTTAAAAGCTGAAACCGTAACAATAAACAACATGGTTCTACCAAAAATCAGTCAACAGTTCAAAGGTCTATCGTTAAATTGCTTTACAAATGAAGCTTAGGATAGAGCATGCAAATTAAATTAATATTTAATATTATAAAGGCTGATGCAATAACAATTTACGATAGTTAAAAGCTCACGAGTTAAATGAAGCTTGCATCCTTGTAAATACAAAAGCTTATTGAAAATTGTATCAGAGATGTTCAACTAATGGACATGATGATGATTCGAGTAGTTTGGGCTATTTTGTGTCAGCGAAAAGGGTGACTGCATATAAGTGGTTTCACTTTGAGAGAACGATTATAATTCAATTTTGTTGAATTTCTCCATAACTTGGTATAGTTATCTCCATATTCAGCCTATCAGATAGAAATATTTTCACACTAAAGTGTCTTATTATATGTCCTCGTCCTAAGCAATTTAAAACTGCAACATGTGTTCGATAAAAAAATAACAAGACTGGTCAAAATTAACCGCAAAGTATGCAGCAAGCAACAATGTATATAAATGAAATTTGACACTCTTTTACAATATAAAATTTTCGAATAGGACATGGAGAGGTGATATAACCCTATCAAATGATATTTCTAATATCACAATTCCCTGAAAATTTTAAAACGAATTTCTTGGAATTTGGCAGCAATAGAAACCACCAAAAACTAAATAATGAAGGCTAATGAAATTTTTGAAAGGGCTCGAAGGGGTGTTACGAGGTATTAATTATTACTATCAGGCGTGTATGGCTTTTAAAAATCTGTCCATAGACATTTTTAAAAGTTGTAAAAATTTTGCTATTTCTTTAACCTCAGCTGTATTTGTATCATATGTAGATTTGTAGAAAAAAATGTGATGACAGAGGAAATAAACGAATTAAAAGAAAACGAAACTTGACTTAAAATATGTTTTATATAGATACATATATATTTTTTCCATACATATGTTTCAAATGAGAAGATGAAAATAAAAATAAGATTTTAAGACAAACTTACAAAAGCAACAATGAGTGACAAACAAATGGCAAACGATTTTCAAAAATGCCTACCAGCGAGACACTTTACAGACGTCCAAAACAAAAAAAAAGACAAACAGACAGCCAGTCAGCCGGAAGGACAGACATACGCAATGACAGACAAACTTCTCGACAATGAGACAAACTTTAGCAAATAAAGTAAATTGCAATGCAAATAAAATTGGTTACATTTTGGTTGACGGTTTTCTGAAATCCATTGCCGCCGTAGTTACTGTTGCTGCTTTGCTTAAAATCGTCGATGTTGTCTCAGTCTCAAATTCAGATTCAATGCCTCAGCCATACTCAGTCTCCAGTGCAATTAATACCATTTCAACAGGGGGAAGTGATTGCAATTAATCTTCATTAGAGTAGTTTGGTAGTGAAGATTTTCAGTTTTTTTTCTTTTTTCTTTTTGCTTTGTATGTGTGTGTTTATTTATTCGTATTCAAATATACTTAAAAACTCTTAGATCAGGATTATTTTAGGCTTTTTTTGTAAGTTTTTTTTTTTTTGTTTGTTTTGATAATTCGGCGCAAATAGTGGTTTTGTCATGATGTTTAAGAAAACAAATTTTTTTGATTGTACAAATTTAAATTGAATGATGATAAATTGTTGATATTTAGCAATTCCACATAAATGAACGGTATTTGATATAAAAAATAGGTTCTAATACCATCTAGATTTTCTCTATTCAAAGAAGAAAACGTTTAACATTAGAAAATGTATAATCTTTAAGTGTTATCAAAGTGGCCCATAGGAGAAGCGAATTGCAGCCATTGTCTGGTGTATAAGAGATCAGTTGGTTTTTATGCTTTAAACTTGAAGAGTCCAATTTTAAAACCGCCTATAAAAATCGGTAAATTCACTTTAGCATAAACATTACATCTACAGCCGATGCATTAGATATGAATATCAATTATTTGTTATAGAAGGCACATCAGACCGAATTATATTCGAAAATAAATCTATTTATAAATGTAAATGCGCAATAGTTCTATAGATAATCAATATGTAATTAATATTTGATTGTAACGTTGGAATTAATTCCCTTAACGTTTACATAACATATTTTTCTGGTATTTTCCTAAACTGAAGTTTGGGACATTTACAAAGTAAATGTTCTATTCTCCAAATCATCTTCGCACATACTGGAAATTTCCGACATTCTTGGGTCCCATTTAGAGATATTCTAGGTAGGTTTGTGTGAGCAGGACCAAATTCCGCTTATAAAGTGCTTGATATTCTGCTGTCTTCTGTACTTATCTACTTGGAGGCTTGATCCGTTCACACTTACTAGACGTGTCGAATACTGATCCCTCATGAGCTAATTCATCAACATTACCAATCTATCGCGGTGTGATGGTACCTCGACCTTAAACCCTGGAAAAGATATTCTTCTGGTTATTCCTGAAATCGAGTTCAAAAAGTAACAATAAACTATTTGTATGTCTGTTAGAAACATTGTAACACCTAGAACAATTGTACGAATTCAATGAAATTTGTATTTATGATTATATGTTACCTTAAGTAGTTTCATATTTAAGATCTGAGACAATTTTGAAGAAAAACTTTTCCTAATTTTATAACAAAAACTAACTGGACAATGGAAAACATCACCAAAATCTAGTTAATAGAAAAAGTTTACACATCTCAAATTAATTTTGATATAAAATTAAACCCCAAAAACTAAATTATACTGGAACCATTATTTAAACTAAATATGCTTATAATTTGACCGATAACGGCCCAAAATTTTCTAACACTCTTATATTTATTTAAAATCGTCACAATTAAATTTCTAACAGTCTTTAATATATATAACTAATTTAATGAATTTTGGGTTAAATTTCGCAATTGCTTCCATTTGAGGCCCCTTCTCGAAAAAGGGTTTAAGTCTTTTGATACATAATATGGACTATAAATATGGAAGCCTTTTTCCACTAACGCAAATGTTCGCATAATGTAAGTGGTGGAGGGTATTGTAACTTCCGCACATCCGAATATTGCATTGTTACTTCTTTTTAATTTAAACATCAACGTTGGACAGTGTCTCAAATGAAAAATGAAATGGAAATAAATCTGTAACTTCCGAACGGCTGTCCGATTTTAGTGAAATCACATAGTGATAGTAGAAGTGTTGGCGAGTTTAAGTTTTGAGTTCGGACTTCGAGGACCTAATAGGGGTGGGTCCACAGGGTCCCAAAGTTGGTTACCTCGGATCATTTGCGGAGAAATTCCTTGAGATAGTTGTTTATTTTTTATTTTTGCAAATCATTTAAATTTGATCTTTAAATAATTTCTTTTACTAAACCTTAAGATATTTTGCGCATTGATAGATTTTTTGACACATAATCGGAAACTTTTAACGTTATTTTGTTTCTCCTAAAAAATCCCGTAATTCCCAAAAAACTTTCCAAAATTTCCAAAATTTTTTTTCATATTTTTGCTATGCATCTTTCACCGATATCAGAGAGCAACAATTTATATTTCAGACTTTGAAAAAACATAAATCTTTTCAAATTCCATTTTTGCGATTCGAGAAATAAAACCAGAGGTTATAGTATAGTGTAATAAAAAAATTGAATTTGAGAAACTCTGGCTCTCCAAAAATTTAAGTTTTTGTTTTTTTATTACACAAAAGTCAAAATATATAAACTAAAAAAAAACTAATTTAAAATAATTTTTTTTTGTAAATTAAAAAGAATATAACAAATATTTTCACAAAAAAGTCACCTCGGGTCATGAAAGATCCGGATTTCTTATGAAGATAAGAAATCCGGATCTTTCATGACCCGAGGTGACCACTCTTGGGACCCTGTGAACCGACCCCCATTTGATCCACAAAGTTCAATCTCTAAACTTAAACTCTCCAACACTTTTTCTATCACTATGTGAAATTTCTTTAAAATCGATCTTGCAGTTCGAAATAACACATTTAATTCCATTTCATTTTTCATTTGAAACACTGTGCGGTACTTATATCTTTATGAAAATGTATTATTTTAACCTCTGTATGTATATTTCTGTACCTCTGTGTATAGATATAAAAAATATAAATCTTGAATATGCCCAAACAAAAAATCATCCTTGATAAATAAAAATATTTCAAGCCGAAATTATATCATTAACATATTAACACATTAATTTCTTTATTTTTCAGTTGTTCTTAATCTTTTAAGGATATACAAATTCCTCCAAAACATTTCTAAATCTTTTCCCAGAAATGCATAAAAATTTTTAATCAATATAATGAAATTGTCACCATAAATTCTTAAAAAATTGCTATTTGTGCCCATTAAAATGAACTTTATTTCTATAACATGAGAATGAATATTAAACATTAAAATCTATAAATGGTGGATTAATGGTTTTTTAATAAAAATTGTTGTTTTATAAATATTAAATTTTACGCCTAAACAAATACAAGTCCATTTAATAAAAGTGTCTCCTTAAATTATTGTTAATGGCAAAATGCATATTTTAAAATGGAAAGAAATCGTTTCTAAGAGGAGAAAAAAACTATAATGAAATTTGTTTCTTTTTGAACGATTTATAGGTTTTGATATAAAGTCTTAGTAAATTAAATAGAGAAAAAATTCGATACAACTATAGTCCGAATGTATAACATGACTAGTAGGCCACTAAGGCAGTATGTTTGTCAGTCAGTCAGTCACTAATAAAATGTATAAACATTAAATGACGCAATTTTTAAGCGAAAAAAAATTAAATAAAATTTTATTAATAGCTTTAAATATGTACAACTGGGGATACAAAAATAGCATAAGTTTAAAATGACTAGATTCAGCAATATTCATATATTTTGTCAATAAAATTTAATCAATAAATTGCTTCCTGTTTGGGTTAACAGCTCGATATGTAAAACCAACAAAAGCTGTTTATTAGATCAGTGGTTATTATGGCGATATCTGAGACAGTTCCAAAATTTTTTGGATCGATATTATTGATTTTAAATAGCAAATACTGTGATCAAATTTTGTTGAATTTGAAAATAAACTGACTGGGAAAACGAAAAATTCATATTACAACTTTACGTTTCGGTTTTAACTGAGAAAAATATTATCACAAGTCATATCACAATTCACAGTGAGAAAGAAGAGAGTTTTGTTTGGTGATAAAACACTTATAGTTACACAGAGGGATTTGCATAATAACTCAAATTATTTAATTAAATGCAATTTTGAAACTTAAATGAAAATTGCAAAATCCATTAGCAAACAATTAAGTTAATGAATTTTGTACAACTCCAATTAGTGTGTCATGATTTTGCTTCATAAATCAAAAAATTTTAAATTAACATTGTTTCACAACAAATACATTTCCTTGAGAATATTTTTTACAGCTTGAAAATTTACTATTTAAAAGTGCTTTTAAAAAGTTATCGTTGTATAATTTTATAAAATTCTAATCTGTACAAAATTATTTCACCAAAAACGTTAAACATTTAATTTAAACTAAATGAAAAAATATATCAATATAACATCAACTATGTTCAATGTTGATTTTGCTTTGTTTTTTCTTTGTGTCCAAAACTTTTCAACTTATAATTTGTAAATGATGAAAGGTTTGATATCTGATGCCCATTAAATCATATGGTGTTGAGGCTCTTAATTATAGGCGATGTTATGGGGAACTTAAGATTTTTAATTACGACAATATAACGTTAAAGTTTCTTTGTAAAAATTTCGGGTAAATTTTACAAATATAATATCCAAATCACTTCATAAGCTGCAGTGGTTCCAATATGGCGTTTGGATATAATATTAAATTTTGACTTAATTTTAGATAAAAAAGTTAAAAAATACTTTTACTATGAAGCATTGAGTGAATTAACATAATAAATAAAAAATAAATAATGCTATTGAAGATGACCTCCTTGATGAAAATAAAATGGCCTCACCCCTCAACAAATTAAGTAGTTATGACGATTGCCAAACAAAACATAAATTTAGTATGTAGACGTATGAGTCATGCCTCTTCTCCTATTAAAAATTGTCACAAAATATTAAAAACCCGTTTTCTATACCCTCCATAATCGCAAGTTCCGATGAGGGTATATGAACTTTGTCAGTACGTTTATAACACCCCTAAGATAACTGAGTGGATTAGCTATATCCGTCTGTCCACAAAAAGGACTTAATCCTATCAAAAATTGGTTTGGATGTTTGTCGTTTGAATTATAATTTAAAACCGCTAGTATCTGTTCCGTAGGAAAATGGTTATAGACCGATATCTGAGGCTACCACAAAATTTAGAAAAAAAAACTTTTCTAAAATTCACGATAAAAAGTAATTGAAATTTAACCACAATTATCTACAAAAATATAGCTTTCTTCCTGCCAAAAATCATCAAAATCGGATCAGTATAAAAAGATTATGCTGATATCCTTTTTTAAATTTACCTTCCCTATAAGTCCCCTTTCTGGAATATGGTTTTTATGTTTAACTTATAAATAAAAATTAAGCTCACTTATTTTTCTAATATTATTGAATACAAGTAACTAGTTTGACGAATATCGATTCATATTTTAATACAGCTCCCAGGTAAGACCCCGTTTTAATCCTAAGAACCTTTAACACTTTAATTTAAACTTATTTGGTGCAATTGTTTTATTGTATTTATATTTATCTAATTTGAGAATTATTAGGTCATAATCGATAACAGCTCACTTTCTGGAATTGGGTTTTATACTTAAAAGATTCTTAATATGAACAAATTCTAGAAAATTACCGCAAAGCCTTTTCTCAGAATTGCGATTAATGTTGACAAAATTTAAAATTAATTTTTATATGCAAATATTTACATACGAAATTTGAGATTTAAGATTCGGAAAATATAGCATCATTAATTGTTTATAAATAAATTATTTCTGAAATAATTTGAAACCAGCACAGATACTTTTAGACGGGTTATGGGTCAACTGTCCCCCATACTTCTTTTACAAGCTGTTACTTTACAAGTTCTGGTCCTGCTCATACCCATAATATCATCAATAATATTTCATGCTATTTCTTTAAACTCAACTGTAATAAATTTATTATTATTAAGAAATAATAACAAATTTAAATTTAACGCCTTTTCTTCAGTGTGAAGAAAATGAAAACTTTGGCGACAAAAATTTTGTATGCAACCAAATAGAAAATATGAATATTGCAACAACAAATTAAAATTAAAAAGGAAATTAAACACATAATCCTATACACACTTGTTGCAACTTGCATTTAATGTTGTTGTTTGCATTTTTTTTTGTTGTTGAGATCATATCATATGAATTAAGTGCGTGATTATTAAAAAAAGTATCATAAACTTAAAAAATAAATATTAAATTAAACTTAAACATAAAAATGATTTATGTTCTTAAATCTGTCTGCAAAATTAATTTGGAAAGAAAATTATATCAAGACATTTTCATTAGAAAAGGATCATATTTTTTTGGAAATGTTAAGATAAAATCGGTCACTGGGAAATAAGTATTTATGCTAAACTTACCTGTTCCATTGCCGCCAAACCAAAGGGCAACCAAATCTTCACTAGGTGATGTATGATAATGGTTGCCATATAAATATGGACTTGGATAATCTAAGAGCATGCGACGTGATGAGGGAGATTCAGCTAAAATTTTATAAAAATATATTCAAATGATTTTTGTTGTTAAAATTTAATTCATTTTTTTTTTTTTGCTTAACAAATTTACCTTGATGTTGCGCAGCATATTCAGAAGCTTTTTGAAGATTTAAGCGTGGTCTAGGTTGGGGTTTAGCTAAACTTGTGAGAGTAGTTGAGTTTGATGTCACAGTTGTAGTAGCAGTTGTTTGTGTAGAAATCGAACTAACGGCTGTACTTATAGATGCCGTAGGTGGAGTTGTACTATTAGTTGACATTAGACTATGAGGAGGCGGTGCATTACCATTGGCAGCCGAATGATCCAGGAGTAAATGTTGCACTTGAAAAATATCAACAAATTCCTCCAATTCTTCTGTTGGAGGAGCTACACTCCGACAATTTTCCGTGGAAGTAGCATAAGTGCCATTAGAAGGTGCATGATGCACGGCCACAGTGGTAGCAGGTGGTGGTGCATATGTTGGAGTGGCATTTGTATAATGATGAAAATATGATGGTGTTCCTGTGGGCGTCGGTGTATAAAATCCAAATTGTGGACCCGGCTGAACAGCAATAGGTGCTGGTGGCGGAGGTGGTGCTGTAAATTGCAATGGTGACCGCCCTAAATTTAATAAAGGTGTAGAAGGGGTATTCAATGAATCCGAAATGCTGGCATTACTTGTTGATAAAGACAAATTATGACTGTTGTGTGTTGAAGCATTTGTAACGGCAGCTACAGAAGATGTTGCAACAGCACCTGTTGCTGTTGCTACTGTTGGCACTGTTGCATGATGATGATGTTCACTATCACGACGCATAGCTAACAACATTTTTACGTTCGCACGAAGATAAATTTAAATTCAAAAAATTTTAATATTTAAACAAATACAAGCAAATAAAAACAGTCACACATACAACATTAAACACAAAAACTAATAAAATCAATATAATGACAAAAAATAAAAATTTATTGGTTTGAAACACAAACTCATAATTTAATGAATAAAAATTTAATTAAACTCAATAACAAAATTTATTTACTTCAAATTGAGATAAAATATTCATATTTTTAATACACAATTATTTCACATGAAACTTACATTAATTAACACAATTAACATTTACGCTTTTATTTTTATAATCTACATTTATTTAATTATATTATTTTTAATATTTCAAATATAAATTCATTCTCGTTGGGTCAGTTAAAGATCAGTCTTCCAATTTTATTTGATTTTTAAATTGGGTTTGAACACAAATCTGCAATGAGAAAAATATAATTTCAAGTTTTTATAAAGCGTCATTAAATAAAAGTAAATGTATGTTAAATAATGTACTATTAATTAGAAATAGCTAAGAAACCAGCAGAACATGAATAATCTAGACCTTACGAATGCAGTCTAACAATTCGTTGTGATATGTCGCTCCATACATGCAATGCCTTCATGAAATCCCTCGGAAAAAAGGGAACTGAAACATTGCATTATACACTAAATGTAAGTCACGTCCCTACATATTATGGTTAACTACCATCGATCCACCCTAATATCTTGAAATAAATCCACACAATATGTTTGTTCTACCACAAAATGGTTGTAAACGCTGACACACCCTTGTTGTAAACCATTTTGTCGTTGTCCCACTGATACACTAAATTCAAAAATCCAATAAAAATATTTATTTTTCTTGCCAAAGAAATTATAATAATATTTTGGTCTAATATCAATATTATATAACCATAAAACTTTTTTCCATCTTTAGGTACAATTGTTGTGGTTGTGGTATATATATATACTGTATCGCATCTTAGATTATTCCTTCTCGGAGTTATAAATGAAATGATAAATTAAATGTTCTCTCGTCACCACCCTCGTCACAGTATTTGAACAAAATTTAACCATAACATACAGCTATAAATACTCATTATATCAAAAGTCATAGAAATCGGATTAACACTCTAAAACCTACAATCCATATATCATATATTTTCTGTAATTTGTCACATATATTTATTTTGGTTTCCTGAATATCGGTCTACATTTGAAAATATCATATATCCACATATATATATAAATATGAATCTGTGTTTGTTTCGAACTTATAGACAGTTAAACTACTGGACCGATTTTGCTGAAATTTTCGCAGAATGAAATTCATATACCCAAAAGTAACACAGGCTGTAAAAAGTTTCGAAAGGGGGAGATTTACCCGCCCTACAAAGCAAATATTGATTATCGAATATCTAAAGAAATATAGTAGCGAAAGTTTTAAAATTTTGTTTCAATCACATCTTCAAGGAAATAAAGACCTATAATAACAAAAGTTTTCAAATTCGACCCCAAACACTTTCTCAATATTTTGCCTTACTTAAATATAGGACGGGTAGGATCAGGGGTAAAGGTACTCCCACAGAAAGCAAATATTATTTATCGAATATCTAAAAAAACTGTAAAAACGGTACTATTCAAATTGCTTCCAATTACTTTCCAAGAATCTTTTTACTGGTCAAAATGAAGGACGCATAGGACCAGGGGAAGAGATCCCCCATACAAAGCAAATAATGATTATCAAATATCTAAAGAACTATAACAGCGATAGTTCACAAATTTATTTATAATCACTTTCTCAAGGAATTATGTATGGAAGAGATCCCCCATACAAAGCAAATAATGATTATCAAATATCTAAAGAACTATAACAGCGATAGTTCACAAATTTATTTATAATCACTTTCTCAAGGAATTATTTTAGTGAACAAAATGTAGAACCGTTAGGACCAGGAGGGATACCCCCATGCAAAGGAAATAATGACTATCGAGTATCTATACAACTATAATAGTGAAAGTTCTAAAATTTGGTTCCAAACAGTTTTACTAGACAAAATGAAGAGCGGTTAGGCTCAAGGGATGTGGCTCCCTTGCAATGCAAATATTAAATTAAGTTTTAGAACGTACAAGGCTAGGGACATTTCGCAAAATTACCATCGTATTAATTTTTTTTAATAAACATTGTGATTTGTGAAATTTTTTTCGAGATCTTGGACTAAGGAGAATGTGAAACACAGATCGAAAAATTCTCATTAGAACTTTTTAATTTATTTTATCCCAATTTTTATTTTATCTTTTTTTTGTGGAACATGTTAGCTGAAAGCCAAACAAATAAATATATAATCTGTTATATATATAATCTGATAAATATATAATCTGATTAAAATTAGTGAAATGAATTCAAGTTTTCTAACGAAACATATTTTTGCTGCATAATGGATGACGAAAGGTATGTTCTGGCAGATTTTCTTAACTTCTAAGTGAAAAATTGTATGTTGCTGATGCTCAAGAGAATATTGAAGAAAAGTTTAGGTACCAAAATCATTCAAAATTTTTCAAAAGCTTTCTGGCATGTAGTTACGGCAAAAGAATCTAATATTTTTTACAACGGTCTGTAAAAATATACAGAAATGGTAATAAAAGCTGGCTTCATTCATAAGACCTTATAATGTGTCGACATACTTTTGACTTGCCCTGGCATCCTCTCACTATGATAAAGCGCCATTGAATGGTACAAGAAAAATTACGTGCTAATGTACCAAGAGAGATAAATCCTCCAAACTGCCCGGAACTAAGACCAGTGGAGAAATATTGGGAACTGGTTAAAAAAGAATTGAAGAACTCATAAAAGGTGTCAAAAAGTGTGGTAGATTTTATTAACATATATGTATGTTGAGAATTTTTCGATCTTACTCCTTAGTTTGTTCTCTTTGAAGCTTTAGCAAATATATATGTATACGTATGTGATGTACTTATTCTCCTTTTCGTTCTATGGACATAAAATTTGATTAAGATCAAGCGACGTCAGCAATTATGTTTCCTTTTCTAAATGATTCGTTATAAAACATTAGAAAATTTATCATACAACCATCGTATACTATATTACATGAATTTTTCATTCAATCATTCAACAGGTGTCAAGTTGATATTCAATTATACTTATTTACCTTGTTAGAAATTTTTAAATTTCTTTATTTTCGAATAAATTCTAAACGAAATGTTTAAACATTTTAAAATTTTATAAAATAATTTTATCAACAATTTTATAACTTTTTAAACCGACGGTATAAGAGATAAACAAAAAAATCAAATAACGCACCGACGGTTTTCAATTTTATAACAAAATAATATTTAAAAAAAAATAATTTTAAAAAATTTTATGAATATTTTTTGAATAAAAACACATTACGCACAAACAAATACACACGACTGATTTTATAGATAAATAAAATTTGAAATATTTTTTTCTTTAAAATTTTTTATAATTTTTTACTTTTAATTAATTTCCTTTTTTCTTTTTTTGTTTATAATTAAATTTATTACAATTTGTATAATTTGTGTATATATTTTTTAAATATTTTATTTATTTTTGGATTTGATTTTTGTAAATTATAAGTTAAATGTTCTGTAAACGTGCAACACGTTGTATGAACAATATTTATTATTATTTTTTTATTTTCGACAGATAATTTTATTTCTTTATTAATTTTGTTTCTCTTTACGTTTCTTTACAATTTTTAATAAATAATATTATTTTAATTTTCACGCTTTTCTTTTTTTCTTTAAAAAAAAATCAGATTTGTAAATGACAACAAGTGATTTTCTTATAATTTTTTTATTTGTTTATTTTCGCTCGCTTATTATTGACGCGAGAGACGAGACGAGCCGTTGAGCCGCCAAGCCGCTACTAGCTGCCATCTAACGAGCCGGTGAAAGAAAAACAAAACAACACATTTGCACATACACGTACACATACATTCTACTACTTACACTCACATAAATCTGTATGAAAATCTAAGAAGAAAATGCAAAAAAAAAAAAAAAAATAGAAAATAGAAAATTTTCATAATTTTTCAGTTTCGTTGTTGTTGATTTTCATTTTCATATTGTTTTGTAGCCGTTTTCTTTACATTTATTCTTTATAGACGTATGCATGTATTTAGGAATATATGTACATACATATACATGTATACATATTTATTATTTATAAACATTTTTGTTAAAACATTTAATAATTGTGGAATAAAATGAAATTTGTAAAAAAAAAAATTGAAAGAAAAAATGGCAAATGACAGACGGGCAGGATGGCAGTCTACAAACAAATAACAATTGTTGTTTTGACGAAATAAATAAAAGCAAATAAAATAGCAACAATAGTACCAACAACGACTGTAGCAGCAGCAACAAAAGTAATAACACGAATTTCTACTCGAATATTTCTCTCAGTTTATTATTTAAACATATAAATGTACGTACATACAAACATGTAATTAAGAGGGCAGTTTTAATAGCTTTTAGAAAGGATTTCAAATCACTCAATATGACAATACTTATGCATTGTTTCAATCCTGCTTTTATTATACCCTCCACCACCACAAGTGAGGAAGAAGGTATGTTAACTTTGTGATTCCGTATGAAATCTTCTCATACTCCACAATGATATAATTCTTGCATAAAATCAAAATCTGCATAAAATAAAAATCGATGGCACAGGGACTTCTGTCCGTCAGTCTGTCTGTTGTTGGCACGCTCACATCCACAATAACAGATAGAGACCAATGAAATTCAGTTTGAGTATTTGCTATAGTCCTGAGAATTTTTTATTAAAAACCTGTAAAATTGATTCAGAATATCAAAAGATATAGACCGATATCTGAAGCAACCTCTATATTAAAGGGAAGAACTTTCATAAAATTCATAATTATAAATCAACAAATTAGAACAAATTTTTGCCATAATATTAAGTTATACCGATATTAATAGTTTTTGAAATGATAATGAAGTTTTATCATTCCAAATATTATTTAAATCGGTTCAGTAGAAAGAAAGTTGTAGCAAACAATATAACTAATTTCTTTTTTTATTCTTTCACTAATTTTCTCTAGAATTTTATGTTATATTTTTTCCCATATAAAATAAGGTCAATTTAATTAATAGTCCTGTATATTTAAAAATACTTTTATATCTACCTTCGTAAATATTCGTATATATGTATTGCTATGACGCTATTAAAAAATACCGATGACGCTCAATTCTACAATTATACTAGTTATGACAAAAGCAATACAAAACATCATTATCAGGTTCATAAAATGTGTTGGTGGTGGTGGTGGTGGTGTATATAGAAAAAAATTCACCAAACAAAAGAAAAAAACAAACAAATGTGTGTATGTAGTCAAAAAGCGCGCCATACTTAAAATACATCATTGTAGTTGTTTGCAAGTGGGAGAAATTTACCGTTATATTAATAACAAAAAACAATTAAACTCTCTTTGATGGTAAAAACCAGGGATGGAAAATTCATTTGGATAATATCTACATTATAAAATTTTATCGCATTAATAAAATGAGTTGATAGCCTACCAAGAATTATTTTTATAAAACCTGTGTTTGAGATCCTGAACTTTCTGGCGAGAATACCTCCAACTCACAGTGGTTCCAAAATTTTTTTTGGAAATAATTCCGTAACTTCGGAACTACTGAATATTATTTTAACGAAATTTCACATAGACATAGACATCCTTGGAGCGTTTTCCAATTGATTTGGAGAAAAATACGTTTGTAATGGGTCACGATCTCGGGAAATGGATCACCAAAATTGGTCATCATGGATATGGCGATTGTTCAAAATATCCTGAAAATTTTATTTATGATTTGATTAAAATAATATTTTACATACATGTCGCTCTAATAATTTTCTATTGTTTTTAAGGCGGAAGCAGTTTTTCACTTTAAAATCAACTATTACATTCTGTATTATACAATTTTTTTCTCGATTCTGAATAAATTTTCAACGCTTATGTTTTTTAAGCAATTTCAATGACATTATGGAAAATTGTAAAAAAAATACATTCATTATCTAGTTATATTTATAAGCTACCCACTCAAGAAATCTGTAATGGGCCAAACCTCTTATAACGTCAGGGTGAGCAATTTACTAAAAAAAAGTCTGAATTCACATATTTCATGACCATGATGAGTATCTAAAAGCTAGATGGATATTAACTCTGACAAAAAAAGTTTCCTGAATTGACTGAACTGATTTTGATGGTTTTAAATAGAAAACTTTTTAGGACTATAACAAATATTCAAGCCAAATTTCACTGAATTCTGATAATTGGATAGGACAAATCCGAATAATTAAACAAACTAATTTAGAAATGGCTCAGATTCAGATATAATGTAACGTGTTTTTGCCGATTCTTTTTGACGTTACACTCGGAATAACAAAGCTTATTTACTTTTATTATATTTCTAATTTTAATATTATTATATACAACTCAATGATATTTTTTGAAATATGTCTCCATCCCTGATTGATACAATTATTTGAGTAAACTTTTCTCGTATCATTTTATCAGCTTTTTTACCGTTACAAATAAAACTTATAATTACTCTAACGTACTCAAAATAATGTTGTTTTCTTTTTTATAATTAGTCCACACATAAACATCCATTCATTCATAGCTTCTCGACAAACAAAATACAACAACAATAACCGAATATAAATGAGCGAAAAGAGCAATTATTCGCAAATAAAAAGAAAAGAAACTCAAAAAGCATCTTTACAAATTTGTCTTCTCATGTTGGGTGGGTGTTAATTTTTGTTTCTTTTCCAAATTTTACTCTATAAAAGTGTTGTCAACTGTTTAAAAATATAATGATAAGAAAACGCAATCGAAGAGATTCTGTTTCTATTAAATTATCAGAGAAAATAGAAATTATTTTTTTAAAAATTAAATAGAAATAAATTTGACTGATGAAATTGCAATGAAATTTCATATTGTAATAGTAGAGTCGTGGTAAATATTTGATAATGAATTTTTTTATTGCTTGACCTTATTTCATCGGCGATTTTTGTTTCATCGGCGATTTTTGTTTTAATTTTAATATCTCGGCTGACCTCAGTTTCGAAATTTATGAATATTCGTTTAAGTAAATGATTCTCGAAACAAATATTTTGGGCAAATCAATGGTTCTTAGAGTGGAAACAACAAGTAAAATAATGAAGAGGTTTCCTAAAAATTAAAAAGTTTGCTTGACAATTTTATGAAGATTTAAAAGAAAATAAGTCCAAAAAATATGTTTAATAAATAAATAATAAATAATAAATAAATAAATAATATCCGTAATTTTGAAAAACAGAAATAAAGTGGAAATAAATTAGTTATTGAACTATATATCGAAGTCCCTATTAACAATATATATCGAACTTTTTACGATATTGTAAAAAATACCGTTTATCTATTGTATACTTTTTATCGAACATTTTTCGGCCATCAAGAAAGTTCTCAGTAAAGTGAATTCGCTAAAGATTTGGTTTCAATTTGTAGGTCAAGAGGTTTATCTAGAGTTTAATATCCGAGGAGAACTGAAAGTATCATATTTGATCTTTTACCTTAAAAGCGTCTTTTCGCAGAGATGTTTGTATCGTCACCGATAAAAATAATATTAATGTTTTACTGTAAAATGTACGATCGACACAATTACAGAGCCATTTTAACGAGATCGCATTGGATCGGCATGTAGGCCAATTTCAGACATAAATCATAAAACTAAACATTTGGTTTGTATATAGAACGAGTCCTATTAAAATTGGTGGAAATGTTTAGAAATGTCTCCTGAAATAATTTATAGGTGCATGAATCTTCAAAAAAAGTTTTAGTATTGTGAAAATTTGCATGTATTTAAGATAATACAGACAAGATGTTCTAAATATTCTGACGGATAATATCGGATACTGCCCTTATTAATCCCCAACTTCCGATAATTCCCTCAAGCGGCATAAATCTGTTTTAATTATGTATGATTTGTGAAAGCAACAATCATAGAATCAAATCCGTTTAGGGGGCGACCTATAATTTTTATAACCAATACCACCATGGGTGCTCAGGTATTATGCGTTTATCTAGTTGTTTTGTAAGGAGCAAAAAATAATGCTTCCACTATCTTGTAAGTATGGAATTATTTCTCACTTTCCTGAGTAATTTTGATACGTCAGGTTTAATCATTTGTTCTATGAGAAAGTACACAGCATTTGATCATTGTATAAATCGTTTTAGATTTGAAACTTGTAAATACTGCTTTTACTTTTTGCTTTTTAGTAGTGTAGGGTATCAACTATCCAATTTAAGACAATACTTAGTTAGATTTTGCAAATGTTTTTTTTCATCGTTAGTTAATTGTTAAATATTATTACATGTATTCCATAATTTAAAATCCATGAAAGCTAATTCTCGGAAATCCACTTATATGTTTTTCCATATTCTTATTAACAATAAAACCCTCAAATCGCATACAGACATGAAGAAAATTTCATTTTAAATTGAACTTTTAATTCTTCCTGAAATTTTGCTTCTAAATGGCAAAATAACAATAACAATTTTTAAAAACAAAAACTTTAGAATTCCTTTGAATTTAGAATTAAAAAAAAGGTCATAGTTCACAAAATGTTAAATGTCAAATTGTGTAAAAAGTACGAACAACAACTACAAACACAAACAAATAAATAAGCTGACATTTTACAAACAACTTGTTGAATGTCATAGGAAAAAACGGAGAAAATAAATAGAAATACAAAAAAAAAATGGAGAATGAGAATAAATGTTCAGACTGAACTTTCAGTCGTTTAAAATTATATGGAAATTTAAAAGTTGTAAAGAGTTAAAATTGAAAAAAAATATTTTATTAATAAAATAATAAAAATTTGTTTATTAAACCCAAAAAATTCTTTGTATCCATTGATCCAAAAATATATATTTTATCGGAATTTCTATTTAATTAATAAATATTATTTGAATAATTTGAATAAATTTGAAAATTACCTTATAATTCAGATTATTAAATGTCAAACCACCTACGAATATCCTGTGAATAAAACAGGTGAATGAAGTTAAACGCTCCAAATTGTTATTTGCAAAAGTTATAAGAATGAGCAAAGCTGAAATTGGTTAAATGGGTTTACACTCTGAAATTAAACCAAAACATGTCTGCGAGTATTAAAGGAACTTATTTTCATTTATAAAGTAGAATTTATTAATGTCATTTTATGAATGAATATTTTTTTGTAGCAAATAAATAGAAAAACAGGAGAGTTTATTTTCCGCAATAAATTCTCTACTTTGAGTGTAATTTAACGAAAATCACTCATTTATAAGAATACGCAAATATTTAAAACAGTATTACTAATTCAGCGTCTACAAAATAAATTTCTATATGAGATGTTTTATGGAAAATAATGCTTTTTCAGGGTAATGAATTTTTGGAAGATTTATTGAATTTCAATTTATATATTTAAAATTTGACAATAATGGAACGATATTCGTCCGTCTGTCTATCCGTCTAGCTCCTAGTCGATTTCAACTTTGTGAACACTTCAGTTCTTTATGTAAAGGAAATTTTTTTGAGCCAAGAACGAAATTGGTTATGATCACTCCAGCCTTTTTGAATATAGAAAGAGCATTCAATTGTTTTGAAACTACAGGAATTTAATGTGCGCCAAAAAGTTTTTAAATAGATAATGTTACGTTTGATGAATTAGGAGATTCAATAAAGTAACGAGGGAAACACTTTTGGGTGGCGTAATTTTTCCACTACTTTGGTTATTTGTAATGGATGAGATTTTAAGGGTCTTTTGTTGTTAAACACATTAAATTAAGCAAATGCTGATGATCTGCTGGTAAATTTCTTGATATGATATATGATATTTTGGATAACTCTTTGAGGTTGCTGTCTATGGGATAACGAATCGTTAAGTGCTATTAGAAATAATATTTAATGTTGCTACCTTGGCTGCTTATATCACATAGTTAAAAAAATAATACTCTTTGCAAACTTGTGCAGACGATTTTGTGGGAGGAGGGAAATGTGATTGTCGCAGACTTTATGTCACCATAAAGTAGAATGGAAATGAAATTTAATACTACTATAATACTAAGTGTAAGGATGGATGTTATAAGTAAATATTCAATAGTGATATTGGTTTCTTCTCTGATCGTCAAGCAGCTATAAATTTTTCAGTTACTATTGAAATTAGGACTAATTTGGTTAGAGCTGTTACAAAGAGTTTTAAGCACTTCGAAAACTCTGGTTTTTCTCCAATTTTGTACCAGTTAAGCGGGCTTATCTATGGGCTAAGAGCTTGTTAGATGACTACTACACTGTAAGTAGCTTAAATCGTTTAAAAAAATGATCACTCCTAATATAAAACTACAAAAATTTTTACGATTTAAAAGTGGAGAAGAATTTGGTTTCAAAACATCGATGCCGTTATCTCAATTCTATGAGAAATGTTATGTTGTGTTATTTCACAATTTAACGTCGAGTGTTATCAGGAGTGTTAAAGAATAGCAAACAATTGTTCGGGTTATATATCGACACCTATGATTTGAAGATAAACTCTAGACTTCCACTCTAATCTTACCTTGAAATACCAGTCGAAATTCATCATTAATATTCTTTATTTTGAGTGATTACAGTTTTTACATGATATATCAAAGGGCCAAAAAACAATTGTCGCTTTAACATTAAAGGACATACTAACTTCAGTAGCTGGTACATTCCATTTAGTTTCGACAACGCGCCATACCTCACCTTCTCCGATTCCGCAGGAATTTGGTACACGTATTCAATACGTCTATACAAAATTTTAAGTTCTTCAAATTTTTAAATTTGTCTTCGTTTGGATTTTAACGTGGGTCAAAGTTCGATTTTTTAAATTTTTTCAAATAAGTTCTTTGCCACACGCAGAGAAAAAAATGTTTGTGGTAACCATAAACAAGAAGGCACATATAATTGTAATCAGATATTGTTACTGTAATTAAATATTTTGTTATTATGATTTTGCATTAATAAAAATAGTTATTTTTATCGCCACTAAATTTATTGTTTCTCCAAAAAAATGTTTTTTTTTTTGCATTGATAACAATAATTATTGTTATCGTCACACAAAATATTGTTATAGCTTCTTTTTTCCTAATAAGAATATTTTTGATAAGGACTTTTTAATAACAATAAATATTGTGATCAGTGAAACATATTGTGACTACAATATTTTTTTATTTAATAAAAATAATTTTATTACGGCAATGAAATTGCTATCGAATTAAATAAATTTAACAATAAGCATGTTGGTGATAACAATAAATGTTTGCGCGAATTATTAGTTTTTGCGATGACGTCTTTCTGCGTGCAATTATCAATTTTTCAAAAACTTGGACTTAAATGAATGCTATAAAATAATAATGGTGACAAAATTCGTAAATAATTTTAGGATATTGAAGAAAATCCCTTTCCATTTTCATAAAATTCTGCTAAATGAAGGGCTCAAGTGTCAGCAACAACATATAAAAATTTGTAGTGGGACCATTAAGATATTCCGAAAAAATGCTATTGCAGCAAACTCGCAATTTATTTTTTATTTTCATATTTCTATTATTTATTTTAATCCGAACAAAATTTGAGATTCTAATAATACGAATCTTATGATCTCTGTATATTTAAAAATCAATATGTGTTTGTTTGTGTATATATATGTATATTAGTTTGAACCTTAATTGGTATGATAAATTTTCTTGAAATTTCCACAATGTCTTCCCGTATGCCTGAAAAGGAACATAGGCTACAATCTTTGTTTGGATAAGACCAAGGGGAGAAGTACCGCCCATATAAAGCAAATATAAATTACTGAATATCTAAATAACCATAACAGCGAAGGTTTTAAAGTTTTGTAACAATCTAGCTTCTGGAAAATAACTTTAATAAGAAATATATAAAGAGGATAGGTACAAGGGGAAAGGAACCGCCTATACATATCATCGCAAAACTAAAGTACAGTTAAAGTAAGAGTATTCATGATACAAAACAATTATCATATAGATAATATAGAGAACTATTGTCACTTTTCTATGAAACAGCTTTCTGGAAAAATTAAGGAAGGTCAGGTTAGGAAGATGTGCCCTCTAACCAAAGCAAATGTTAGTAATCGAATATCTGAAGAACTATAATGGTGAAAATCTTGCAATTTGGCCAAAGCTTTTTCTTAATACACTTTGCGATTTATATTTTTTTTCCAAATCTATGAAGGAATAAAATGTTTGTGCTGCAAAGCGAACCGGGTTGAATGCTAGTATAAAAATAAAACACACTTTTTAATATAACTTGTAATGAAAAAACATAATAATAACGGAATGGAACTTCTGTTGCAACTACTCACGCAAAAATGTGTGTGATGGTCTTGGAGGCACTCTAAAAAGATTAGCAGTAACAGCAAGTCTTCAAAACAAAATATTGTGGATACACCTATTTTAATGTATCAGTGGGTAGAAGAAAATATTAGGAATTTGAATTTTACAAGCGTATCAAAAGAAAAAATAGATACGAGATTGTTAATTTAAAATCAATTCTAAAATCTCAAATCATTCACTGTGTACTACCGGTAGGAATAGAAAAGGTAAAAGTGAAGTACTATTTTACTCACTTATACTTTCTGTACATTTAATATTCTTTAGTGAAAAATGCGAGTTTGCTTCACTAAAATCTATTTTTTCCGGAATCCCATCATGGAAATTGTTTTCTTCTATATATCCAAGTTAAAAAATCAAATAATGAACAAAAAGTTATATCAAATTTAATTAAAGTTGTTTCGAAAATTTTTTGAAAAAGAAAATTAACTTTGATCCTCTATAAAATCAGGAACAAAATAAAATTTAATTAAATTGCAATTCCAAAAAGTCAGGCAGTTATCTGGAATGCCCTTGCATTAGACAAAAGACAAAGCCGTACAGGAAATATAGAATTTATTTTTTATTTTCATATTTCTATTATTTATTTTAATCCGAACAAAATTTGAGATTCTAATAATACGAATCTTATGATCTCTGTATATTTAAAAATCAATATGTGTTTGTTTGTGTATATATATGTATATTAGTTTGAACCTTAATTGGTATGATAAATTTTCTTGAAATTTCCACAATGTCTTCCCGTATGCCTGAAAAGGAACATAGGCTACAATCTTTGTTTGGATAAGACCAAGGGAGAAGTACCGCCCATATAAAGCAAATATAAATTACTGAATATCTAAATAACCATAACAGCGAAGGTTTTAAAGTTTTGTAACAATCTAGCTTCTGGAAAATAACTTTAATAAGAAATATATAAAGAGGATAGGTACAAGGGGAAAGGAACCGCCTATACATATCATCGCAAAACTAAAGTACAGTTAAAGTAAGAGTATTCATGATACAAAACAATTATCATATAGATAATATAGAGAACTATTGTCACTTTTCTATGAAACAGCTTTCTGGAAAAATTAAGGAAGGTCAGGTTAGGAAGATGTGCCCTCTAACCAAAGCAAATGTTAGTAATCGAATATCTGAAGAACTATAATGGTGAAAATCTTGCAATTTGGCCAAAGCTTTTTCTTAATACACTTTGCGATTTATATTTTTTTCCAAATCTATGAAGGAATAAAATGTTTGTGCTGCAAAGCGAACCGGGTTGAATGCTAGTATAAAAATAAAACACACTTTTTAATATAACTTGTAATGAAAAAAACATAATAATAACGGAATGGAACTTCTGTTGCAACTACTCACGCAAAAATGTGTGTGATGGTCTTGGAGGCACTCTAAAAAGATTAGCAGTAACAGCAAGTCTTCAAAACAAAATATTGTGGATACACCTATTTTAATGTATCAGTGGGTAGAAGAAAATATTAGGAATTTGAATTTTACAAGCGTATCAAAAGAAAAAATAGATACGAGATTGTTAATTTAAAATCAATTCTAAAATCTCAAATCATTCACTGTGTACTACCGGTAGGAATAGAAAAGGTAAAAGTGAAGTACTATTTTACTCACTTATACTTTCTGTACATTTAATATTCTTTAGTGAAAAATGCGAGTTTGCTTCACTAAAATCTATTTTTTCCGGAATCCCATCATGGAAATTGTTTCTTCTATATATCCAAGTTTAAAAAAAAAACAAATAACTGAACAAAAAGTTATATCAAATTTAATTAAAGTTGTTTCGAAAATTTTTTGAAAAGAAAATTAACTTTGATCCTCTATAAAATCGAAACGAGGGCGAATTTAAAAATTTCGGAGAACTTTAAATTTCATACTGACGTGTTGAAAACGAGTACTGATAAAATTGCAATATTTTTGTTCAAAAATTTTGGAATTTCTCACCTACAGTCAGGCAGTTATCTGGAATGCCCTTGCATTAGACAAAAGACAAAGCCGTACAGGATTTGTCAATATAGAAAAACAAGTAAAGTAACTAACGTTTCTACAATTATTTCAAGATTGATCGTATTGGAGTAGCCGAATACAGCATTTTTTGTATAGAATTGCTACCCGATATCAAAATATATATATATATATATATATATATATATATATATATATATATATATATATATATATATATATATATATATATATATATATATATATATATATATATATATATATATATATATATATATATATATATATAAAACAAATAAATTTTCTAATTAAAAATTTTGTCTGAAATTTAAAAATCGTCAGACTTGGGTATTCAATAATGGATTTTTTTTAATTTTAACCAAAAGTATTTTTGAAAATGTTAGAAAAATTTTACTATTGAACACTTGATTAATTAATACAACAATGAAAATAATTAAAAACCTTTGGTAGATATTTTTTGAGTATGAAATCTATATATATCAGTCCTTCACACTGAAAAAAGATAAGGTCAGAGGATAGATATTAGGCTCTTGTTAAAAGAAAGTTGAAAGTGTGCGAGAGAAGTTAATGGAAAAGGTACAAAATTAAAGAAAAAAAACAAGTAATAATGTATAGTCGGTCAAGACCAACTATTTAATATCCTACACCACATCGTCGGATAAAAATGGTAGTTATGAAAAATTAATGAACGACCCTCATATAATTTGATTTTCTGATTTATTCCTAAGTTTGCGGTACAATATTGTGACGCTAAGATTATGTTAAATTTATGCGTTTTTAAATGAATTTTTCTGGGGGTCATATGGGGGCTACAAGAAATTATAAACCGATCCAAATATTATTACAATTCCAACGTATCAAGAGTGATATTTTGAAGGGTTTTGTAAGGGATCTATGAGATATAATGGACTGGCCTTCGCATATTTTGGCAACTCGTTTTATAATATTATTATTTTATAATATTATTATTTTGCATAAGTAAGTCTTATTATATTCGTTTAAATTGCTTTATGTTTAGAACTTTAATGACCTTAAAACCATACAGACGGAAGGTCGGACATCGTTAAATCAACGGTATATTTAAAGGTGGGTTTAACACCATTTTTTCTGCATGTTGGTGTAAGGTACAATAAAACTGTTCAGTAGTTTCGTTTTTATAAACATATATATTTGTTATTAATATTTTGATCTCACTCCTTAATATATATTTTTTTTGCCAGTTGTATGAATAAAAAGCACGTGGACTCAAATAATTGCCTATTAACTGTATTATTTCAGGATTTTCATGAGTGGTACTTTAGTACTAATATTAATTACTTCGCTGTAATATAAAGATGTTTGTAAACTTTACTAAAATCTACAAAATTTTATAAAGTTTCTTTAAAAATAAATAAAAATATTTGCATTTTATGAATAAATTTAAATAATATTTTTAACAACAAACATACTTTAGTTAAGTGTTCTTAAGTTTTTTAATTAATTACTCATACTTGATTTGTCAAACATCTAATGTTTGAAGAACTAAACTGAATATGGAATAAAAACAAAAACAAAAATATACAAATTAGGACAAATAAGTTTGTACTTCAATTGTACAGTTAATTATGGGCAAGTTTTATTAAATCGAAATGCTGTTGCATTGATAAACAAAGATTAAATGTTTTTTGCAAAGAATAGAATGTTTGACAAACAATCTGGCGAATGAAATAACTCCCATAACCTTTTTGAGTTTTATTTTAATTTTTATTTCTATTTCTTCTTTGATTTTTCAAATGTTGTTTGTATTAATTTGACTGGCAATTCCAACTACCGGATACTTTATCTGTATTGAATTAAAACTTCCTTTATGAATTTAGCAAATGTAGGGTACACGATGAAGGAATGAACAAACAAATGTTTGCTGGAATCAATCACTATGACAACATTTGCAATATACATTTACGTCATTGAAGATTTACAACAAACATTTTGCCGCTCTAAAATACAAATATAATGATGTCCTGTTGACGGGCATGTGTTTGTGTAACCGACAAACATTATTATTGTCATCGACTGACTAATTGGGGTTGATTTTTATAAAGTATTTTACACACACATACACAAATTTATGTTTGTTCGCCTGAAATTAACCTTTTTAAACAAATTTATTATTTTCTTCTATTTATTGTCTATATTTTGGTTGTTTGTTTGTATGTTTGTACCTCCAAACATTTCATAGATGTTTGCTACAGATAATACTTGATTTTTTTCTATAGAAAAAAATTATTTGTTTGTTGTTTTGCATCATTTTTCTACTCTTATTTTTTGTTTGTTGCTTTCTCCAGTTGACTAAATCAAACACTCCCGGGTTACCGAAGTTCTTGTAATATCGACAAGATTAAATCTAATTATATACATTTGTATGATTTCATATATGATTATCCTTAAAATAGGACATTATTCATTTACTGTTATTTGTATGTATGTATTTATGTATATATTCCCATCATTAAAGATTTGTCAAACATTTTAGACATTTATTTGTAATTATTTGTTTGTTGTTTTCATTCATCTTTATCATTCTATTTTCTTTTTCTATAGAAAAAATTATTTGTTTGTTGTTTTGCACCATTTTTCTATTCTAATTTTTTGTTTGTTGCTTTCTCCAGTTGACTAAATCAAACACTCCTGGGTTACCCAAATTCTTGTAATATCGACAAGATTAAATCTAATTATATACATTTATATGATTATCCTTAAAATAGGACTTTATTCATTTACTGTTATT
The DNA here is from genome assembly GCA_004302925.2 of Cochliomyia hominivorax. NCBI lineage: Eukaryota > Metazoa > Arthropoda > Insecta > Diptera > Calliphoridae > Cochliomyia > Cochliomyia hominivorax. The sequence goes on along the minus strand of PYHX02000467.1, from coordinate 45,110,933 downwards.
TATATGTATATGTGTATGTATGTACGTATGTATGTAAGTATGTATGTATGTATGTATGTATGTATGTATGTATGTATGTATGTATGTATGTATGTATTTACATCAATAATGATTTGTCAAACATTTTAGACAATTATTTGTAATTATTTGTTTGTTGTTTTCATTCATTTTTTATCATTCTATTTTCTTTTTCTATGGAAGAAAATTATTTGTTTGTTGTTTTGCATCATTCTTCTTCTCTTAGTTTTTGTTTGTTGCTTTCTCCAGTTGACTAAATCAAACACTCCTGGGTTACCGAAGTTCTTGTAATATCGATAAGATTAAATCTAATTATATACATTTATATGATTATCCTTAAAATAGGACTGTTATTTATATGTATGTATGTATGTATGTATGTATGTATGTATGTATGTATGTATGTATGTATGTATGTATTTCCATCAATAATGATTTGTCAAACATTTTAGACATTTATTTGTAATTATTTGTTTGTTGTTTTCATTCATTTTTTATCATTCTATTTTCTTGTTTCCTTTTTTTCTTCAAACAAAATTTTCCCATGAATATTTCTACAAAAAGAGCATGAAATTAGTATCCCTCATTTTGTCAATTTTTTGTTTACTATGATATATACATATACAATATACATTCACATTTATATTCATTTTATCCAAAAATAGGAAATTTTGATTAATATTGATATTTTATTTGCATTAATGATGGTAACAAGCAAAGATGTTCTATTCGGTTGTTTCGGTTTTTTTTACATAGGCTTTATTATCAGGTATTTCTATATAATAAACACGCAAAGACAAAATATGTTTGTGGTAACCATAATCGAGAGGTAACATAATTATGGTTAACTTTTATAGTTAAGGCTCCATCATAATATCATCAAATAAACCACAAAAAATGGTTGTCCCAAAGCCCTATTATGGTTAAGACGTTGGTACATCCATGTTGTTCACCAACAGATAAAGTAATTTTTTATTACAGCTGCAAAAATATTCCCAAGATAAATTTGTCACGAAAATAACATTATTACGACAAACGTATTGCAAGAAAGACTTCTCTGCGTGCACAACAACATGCATTGGAATTATCTAAGTTCTAACCATATATATATTTCTGCATCAAATCAAAATCTGAGTCGATTGACTATGCCCGTCTATAATTCTGTGTGTCCGTATTTTGAAAACATTCTCACTTAAATATAATAATTTCAATATAATTTGATCAGATTGTTTGTTTTTATCCTAAGCAATGATATCGGCTCATGTTCGTTAGCTAAAATATATATAGATCGAAATCATGTCAAACTTTACAATTTCTGGTTCATATTTAGACTTATCTCCAACAAAGGTTCAGAGCTTAAGAGCGTTCTTAAGCTTTGAATACTCCAACGGCTTCGCCTCTGTATGAGTATACGGAAAACACTTCAAAATTCGAAACAGCATAATATAGCATTCCGTTCATTTCATTTATTCTTACACTGCATCAATTTCTTTTGATACATCTGTAATTATAAAATTGGAAGAGGTATGAATAAAGAGGGGAACAAATTGCATAATGAGGACTATGAAATAACAGACATTTGATCAAATACTTTTAGTAAATTAATATCGTGACTATTTTAAAAGATTTAAATTAAAAAAGTTTCGTTTCGATGCCAATAATTATCGGAATCGGTTTAATAAAAAATATTATAATATCGGTTCAAAGGAGGAAATTTTAACAAAATCCTTTTTTTAAAATTTTTTTATTACATTTAATTTTTAATTTTTATTACATTTAATATCTAATAATCTAATAATACCACATTCTGATGTCAAAAATTATCTGACTTTTATATTTTATTCCATTATATTATCGATTATTAGAAAAATTGTGTTACCAACGGAATGACAAACAGCTATTTACCATTTTTTATAGTGCTGCATATGAATTATGTTTCCTACAATAAAATAATTTAAGAATATAAAATATATATATATATACATGAAATCGCTAGAGAAAATTGCATCATATGCTTAGATGCTTTCGCATATGAATGATCCCCTTCCAGATATAATCCAAATATACTTTTGCTATTACCGAATTTCTTCCCATAAGAAGCTGTCAAACGAACCTTTATACCCTCGAAACAAACATAGTTTCATCTTGGCAACAAACATAGTGATTATCATAATCATAAACCAAAACAATTTCCATTAATTAATTATCATGTAAATTTATCGTTTAGTTTCCATAGTTTTTCAACAAACATTTTATGTCAAAAGCAACAAACAAATAAGTGAATCAATGGGCAAACAAACATACAATGAAAGATATAGAATTGAAAGTGAAGTTCAAATAACACAAAAAAAGAATAAGACAATTGATTATTTCGTTAAGAAGGAAAAAAGGAAAATGGAACGAAAAACGATGCAAAACAACAAACAAATAATTATAATGAGAAATAAAGGAAATCATAAAAACCTAGATATTTTTATATCTTTTGACATGATAAATATAACCCCTTGGTCCTTATTATGGACCAACAAATGTTGTCATAGTGTTAGATTAACCTCATTTAATGTCGCACAAACCAACAAACAAAAACAATAAACAATTTGTTAATGGAATAATATGAAAAAGCGACAAACAAAAAAATGTTTGCCAGTTTCCATACCTCCAAATTAAAAGTTCACGTGTAATAACAGTGTTTGCCATAATTATAAAGAAGCACTTTTATTTAATTAACTGTAATATAATCCCGATTTAACATTTTTCTTTTTTTAATTTAACCCACTCCAATAGGTTATGTGGGTGAAAGGTAAGGTTGGTTCGCTCGAATTCGAAAATATTACAAAACTTTATTTTCATGATTGGAACGGAATACGAACTGCAAAAATTTTAAGCGAAAATTAAACAGGAAATTGATCGGACCACTCGTTTTATGAAGTCGGTTAGCGAGTTGTTTCAATATTTACAATTTGCGAAAATTAACAGTTGTAAGAAATGATAAAATATGTCTTCGGTTGAAAGGTGGAACAATAATATTCGATATTGTGATTCACACCTGTGCAGCGCATTATGATTGTTAAAACCCTCTACGTAAATTGACTTTAGTTTCGTGTATTGGTGGACTCTGTTCATTGTAATAATTTCATTCGATTTCATTGGAATAATTCTATAACCTTCGAATTACTAAATACTTTTCGATGCAAAATCTTGAGAATTTTGCCAATTCATTTGGTTTTTTAGTGGGTCCCTCGAACGGGTTTGGACCTCCAGTGCTGATCTACAAGGGTATTGAAATTTTTAAAAAATCGCGAAAATTTTATTTACGATTTGATGGAAAAATATTTTACTCTAATAATTCTTTAAAAAATACGCCTACAAGTGTGGGATAACTCTTATAGTTTAGAAAAAAAATTTTGACCCATTTTTTGGACTGTTTTTTCTAGTTTCCATTCGGGTTCAAAATTTCTAAAATATTGTCTGAATTCTGTTTTTTGTGCAAAAAACCATATACCTTTGTGGATTCAATGAGAGATATATTATTTTGAAATAGAAATGATTTTTTCAATCCTAACGTAAATGCATATAAAGCAAATTCGATGACATTAAAAAAATCAATTTCGCCGTAAACCCTATTGGAATTTCGCTAATTTTTAAATATTTTTCTTTTGTTTTTTTATTGGCCAAGTCTCTTATAACGGCAGGGTTAGCAATTTACTGAAAAAAATAAATTATTTAAAAAAATTTTCTCCTAAATTAAAGACAACTTTATCCATAAAATATTCATATTTTATAAAAATATCTTAAATCCTTTAGAATTTACTTAATGTCAAATAATACAAATTTTTTACAAGAATGCAAATTTTTTGGAATTTTTGACAAGTTTATTAAAGGTATTTAGTTGGAATAGTTTGTTATGAGCAAATTTTTATTTTTCAAGTAATTTCCTTTCCAACAAAAAATTTTTGTATGAGAAATGTCCACATTTCTGGTGAAGATACCAAGATTCAGTTATCCTTAGTATCGTTGAAAAGGTAATTGCTTTAAAAATAATAATTATAATATGTACATTCTAATAAATTTTCATGTAAATTTACTCTAATTATAATAGGTAATCAGACTTCTTCCTGGGTAAAATTACATGTTAATATTTGTTTGAAATATTTACGCATATTACGTGTAAATACATGGACTCTTAGAACCAATTTCCTACTTTTTAGTTAAACTTAGTTTAACACGCATTTAACTTAATCTAGGAAATAAGTTAACTACTAATTGAGTTTATTGAGTTGTCGATTAAAATGCTGTCAATTTTAAAAATGTTACCATATTTTGATATAATTTTGATTTCATATACCTTAAAATATTCATACAAATTTGGTAGTAGTTTTTTTATATGCTATAAAATTTTTTATTTCAATATAAAAAAAATAAATGATTTTATTTGAAAAAAGATAATCAATGGAAAACGCTGTTAATGGACGTAAAATGAAATTTCAAACTCAAAAAAAAAAAAAAAAAAAAAAAAAAAAAAAAACACATTCTATAATACATTGTATACATTTTTGTCTATTTTCAATTATTTTGTCTCTTTTCAAAACAATTGTAAAGTTACAATTAACAATTGTAACTTAAGTTTAACTGGAGAATATGTTTTACTTAAGCCTAGATTTTTATTTAGATCACATACTTTTAATAAACTAAATTTAAGTTCAAAGTGCACTTAACTCAAAAATGTTAGTTATTTACATACTAAAAACTGACCCTTAATGAGTAAAATTACCTATAAATGTTTAGGGTAAAACTACTGTAGAAACATTTAAACTGTATATAATTAATAGATTTTGTTTTGGAGCATTTTGGTCCTTAAATATATTATCGATCGCATTTTCTGTCTCCATCTTTTCATCGTTGTTGGCAGGAAATAGTTCCTTGCAACCAAAACGTTATTATTTTGAAGGTAGCAAACTTTTTTTCAGTGTACAACATAAAAAGATTTCTTTCAAAGAAGTGGTTTAAATTTGAATGAATCGGTAGTATTTTTAACTTGATAGAAATAGATTTCTGGTAATAAAAAACATCGAAAAAGTCAATGTAAAATGAACTAAAATATAAATAATTTAACTTTTTTCCAATTATGATTTTGCTTCATAGACAAGTACTGGTTTTTGTTTCACAGTAAATATAGCTTTTGAGAATATTTTTGAAATTAATTTGAAAAATCTTTCATTGTATAATTTTATATATAAATATCGAAAGATTTTAACATGTATTTCACCACAAACGTAAAAACATTCAATAAACTAAATGAACAAAATTATTCAATCTTAAATCAACTATGTTCACGGTTTAGTTTACTTAATGTATTCTTCTGTGTGAACGTATAATCCTGTTGGTCTTGTTGTTGGTGTATATAAGTAAACATTTAGTGCTTATTAATGCGCACATTTAGTAATTTTACATAAAAGTTTAGTCATTTTATTAGAGGTATTTTTTAGAGTGTATTTAAAGCGTATTTTTAGTGGGTCCCGCAAATGGTTGTGGGCCTCCAGAGCTGGTCAACACGGGTATTGACATTTTCATTTATTATTTGATTGAAAAACAAGTAAGAATACTATGTCCTATTTCATATATATTTCATATATGTGTATACGTAGTCTATAGTAGACACATACACTCTTTATTTACGCCTTACACATCAACACACTGTTTCAAATATAAAGCGAAATTTCATATGAAAACATTCTCACGCTTAGAATAATTGTCCGAATTCAATGAAATTTGGTCACATATGTTTGTTATTGTTCTAAGAAGTTTATTATTTAAAACCAGTAGTTTCGGTTTATTGTCAAAAAGGTTATAGATCTTTTTCTAATTTTTTCAACAAAAGGTAACTAGATTGAAACAAATATTCATACTTCATCATCGTACCCAAAAATTTATACAAATTTATTTTAATATAATAGTAAAACCAAAAAACCTACATTGTACTGGGGTCATTATTTGACCTATCTACCATTGAAGGCCCCTTCCAGAATATGGTTTATAGCTTATAAAAATCTTAAATATCAAAAAATTGCATTGCATTAGTTCAGTGCAATTATTTTTTCTTATAAATATATCAATACATATTTTGCTTTGGCTCCCATATAACAGCGAAAGCTGTCATTTAAGTCTCGCTCCTGGTGCAAATTTTAAACTTGTAAAACTTTTTATTGAAACAATTCTATGGAAATTTTCCATCTTAATTAAATGTTACTGATTCGACGAATTTGGGACATATTTAGCTATCGTTTCCATTAGGGCTTTTTTTCAGAGAACTGTCTTTAATACATGATCTCTTTTGACAAATATCGGGTTGTATTAAGCTATTTCTTCTCTATAATCCTACCTTCCAGTATTTAGGCTTAAAAGATTCTTAACTACTAATCAATTTTAACGAAATTTTCACAACTTGATAATTGTCTTCAATGTACTTATTTCTTGAATTATGCCTCTCAAGTAGGAAAATTCCTCATTTAACATTAACTCTTTTAATGAAATCGGCCATTAAAATGTACAGCTCTATACTACTATTTATAGAAAGAATGTGCTTCAAATTCAGTTTCAGTTTTTAAAAACCATAATTTTTTTTTTGTAAACAACCTCTGCTACAGATCATAGAATTTTAAATGACAAACCAAATCTGAAAATTTAATCTAAAGAAAAGTGAAAAGGAAAATTTAGAAAAGAAATTAATTTAAAAATAAAAAACATTAAAAGTAAAATCTATTTCATTATTGCATGTTTGGAACATCTTAAGTTTTCGAGTATGAAAATGTAAATTGAAAACAATATTTTCAATTGATAATTATCAATTAAACAATTCAATTCCTGTCTTAACTTAAAAACAAACGATCAAGTTTAGAAATGAAAATGATGCGTGTTTGAAATCAAAATTATAAAATCTTTAAATTAAAAACCAAATAAAAGAAAAATCACAAATAAAACCAATGATTCTGGAACACCGGCGTCTTTTTAACATTTTTCGCCAGTTTTTGTGACCAGATTATAATCACACTGGTAGTAAAACAATTTTTGAAAAGTTTAAGTTGACAGTGTAAACTAGTGGCTAAAAAACATACGATACGCATACACACTTATACACATTTTATTATCGAACGCGTACCATCTTGTCTACTGTGTGTCTTCCTTTTCTATACAGCTTCTGTTCAATTCCAAATGGACTAAACAGAACGCGCGTGCTTTTTGACTACTGCCAATTTTCCAAATAGTAAATGAATACGCGTAATTTTAAAGCTTAACTATTTTATACACTCTTCATTATCACTGTTGGTGATTATGGGCATATGGAGTTAGTCATTCTACGAGCTACATTAAGAATCATATTAAAATGTGGGTTAATTTATTAATGTCTGTAGTTGTTTATTCTTCCCATGGTATTTTGTTGCTTAAACCCAGAAAGTTTGCTTAAGGTTATTCCAAAAATTTTATTTACGCGAAGTTTCCTTACATGTAGTACTGGCATTCTTATAAGAAATATGATATGATTTTATGATCAAAATGAAAACCTATATACAGACAAGATCCGTTCATCTTGAATGTTTTTCAGAGCCATTGACAATTAGCTCAATATATTATCCACTACGTTTTTCGATTACCAAAGAAAAATTTAATACTCTTGATGATCTTTTATGACTTATGAGGGAGGCAGCTGTGCAAGATTCTATTTGATCGCAAAAATATCATGGAAGTTAAACTCTCTAAGAAGCCAACGTGCTAACCTGCTGATTCTTGAAAAATTTTACACCTAATTGATTTTGGAATAATTAAAAACATTGAATACGTAGGTCCATATCAACTCAAATTCTGCATGATTTACCTTCGCACCACACTCTAAGAATAATAACATATATTATAGGAAGATCTGAACAAATTGACTTAAATACAAAAGTTTGCACCAAAGTATACAGAACAAATTTGCTAAAATACAGGAAATACACATAAAATCAAATCATTAGTTTGGGGAAAATATCAAAAAGTACATTAATGACTTTACATCATTGATTTCTTTGGGTCTTGAGCATTTCAAAAATTAGATTAAGAAAAAATAGATGTGTATATATCAATATGAAATTTAAAATACTCAATCTTCAACGAAGAAAAGAAAAATGACAATGTCAACAAAATTGGTCACCAACTGTAAAGTTGAGGCTGTCTATATCAAACCGAGAACTAAAAAAAGGTCTTCACTAAGAAGAGTATCGCCACAATTTACTAATAGGATACCCGCCACATATAATTACCCTAGATAATATTAAAACCGCTATTGAGGAGAATGTTAACGTAAAAAAGTCGCCTGGTTATGATCTAATAAAGCCATTGATGATCAAAAATCTGCCGAAAGTTTCAATTATCGTGCTGTACCAACACTATGCCTAATATAAACATCTAATTTACAAACATTTGAAATTCTGACTATATCAACGTTTGGAGACGGTAGTCAGCTCCCACATCTTCGACGAGTTACTGAATTAAAAAAGTTGTCATATAATCTTCATATAAAGAAGAAAAAACCGAATGCTATAAGTATATCTCATTCGGAATACATAACGTATCTTGGTATTCATTTGGAATTATGCCGTACTTGGCGCCTTCATATTGAAGCAATGAGACTTCAAATGAATTTGAAATTATCAAGTCTTCAGTGGCCGATTAACACTCAATTCAACAGAAGCCTTGTGTAAAACCATGTTAAAAACTATTTGGACTTATGGTATTCAATTATGGGAAATGCGCAGTAACTCTTTATCAATCTTATACAGAGATTCCTTTCGAATATTATTAGGACCACGGTATATATGGAATGAAAATAGTCACAGAGTGTTAGAAGTTCCTTTGTGTAAAGGATGAGTGAGACAAATGTACGCAACACGGATTTAGGTTGTGAGAGGTGAAGGCTTTTACAGTGTACTTCTGAAATATCGTTGCGTTAGCAGAATATATAGTATAACCTCTCGTTTCGTTTAGTTTAAGTTTTGAACAATTCCGATGTATATTGGTAAAGACGTACATGTACCATCTTTCTAATCATACATGTTTTTGTGATGAAGAGTAATTAAGATTCGGCTTATTAGAACATGTTATATTCTTTATTTTTTCCATTTTCAAATAATCCTTTAGGTCCCCATTTTTATATTTCTCTATAATCATGTACTTCATCTGTTTCAAACTCATCTACTAGTTAAATTTTTGCTCTCACTCCAGCCATCCAGCCGACTTATCGCATAGTAATCATGTGCTGATCTGTTTTTGGTTGTTGGTCCAACGCAATGTTTACGTACTTACATCGGACGAGACGTTTGTATGATTGTAAGTTTGTGCGCGTTCTTTGGTAATTAATTATGTTTAACGCTTTAAGTTAAAGTTTAATTTTTTGTTGTTCGTTTTCGTTTAGGTTACATCGTGTTTAATCTTTCGTTAACATTGTTTTAAAAGCATGTTGACAACTCTTTTCGATTTTATTTACTTTTATATTTTATACACTCGTTTTTATAGTTTTCAAGATCAAGGATATCGTTGCATTTAATTACAACTTACATATTCATATAATTCCAGTTGTTGATTATTATTTTCATTTCAGATATTTTCTATAAGTTTGGACACAATACTTGGAAAATGTACATATTTATTTATTTATACTTAAAAGAAATTATAGAAAAAATCTTAGATCATGAATAAGTAAATTTTTATAGTTTAAGTTTCAATGAAAATATGTTTATTTCATTTTCATATTATTATTCTGGAGGAATTGAGGGTCTTAAGTGACAATATAAAATACATATGAATGCTTCTTTTAGAGGTATAAGACATGCCATTATAGTGGAATAAAGCTCGATAATTGTCAAGTGGAACCAATGGACAAATATGAACCGAAATTCATCATTGGAGAGTTTCAATAAAATTGGTTCATATTTCAGAATTTTGTTAACTTATACCTGTTGCTGTGAGATATAGCAAAATATGGACCGATATTCAATAAAAATTATCGATATTTTAAATTTTAATAAGCTTAAAATCCTTAAAATCCGTAAAGAGTCGTTATATGGGAGCTTAATATGTATTTAATTCAATACGGTTAAAAAAGTAATTGTGCCAAATTAGAACAGTTTTCCGGGAAAGGGCCTAAGATGGGAGCTACAGCAAAATATGAACCGATATTTGCTAATTTAATTACGAGCATTGAAGAAAGTTAGGAAAATAATTGTATCGAATTTCAGTGTAATTGTCTACATTTAAGACTGGCAAGGGTCCTTATATGGGAGCTTTAGTAGCACATGAACCGATATTGATTAAATTAATAGTATATATTGGGGACAGTTACATAATGCATTGTGTCAAGTTTTAATAATAATGGTCAATATTTAAAAGTTTAATAAGCATAAAACCATATTCCAGGAGGGGGCCGATATAGCTGGTTTAAATAGGACACTTCTTAGAAAAATAAAAAACACGGTGATCAATTTTCGTTTAATTCGGAAAAATGTTTTAGCCGTGAGTATGTGAGATTATTGAACTTCTAAGTAATTTTTGAAAGTAGCCGTTGTAGGGGAGCTTTTGCAAAATTATGAACCGGTCCTCATAATTGCCAATTTCACTAGCCAAAGTTCTTGGGTCGGATCGCTTAGTAGATTCACGATATGATTCAGAGTAGAATGGTTCTTGAAAATATTAAACAAGTACCCTACGATTCGTTTTTGATTTGATGCAATATGTGTAGTATTATTGAGATAATTGTTAGCAAACCTTGTCTATAGCAAATTTAACAACATCTGTACAAACTTGCTATGAAACTATTGCTTTTGTCCAGATATTATGGCAAAAGATGCATCAATTTGGGCTCAACCATAAATATCTCAGGAACATCAATGATGTGGATTTTAAGAAAGGAATTGTTACTATTTTTTTAGAAGGAGGCTTGAATGTTACGTACAAAAAGCAATGGACCGACCCTTACTTAATTTGGCACATCGGTTTAGAATATTATAACACTTGTTTTTGACAAATTTCGTTGAAATCGTTTTATATTTAAAACTTCTATGAACTTAAAACCTCATTCCAGGAGGACATTTGTATGGGAGGTAGCCGAAATATTAGACCGAATATAACTAATTTCAATAACTTTTGCCCTTGGACCAAAATAATGTTATATATCAAATTTACAACGCTTATATGGACACCCAGTCGGATAGACAGGCGGATAGATGGACGGACATACATCAGTAATTCGATTCAGAAAATGATTCTGAGTCGAACGGTATACTTAAAGGTGTAACCAAATTTTTTCTGTGTGTATTAATAACTGGTCAAATTAAAATAAATGTAAGCTAAAAATCGATGTGCTAAAATGTATGACGGTCGGCCTACAATTTAAACTTCTAAATTCCAATAAATGTTAGTTTCACAATAATATACTGCACACTTAAGAATAAATCAGAAAATAAAATTATTCGATGGTCGTCAATTAATGTTAAGTAACTATTATTAGTAATCACAGTGGTGTAGGGTATTACATATTATTGGATCTAACATAGTTGTTTTGAGTTATAACTTTTAAATATATAATTCTTAATTTAAATATTACAAAATCAATATTGGTTAAAATCGAATATTTTCCAAAATATATTTTTAATGTCAGACATACAATGAGATTTCTTGTGTGTAAAGGTGAGAGACAAGAGAAAGGTCTCATGTCTGCTAACATTTAAACATATTTTTAGAAGGCATTTAATGCTTCTGAACTATACTTGGCCGATTAAATACGATTGAAGCTTATAAAATTCTAAAATATTTGTTTTCACATTCCTTGAATTTTCTCAAAATTTGGGATAAATATTTATTATCTCATTCAAAGAACTGATAAAATATTTCTTTTAAATGTTCTTTAATATTAAAAGAATTGAAATGATGTGGAAAGGGAGCGTATTATAAGGGCTGTTACAGTGAATTAGATTTACATCTTTATTTCTTATTTTTATATTTTATTTTTTGATGTATTTTTATTTTTATTTATAACAAGATGAAACGTATTGCTACCACCATTTTCAAGTATACCGTCAATTTAGCGATGTCCGTACCTCCCTCTGGCAGACTTGCTGACTGTTGGATCACTTAAAACTTGTAAACAGTACACAGGTCGCAATTTTAGAGATATTTTCATGAAACTTAGGATGAGTCACTATTTTACCTCAATGATGATGGCAATTGAACGATTTTTGATTTACCAACTGTATACCAATTTTGACAAAATTTGGCACAAATTAGTTTTACAATAATCTACAACGGTGTGCTAAATAATAAGATGTTCGATCCATTTTTTATAATAGATCTTTACAACCCCCTTCCAAATATCACTATGAAGTGCTTAAATCTCTTTATAGTTGGTATTGTATGCAACGAAAATTTTTCTAAATTCCATTGACCCAGTTCATTTTAAAATTTTCCATTAAATGTTTTTACAGGGTAGTGACAAAATTTGATATAGTTCTTCAGATATTCGGCAATTAATAATTTGTATATGTAGAGCCTGCTCTCCTTTCTTCTTTGTATTACCATATCTGCCATCCATTTTCCAACATAAAGGAAGGAGAGTGGAACTCTTTAACTATAGCTATAATAATTTCACATATAATAGATAGGAAACAGTTTCTTGAGAAAATGATAAGGGCCAAGAATTTGTTACGAATGAATTTAGAATAAATGCGGCATCACAAAGGACAATGTTTAAGGACCAACACTTTACTTAAGGTGAACATCTAATTTACCAACGACAAGAGTCAGCTCCGATAGTTCTCTCACCGTATGGAATCTAGCCAATTAAATGCATATCTTTCACATATGGAAACATGGCTGTAGAACTGAAAATTGTTGCACAGTTACACTGAATGCTTTATGTATACCCAATTAGAAACTTGCAACGTACCTTGGTATTGATTTGAAATGGTGCCTTTCTTGACGGATAAACAGTTACAACATTAAATTCATGTTAATTGACATAAATTATAAAAATTATATATTGAATTATAAAATTCAAAAATTATAAAATTCAATAGAAAATAAGTAAAAATATTATAGTCGGTCAAGCCCGACTTTGTAATACCCTCTACATACACGCCAAAATCAATATTGAATTTCATAAATGGCACGACCTTAAATTGTTCATTAAGTTTAGATTTTTCTAGTCAAAAAAAATTATATATTTACCTTTTTAGGTTTGTTATTATAAAATTGTTTCCCGTTTTAGATGAATATATAAATGGCACATTCAGATCGCATAATTTTTGGTCTAGTTTAAAATTAATTTATATGAAATTGTGAAAAATATTGCAAATGTAATCTGGAAAACATACAAGATCGGAGGAAAACGTACAAGAACGAGGGGAAAATAGCGGAAATTACATTAATTACAACAATTAAATCATGTTTCAAATCAATTAAATCATCTTTTACAGAATCAAACAAATATTACACTTAAAATTCATAAATTTTTTTACCCTTGACTTTTTCTTTACACTGTATGTGATTTTTAGAAGTGAAGGTAGAATTTTTTTGTTACATAAGCTTTGACTTTTTTACTATATAACCTTTTAATTAACTACCAACAGACTATAAAATCTATTTTTATTCATTAATTATTCATAAAATTGTTTACTTAAATTAGTGTACCAAAACTTAAGCTTTACATTGTATGTAATTTTTAGAAGGTTATATGACAACTAAAAGAATTTAAATGGTGGAATTTCTTTATTACATACGACTTGACTTGAAATTAAAAGTAATTTTCAGAAGTGGGTCTTGTTTGGAAGCAATGATGATATGGACTTATATAGGGTAAGATATTTTGATGTGTTTGTTAAAGAGGTAATTGTTCTGAAGCATTGCCTTTCCTAAATATATTACAAGTTTTGTTTATAACAAATAAATTATAATTATAACTTACGTTGTATTATTTATAAAATAATTTTATCCAAATAGTTTTTTTTGTAATTTTTTGTTTTAATTGAATAATTTATTAAATTTATTGCCTACAAACGTTTATAATTATAGCCAATTATCGCACATTTCCTTTTTATCTTTGTTTCTTTAATTAAAAAAATTAACATAATTTTTATTAAAACTTTATTTGAAAATAATTTTATTTATTGCAACTTTCATTTTATAAATTTTACACTGGAATTGTCGTTAGGTACTTATTCGTTTATTACACATCACTATATTTATTCCTTTCTTGTAAAAATTTCTAAAATTTTACTTAATTTTATTTGAATATTAAATGTTTTATTTATTTATTTATTTATTTATTTATTTATTTATTTATTTATTTATTTTAATTTATTTATTTTGATTTAAGGATTTTCAGAACATAAAATAATTTTCATATGATTCCACAACATACAGCACTAGACACTATTGTCATCTCTTTCTTGACAGTTATCAGTGGAAAAAAATCTTCTTCATTTACTTGTGTATGTTTTTGCGTGTTTTCGCAAGGAGATTTTAAATCACTGAATATGCGTGGCCGTTACAATTTCGAGTGTAACCGGTATTTGCGAAAAATATATATTTCAATTTGGGGGAAAATATTTAAGATTCTGCAAAGAATTTCACCAGATTACCGGCATTTCTTTTATTTATTTTTTTTTGTGTGTTTTGCGCCGCTTTTTCTCGAGTAATTTTTTGTGTTATACAATTCTGAACGTGGCAAAGTTTCACGAGTTACTCAATGTGTGAGTTTAAACAAGAGCTTTAACTTCATTCACATATTTTCATTTTTTTTTTCAAATCGTGTGCTTTTTTCACTTCCATGTACATTTCGTCTTTGTGATCGAGTGTGCGATTTAGTATGATTTTTTTGATATTGTTGTTGTTGGTTTTCTAAACTGATCGTAGGTAGATCATCGCCTAAGTTACCATTACCACTTTGTATGTGTTTGTGTATTTATTTGTCTTTTTGAGATTTTGATTTTAAATACCCTTCACCAGCATAATTATATTCAGTTTATTATTCCATATGTACCAATACGAAGAGAGAAAGTTATTCTGTTCGACTCTCAAAGCATTTATTTTTTGAGATCATGCACAAAACGTTTTTATTTAATTTTCAAATACGGTTCAAAATTTGGAACACAGAAGAAAAGTGAACAAAATTGCAATTCACAATATTTTTTATGGGTTCTCAATATGTATTACACGAACTTATTAAGTGTTTCCCATTTAGAAAGGACTAGCAAAAACGATGTATTTGTATTTAGTTTAACTTCAGTTCAGAGCCTCAAATGTGAAGAAATCGTTGGAGGGTATTTAAAATTCGTTTGAATGAAGTGTATATAAGATATTTACTTGTTATTTAGTGTATTTAGCGTGTGTGGTTGGTTGTTTGCTTGCGTTGCGTTGTTGTGTCTGTTTGTTGTCATTTTTGGTCATACAATTTAATGTTGAGGCACAACTGATGGTATTGTTGCCATTGTTGTTGCCGTCATTGTTGGCTGTTTTTGTGTAGGCTAAATCTTTATCTTTGGCTTGTGCTGGAGCGCTCTCTCTCTCTCCTTGACTGGTTGACTCTCTAACGTCATTTTAGAACAAAAACAGCAAAAAACTCTTTTGAGTAGAATTTCCAGCAATTTTATGTAATGAAAAATCAAAATGATATTCAATATAAACCAATCCAGCCAATTCTAAATTATCTATCTATGTATATATCAAACCTTTCCATAAATAAAATCTATTTATTACACTTTTACTAATGCACCAACAATGTAATCACTATTTATTTATCTCTGTAAATGTATGAGTTTTCCTACTTTTAAAGATTCTTTTGGTACAGAAAAAATCTTAGATTCTACCACTTTTGCTTTATCTAGGGGCGTTTGTTGTTGTTACTGTGCCTTCTTTGTTCTTTAATCAGCCCCCGTATATTATTTTATTTATTTTTGTAAGATTCAGAGTTGTTACAAATTTTATTGGATAATGCCTCGTGCCGTAGGTTTGTGTAGAGAGACTGTGTAGGCTGCTTAACTTTTCCTCAGTCGCACAGTGTTATAATGCGGGACAAAATTAAATTTTGATATTTGATTTGAATTGATTAAAAATTGTCTTGTACAAAATACTTGGTAGGAACATAAGAATTGTACGGTACATTTTATACTAAAAATTATATTTGTATATTTCAAGCACCGCAAAAGACTAAATACCCACTCAGCAATATCCACATCTGCCTTGTAAATTTGAAAACAACACTAACAAGACTCTTTTTAAGCTGATCAGTTTTGACGTATATCTTATGGCAACCTTGTTTGAAATGGACTCTAAAACATCTCCTAATGTTGTGGATCCAATTTGCAAATTAGAATCAAATAACAAATTTCAATTCCAGCTACGCGTAATGTCTACGAGACCAGTAGGCAGTGAACCCATTGTTCCATCCCATTTTATTTATGCCAGAACTACTTTCATAGATCGTGGATGATTTCATTCAATCACATTTTTGCGGTAACTTGAGAACAAAAAATTTGTGGCGTCTTTGTGAAAAAGCTTTTACGGATTTCTGAGTAAAGCGAGTATATCAATTGGGTGATATTGAATTTAGAATGATTCCCCGTATGACAATCCAGAAAAAATCGTTTACCAAACATTTCATTGTAGTACCATTACTATCCAGAAGGATCTTTGTTAATGTATTGAGGACATCTTAAAGGCTGCTGCGGTTCTGCAGAATGCGTTCAGGCAACATTGAATCACTTTTCTTCGGTATCAATACTCAATGAATACATACTGATGATTGCAACAGAACAATTCAGCTAAGGGAGTAGAAAATATTTTGGAAATTATATATCATTATTCTCTTGTTTTGGAAAACTGATATCTTGTAAAATCAAATTGAACCGAAAGTGAACTTTTCATGGAAGGTGTATATCCAATAGTACATGAATTATTATGAATTTTCAAATAAATTTCATTGACTACTTTAAAGTACAAATCGTTTAGCATTTTTCTATTCGTAGCATTTGTTTCATTTACATATGAGAGAGGTTTTTATTATGTTTTTACATTATTTTATCGCGATCATCTATCTTAAGAGAAGTTATTGTGATTTCTTTTCCTTCGTTGTTTGAAATTTCAAATAAATATGGATTATCCAAATCTACTATATATTTAATCATTATAAAAAAGCAACTTCTGGATAATTTCATGTGTTCATTAAGAAATCGGTGTAGAATTATAAGTGGTGAGTTTAAAAAATGGAGGATACACTTTACGAGTGGCTTTTACCACAGAGGAAATTCCATGTCTCAGTCGGTGGAGAACAATTAAAATGTAACGCTGCTATGGAACTGGAAAAAATGTTCTACAATAGTTCGTTTTGTGTCAGTGATTGTTGGCTTACAAATTTTAAAAAAGCGTTATGTATTTCGATTGTTAAAGGAATCTGGTAAGAAATCATTTCTTTCTAGAAAACTTTTTGTATATTAAGTAATAAGTAAGCGTCTACATCTATGGAGCATGGGCTATCCAGCGAGAAATTTTTTAATGCGGAAAAATCCGGTCTCTATAGAGAAATGTTGTTGAACAAAATATATGTTCACAGTGGAGAAAAATCTGCTTCAGACAGAAAATTGAGATATTAAAATTTCAAAGGACACATATTTGTAATATAAATGCAAAATGAATTCAAAATAATACGAATTAATTATATTTTGTTTCTTTATGTAGTTTTTAATAAGAATTTTTATATAAAAAATCTAAATATTTGATTTGTGTTATTTGAATTGAAACATAAAAAATGCGTTGTTTAATAATACGATTTTTTCAGAAATACAAAAGGGACTGACAATACATAATTCACACCAACGAACTGAAAATATATTGTTATGAGAACTACCCCTAGACCTAGGGAAGTAAGAGTGCTATATTCGGCTATGCCTAATCTTCCATACCCTCCACAACAAATATTATGTGAAACTTAATATGAGTAGTGGATGTTGCATCATTTGTTTATCAAGTTAAACATGGATTTCAAAATGTTCTTGAAAGTACCTATAAATATTGGTACCGAGCGATGCATTCTAATGGTCGGTTAAAATAATAATAATGTTTAAAGTGAATTTTCCATAAGAAATGCAATTAAATTAGTTACATATTTAAAAATATTTAAATAAATGTATAAATTCCAATAGAACCTTTTAAGCCTAAAAGTAATATTTTAAAGGAAGTTATATTTTAAAGGGGTAATAACTAAATATGGCTCGATAATTGTCAAACTTGAATTATATATTAAAATCAGTTTAAACAAATAGTTGTACCAAATTTCATAAAAATTGAATCAAATTGAGGACTCTTATAAGAAACTTTAGGAAAACAGGGTCCGATACTCGTCAAATAAAATAGATATTTAGATATTTAGATAGATAGATAGATAGATAGATAGATAGATAGATAGATAGATAGATAGATAGATAGATAGATAGATAGATAGATAGATAGATAGTTTGAACAATAATTGTGCCGAATTTTGACAGAATTTGTTTTTATTAAATAGTTTTGTGAGCTCAAAACCGTCTTCTGGAAAGGGGCCTTATATGAGATGTATAGCAAAATGTGAACCGATGTTGATGAAATTAAAATCATATATTCAAGGCACTTAGAAAAGTAATTTCAATAGAATTGGTCTTCATTAGTTTTATAAGCTCAAAGCCGTTTTCCGGATAGTAGCAACATATCCGAATTTCAATAGAATTGGAATTACGGTAAGATGCGTTAAATTTGAACTAGGTCATGTAATGACCCCTATACAATTAAGTTTTTTGTTCAACATTGTATCAAAATAAATATGTAATGAAAATTTCAGAAAATCATCTTCAAAATTGCGACCTATATGACACACAGAGATTGGAGTGTATCAAAATTTTGCAAAATATAACATGTAATTTTTTAATGATTCCGGCTTGGTGTTACCCACAGAATGGCAAAGTAAACGCACTTTCATCAGCACTTGTGGTGTTGGAGGGTAGAAAAACTTGAAGAAAAATCATCGTTGGAAGTAAAGTTGATTTGACATTGACTTACATGTTTTCATTCAGTTACTCACATTTTGAAATAATATGATATCATAAAATAAAGGAAGCCAAAGTTTAAGCCAATGCTCAAAAAACAGGATTAGGAAAATCGTCGAAAATTCTCGCGAAAGTGAATGAAATGGGCAGAGGATTTGAAGAGAACTGTATGAAGATTGTATATTCCAGCAAAAAATGCTACTGTACATGGTGAAAGCAATCAAAGTTTTTGTTGCTTAACGGAGACAGCATTCCTCTGTTGGACTGAGAGGACTACATAGAAACTTAAAATCAGTAAAAAACGTGGAAATACATCGGGCTGCCATCTTTGTGCTACCTGTAAACAGAAGAATGGGAATGGAGGTAAATGTAGAAGTAAAGTTTGAAGTTAAGAGTTAAATCAGAGAGTCAATTTAGAGAATGAGAGTAAAGACAGATAAATAGTTGTTTTCCTGTTCTTCCAGCCCTTCATATGATATAAGCTGCGAAGAAATTTAATGGAATCATGATAACCTATAATACCACAGCCAGTCGACCGCTCTATGAATACAGCAATTTCAGTCTCCAGAATGTTAATATTATTACTCAGAAGTTTAAAAGATATACAGATATCGACTTCCTCAATGAAGATATTAACGCCAACTTTGTCACTATTTTCCATTAAGCCATCACTGTAGATACTTACTTTACTCTCTTGGGATACACACGTCGTTTTTCCCAGTAGGAGAGTAAAGGAGAAAATTGAGAAGGGATGCAATAGTTCTATATCTCCAATTTCCAGTGGTATTCAGCCTAATTGCCGCTAGAAAAGCGAATTTCATATTGTCATCAAATATGCTTGTCATCAGCAGCCCTTCTATACCAAGAAGATTGATTGGTTTAAAATCACTAAATCGCTCATATAGACCCACTTTTGGAAAAAGATTAAAATTATTAGTATGTTGTGATATTATTTCGTTTATTTAAGATTAAGACAAGCAGAAAATATTTTAAATTTTGGTTTTCCTTTTTTTGTTTTTAACATAAATTATAATTTTAACATAAATTATAAAGTCTAATTTTACGAGTGTCGGTTTATAAAAGATTATGTTTGCATCATGCTGTAGGGTATTAAATAGTCGATCTTTACTGACTATTACACTCATACTTGTTTTATATAAATTTGATTGGTTAACAAAGTATTTTTTTAAATTTCCCTTAAATCATAAAACGTTATTAGTAACTCGTGTTTTCATCCATTTCCATTCCGTTATTACAGACAAAATTAGTTTCCTTTGTTATCTACTGTGCGTCATCTTTTAAAGATTTATGAATGTTCCTTTTGTTTTGTGTTTCCATTTCTATGAATTTGGCATCCATCATGGCTGTTAAATACGATTTTGAGTAAATGTATAAGAGTAGTTGTGTTTTTACCGTGATTTCGTCTTCTTGGCAACTGTCGTCCATCCCACACATTTACCACAGCAAGACATTTCAAATGGCCGATTTATTGTGATATTTTCATTGAAATAAAATGTCGCTCAAATTATTGTCTGTCTGCGAATTTCTTCTATTTTTTTCTTACCAAATAACATTTTAGTTCTCAAATTTAAGTAGCCATATTGTTATTAAGATTTCGCCATTTTGTACAATTTATAAAATTCTATTGGTTGAAACTTAACCCTTCAATTACTGGGAAAATGATTTATTGTAATCACTACATCTTTTCTTTCTTGTACTAATGAGAAATATAAATTTGTAACATGAAAACTTAATAAAATATTTTTCCCAACTCCAATTTCTGCAAACACCTTTGGTTTTAGGGTTTTTGCAGAAATTTGTATCACACGCGGCTTAGCATTAATTTCTGTGTCTATTTATTGATGTTCCTAATACAAATTAAAGTGATGTGTGTGGAAATACTTGGCTCCCATTCAAATATTCTCCCGAAATGGGGTTATATGCTTATAAAACTCACATAGTTTGAGCTTTACTTTTTCCAGATATAAACAACAAACAAACATGTTTGGAACTCAAGTGATTTTTTTGTAAGGGACCCTAACAACATTTTAAGGTGCTACCTATTACCATCCCACAACCCCCGAATAATAAGGTTCATTTGAATAGCAAAGCTTGTTGAAAATAACAGTGTCTATTCAAGGTTACTGAAATGTTTTGCGATTAGTACATTTTTACATTTGGTAATGCCTCAAAGCTTTCATACCAGACCCATTTGCTTCAAGTAAGCTATACAGTCTCTCCACAAAATAACTAACCAAATCAAACAAGAAATAACTTCCCTACTTACTTCATTAAAAAATAATTTCCCATTTTATAATGAAATCAAATCCAAGTAAAGTGAAATAATTTCCCAATTAACAAATCGAAGTAAAAATTTGATTTTCTGTACGACCGGCCCTCAATCGGTAAGTACCTCTATAGTAAGTAAAAAACTGTCTTCATTAGCTTCGGGTTCAATACAAAATTTTTGGAATTATTTAATTTTTTATTTGTGAAATTATTTCCGAGGGACTTAAGTCGTGATGCCATAGAATATTATATCGATGTTTGATTTTTGTCAGTTAATAATTTCACAAAGCTTCCCTTTAAAGCACCCGTGAATAAACATTTTCAAAAGGTATAAATTCACGAAAATATTTTACAGATTTACAATCAGAAAATGAAATATGAGAAACGTTTCACAATTTTCCATAGCAACCATTTATAGACCATAATTTATTACTTATCAGTTTATAGAAATATTTAAAATAATTTTATAAAAATTCACAAATTAGGATTAAAGGTGCATATGAGATATCAATTATACGCTCAGAGCACAAATATTTTGTGTGGTCTTTTAAGAAATTTTCAAGACATATCTAATGTTATACTTTCAAGCATTTCAAAATGGCATATTAAGTCAATTATATTTAGCAAGATTATTTGTTGTTATCCGAGGACCTTTTTTATTAAAATTCAGCAAAATCGGTTCACTTGATAATATAATACAGACCGAAAATTTTAACTGAAATCTGTTTAAGACAATTTACCAAGAAAGTTTGTTTTTATCAAGTTTATTTATATATTTGGCATCTGAATTAATTTTTTAATCATAATTCTTGATAAATTTTATTTGTAATAACGGAGTCTATTAGAGCTATTTTAATTTTTGAATTGATCTTTTTGAAATGTTTAAATTATGACGAACTCGAAAGTCTGGGAAATATCTTTTATTTATATCACTGTAAGGCAACTTACAAAGATCCAGAAAAGATTGTATTTATATATATTAATTTTTTATAGTTGCAAAGTAAATACATTATGTTTCGTATGGATAATATATAAAAGAGGTTCTTAAATATAACGCAAGAATACTTAATAGAAAAAAATATTTATATTTTTGGTTTAAGCTTTTTTTTACTGAACCGATTTTGATAAGTTTTGGAACAATATTGAAAGTTCATATAACACAATAATATAGTAAAATTTTATTCTAATATGTCGATTTATGATTGACAATTTTACGAAAGATCTTCGCTTGAACTTTGATGTTCAATGTATTTATAAAAATGCAAAAAAGCAGACTGACATACAAATGGACAGACAGATGGACATAGCTAAATGAACACAGATTTTGATTTTGATGTACGAATATATATACATTATGAGGTCTTAGACGATTCTTAGCGTTACACACGGAATGACAAAGTTAATATACCCTCTTCACCATTTCTGGTGGGGAGGGTATAAAAGGTAATGATTTATTTATATTACGGTATAAATTGATAACCTGGTAAACATTTTAACTCAAAATATACCTACTGAAGAATTGTCTGAGGTATTTAAAGCTGACGTTAGTAGAGGAATATCGGTCATTTGAAGCTATTAAAATATCAAGTATTCTTTCAACTGCATCACCGAAAAAGTAAAAGAATAGTGAAAATTATAAAGATACAAGAAATTAGTTAACCGTTTAAAATTTTTTTGGAATATTTAAAACTTAATATTTTGGCAAAATATTATTCCAATCTGTTAATTTATAATTGAAAATTTTACGAATGTTTTTCGCTTGAATTCAGATGTTGCCTCAGATATCTTTACACATATTTAATCGATATGTTGGATTTAAATACGAAACTTCTCAGAAAATAACAATACTCAAATTCAATTAGTGTTGACGTGAGCGTGTCAGCAACATACAGGCGGACATACAAAAGGATATAGCTTAATCGACTTTTATTTTGATCCAAGAATATAAATATGTATTAACATTATGGGTCTAGGATTATTAATTCTTTTCGTTACATACGAAATGACAAAGTTAACATACACTCTCTGCGCCAATTGTGATAAACCAGAACTATGAATGAGAAGCTAAATATTACGATAGTGAGAAGGAAAAAATTCATTCATTGACAAACAACATAAAGTTAAAATATATACAAAATATATATTACAATCTTCAAAAAATCTAAATGTTCTATTATAAAAACATGTTTAAAAATGGATAAAATATAAATCTTCAGGAGCATAAATACTTAATCAAAATCAATCGAAGAATAAAATTTATGAAACTGAAAAATACTTGTTCTGCCTCTTACACTTCAACACACTTTCATGGAAGTGGAATTTGCCATTTCCATTTGGAAATTAAATATTTATTTCCATTTTACTTCTCATATTTAACACTGTGCGATGTGCCTTTAAAACATTTCGACTCTTTTTAAACCTGAAAATTTAATATTTTCATATGTTCATCAGTATCTTTCCAATAAAGAACTTAACTTTTATTATATTGTAACGATTTTGCATTAAAAAACGTTGGTTAATGTCCACTAAATAAACCAATTCAAAATAACTCTTTGTTAACATCACTGTTAACTTATTTTACACTGATAACACAATTCATTTATTTGAGAGAATAAGAAGAATTGAGAATTGTGATATACACTATTCTCAATAGACTTACTAGCTCAGTAATGGATGCTAACATTTATGTCATCAACTGTCATCTTAGAAGATTCTAGGAATATTTCTAGACACATACTGCATTATCATGTGATGATTTAAGATCTTATGATGTGTTATCATACTCATGCACAGCCGTTACAAAACGTTGAATTCAAATTAAATTTCGCAACAATTTATTACTTTTAATACAAAATAACATAGACTTCAGTCCATTAACATTTTTTGCCTGATTTCTATTTAATATTTTTCTTTTTTGCATTTTCCTAAAAAAGATTCTAAAGCAAAAAATATCTTCAAAATTGTATATTTAAATTACGTGAATATTTTAGAGGATTAGTGATTTATTTGGCAATTTGTAATTTGAGAAGTCTATTAACTCAAACAAATAAGGTTTTCTCATTAAGACTTAAATTGGAATAATAAATAGGAATTCGCATCACATTTAGTCATAAAAACGTTATCATTGCGTTTCAAGAAAAATAAAAATAAATATAAACTGAAATCGTTAAAAGAAATAAATCGATTCATATTGATTTGCTTCCATAAATTTAATAATAAATTTTACTTAAAAAATTCATTTTTTTTTAGAATTTTCATAATTTTATCTAAAAGAAAACAATTAAGAATACTATATTCGGTTATGACGAATCTTCAATACCCTCCACCACAAATTCATGTGAAGTTAATACGTTAGGTTCAGTAGTTGTACATATACACTTATATATATATAACACAGAAACACTTAATGAGTCATAAAATTAGTTATAATTTTGGTTCTAACTTTTATTCTACTGAACTTTTTGGATCAGTAATGAAGTTCACATAACATAATATTATGGCAAAATTTCATTATAATTTAACTCTTTAACTTAGAGGTTACATCAGATATCGGTCTATTTCTTTTAAATAATGAAGCGATTTTGCTGGAAACGGAATTTTAGTGAATACTTAGGCCAAATTTCATTGAGTTCTGTCAATTTTTGTAGATGTGAGCAGACAGACAGATTGACGAATATCGCCTGAGATTTTGATTTGAAGTAAGAATATATATACATTATGGGGTCTGAAATAATTCATTCTTAGTGTTACATATATAATGACAAAGTTAATATGCTCTCTTCACCAATTGTAGTGTGGAGGGTATAAAAACAAAAGCTATGCATGTTAGAAGCTCAAAACTGTTTTCCGGGAAGGGATTTATATGGGAGTTACAGCAAAATAAAAAATCAAAAAATCATTGTGAAAAATTTCAATGGAATTGATCTTTATTTAAATATTTTATAAACTCAAACCAGTTTTTCGGGAAAGAGCGTTATAAGGGAGCTATATGAAAATATGGACCGATATAGGGCAAACTAATATAAATCTTCCGAACAATTTCAATAGAATTGGTCTTTATTTACTTGTTTTATAAGCTAAAAACTGCATTCGATACATCAAAATATGGACCGAGATCGTTCTAATTTAAAATATACATTAAAAATAGTTAGAAAAATCATTGTATCCAATTCCAATGGAATTGTTCTTTATTTATTTGTTTTATAAGCTCAAACCCGTTTCTCAGGAAGGGGCGTTATATAGGAGCTATATCAAAATATGGACCCATGTGAATAAAATTTATAAAATGTATTTAAAATAGCTAAAAAAATTAATTGCGCCAAATAGAATTGGTTCAAATTTAGGAGTTTTATAAGATGTAAATCATATTTCGGGAAGGGATATTAATGAAGGATAATTAATGACCCTTATTCCAGGCGTGAGAATGTTTCTAACAGACAGACTGACGGACAGATAGACATAGCTAAATCGACTCAGATGATTCCCTCTTGGCGTTACACACGGAATGCCAAAGTTAATATACCCTCATCACCACTTGTGGTGGCGGAAATGCATTTTCATTTCCTCAAAACAATACTAAATGACACATAAAAACTTATATAATTTTTTTTACCAGAAGTGAATTTTATATTAAATGTTAACTGATCTCTTATATAATGCCGCACAGTATAAGAATCGATGTTTAGGGAAATAATTCTGTAACTTTTGAAACGTAATATATATTTAAATGAAATTCCTATCTGGTCAGGGATGTATTCTGTGACCATTCTGTTGGTCACCTCGGGAATGTTAAACTTTTAAAATTAATTAAAAATTAATTTTTAAGTTGAGACAAAACAAACTTTATATACAGATGATCCTTTAATTCTATAACATTCTTACATGTTAACATTATCTTATACAGTTTCAGAGATGTTCAAGTCAAATTAATTTTTTAATCCACTTCCATTTATACATTCATATATTGTATGCGTTTGTGAGTGTATATGTGAGTGAGACATTATTTTTTATTTATTTCTTAGCTATTTGTGGTGGAGGGTATTGAAGATTATAGCATTCCGAATATAGCATTCTTGTTTAATCTGAAATCATAATAAATTTCGTTTGTTTGGATTTTATGTTTGCACAAAATCTACGTTGTGTATTATATTTCGTAACGCTACGAAGGAATTATCTAAGACCCCATAATGTATATATATTCTTGCATCAAACTAAAATCTGAGTCGATTAAGCTATGTCTGTCTGTTGATATGTCTGTTTGTTGTTGGCACACTCACATCCGCAATAATTGGTAGATCTCAATAAACTTAGGCCTGATTATTTATTATAGCGAACTGAGAAGTTTTCTATTTCAAACCAGCAAACTCGGGTTAGCATATTAAAAGATAAAGAGCCTTTAAATTCCAAATACTGCCCTTGAAATTTTCCATAATTAATCGACAAATAGAACAAAATTATGCCGTATTTTTAAGCTATATATCATATTACCATTCCAAAAATGATCAAAATCGGTTCATTAGGAATAATTGTGTGATTGCGGGTATGTACTTAAACTGTATATGTACGAAACATAACGTATTTAATTCATACGCATTTGTTGTGGAGAACTTTAGAGATTCGGCATTGCAGAATATAACATTCTAAATTGTTTAAGCTTTAAGTATTTCAGTGACAGGCGATATTAAAAGTTTCGTTACACACACTCGTGCTCTATCCTAAATGTTCGTAGTTTATCATATTTTGTTACTAAAGATATTCAAGATATATTCCAAATTGAGATAATAATTAAATTATCCTTTGTAAATAGGTTGAAGTTTTTGTCTTAAAAATTACAGGTTCAATGAAAATAATTAAATTTTACTTGTTGAGATTTTAAAACTCGAAGCAGGTGTAATTTTCATGGAAAAATGGTCAAATGGGAGTCTAAGTTAGAATCAATAATGTTAGTTGGAAATGGGTGATTGCATTTATTTCTTTAGATCCGAAATCTCTTAAATTTAATAAGATATTTAGACCAAAGTAAAATTTTGACACATTTTGTGAAAAGGTTTTTTAGTTCTTCGAACTTGATGGGCTCTAATCGGATCCAAACTAATTTTTAAATTTTAATCTTTTATATAATTTTTTTATTTATTTTTGAAAAAGCTGATAACATTTTTCACTTAAAAAATTATTTCCTTCCAGACTTTGAATTTTTCTCAATTCTCAAAAAAGTTTTAATGCTAATGCATATAATAAAATCCGAGGACATAAGAGTAAACAGTTTCCCCGCGAGCCCTGTCGTAATTTCGTTAATTTTCTAATATGTTTCATTAGATTTTTGAGGAGCAAAATTAATGTTAAAGCTAGAAACATCAAACAAGTGTCCTGATTATAAAGCTACATTCACTAGCTATTCACTCTAGAAATCTTTATTGTGTCACGCCTCTTATTACGGTAGGGTTAACAATTTACTGAAAAAAGTGAATTTTTTAAGCAAATTTTCCCTGGATTGGAATTTTGGGTATTTTCAAATTAAAAATTTTGGAATATTTTTATAATTCAACATTAAGTACAACTTTGTCCATATTATATTAAAATTTCATAGAAATATCTAAATTCTTATAGATTTTATTTGATGTCAATATTACAATTTTCTTAGAAGAATGCGCCAAAAATTTATAAAGATATTTAGATTAAATAGTTTATTCTTTACATATTATTATCTTTCAGATAATTACCTTTATAATGATACTAAATACTTATATGAAAAGTTATACCACCCTTCAAAAATTAACTGAAACTTGGCCCCTCCCTAGAAATTTGTGAATAGCAATTTCAATTTGAATTTAAACAATGTTACTTAATTTCATGAGCTTTAAACACATTCTATTGAAATTTCGCACAATTGTGAACAAATGACTGAAAAAAAGTGAATTTTTTAAATGGATTGCAGTTTTTGGTATTTTCAAATGAAACAGTGGGAAAAATTTATAATCCTACATTAAGGATAACTTAATGTAGGTTATAAAAGGTTTGACCCATTACAGATTTCTAAAGTGGGTAGCTAGTAAATATAGTTATAAAATCAAGGTACTTTTTATTAAGATTCTAGAAAAGAAAAGAAAAATATTTGAAAATTTACAAAATTCCGATAAGGCTTTGCCTTAATGCCTTCGGATTTGATTTATATGCATGAACTTTAGAAATATTTTAGAATTGTTGTTCATAATTGTAGAATCAGAATTTCAGAAAAGTTGTTGATTTTAAAGTGAAAAAATTGTGACAACTAAACAAATATGACAAAATTCATTTTTTTTTTTTTTTCAAAATTTCAATTTTAAAATAATATAACTTTTTATTAAATCCACATAGGCATATGAGTCTTGTACAAAAATAATTTGTGTACGAATCAATTGTAATGGTATACATTATAATTATAATTATAATTATAATTATAATTATTTTATATTATAATTATAATTATTTAATATTATAATTATAATTATAATTATAATTATAATTATAATTATAATTATAATTATAATTATTACAATTATAATTATAATTATAAAGTATGGAGATGCGCTTCCTGACCTCGGGGACTTAGTTTAACACGTATTTAACTTTATATAGGAAAAAAGTTAACTACTAATTGAGTTTTTAAGTTGCCGATTAAAATGCTGTCAATTTTGAAAATGTTACAATATTTTGATAGAATTTTGATTTGGTATATCTTAAAATATTCATACAAATTTATTTCGAAATAGAAAAAACAAAAAATTTTATTTGTAAAAACATACAATCAATGGAGAACGCTGTAATTGGAAAAAAATAAAAAATAAAAAAACATAATTTTGTGTACAGTTGTTTCTATTTTCATTTTAATTATTTTCCTATTTTCAAAAATTTTACAAATGTAACTTTAATTTAACTGGAAAGTATTCTCCAGTTAAAGCTAAATTTATTATTAGATCATCTACTTTGAGAAACTCAATTTTAAGTTTAAAGTGCACTTAACTTAAAAATGTTAGTTATATACATCGTAAAAACTGGCTCTAAGTAGACTTTAACAACAATTATAGCAGTGAGCCAATACTGTACAAATTGTCAAAAATTAAAATTATTTAAAATGTAAAAAGAGATTTTCCAAGGTTAATAAGCGTACGAAAAGAAGCTTTGGAGGTAATAAAAACTTTCATATATGCATGAAATGATATACATATATTTATAGGGTATGGAGGGATTTTTAAAAGCCGTGAAAGCATAAGATAGCGTGAGAGAAGAAAGGAGCAATAGATCCATGACTTAATGACTTAATATCTTTTAAGACACATAAGTTGTAAGTTATATTTTCAATTAACATGACTTCAGATAAATCTACCAAGACATCAATTCTGATTGCATCTATGTTTATATTATGAAATACTGAGCATGTGTTTATTACCATTATATCCTTTACCACCATTGGTGTTGGGGGTATTATGTGTTTGCACAAAAGTTTGTAACTGTTACAAAAAAAGGATACCGTTCGACTTAGAATATCTTCCTGAGTGGATTTACGCGTGTACGTCCAGCTGACTGTCCATATTAAGTTTGTTCGCTAAATACAGCTCGCAGTTTTGAAAATATATTAGTGAAATTGGCACGTACTATTATTTTAGTCCACGGATGACGCTATTGAAATTGTTAATGATCAGTCCATTATTTCATATAGTCCCTTATACAAATGTCCTCCTGAATGGGTTCCTGCATACAATGCGAAATTAGGCACGAATAGGTCTAATAATATTTTTAAATGATGTGCAATTATGCGAGGATCGGTCCATTATTTCTCATACAACACATTTACGTTGGTATTGTGATAAAAATTGGTCAAATTATGATAAATATATGTCCATAATTTCCTCTAGGTCACATATTATCCCCCAGAAAAAGTACTTTTAAAGCACACAAATTTAACATATATATTAGTATCATAATATACTAAACTTTTAAAGAAAAATTAAGAAATCTTATATATAATTTTGATATAATTTGGTTTAATTTTGATATCTACCATTAATTACCAACAAAGTGGTGTAGGGTATTTAATAGTCGGGCTTAACCGACCATAACTTTTACTTGTTTTGTATGTAAACTTTTTTACAGATTTGGTGAGAGAAAAACAAAAAAAGGGATAAAAAAATTAGTTATCGTTATTTTGCAATAGACGTTTTAAAGTTGATATGATCCTGTGCTGCATTTTTATTGCTCACTGTTATATATATTTAAATAATAATGGGTGAAATTTTTATTTAAAACAATCTTAAATACACTCTAATATATTTTTATGTAAATTTACTCTATCTATAGAAGGTAATATCCTTCTATAAATAGAGTAAAATTACATACTGATTGTTTGTTTCAAAACTTTACGCATATAACATGTAAATAATAAATATAAACTGTATATAATAATTTATGTGTGTAAAACTGTTTAGCAACACAAACTTTTCTGGTAAATTTAAATATTTTTTGTTTAAAAATACAAACATTTTTAGTAATATTAATATTAAAATGGTTTAAAATTGCTATTCAATTCAAGAAAATTAATTAATGTATTGGAAGTGCTTAAAAAGTGGTTATTTATTTTATTAACATTAATTTTAGTACGAAACAAATAAAAATGTGATCGAGTGGACATATTGCGTTTCTTGATAAGATTTCCGACTCTTGAAAAACAACGGTTCTCATTCGCCCTTTTTTACGTTTTTAAATTCTATTTTTGCACGGTTCCTTGTTCACTTTCTAATGGAAATTGTATTACATATCTATAAAGCTGTTCTAAAGATTTATTCTTCGCCCTGGTTATATCACAAATTACAAGAAATTTTTTTATCATTTCTCATTTACATTTGAATGGATATAAAAATGCCTTCTTAATTATCATCCTCCACAAGTATTATAACCTTTTCCAGTTCTGCATACATATGTATAAAAAAACTATATTCTGATAGACTTCTTTGCTTTAAAAATATTTGGAAAAATTAGAGGAAAATTCCTTCTGAAATTAGAAAATATTTGACAAGCTTAGAGTGTAAATTACGTCTGACATTTGTAAGGCTATAAGTACTTTATAAGAAAATGTGTCATAAGTTTCGATCAATACTGGTTCGAAATATATTTCTTTGCAGTATTTCGCTAGCCTAGTATAAGAATTAGCACGCAAAGAAAAAATATATAGTAGTAAGCAAAAAGGAGAAGCGAACGTGCTATTTTTATCAGAAATTGTTACCGTAATTAAAAAAATTTTATTCGGCCATTGTAATTTTACATTAATAACAATTGTTATTGTTACCCACTAAAAATTGTTTAATCCAATAAAAAATGTTTATCGCATTATGATTTTGAATTAATAAAAATAGTTATTGTTATCGTCACAAAAAATTTTGTAGTGACAACTAAAATTATGTCTATCGCCATTTAAAATATTGTTGTCACCACTAAAAGTATTGTTATCGCCACTAAATTTATTGTTATATATATATATATATATATATATATAATATATATATATATATATATATATATATATATATATATATATATATATATATATATATATATATATATATATATATATATATATATATATATATATATATATATATATATATATAAAAATGTTAATTCATATATGTATTAGTTTTTATTATTAACACAAAATGAAAAATTTTAAAAAATATTTGTTCATATTCAGTTGATAGTAAACTAAAAGTAATTAATTTTCTTTATAACAATAGTTTTTTATTAAGGGTTGTTAATAACATTTAACATTTTTTATTTTATAAAAATAATTTGATTACAACAACGAAGTTTTTATCAAAATAAAATAAATTCAACAATTAACATGTTGGTGATAACAAAAAATGTTTGCCGCGAATATATCATGGTTTGCGACGAACATATTGCGAAATGACATTTCCCAGCAATAAAAAAATCGATAAAAATTGTATATAAAATAAGAAAGTGATTACCAATAATTAATTTGGATTTCTTTCAATCACTATAATATTAGTATAAGAGCTTTCATACGTGTCTCTCTTTTTGATTACAAATTAAACTGTGATTATTGTTGTTTTAACAGATTTTATTGGATTTATTATTGTTTTTGTTATTTTGCGCGGTTTTCTTTTCACATATTTTTTTGTGTAACTAAACTTTTAAAACAGCATACAGAAGTAATTGCAGCGCCCACATACAAACAAACAAAATGCTAAACGAAATCTGCAATATTCACAACTCACACATCTGAGATTCTTTACAAAAAAAAAAAAAAAAAAAAAAAACGCAACAATTTATATTCATAAAAATGTTTGTATGTATGTGTATATTTTATATGTAGTATGTATGTGTTTGTTTTATAGTTGTATGTGGGTGGTTTCATTGATAAATTCATATATTTCATATGTTTTTCTGTAGTTTTGTATACTTTTTAATTTTTTCCCCTCTTTTGGAACTCAAGAGACATCATGTTGTTTTTTTTTTTTTTTTGTAAAGTTTATTATTGTTATTGTTGCTGGTTTAAGATTTTATAGAACCGGAAAAGAAAAAATAGCAACAGAGATTAACTGCAAATTGAATTTGCAAAATTGTGCAGCTGTGCGTTGAATTGAATCAAATTGAGCTTTTTTAGTTTTCAAATGGTTAAAATCTCAAAACTGAGTTCTTAAAACTTTGTTTTGAGCATTTTATTATTATCATTTCTTTTTCATTCATACATTTTTATTTCTATTTTTTTTTTGCTTTTTTGCGTTTATACGTTTAGATCGTGGGTGGATCATCGAAAAAGTTGTGCTTTTAACTTTTTAACGTTAGAAATGTTAGTTTTTGTTTTTAATACTTTAAATGTGATTTTCTCTTGCAAAAATAAAACATTTATGGATGAATTTTGGACACTGATAAAATTATAGGAAAACTTTTAGTTCCAACAATATAAAATTAAAATAAAAATTTTAAAAAAATCTAATACAAAATTTCAAATTGATAATTATATTCTGTTTTATATGAAAAACGAGTTGTGATCATCTGTTTAATCGGTTATTGCCGCAAATTGAATTTATATGTTCATATTTAATGCATCTTGTAGGTTTAAAACCTCAATCCTGTAGGACATGAAAGCCATCTTTTTTCGATAATCGTCAATGTGTAAGCTTTGTCTTTGCCCTCAAGAAGTAATCTCCACAAAAATTTAGACAGTTCTAAAATGACATCCTGTATATTTTCACAATGCACAGTGGTCAAAAAATACTTTTTTGGAAAATATTTTTTGAGGAACTACAAACTTTCGTTCTTCCAAAAAACTCCAAAAATACCTTAGAAATAACTATGCGAAATTTCAAAAAAAATATGTATAACGGTTATAAAATTATGCTGCATTATTTTAAAAAACATATTGAATTTCTATTTCATTTGTTAAATAAAATACTGCAGAGCATATTTTCAAAGGGAAATGTGAAAATTTCTTTGT
The DNA here is from genome assembly GCA_004302925.2 of Cochliomyia hominivorax. Classification (NCBI taxonomy): domain Eukaryota; kingdom Metazoa; phylum Arthropoda; class Insecta; order Diptera; family Calliphoridae; genus Cochliomyia; species Cochliomyia hominivorax. Next base: position 45,077,039 of record PYHX02000467.1, on the reverse strand, counting down.
TGAGACTAAGTGTCAGTTAATTTTTGAAGGGTGACTTTAAATTTGTATATAAATGTTTAATATCGTTGGAAGGTTGGTTACTTGAATAATAATAATATGTACATAATAAAGTTCCTAAGGTTAATATCATTAAAAAAGCAAAAATTGCACTCTTGAAGAAAATTTGTAAATTTCTACACTAAATAAACTTTATAAAAATTAAGATATTATTATAAAATTTAAATATAGTATGGACAAAGTTGTCCTTAACATTCAAAAATACCCAAGGACGATGCTTATTGATATAGGTGATGACGGATTCCATTATTTCACCTAGCCCCATGCAAATAAATAAAAAATAAAGAAAAACATAATATAAAAACTCATAATATTTCTAAACATATAATATTCCAAATAATACGAGGACGCGGTTTTATTATATCTCATAAATTCCATATAACTCCCTTAAAACTGACACATTGAAGGGCTTACATCTTCTATATACGCAAGTATGTGATAAGAATTGGTCAAACTATGATAAATTAAAGTCGATGTACGAAATCTAACGAGGGTCGGTTCTAATTTCATCTAACAGCTTTCGTATTGTTCCTCTAGTAGAAGTTCTTTTAAAGGAGGGTCTATCAAAATTTTTGACAGCTACAATTAATAACCAACAACGCGATTAAATAGTCGGATTTTGAATTAAATCATATACAATTTTGGTGATTTTTTAAATAATCAACATACCCGATTTTACCAACTTTGGAGTTACATTTCCCGACCCAGAACTATTAGAAACATGTACTTCTTCAAATCAATCGAAACAAGCTGAAGTATATCAAT